>OX465292.1:62305725-63505725 GCA_949987695.1 Merzomyia westermanni | reverse complement strand
AAAGAAATTCATTGTTCCAATTTTCTCTGCCCTAGCGTAGCGGAAAGAATTGGAACAATTCATTATTTTCTTGTTTCCGGCACGCGTGGGCAGCAGCAGTAGCAGAGGTAAGTAAAAATTGCATTTTATTGAAAAATTGTATGAAATCTAATTTTTTCTTTTATTTCCAGGTGCACATGGACAAATGGAGATGCGGCTGTGGAAGATCGCCTGGCCGGCGCATAGAAATATGTTGGGGAAGGTAAGTATTTATTAGCGCTGCCCGAAATTGTGTATCGATTCGGTAGCAGCGCAAATTACTTAGGAACCAAAAAATGTGTGAACATATATGTCCACATAGTTAGTATGCAAATATTAATTGTTTTATTTCTTTTACTTTTTGCAGGTGATCAATAGCAATAATCACTATCAGCAACATTCATCTATGATGCAACATGAGGGACCAATGTTGTTAGGTCAACAATCTCTACAGCATTCTTACCAGCAGCATAATCATTCGTATGGCCCTGTGCAACATCATCATCAACAACATAATATTGCGCAGTCTCACCATATGCAGCACCATCATCACAACGGCGACAATAGTAATCTATCTCTACCTTCACCAAATGCAATACATCTTTCAGCTCACCATGGCATGGGCGCATCAACATCAGGTTTGCTAGATCCAAATACAGCTATGCTCGACACCAAGCCACTGATACAAAGCGTAAGTCCAACACATTCGACCTGCAGTTCCAATGCAAGTTCTCGCGGTATGGGTTATGCAAAATTTAGTAAAAATTCCTCTTGTGGGTCTTCGTCGATAGTGACGCACACTGCGTAGTGTTGCTGTGGCAGCAACAGCAGCTGGTATTTTGCCACCATATTTTTGTTTGTCGCGGTATCGTCATTGATTGACGTTGACCATTTTATTGAAGCGTGTTCGTTGTATTTAGAGGATGCTACCAATTTACCACGTCGTCCATTTTTACACTGCTCCAGTATACTTTTGGTACTATTAATTTTTTACATATGTACCGCCAGCCTAAATTATTTTAAGACATCGTTAACATTTGGAGTGGTGCTTTGTGCCTTCATCACCCATCATACGCGTGATGCTGTGCGCCGTGGTGACTGGATTTGTCCAGTCGGGCATACTGGTCGTGTGCCATACGTTGGCTATATTATACTAACTTTATTAATACCACATTTATTGGCATATTTGCATGGCATATGCCGCAGTGGACCAATATAATACTTCCTCGGTCAGTATATAAAGCTAAGTGATAACTACCGGATTGGAAGGGGAGGCTATCGTTACATGAATGTATAAACTTTTGCTTTTGTAGAAAATTTGTCGAGTAGTGATATTAATACATATACTATAATATATATAACATACAATAAATGTTTCCTTACAATAACGTGCGAAGTGATAGCTCATCTCCTGAATCATCATTAGCACCTTCTGTTTGTACACCTTTTTCTTCCATAATGTGATCATTAATTTTTATTGGTTGATTAGCTGAACCGAATTGTTTGGAAATTTGCAATAATTCACGTAATATTTGGCTTTTTTTACGTAGCCGTGACATTGTTTCCATATCACGATGCACTGCATCATCATCCGCTGATGCAGCACACTGCATTACCAAGGCCATTTCTTTGATTTTAGCACGCTGTTCGCGTATAATAATCCATAGTTCTTCATTATAAACTTCTTTGAAATTTACTTTGCTTTCGAGTATTTTACTTGTTGTATGTTCACGATATTTTTGCATTATAAACTCCATGGTACGTTCGTAGTCCTCAATGCATATTTATATGGTAAAGATCTCTGATCACTTTGATCAATCTTGTTTTGGTTGGTTTTGGGCCAGTGCACGAGAAGGTTGCTATGCAACTTCAAAGAAATAACCCTTAGTCGGTCCAACACCGGCTACGCGGTACACAGAATTGCTGCGCAGAACATACCTTTTGCACCTTTCGGAACACCCTAATCTGTGATTACAACAACCATATGAAATGACAGAAATCTTCCAACTTTGATTTCCAATATCTCTTCACTGAGAAACAAATTCGAAAGTCCGCTTCCGGATTATGGTTACCGGGGTCAAAACGCGTCTTTTGGTACCTTTCCCGATAATTTCGGACGGGTTTTAGTAGTTGTCTCTTCAGGGTAACAATTACCAAAATTCACGTCACGTTCGCCATATCCTGGTTTGCCGAACGATTTTTTTCGGCTGACTATGAATATTGACTTTGTTGGTGCATAGATAGGTGTCCATCCCCTTGGAATATACTAATGTTTGTCCTACTTCCAGGTACGGGAGCAGTTGCGGTACAAAGGGTGGCTGTGAGCGGTAAAACTCCGGCGCGCTACTCGAAAATATGGGATTGGAGCTAGAGCCAAGGATAGGGGTGAGAAAATATTTGTTTCATATGTATATTTGAAAGATATGAACGTATAGGTATATGTATATGTATACGAGGGTGGGACCATCTGCTACCAACTTGTCGTGGCAGATGGATAGATTTTCAGTGGCAGATTGGTCCGCCTTTCTGCGATAGGTTTTCTTGGGCCTCGATATCGAGTGCAATCGCGTTTTCTGTGGCAGAATGGATCGCCCTTCTGCGGTAGGCTTTCTGGTGTCCTCGTTAAGGGTAGCGAGTGAAGGGTGGAAAATTTTGGAATAGGGGAGGTCAAAACGGTTGGGAGGTGATGGAAGGGGATGGTTAAGATGAGGCCCCCGGCCTATCGCCAGCCATTCCCTCCATAGGGAGCAGAATCAGTTTGACCAACGGTCTTCTGATCTGCCCCTTCTCGGTCATGAGGTCCACTACACGCACTCGGTTATCTTCGCCGGAGTGTACGTGGGTAACTCGGCCGAGCCTCCATTCATTGGGAGACAAGTTGTCCTCTTTGATGACAACGAGATCCCCCACCTTAATATTTTGTTTCGGATGCTTCCACTTCACTCGTTTGTGAAGTTCGGATAAGTATTCCACCTTCCATCGCCTGCAGAAGGTTTGATGAAGAGCCTTGAGCTTCTGCCACCGATTAATAATGGAGGCAGGGCTCTCATTCACCTCGGGTTCTGGCGGAGCCAGGAGATGACTTCCAGTCAGGAAGTGCCCGGGGGTCAAGGGTTCCAGGTCCGCGGGCTCATTTGAGGCTGGACTAAGTGGCCGCGAGTTGAGGCATGCCTCAATCCGGCACAATAGCGTATGGAATTCCTCATGCGTGAATTTGTGAGGCGAGGCTAACTTCTTGAAGTGGCTTTTGAAGCTCTTCACTCCCGCCTCCCAGAGTCCCCCCATATGTGGAGCCCCGGCCGGAATGAAATGCCATGTCATGGCTTGATGGCTATATTTGGAAATAGTCGTGTCTCGGGCTTCCGAGATAAATGCTTTAAATTCAGATCTTAAAGATCGTGAAGCGCCGACAAAGTTAGTACCATTGTCGGAGTAAATGTTTCTCGGACATCCTCGTCTAGCGATAAAACGTGAAAACGCTGCTAGAAAGGATGGGGTGCTAAGATCACTGGTCGCTTCCAGATGGATCGCTTTAGTCGTGAAACAAACAAAGAGGCAAACGTAGCCCTTTGATAATCGACATCCTCTACCGCGGTAACTTTTAATGTCGAAAGGCCCGGCAAAGTCTACCCCGGTATTGGTAAACGCGCGGGTGAAAGTAGTGCGTTCGCAAGGAAGGGTACCCATAAGTTGGGTTTGCGCTCTTTTTTTATAAATGGTGCAGACCTTACAGTTATGGATGGTGGCCCTAATCATGTTCTTAACATTCGGAATCCAATATTGGGTGCGGATGAGACGGAGCATCAGTTGGTTTTCCCCATGGAGGGAGATTTGATGTATCATTTGTACAGTCAGACGCGTCAACCTGCAATTGTATGGCAGTATGATTGGGTGGCGCTCGTTATAAGCGAGGTCTTGAGACGCTCCAAGACGACCACCCGCCCTAATAATATCATCTTTGTCGATGAATGGGTTGAGGGGCAATATCTCGCTTTTCCTATCGATTACCTGTCCCTTCTTCAAGTTTACATATTCCTCATTATAATGTTGCTTCTGATAGAGTTTAATCAAGAGTTGCGTCGTGGTCTTGATCTCATCGGATGAGATTAGGCACGATTTTTCTTGAAAGGAAGCTTTTGTCTTGGGATGAGTTCTTCGAAAGAATCTCATAACATATGATAGTACCCTCAAAGCCCTCGGTAAATTCGAAAACCGGTCCAGAATCTCGATCTATTTTTGCGTTGATATTGCGTAGGCCTGCGCTCTCTTTTCCTCCACGGATGTACTATACTCCTTTTCTTGTACTGGCCATTGGGAATTGTCTTCTTGTAGCCAAGAAGGTCCCTGCCACCACAAAGAATTGTTGACCAAATCCGATGCCGGTAGTCCTCTGCTTCCTAAGTCTGCTGGATTCGTTTCCGAGTTGACATGAAGCCAGTTCTTGCTGCCGACTAGGTCGATGATTTTTGTAATCCTGTGTGCGACGAATGTTGACCAGGAACAGGGTGGTTTCCTTATCCATGCCAAAACGATGGTGGAATCCGTCCATAGATACTGTTTCACTGGTCCAAGTTTGATGTTTCGGAATATTGATTCCATCATTTCCGCTAACAGTACTGCTCCGCAAAGTTCCAAACGCGGAAGTGAGATGGTCTTCACTGGTGCTACTCTGGTTTTGGCCAGAAGTAGATTGACGAAGATATCATCATTCCTTTTGACTCGCATGTAGACAGCTGCAGCGTATGCCTTTTCCGAAGCATCGCAGAATCCATGTATTTCGACATCATCTTCTGGTGAAAAGTTTACCCATCGTGGTATCTTTATGTTGTCGATTTCGTGGTATTGATGTCTGAAGTTTTGCCATCGTTCCAATGTATTGGACGAAACTGGTTCATCCCAATCGGTGCCCTCTAACCAGATGTTCTGCATCAAAATTTTTGCCACAATGACCATTGGTGCAAGCCATCCTAAAGGGTCGAAGAGTCTGGCGATGGCGGATAGAATCGCTCGCTTTGTCAACTTTTCACTTTCTTCTAGTGACCCTGCTTTAAAGTAAAACAGGTCTGAATGGGCATTCCATCTTATGCCCAATGCCTTAACGGTGCTGGTATCTTCGAATGCCAGAAAGTCCTCGGTCAGCCGATCCGATATTGGGATGTCGTTGAGAATTTCCTCAGTATTCGAAGTCCATTTTCGTAGTGGGAAGCCCGCGGAGAGTAAGACTTGTCGAATCTCATTCCTCGCGTTAATGGCCGATGCGAGTGTGTGTCCCCCCGCTAGTACGTCATCTACGTACATGCCTTCCCTTAATATGCTAGATGCTGTAGGGTGAGAACTCTCTACTTCATCTGCTAGTTGTAAAAGGGTTCTAATTGCCAGATAAGGCGCACAATTAACCCCGAAAGTGACCGTTTTCAGCTCGTAAAGGCTTATTGGTTCCTGAGGCGATGTTCGATAAATAATCCGTTGGAATTTGACGTGATCATCGCTCATCCAAATTTGCCTATACATCTTTTCGATGTCACTATTGAAAACGTAGCGATATAGTCTCCATCGCAGTATAAGTAGTGGAAGATCTGATTGTAGTACTGGGCCTGGCAGGAGAATGTCGTTCAAACTTGTGCCATTTGCCGTTGGGCTCGACGCATTGAATACGACGCGTACCTTAGTGGTGGTACTCTCCGCCTTTACTACGGCGTGATGGGGCAAAAAGTAATTGTCCGCCGAATCGGCTGGTACAATGGCAGTGACTTTTCGCATATGCCCTAATGTCTCGTATTCAGACAGGACCCTTATATATTCTTTGCCTAATTCTGGGTTCTTTGCTAAACGCGTTTCGTTTCTAAAAAATTGTGAACACGCCCGCCTAAGAGACCCTCCTATGTTTATCTGATCTGGGTAGTCCTGTCTGAATGGAAGAGAGACGACATATCTCCCATCCTCTCTACGACTTGTAGTTTCCCTATATAAATCTTCGCAGTACTTGTCATCTGCGTTTGGGCTTTTGTTTCTGGGCAGATTTTCCAACTCCCAGAATGCTGTAAGCTGTTTGTCCAAAGCAACTTCGCTGTAGAAGGACACTATATTTCTGGTTGGATTCGGTGCTTCTATGCGCCCGGTTAATATCCAACCGAACACCGTTTCTTGGGCGAGAAGTGTACTAAGTACATTCTTTTTCAGCCCACTCAATATAATTTGCGGATATACGTCTCCGCCAAGTATAATATCAACTTCCTCGTTGATGTAGAATCGCTTATCTGCCAAGACTAAGTCTGGGAAAGCCTGCATAGTCGTAGCATCGATATGGCAGGATGGCAGATTCCCAGTTAGTTTGGCTAGAATTAGAACTGATGTTGTTAAGCTGAAGCAAGGGTCCACTGGTGAACGGAGTTCAATATTGGAGGCCTCCTTGACTTGAGCGGACACGGCATTAGTGATGCCCGAAACTTGAGCATGCATCCTTTTTGCCGGTAAATTGATTCTGCGTTTGAGTCGTTCTGTCATAAACGAGCACTCTGAACTAGAATCAATCAGTGCTCTTGCTGGGAAGTCTGTACCATTATGATGAATGGTTACTCGAGCTGTCCCTAGGAGCACACCTGCGCTTGAATGCACATGGCAGGATTTAACGTTTCTGTTTATGGCCGAAACAGATTTTTCAGCTTCCCGTCTCTCTTGTGCCTGTTTTGAAGTTGAGGCAGCATTATCAGCATGATACTGATTAGGGCTGGTGGTTGCCTGCGTCTGAAGAGACTCCGCATGCAGGAGCGTATTATGTCGAGAGTGGCACTTGTTGCAGTCATAAGAACTGGTGCACTTCGACACAGTATGTCCTGGGGATAGGCAATTCAAACAGCCCTTGGTGGATTTGACAAAGTTAATTCTCTCCACCGGAGTTAATTTGAGAAAACGGGGACAGTTTCGCAATCTGTGGGTATTCGATTTGCACTTTGTGCACAGTAGTTTAGTCACGTTTGCTTGGTATGTACCAAGTCTTTTTGCAGGGGTTTCGTTGGCAATCCGCCTTTGCCTCACCTTGTGTCTTATTGTTCAGATGGAACAATTTCTCCACTGGTGTTAGGCGTTTATTTAAGATGTATATAGCCGTGAACATGTCACGAAATGTTGGCCATGACAGATAATCGCCCTTGAAAACTTCAGTATCACATGGAGGCAGGCGGATACTATGTTCAAATTCGGGCTTTTCTTCAGATTTATTTTCTGTTTTGTTGTATGTCGCTTGGCGTGTAGCCATATCTGACATGCAGCGTAAATATACTGCATATGATCTCTTATACTTCTGTTTGACAGAAACTATACCAGTGGCCTCTAACTTATCTGAATTAAGTAAGTCGTCATAAGCCGTTCTGGGTTTTCTCCACATTGCCTTCAAGTCCTCTTGTTGAAGCCCAAGAGTGTACTTGCTGTGGACTGAATCCTCTAATTCATTGTAGTCTGATTCGAATTCAAAAATCGAATCAGCCAGCCTAATGAAACTTTCCATATTTTGGACTTAGAGGATCTGTAGGATCAAAACAAAACCGAAAAAAGAAAGCTGAAGGTACGATGAAATGCTCAACCGTACAAGAAAAATGCTGAATAGAAAAGGTAAAGGCAGTATTTTACCCAGGAAAAACAAACCAACCTCAATAAAATTGTAGTAAACTCAATTAATGTATAATTTAATTCAATTATTTTTATTTATTGTTAATTTTTGAATTATATTGCAGACTTGGCCGATTTGTCTGACGAATAATAATAATAATAATATTTGTTTGCTACAAACGCAAAAATGTAAACAGAATCTTTGTGACTTACTCGCCACCCACACGTATAAGGGGAATATGTATATATAAATGTGTGTATGTGTTGCCGCAATAAAGAAATACACAACAAACACTGATAAAGTGCGCGGTGTATCAAACGAGCGAAAGTGAATATTAAATGAAGAAATGTGAAAACAAAGAAAAGTGCTATACAAATAGTGAATTTTATCAGAAAATAATAACTAGCCTTCGATTAAAATTTTGCTCTGTAATTACGGAAAAAAAAACAAGTGGAAAAACCAAAAAAAACAAACTGAAGATCGAAAGGCTAAGTGAACTTATTTGTGAAAATGAGGTTATGTTACCTCTTGCCTTGCGCTGTGTCCAAAAAACCTTACCACTGGTGGGGGGATAATCCGGATAGACACAAGGATTTTTAAGCGTTTAATTTAATTTAAAATTTAAAGAAAACTAAAGCACTTAACTGAACCAAAAAAAATCACTATTATTAAATATTCACTAAACGCACTTACGTTTGATTACACTCGCGGGCGGCACTTTTATACAATTGTATGCAACACACAAAAAAAACTAAGTGGCAAGAAATATACAACTTACGTGCTTTGATGTGGTGATCGGCCGAATTTGTTGTATAAAGTTGATGTTGTTTGTTGTGGTATGTGGCAGAGTGTATGGCAGAGTTGTTCGCTTTTTGTAATTGCGCAGAGTGTGTGGCAGAGTTGTGTGTAATTTGTGATTGCGGCAGAGTGTGAACAATATTGAGTATTTTCTCCTTTATTGTGTGGCAGCTTCTGGTAATACAAATTAGATTCTTGATTAATACTCCAATTGTTGTTGTTGTGGACTGTATGCTGGTGTCTCTTGACGGGGAGATGGACCATGTAAATTCGAGCGTTGTGCTAACTGGGAGCGGCGGTGGCTCAAAAGCACGGCGGTCGAATTTGTGCTCAAAATAGAAAAGAAAAAAAGAAACGAGAATTCTCGTTATAAAAAATGTGGCCGTATATTTGTAAAAAATATAATTTTGAACAATTATTTTACCTTAATTATTGATGCGGGCGAAGAATCCTGGGCTGGGCGTGATGCGGTCGTGTCGACTGTCTCTGGAAAAGTAGACGGTTTTTCAATCGAGGACAACCGTTGAACCTGAAAATCATCCTCCGGTTTTAAGGGGAGGTGAACCCACACATGCACACCCCCATGCATGTATATGTGTGCTGACAAAACACGAATATGCATGCATGCCCACACAGGTGGGTGGGTTGGTGTGAGTGATTGGAAGGGCGCTAAAGTTACATTAGGGTGGCCCATTTTTTAAGACTTTAGGCATCTCGCCTAAACAGGGGTACTATGGCTGGTACCCATGCTATCCCTTGATTTGACTGTCTCCTGACTGCTATCCAGTACACTCTCCTCTACTTTGTTTTGTTTATATTTTATTCGAGTTTTGTCTTCCATAAGCTTCCCACGAGTAAACTGGATAGGGTTGGTCCACCTCGGCAGAGCCAGCCTACCGAGGTAAGGCACTTATACAACCGGCCTTGCCCGGGCACAAACAAAATTTTATAAAAACAGCAATACATAAAACCGATGAAGAGTGAGTGGCCTCCCGCATATCAGGTGCTTTTATTAGGTAAAATCTCATTTTAGTTGTGTACCAACAATTCATTTGAATTTTGTTTTACATTTGTAAAATCTGCACATGTCTGAAATCCTAGTTCTATTAATTTTTACCTTAACATTGAGCATGCAACGCCATCTGGCGCCATTGAACACTGGCCATGATGGATTTTTGTTGGTAGGATTTTAGATGACGCAAAAGCCAGCACTCTGATAGGTTAACAGTTAGCAGAGCATGTCAAAATTTTTCTGATGAAGAAGTCTATCAGTTTCTGAAACTTATCTATAAGAAAAGCTATGGCGCCATCAGTGTTAGGCCACTTTGAATAAAATTACTCAAATAAAAAATACATTTGTATTCATTATTCAAAAAAAATTTGAGTGATGAGAGAAACGTTATTGGTTATTCAAAAAATTTTGAAAAAATTATTAATTAAGCTTTTGATAGTAAAAAATAAGCACATCGAGATACAGTAAAATTATACCCTTATGTGCATGTAGACATAATGTGTATTTTTGAAGATTTTCTTTGGTTAATAACGGGGTCGCCACTCGGCAGTGGTTTGGCAAACTCTTCGAGTGTATTTATGCCATGGAAGACTTCTCAGCAAAAATTCATTTACTTTGTAGATGCCGTTCGGAGTCGGCAAAAAACTGCAGGTCCCGCCAATTTGTAGGAAAAAATTCAAAACAAAAATATTTTAGGAGGCTTATGATGATATACCTGTGTATATCGCACTACAAAATAAACATTTTTTTTGTTGCGTAATGAAGGAAAAATATGTCTAATACTGTCTATTAATACTCTGCAGTAGGGAAGCCAAGTCATATGATTCGAATGTATATGTAAGTAAAAATCCACTATATAAAAGCCTTATCCCGTTGGAGCATTTCTGTAACCCTGTTATGTATACAGATACACATATGTTCATTATAGCTCAAATCAAAGGACTTATGGGCTTTTCACGCAAACAACGGTGTTGTCGAACTGACAGTCCTTAGCCGGATATGAATCCGGTACGCTCCGGTACTCCCATGCGGTACTGCCCGACTTTCGTGGTAGCGATTTGGTATGACCAGTGGAACCTTTTAGGTCAAGTCACCCTTCCTTCCGTAAGGAGGTATGCCTACCTTGGACATATTCTTAACCCCTAACCAGTAGGGGCGCTGATGAGCAGGTAATGTGAAAGTGCACGATTTTAACTCCTAAAAACCATACCTATGATAGGTATGTTTAGAAGTGCACCATATCTGGAACCGGTGCCCACCACGGAACCACTTTCGTATTGCTTCAGGGCGGCGTTCCATATTTCTCATTCCTTAAGAGCCTTCTATTGTAGATGCTTCCAGGTTCTGCGTTTTTGCTTTAAGTGCTCCGAGTTTGTTTCCACAATTTCGAGCCGCTCAACATTTTTCTATGACGTCATCTGCAGTAATTTCGTTGAGACTTCGTTCGAGCACTTGTCACTACTCGCTCACTCTTGACCATTTGAAGAATTGGTGTTCAGCATCGTCTTATTCTGCGTCTCCATACACGCACCCATGCCCAGAGAACATTTAGTTAACGTATTAGTTAACCTCGCCAAAGTATCTAGTGCTTCACACCTTAACGTCAGTGATCAGTCTTGCTGTCCATATGCGTCGGTGTTCACTTTCCCAGCGCTCTTGTCAAAGTCTAAACGTTTCCTCGCTGAGTTCTTAAGCGGAGGTTCGATAAGCGGAGGCTACTCTCAAAGCTGCTGTTCGCTGTACAGATGTTAAGAGTTTACGCCGATTCTTTATCTGAACTGTGTCTGCCCATAGCTTGGAGCCATGGGAGAGTCGACAGGGTAGTGACCATCAGTAGCTTCCTTTTGCTTTCTATAGGTTCTCCAATGTTTGCTATCAGCCTACTTAGTAACGATAACTGCTTGCATGCCTTCGCATGCTGAACTTGTGCCCAATATTAAAAACAAAGATGTTGTATAGGAGAATTGTTGAAAGTGATAGTTCAATATATTTTCTTGCCCATGTTGACAATCTATCTATATATATAAAATTCAAATTATGTATGTATATATGTATCTATAGATCGACTTGTGTCCTAAACGTATAAACCGATCGTAACTAAATTTCAAACACGAACTGGATACGTTACCGGGATGGTCATGGACTAAAAAATATTTTGATATATATAGGGGGCGTGGCACCTCCCATACAAATGGAATTTTTAACAGTCCATATTTCTGGAAGTATTTACGCTAGACTACTGAAATTTTGCAAGGGGTTTTATGACATTAACCCCTACCACCTCCAAGAAAACTGGGAAAAACGAAAAAGGGGCGTGGCACCTCCCATACAACGGGAATTTTTTATAGTCCATATCTCTGGAAGTATTTAGGCTAGACCAATGAAATTTCCGAAGAGGTTACATGAGGTTAATCCCTAACACCTCCAAGAAAACTGGGAAAAACGAAAAAGGGTGCGTGGCACATCCTATACAGCTGAAATTTTTTTTATAGAAATGTGGGGTGAAACCGACGGGTATAAGCTAGTATATATATATAAAAGAAAGTGACGTTAGTTCCAACGCTCATAACTCAAGAACGCCTGCACCGATTTGGGTGATTGACACTAATTTAGATTGTTCTCTGACAAGAATTGAAGAATACCCAATAAAATTTCCGAAAAATTTCTGAAAAAGAAATTTTATTTTCCTATACATTTTGTATGGTGCGAATTTTTATAATTTCGTTTTTTTTGTTGGAAAAGATCGATCGATGGTGAAGTGGAATTGTGAGTGTGTGAAATAGTTACATCTATAGGGATAGAGATAGAGATAGGAATGGGGATAGGGATAGTGATAGAGATAATGATAGGGATAGGAAAACCAATATTTCTAGATCCATTCAGGTAAATGTCTGGGCAGGGCAAAGTATCAACATATTTTTTATTTATTTATTTATTTATTTTTTATTTATTTACATACATTTTTATTTAGATACATTTTATGAACTTCACAGGCATGGTCAGCGACCGTCCAAAGTGCCAAAATCCGTTTCAAGTGCTCGTTTTTGCGAAATATCTCGCTTCAACCCTTATGCTGCAAAGTTTTCAAAAAGAGTTGTTTTTGGTTTTGTTATATTGTATATACTATTTCTTTTACTGGCGTTTAATTAAAGAAAAAAAATTGAAAACTATAGCTAAACTAAATAATTTATTCATATTTCCGACAATAATTACACTGCCCTGTATATGCAACTATGTACAACAAAACAATATGCTTTCTTAAGGAATCTTCACGCTGTGAAATTCCAGAATTGTTAGAATTTGAAATGTAGCCCCGTTCCTAAGGTCCATAATTATTATTTGATTTTTTTAATCCCTAAAACATTTCCGAAATGAACCTGAAAAAATCCTAAATTTATCCCTGAAACTATCCCGAAACTATCAAGTAGCACCGCCAAAAGTCTTATTATACCCAGCAATGGCCCCGAACTTGAATTATATCAACTCAGTGAATCTTAATTACAGAAATAACCAAAAAAAAACCTTCATAAATACACATTAAGTCAATATGCACACATGGGTACAATTTTGTTGTATCTCGATGTGCTTATATTTCATTTTCAAAAGCTTGAATAATAATTAAAAATTCATTCTTTATTAAAATTTTGTTGAATAACCAATAACATTTCACTCATCATAACATTTTTTTAAAATAATTAATAAAACTTTATTTGTTATTTTTTCGTCTCTCCTCATTCAAATTTTTGCAAATCGCCCATTCCTGGGCGGTAGGCTCTAAACTTTCCATTTCACGAATATAGGACTGTGTGCAAATGTACACTACCAACAAAAATCCATTATGGGCAGTAATCAATGCCGCCAGATGTCGGTGCATGTTCAGTGTTATTGTAAAATGAATAGAACTAGGATTTAAGCTGACACAAAGCCAGCGCAGTAACAGTTTAATGGTTTACAGAGCGTGACAAAATTTCTATGATGAGAAAGTCTAGCAGCTTCCTAATTAATTAAAATATAATTCTTAAAAATAAAAACAATAATTGTTTTCATAAAAAATATTAAAATTATTAATCTTGCCTTGAGATCTTTTATAGTCTTGATTCTTTGAAATATCTTGGTTTATGCGTTTTCTGAAATTTGCGATATCGAAAAAAGAGGCGTATTTATGATCCTAATTCGCCACCGATTCGATACCATTTCATAACGTTATCTACCATATTTATGTTTTCCATAAATAATATTTATAAAATATACTTATACTTTTTCCATAAATAAGACAACTCACAGTTATCCTCGTAGCATTATCATAACTTCCCCATACTACTATCAAACCTTTCTCATGACTCCTAATTTACAAACAAGTATCGGTCTGGCATCATATAAAGTACAGCTGATTTCAATTGATGTTCTTAATATATAGAACATTGCGTTGACCCTAGCACAAAAATTTTTATTTTATCCAAAAATCACATACCATTAGAACCGTTTTAATAGGTAACATCTGAAAATAGGTGTATCATAATTTGTAACCCTTAGGAAAATAGAAAAAATTACGAAAACCCCAAATGTTGAAAAACATATACTCCTGGCACAAAGATGTTTTATTTTCTAAAAAAAAAGTATGCAAATAGATTCTTCTCAATTTGTACCATCTAAAACTATAAAAATAATAATTTTTACCCCCTTGCAAACCAGGAGCCGAATTACGACATCCGTTCCGTGATCGTAAACCGTTTTTTAACTAACTTTGAAACTGTCCAACTTTTTATAAGAGAAATAATGCATAATTTAACCGACCCTTACTTCCAGCTAATTGCTCACGTATGCCGTCATTCCGGAATATGGGTTTAGAGCTATTGTGATTAAAGAATTCGCTTTCGATCACGGAACGTATAACGTAATTCGACCCCAGAAAATCAGGGATTTTTCGAGGACTACCCTGATTGTAATCTGTGTTCGTGTGCCATAAAAAAGTCTCCACTCCTGGCATAAAAATATTTAATTTTCAGAAAAAAAATTGAAATAGATTGCTCTCAATTTGTACCATCTCAAAACATAAAAATTATAATTTGTACCCCCTTGCAAAACAAACCAAACAACCAAACAATAGAATTATTAAAATAACTAACCAAGGACTAACAAACCTGCAAGAATTGGTTGATCGGTTGCATCAAAATTTTCCCACTGCTTTTATTATATTGAAACAAAATGTTGACACTTTTGAAGAAAATTTTTTAATTCATTTTACCTGCGTTTTCTTTTGTGTTTTCTATTCCGTTTTACAAGTCTTACGGCGGCCGCCGTGGTGTGAAGGTAGTGTTGCCGGCCTACCACACCGAAGGTCCATGGTTCGAGCCCTGGTACAGGTAACATCAAAAGTGATTTGAAAAAAGTTTTTCAAAACGGGGTCGCCCCTCGGCAGTGGTTTGGCAAACTCTCCGAGTGTATTTCTGCCATGACAGGCTTCTCAGCAAAAATTCGTCTCCTTTGTAGATGCCGTTCGGAGTCGGCAAAAAACTGTAGCTCCCACCAATTTGTAGGGAAAATTCAAATCGGCACACCACAAATTGGAAGAGAAGCTTGGCGCAAAAATCTGTTAGGAGGTTTATGTCGCGCCATAGGGAGAGAGAATTGTAAAATAAAAAACCTGCGTACATGGAGGTGGAAAGAAATAGGAAGAAAAACTCGAAACGAATTGACTTCAATTCAAGACTTGAAGCTTGTAAATCTGCTACAATTCTATCGCTCGAAGCAATTTCATAATTTTTTAAATTTCAAAATAAATTACATTCTTGTTAAAAAGATGTGCGTTTGTGTAATAAATTCGTTTCAGAACAGATTTAGTTATACAAGGTGGCGCAAAAGTAATCCTCCTATCAGAAAATGCTATACATTTTGCGATTGACCCCTAAAGTCAGTTCTGTTTTGACATTTGTGTAGTAAACACATGCGAAATACACGTTAATAAACAATGTTACGCTACACTGCTCCAGAACGCGGAATATTGCTGACTATTTATTTGACCAATAATCGGTCGGTGACTTTGGCACAACGTGAATTTCGTCGCAGATTTCCTGGCCGTCCAACGCCTACTGGTGAAACACTGCGACGTTTAGCCGCTCGCCTCGAAGAGACTGGCACAACACGAGATTGTGCCAGGCGTGGCAGACCCCGGAGTAGCCGTTCTGCAGAGAATATTGCTGCTGTAGCCGAGGATGTCATGGAAGCGCCGTCGACATCGACCAGACGACGTGCCACGCAAATGGGTATCAGTCGACGGTCTTTACAGCGAATTTTGGTACCAGATTTGAAGATGTTTCCGTACAAAGTCCAGACGGTGCATCAGCTGTTAGCTGCTGACCGCCAATCGCGTCTAACATACGCTCAAGCCATCCTTAATCAACACCAAGAGGAAGATGATTTTTCATCAAAAATAATCATGAGTGATGAGGCCCATTTCCATCTTAGCGGGTACGTAAATAAGTAAAATTTTCGCTTCTGGGGCACTGAAAATCCGCGTGTAACCCACGAAGAGCCATTACACCCGCTCAAAGTCACTGTATGGTGTGCTGTTTTCGCTCGAGGAGTCATCGGACCTTTTTTCTTCGAAGACGTCGCGGGCCAAACGGTTACTGTGAATGGTGAGCGCTACAGAGCAATGATCAACGAGTTCTTTTTGCCGCAACTTGATGAATTGGGATTGGAAAACATGTGGTTCCAACAAGACGGTGCAACAGAACACACTGCACGTGCCCCAACCGATATGCTGAAGGATGCATTTCCCGGGCGCCTAATCTCCCGTTTTGGCGATTTGCACTGGCCAGCAAGATCGCCTGATTTGACCGCTCCAGACTTCTTTTTGTGGGTCTTTTTGAAGTCGCGGGTTTATGTCAACAAGCCTCAGACTCTTGCAGCTCTTAAAGACAATATCCGTCAAGATTGTGAGGACCTATCGCCGGAAGTTTTGGCCAAAGTGATGGAAAATGCCATAAAAAGGGCTCAAATGACAATCAACTGTGGGGGAGGCCATTTACATGACATCATATTCTCGACTTGATGTAAAAAAAATTAAAAGACCAAATAAAAATAATCCACAAGAAGAATCAAAGTTTTTAATTTTTTTTTTAATTACAGCCAAAAAACATCGGAAGCTTACTTTTGCGCCACCTTGTATATATCGGCTTCTTTTCAGACCTTCTACAAAATTCACAAGGCTTTCAAGACGATAAAACCGGTTTCGAGGTATGCGTACACTTTGGTTCTTTGAGTAATAAAATAACAGATCGAAATAATACCGTACTAAAATAACAGATCGAAAGAATACCGTACTTTTCGAGGTCTGATATTGCTGAGCTAAAACTCTATTCCCTTATCCCTCACGTCTTTAAAAATCCAAATCCAGGCGGTCTGAAAATACTAGAGTAGGCAGGCTCAAGTGTGTGTTCTCTGCCGAATCCACAAGAAGGGCGATCCTGCAAACTGCGCCAACTATCGCGGAATCAGCCTTTTGAATATCGCATATAAGGTCCTATCAAGCGTATGGTGCGAAAGACTGAAGCCTGATGTGAACAGACTGATTGGACCTTATCAGTGTGGCTTCAGACCTGGTAAATCTACCATCGACCAGATTTTAACAATACGCCATATCTTGGAAAAAACCCGTGAAAAAAGAATCGACACACATCATCTCTTTGTTGATTTTAAAGCCGGTTTCGATATCACGAAAAGGAGCTGCCTATATGCCGCTATGTCTGAATTTGGTTTCCCCGCAAAACTTATACGGCTATGCAATATGACCTTGAGCAACACCGCCAGCTCGGTCAGAATTGGGAAATAGCTCTCCGAGCCGTTCGAAACTAAACGAGGTTTCAGACAGGGATACCCCCTATCGTGCGATTTCTTTAATTTAATGCTGGAGAAAATAATACAAGCTGCAGAACTTGACCGCGCTGCAACAATATTTTATAAAAGCGTGCAACTGTTGGCATATGCTGACGATATTGATATCATTGGCCTTAACAACCGCGCCGTAACTTCAGCTTACTCCAAATTAGAAAAAGAAGCGGAGAAAAAGGGATTGGTGGTGAACGAGGGCAAAACGAAGTACCTTCTGTCATCATGCAAAGAGTCAGCGCATTCGCGCCTTGGCAACCAAGCCACTGTGTGCAGCAATAATTTCGAAATAGTAAAGGACTTCGTTTACCTGGGAACCAGCATTAATACCAACAATATTGTTAGCCTAGAAATCCGACGAAGAATTACTCTTGCAAACAAATGCTACTTCGGACTGAGTAGGAAATTGAAAAGTAAAGTCCTCTCTCGACGAATGAAAATAACACTCTATAAGTCACTCATCGCTCCCGTCCTGCTATATGGTGCAGAAGCGTGGACACTAATAACATCCGATGAGGCGGATCTGGGAGTATTCGAGAGAAAGGTTATTCGAAAGATTTGTGGACCTCTACGCGTTGGTGACGGCGAGTATCGAAGAAGATTTAATAATGAGCTGTATGAAATTTACGCAGACACCGACATAGCTTAGCGAATTAAAACACAGGAGCTTCGCTGGCTAGGCCACGTAGTGCGAATGAGCGAAGATGCTCCAGCTAGGCCATGTTGTGCGAATGAAGGAAGATGCTCCAGCCCAGAAGGTATTATTATCGGCACTCGCCGGTGGAAGCAGAGGAAGAGGGAGACCACCACTCCGATGGAAGGACTAAGTGGAGACCGATGTGCGATCCCGCGGTGTTTCCAATTGGTGCCAGTTGGCGCAACGAAGAAAGGACTGGCGAGCTAGGTTGGACGGTCAAAATCGCCCAGGCGGTAAGATGACCATTTAAAGAAGAAGAAGGCAGGCTCAATAATTTAATCAGAGCACACAACGGCAGAAAAATAGATAGCGACGAGAATTGTTTACACGTTCCCGTCCTTCCATCTTCCTCTTCTACCATCGGTAAGTGCCGATAAGAATACCTTCTGGGCCGGAACACCTTCCTTCATTCGCACAACATGGCCTAGTCAATTAAGACGTTAGGTTTTAATTCGTTAGGCTATGTCGGGGTCTGCATATAGGTCATACAGCTCATCATTAAATCTTGTTTGGTACTCGCCGTCGCCAACGGGTAAGGGTCCGTAAATCTTTCGAAGAATCTTTCTCCCGAATTTTCCCAGAGACGTCTCATCAGATGTTGTCAGTGCAAGCTTCGGCATCATAAACCAGGACGGGTACGATATGTGACTTATTTATTTTCGTTCTTCGAGAGAGGAAGTCACTTCTCAATTGCCAACTCAGTTAGAAGTAGCACTTGTTTGCGTGAGGGATTCTTCGTTGGATTTCTAGGCTGACACTACTCTTGGTGTTAATGCAGTTCCCAGGTTAAAAACTCCAATATTTTCTGCATTTTTCTCAATACAAGGTTATGGAAGCAACTTCCTTTCTATGAAAGAAAACACAGCTCTTCGGAAAAAAAATTGCAAAAAATCAGAAAAATGCGCCACGACTTTAAGATTGACACATTGTTACATTAAAATTGAATGAACTACAAAACTGCATACTCCAAAAAATTCTAAAAATTGTGTACAAAAATTTTTAATTTTTATAAAATTTCTTTGAATTTTCGCGAATTTTGCGTACATTTTTAAAACAATATTTATTGTCCCTCAAATTTTAGGTTTCGAAAAAATATTTAATTAAAATTATTCGAATAAAAAATCCATTTATTCGAAGGCTAAAAAAAATTGGAATAAAATTTTTTCGAATAATTTATGCTTTTATTCGAATAAATTAGAACTATTCGAATAATAGGTATTCAGTGATGTAAAGAATGCCATTTTTTGAATATTTGAGAATGCGAATATACTCGTACACTAATGATATTTGCGAATGCGAATATTCAGTTTTTGTTAAAATTTATCGCTGATTGTGTATGGCTATGCAATCTCTTTCGATCGACGTGCGTTTCGTTTGTATTTTGTGCGCGAATCGACGAGTTGCCAAAACCCCTCACATTTTTTCATAGCGCCGTAGCAGTTGTAGGTCGAACTATTAAGCGTTGCGGATTTTATTTTGCCTACGATGAGTTTGAAACAATCTAGTGTTTCTGCCGTTCCTGGCCAGGGTATATGTCTACAAGTAGCACAACTTACTCCGAAGCCCCACACACACATAAACCAACACAGGGTGGTTTGCTTTCGATCTTAAAAAAAACAAATTTAAATAATGCAGTATTGAACCTGAAGACATAAAACTCACAAATAAATAAAAATAAAGCAGTTGTAGCACCTCAATTTTCCGAAGAATGGCACCAAAGTGGTATAAAAATGTGAATATTGACAGCGCTCTGTTGGAACCAGAGTTAGGTGATCTCGCGGTTTCTGAAGTGGCTTGTGACTATGATTTCTCAGTCGCAGAGATTTTGATCCGTGACTGTGACTGCAAAGTGACATACATAGAATAAGAACTACCACCAGTGACTATTGTTATCGTTGTTTTGGTGATGCAACTTCATGTGCAGTGTTCGAATACTGTCCCCAATTGCTTGAAAAATTTAAGAAATTTTTTATCGAATTGAAACAATAGTAATAGCAAAATAATTTACCACCTTTTCAAAAAACTACCAAAAACAACTATAAGTTTTGGTTCTTATACGACATCTCCAAAGTAATTTCCTTTTACACACCAAAAGATTATATTGACATTTATTCACATTGAGCATTCAAAACTTATAGCAAAATATACAGCCCATGATAATTCATGTTGCAATAAACATTAAAAAACATTAGGATAAAAAACCATGGCAAATACTAAAATTCGAAGCGTCTACTTTTAAAGTTGAATATTCCTCTGGGTTGGTAGGTAGGTGAAATGGCTGCGACCTACGTCGCCTAAGTTGCTTAAAGAAGCCATTTAGATGCCATTAAGACTCGTCGAGCCTACTAAAATAGTGTGCATACATATATGTTACAACCAAACAGAGTGGTTTATAAACCTAGCGATACTTGTACTCCCTACACTCGATACCCTCCCCAGGTTCTCCAAGAAGGGGCTCCCAAAGGATTTTAGACGCATTTTTGCCAGGGCCGGGCATTTGTACAGGAAATGCTCAACCGTCTCTTGGCAGTTACGTCTTTACAGCTCCTGCAGTGGTCATGGTGTGGAATGCCCATCTTTTCCGCGTGCGTGCCTATCGCCCAGTGACCCATGCAGAACGCTATAAGTTTGTGGATGTCAGCTATTGACCTACTTAGCAGACTTCTCGTCATCTTTTCGCTATAGTCTGACCAGATCGATCTTGATATTTTGCCACTAGTGGTATTCCTTTGGGTGTTTCAACTAGCTACTGCTAGGGGTACCCCTACTCTAGGTTGATTGTTTCTTCATTTCCTTCCGATGAGCCCATACGTGGTAGCTCATCACTCCTCTATGACCCGGAACCCAAGTAATGAATAATTCGATGTCGGTTAAGTAAGCCAAGATTTGCTTGCATTCCTGCACCACAATCGAACTTGTATGTGGTGCTGCTATTGCCCTTATTGCTGCTTGGCTTTCAGAAAAGATCATTAATTTACCAGTTATGTTTCTGTCCCTGAGTGATTTGTAGGCTTGCAAGATTGCAAGAACTTCTGCTTGAAACACACTGCAATGCGAGGGCAGTCTGAATGATATAGATATGTCTAAGGAATCAGAGAATATCAGGGCCCCCACCCCTGAATCCATCTTGGATCCGTAGGTGTATATTTAAATGCCGTCCTCATCTGTAAACGTGCCCCTCTTCCAATCATTCCTACTTGGAATGTTAGTAGTAGCACTGTTCTCAAACTTCAGTTCGTGAGGATAATAGTCTGTTTTGATACTAATTGTGGTCGCTGGGAGCTGTTTAAGAATGCTACTATGCCCTTGCTGAGTATCCTTCGCTGTACATAATATATGTAAGTCGAGTGATAGTAGGTTCAAAATTAGATTCAAAGCCGCAGTGGGAAAAGTACGCAGGGCCCCGGTGGCACCAACGCACGCAGTGCGCTGGACCTTCTGCAGGCTGATGAGGTTGTAGTTCTCTTCTTTTTATTCGTTTATTCGAATAGTATTTATTCGAAAATAGTCCCACTACTAGTACACATGCGTAGTTGTCAAAATTTGACCTAGCCCCAAGAGCTAGAGTAAATTTTGACGTTCATATTTACAGCGATAAATGTCAAAATTTTCCTCGCTCTGTCATAACTTATCATTTTCAACCATTTGGCACAGGGCCATACACTATAAACTAATTACTTAGGCATAGAAAATCCTTTATGCCTTTGTGCTTTGCAGTAACTGACTATTGTTATAGTTCAACTTCAACTTTTCCTATAATTAAAAATTTTTTCAGTGACAACTGAGTTGGCAATATATCTCCACTATCCCGACTGCCGTGGTAACGATTTTGTTGACCATGGAACCGGGCATACCTACCACGGGTATATTCAAGGCCCCCTAATCCTTACTTTCCTGTTATTGTTTTAACGATATTTGGCCTTTTCCTGACTCTGCTGCTCCGGAATGATGTTGAGACTAGCCCCGACCAAGAAATTGAATCTGGCGCATATTCGGGAAGATTTTTTAAACTGGTAACATTCTGTACAATATGTTTATCACGTGTATGCCATATACAGACACCTAATTTTCGCTGTGTGCCGGCAAAGATTATATACGCCTGCGGCATCGGTGATATGCATGTGTAGATACTATCCTGGTATATGCCACTAGCTTATATACTCTGAGATTGGCTACAGAAACATTTGGAGTATACGTACCGTCAGCAGTGATGTCGACGTTGAGCATGGCTTACAACCCTCTAGGCTGTGACGTTATCTTGACGACAGGTATACCTTACCGTGGGTATATTCTAAACCTAATAACCTGCTCCGAGTGCCTCGCGTTCATAATACTGTGCAGTAAAACCTATTTCAACCTCGAAATTATAAGGAGGTATATATATATATATATCTACAAAATTTTGACAGATTATCGTACCAATATTATTCCTTTACTCAGAAGCGAAAATCGTATAATCTGAATTAAATTTGAGCTCTTTCGCTACCCTTGAAATTCAGTGACGTACAACAAAGGAAACGAGAGTTAAATGCACGCCAGGTTACAATTTCGAGGAATTCGGAAAATACTCCTTTATGATAATCATTTCATGTTTCATATGACAGTCAGTACTGACAATATGAATAAATCGAATAGGCCCTTCTCCCATACATAGAGTCATGGTGAGCATGATAACCATCAAGTATATCTTCTGACATACATAACGACGTCTACAGTGTGTTATGTGGTTATGGCACAGGAAGCTTCGGGCTGCCCAGTTGTGTTCTCCCCCACGGTTATAAGTAGGGGTTGGGTACCAGCCACGACTCGTGCGTAACAAAATAACTTACTTTTAACTAAGTATCAGTATTTTGGTCAATGTACCAACAGCAATGTCAATTTAGAGTGTGAGTGGGTTAGTAAATCAAATCGGCGTTTCTTGCAGGGTATGTTTTTCAACATCTTGCTTTTTCGGAGTTTTTTTCATTTTTCGAAGGGGTACAAATTATAATTTTTTATATATATAATATTACAAATTGAGAGAAAACTATTTCCATAATTTTTTTTTTTAGAAAATAAAACAATTTCGTGTCAGGAGTATCCATATGTTTTGGAACATTTGGGGTTTTCGAAGTTTTTCCATTTTCCGAAGGGGTACAAATTCTAATTTTTATAGGTTTGGATGGTACTAATTAAGAGAAATCTATTTCCATAATTTTTTTTTAGGAAATAACCCAATTTCGTGCCAGGAGTATATGTTAAGGGGTATAAATTATAATTTTTATATTTTTGGATATTACAAATTAAGAAGAATCTATTTCCATAATTTTAATTGCATATTTTTAGTCGCCAAACTGCCTTTTTACGCTTACAATGGCGTTTTAGTACAAATTGATTTTTTTGTGCGTTTACAATCGCTTTATTTTTATACCTAGTAGTGCTACGCACACAAGGTATATTAACTTTAGTCGCCTAACGGCAGTACGTAACGGCATAAACGGATCGAGATAGATATTGACTTATATATATCAAAATGTTCAGGACGAAAAGAGAAATTGACTAAGCCATGTCCGTCCGTCCATCCGTCCGTCTGTGAACACGATTACCTGAGTAAATTTTCAGATATCTTAATGAAATTTGGTATGCAGGTTCCTTGGCACTCATCTTCGAGCGCTATTCAAAATGGGCGAAATCGGACGATAGACACGCCCACTTTTTATTTATAGAATATTTTGGAAAACACAAAAAAAGTGATTACTTAGTATACCTATAAGGATAAAATTTGGTGAATACATTGAGATTGAGGCATAAAATAAAATTTTCAAAAAAATTTTTGAAAATGGGAGTGGTACCGCCTACTTTTGATTAAGTCAAATTTATAAATAATATTAATCATAAATCAAAAACCGTTCAAGATATCGAAACGAACTTAGCACGCTGGTTTCCAGGTATGCGAGGAATGTTCTAGGAAAAAATGGGCGAAATCGGTTAAGGTCCACGCTCACTTTTGTATGAAAGATTTTGAAGAGGATCGTAGATATATTAAATAGGCAATAACTTTGCGCAAAATAGCTTTACATCATTTATATTTCACTTTTAAAGTTTTTGTAAACAAAGAAATCCAAAAACTTAAAATTTTCGAAAATGGGCTTGGCCCCGCTCCACAGTGTACGAAATTCGAAATTAGGAGGACAAAAATCATAACTTGAAAACTAATGGATATAAAACTATGAATTTTTGCACATATCATTTTCGAAACGAAAAGTAGGTTCAGGCAAAAATTGTATAAATCCGCCCACCGCCACGCCCACTTCCCATAGCAACCACACATTGGAAATGAATGAGGACCAAAATACACTATTAAATTAGTTTTTTATTAGACAGAGTTTTTGCAAATTGACTTAACTCTCATCAAATTCAATATTTAATAATGGGTTTTTAAGCAATTTTAATGTATCTGGAGTAATGGCTCCATGCTTAGTCTTGGAAGATTTCCTTAAGATAGAAATGTATGGATCAGACGAAATTAGAAGTCTTTTTAATAAGTCGTTGTTTGTTTGGGTTCGAGAATTTTTTCGCGTGAACTGCAATCTGTAGCGTTTATTCTCCTTATTTCTCGATTCTTGGGCTTCTTCAGATAATTGGCCAATAGGAAGTATGCAATGATCAATTACAACCTTGCCATGACAGATCACTTTATGTACCGTAACGGGCATATAATACCATGAATAAAGCTTTAAATATACATAGTTCCATAATTTCAGACGCATAAAGATCAAACGCCTCTGCATCAATGGAATATCCCGACGCTAAGCACTCAAGTATCACATGAAATCGTTGCAAAAGCTCCAAATTAATTCCGGTTATTTCTGCTGACTTTTCTGAATTTCTAAAAAAGCGTCTGGCCGTGTTGCCGTCATTTGTATTTCCACATGATTGCTTCGGCATATCTACTAATAACCCCATTTCCGATCTAAATTTCTCCTGAATAATAGTTGTTCTCCGCTGTACATTGCATTGATTTTCTGATCCCCGAACTTTCCATAATTTAATTTCCAACCTATAAGCTATATGCAACAAACATTCCATAAACCGTATCCACGAATGTAACGGTGACAAGGCAAATTCTAAAAGTTCAAGATCAATGTTTTTTTTTTTGATACAATTGAAGTATTGTTCATTTCTGTTGGTTTTGCCCCACACAAATAACATACTTGGGACGAATTATAGTTGGAAAGGGCGGTGCATACTTTTCCATCAATCATGCATAAAATTACTTTTGGGTGAACATATATACTAGGTCGGTGGACCTCATCAACAAGCACGTTCACTTTTGTTGGGCAGAGTTCTGCTATTTGCTCCTTGATATATTTTAACTCCATTTTTATTAAGTCAGTGGTCTCTTTAGCAAACATTATTTTAATAGGACGGCAATGTCGAGAAGAGTTCGGAGCAGGATTTTGGTACAGTATCAGCTTCTCTCCTTTAAAATTATTCACATACATTTGAATTGGAACAAGGAATATGCTAAATAAGTTTTCATCGCTATTACCAATTTTGCTTATAAGGGCTCTGATTTGCACCATCGCATCCCCATTTAAATAAAATTTGCAATTCATTCCCAGTACATGAGTCTAGGTTCGCTTTTAAAACATCATTAATAGAAGCACATAACCTTATTATCGTGTGATCTATCAACGACTGTAAATTTATTTCAGCGAACGATTCCGTCACTGTTATGTTTTCAGGGTAGCACAACTGCCCAAACACGCTCATATGAGGGAAATAAATTAGGGCATATCTTTCTTCTTTAAATGGTCATATAACCGCCTGGGCGATTTTGACCGTCCAACATAGCTCGCCAGTCGTTTCTTCGTTGCGCCAACTGGCGCCAATTGGAAACACCGCGGGATCGCAAATCGGTCTCCACTTGGTCCTTCCATCGGAGTGGTGGTCTCCCTCTTCCTCTGCTTCCACCGGCGGGTGCCGATAAGAATACCTTCTGGGCTGGAGCATCTTCGCTCATTCGCACTACGTGGCCTAACCAGCGAAGCCGCTGTGTTTTAATTCGCTGAACTATGTCGGCGTCTGCGTAAAGTTCATACAGCTCATCATTAAATCTTCTTCGGTACTCGCCGTCGCCAACGCGTAGAGGTCCAAAAATCTTTCGAAGAACCTTTCTCTCGAATACTCCCAGAGCCGCCTCATCAGATGTTGTTAGTGTCCACGCTTCTGCACCATATAGCAGGACGGGTGCGATGAGTGACTTGTAGAGTGTTATTTTCGTTCGTCGAGAGAGGACTTTACTTTTCAATTGCCTACTCAGTCCGAAGTAGCATTTGTTTGCAAGAGTGATTCTTCGTCGGATTTCTAGGCTAACATTATTGTTGGTATTAATGCTGGTTCCCAGGTAAACGAAGTCCTTTACTATTTCGAAATTATTGCTGCCAACAGTGGCTTGGTTGCCAAGGCGCGAATGCGCTGACTCTTTGCATGATGACAGAAGGTACTTCGTTTTGCCCTCGTTCACCACCAATCCCATTTTCTCCGCTTCTTTTTCTAATTTGGAGTAAGCAGAAGTTACGGCGCGGTTGTTAAGGCCAATGATATCAATATCGTCAGCATATGCCAACAGTTGGACGCTTTTATAAAATATTGTTCCAGCGCGGTTAAGTTCTGCAGCTTGTATTATTTTCTCCAGCATTAAATTAAAGAAATCGCACGATAGGGGGTCACCCTGTCTGAAACCTCGTTTAGTTTCGAACGGCTCCGAGAGGTACTTCCCAATTCTGACCGAGCTGGCGGTGTTGCTCAAGGTCATTTTGCATAGCCGTATAAGTTTTGCGGGGAAACCAAATTCAGACATAGCGGCATATAGGCAGCTCCTTTTCGTGCTATCGAAAGCGGCTTTAAAATCAACAAAGAGATGATGCGTGTCGATTCTTTTTTCACGGGTTTTTTCCAAGATTTGGCGTATTGTAAAAATCTGGTCGATGGTAGATTTACCAGGTCTGAAGCCACACTGATAAGGTCCAATCAGTCTGTTCACATCAGGTTTCAGTCTTTCGCACAATACGCTTGATAGGACCTTATATGCGATATTCAAAAGGCTGATTCCGCGATAGTTGGCGCAGTTTGCAGGATCGCCCTTCTTGTGGATTGGGCAGAGAACACTTAGATTCCAATCTTCAGGCATGCATTCATCCGACCAAATTCTGCATAGAAGCTGATGCATGTGCCTTACCAGCTCCTCGCCTCCGTGTTTGAATAGCTCAGCAGGCAAACCATCAGCGCCAGCTGCTTTATTGTTTTTCAATCGGGATATTGCTATTCGCACCTCATTGTAGTCGGGTTGTGGAACGTCAATTCCATCATCTTCGATTGTGGGCTCGGGTTCGGCATCTTCTCTGGTTTCTTGCTCAGTTTCTCCATTTAAAAGGGCAGAGAAGTGATCCCTCCATATTCTGAGTGTTCTCTGAACATCGGTCACCAGGTCGCCGTTCTCATTCTTACAGGAGTTTGCCCCGGGTTTGAAACCTTCTGCCATTCGCCGAATTTTTTGATAGAATTTTCGGGCATTATTCCCGTTGGCCAGCATCTCAAGCTCCTTTATTTCACGCTTTTCTGCCTCTCTTTTTTTTGCCCGAAAAAGCCGCCTCGCTTCCCTCTTCAACTCGCGGTAGTGTTCACACACTTTCCTCGTTGCATTCGATCTCAGCGTTGCCTTGTAGGCTTCGTCCTTTCTTTTCGTTGCAGCGCGGCACTCTTCATCATCATACCAGTTGTTTTTTCGCGTTCGCCGGAATCCAATTACTTCTTCGGCTGCGGTACGGAGTGCTCCTGAGATATGATCCCACTGCTCATGCATTCCACTAGGTTGAATTGTGCTCTCGGAGAGCAGGTGTGAGAGGCGATCTGCGAAATAATTGGCGGTCTGTTGCGATTGCAGCTTTTCGACGTCCAGCTTTCCCTGCGTTTTTTGTTGCATCTGTTTTGTCGTACAGAGGCGGGTACGAATCTTGGCTGCTACTAGGTAGTGATCAGAGTCGATGTTAGGTCCTCGTATTGTGCGAACATCTAAAACGCTGGAAGCATGCCGTCCGTCTATCACAACGTGGTCGATCTGGTTGCGTGTTTTTCGATCGGGGGACAGCCATGTAGCCTGATGGATCTTCTTGTGCGTAAACCTAGTGCTGGATATGACCATGTTTCGGGCACCGGCGAAGTCGATCAGCCTGAATCCATTTGGCGAAGTCTGATCGTGGAGACTGAACTTCCCGACAGTGGGGCCAAATACACCCTCCTTACCCACCCTGGCGTTAAAGTCGCCAAGCACGACTTTGATATCATGACGGGGGCAGCGCTCGTATGCTTCTTCCAGGCGCTCGTAGAATGCATCCTTTTCCACGTCGTCCTTCTCTTCCGTCGGTGCATGAGCGCAGATAAACGATATGGTGAAAAATCGTACTTTTATGCGGATTGCAGCGAGACGCTCGTTCACGGGTGTGAACGACAGTACTCGGTGACGGAGTCTCTCTCCCACCACAAATCCCACGCCGAATCTGCGCTTGTCTTCATGCCCACTCCAGTAGATGTTGCAAGGTGTTTTGATCGTGTTTCCTCGCCCCGTCCATCGCATCTCTTGTATGGCGGTGATGTCAGCTTTTGCTTTCCTCAGGACCTCAACCAGCTGGGCAGCGGCACCTTCCCCATTAAGGGACCGGACATTCCAGGTACATGCCCTTATCTCATAATCCTTATTTCGTTTGCGGGTGTTGTCATCTAAAAAAGGGGTTCTCATATCCGAGGCTTTGTTGTTGAATTTCATTGGAACGTTGTTTTATGTGGTGGGTCCCAAACCCAACGCACAACCCGTTTCACGGGAGGTTGAATTCTATTACACGTTTGTATAGCGAGCCGCTTGATCCAAGACAGACGCCCGCTTGCAGCCGCACCACCTGGTGATCAGACGCTGCTGTTTGAACCCCCCCAGCAAGCCCTTAAACCGATTATGTCGGAGTGGCCTTACCAGGTTGTCGCCTTCTCACGTTTAGCTCACCACCAAACGGGTGTTCGGTGGTTACCCAGAGGATACTTGGGCGCAAAGCCCGGAAGTAGTGAGCTGCTTGAACCGCATGCAAAAGAATCGCTCTGGCCATTCCCAGGTGAATGGCGATCAGAAACTTTCCCCACTTGCGTGGACTTCTGCACACGGCCCCACCCTCCTTTAGGGAATATATGCTTGGTATATTGCTTAAGCAACCGATATTTGTTTGCGGATAAATCTAAATCCAAAATCATAGGTAACGCCTCATCAGGGGAAAGAGCTTCAATCTTATTGCTCGATGTTCTTCACTTTTTAATAGTATTTCCTCTTTCTGGAGATGCGAAAGCAAGCTCTTTTACTATTCCTGCTGAGCTTCTCTTCCCGAAAGAGCGCATTTGCATTTCTGCTGCTAAAAGTAATTGACTACTGTCAATGTTTTCAGTAATTTTCTTAGCTTTTCTTTCTTTACCTCTTTGACTGCAATCATCGAAGCTAATTGCAGGTCGACCTCTGGGCTGGCTTTCCTTCACAGCAATATTTGGAAATGACGAAAAGTCGATTGTACTTGAAAGACATTTATCATTATCATGCAAAAAGCGAGGTTTTACTCTATACGCTTTTGCCCATTTTCCTTCAAATTTTAAACATCAACGGCAAGAAAAATGTTTAAGTTTATCAAAATCGATAGTTGTTGTTGATCCGCTGCTAAAATTCATAGTAATAAAGTTACATATTTTATCACATCTATCTTCTTTAAGGTTAGATAACCATACATCAAACAAAATTCTATGCGATATTTTAGAGGCGCTCATACTAAAACTTAATTTTCTCACAAAAGTGCAAGTATGTGCAGAATTTTATTTTTTATTTTTAAAAATAAATATATGTATGTCTTATATATGTTCCTTGTTGTGGTGGGTGTTGGTGGAGTCAAAAGATCAGGACCGCTGAACATTGACTTTTATTAGGAATCACTTTTAAAAACATGCCCTGAGTTTTTCATTTGTAAACAGTTACCTTTACTCAAAACACAAAAATATAAAAAGTTTAACCAGATAATAGCTTAAGTTATCTCCACCCAAAAAATTTTGAAAATATATTTATTACTTTGATAATTATAGACTTTTAAAAATTGCACTAGTTGCGTTCGCACTAATTGTGTTTTTGTTTGTTTATTTTCCCTACCATTCGCAATACCGCTAGAAGTGTATAAGCAAAAAACTTGTCGCATATATGGTATTTCTGGCATATATTGACATTCTTCTTTATAATAGAGTAGCCAGATTTAAAAAAAAAGGAATATTAAAAAACCATTTTTGTCGTCTCAAATTTGAAGATCGAACAAATCCAAAAACTTCAAATTTTCGAGAATAGGCGTGGCCCCGCCCCTTTTATAGTGGAATATTCCACAAAACTTTTTATGCCATAACTCCGCCAAAAATTGATTAAGGAAAACTCGGCCACAAAAAATGTTGTAAATTTTGTAGAAGTAGGCGTGGCGCCGCCCACTTTTCAGCATAAAATTTCTGCTATTTTCAAAGGCAATCGCTTATAATTCAATCTTTATATTTCGGGAAACACACAAGCAAAATATTCGGGCACGTAGCTAATAGCCCACTGCAATAGCGAAGTTATATATCTTTTTTGATTTTCATACCTTTCACAAACATTAAATGTATGTAAGTATGAGAACAAGGAGAGAAAGTTCACTAAAATGATCAGCCCGATGAGGGAAGTCGGTGTAGCCAAGTCCGTCTCTCGATACATCTACCTGTCTGTCCGTCTGTCTATTTGAACGCAAACACGCAACTGACAAAGGAAAATAGCATAACTGTTGCAGTAATAAGCGAGCAATATAAGCAAAAGCTGCTGGCTAGAGCCGTTACTACAAGAAAAGGAAGCGGGGCGGCATATATGTGGACCCAACTTCTACATCCCGTATTAATAAGCTGCTACCTTATACCCAGCGACAACACAAGAGAGCTTAAGAAATGAAATGATATCAAGGACACAGCCCGAGAAATAGGTGGATCGGTAATCATTGCAAGTGACTTTAACTCAAGAGCCATCGAGTAGGGAATGTCAACGACGAACCCAAGAGGACGACGAGTTCTGGACATGGCGGCAAAGCTGGGACTAACAGTCATTAACTCCGGAATATCAACAACTTTCAAAAGACCAGGAAGCGGAGGCACAATACAAGATATCACGATGACATCTGAAAGCATATCCGGAATCATAATAAAGTGGAAAGTCCTTAAAGAGTCCGTTTACTGGAGGTCAGAAGAAATCACTGACCAAACGCGCAACTGCTTACGCTTAAGGCGACAACACAGGATCACTAGAAACTTTGGCGAGGTTAACTACTACGTTACCCAAATGGTCTCGGGGCATGAGTACTTCAAAAAGTACTTACATAGAATGGGAAAAGTCGAAGATCCGAAGTGCGGGTATGGAGACGCAGAAGAAGACGATGCTGAACACCCATTCTTCAAATGGTCAAGATGGACCGAATAGCGCCAAGTGCTCGAACGAAGTCTCAGCCAAATTACTGCAGATGACGTCATAGAACAATTTTGAGCGGCTCGGAAGTGTGGAAACAAAGCACCAAATTTGTAGGAACTACACTCATAGCGAAAAAGCGGGACCCGGAAGCCTTTATGTACACTAGAAGGCTCTTAAGGAATGAGAAAAACCCCTGCGGGTTAGGGGCTTAGAATATGCCCGAGTTAGGCATACCGGTCGTAAAAGGCGACTAATATGCACAAAGATAATGACGTGCAACTCGGTTGTTGATCTACGGATATGATGCCTCTCACCTCTTATTACCCATCTTATCCTTCCTTACGGAAGGAGGGGTGACATGACCTAGAAGGTTTCACTGGTCATAAATCGCTACCACGCCAGTCGGGCAGTACCGCAAGGGAATACCGGAGCGTACCGCGTTCAAATCCGGTCAAGGACTGTTAATTCGACAACACTCCCCAAAACCTTCGGGGAGTGATTTTATCGTTACCACAACAACGACAACAACAATGAATGAGAAATATGGAACGCCACCCTGAAGCAGTACGAAAGTGGTCCCGGGGTGGGCGACGGTTCCAAAATTTTAGTCCACGGACACACGGCTGGTGCGGCGGTATCAGCTACGCAGCATTAGACATTTTTTCAAAAAAAAAAAAAAAAAATTACCGCTTATTGATCCAAGGTAAATACAAAGTCCAATAGCACATCTAAACAACGCAACCGACTACAAATTGGAAGAGAAGGTAATCGTACAACATTTGAACATAACATTAGGATGCCATTAAATTAACTTTCTGAGGTCCAAGTCTGTTCGTTCTCCATGAACACTTCTAAATAATTGTAGGTATTGTTTTTAAAAGTTAAAATCTTGCAGTTTTACATTACCTGCTCATCAAGCACGCAAATATCATTCTTTTAAACTTTAAATCGACCTTCTAGATTCGCCACTGATACCGTTTCTACAAAAACAGTTGTTTGCGGGGAAAGTCCTTTAATTTGGGTGACGTGTCGTAATGTCAATGGACACTAATTCGCTTTTGATCTGCAATTTGCAAAGAGAATTAATGCCAATCACGTTAATTCTCATAATAAAAAAGATTTAAATTTGGAATATAAAGTCTTGCGATCTTTTATTCCAAATTTCCGCCTGATTCGCTTCTCTGCAAATTACCAAATTCATTAAGTACAATTTTTTTAATTTCATATACATACATATATAAGGTCTAAAATGAAAATTTGGAGTAAAACCTGCTTAGTCCATTATCTATGTAATTGCAACTGAAATAGCAGTTGCGTTGTTATTATACAAATTAGTAAAGCATTTACGATCTTTATAAAAGCGAATTAATGGCAATGCCGTAAATTTTCAAAATAATTTGACATTAATTCTCTTTTAAAAGCGAATTAATGTCACTTACCGAATTACAGCCACTTAATTCCATTGACATTGTGACACGTCACCTTATTTTGAGATATAATGAACATATTGTATCTGTATACATAACAGGGTTACAGAAATGTTCCAATAGAATAAGGCTTTTATAAGGCAGTGGATTTTTGCATACAAGTACATTCGAATCATATGATTTGGCTACCCTACTACAGGCTACCCTATTAATAGGAAGTGGCACAAATATTTCTCTTTCATTACACTACAAGGGTGAGTTTTTGTAACCGCGATTATGGTGCCCTCAATGAAAAATTACTGAAGGGTTGTAATACAAACAAACATTATGTTCCTAAGCAGAAACGTGCTTGCCTTCTTGGTGTTGAAAAGTAGATCATACAAAACATTAAGAGATTTGACAAGTTAGTTTTTGTTGGAAGTTACAGAAAATTTTACTAAAGAATTTTATTTTTCTAGAAACTTGAAGTGAAGCTTAACAGAACTATGTATGCTAGAAAAAAATTTAACCGCCCCTTACAAGCGGTACTAAAGCATTCGGTATGCTATGGGGATGAATTCATACAAAAACAATAGGAACCGTTATGCATGTTTGTCTATTGGTAACACTTTGGTTTGCTATATGTTTAAAATTCAGTTGGTTATGGCTGATATCTAAAACTGCGTGAATATATTTTTTTTGCGCCAGTGAGGGTCGAAAAATATGAAATCAAATCAAAAGTTAAAACGGTCAATATTTTTTATAGTTTTTCTTATAAAATATATGTGTTTTAAAAATATAGAATATACATGCAAAAACTAAATTATACAAATGATAATATACTCGTATAGTGGCCTTGTTCAGTGTACACAACATTACATGAACATATGTATGTGTGTGTAGTCTTGAGGAACAGCGCAATAAAAGTAAGAACTTTACATTGATGACTCGTCCAGCATGCTGCTAACTTTGAAATCGCACTGCTGCAGTACTACTGCATAAAGAACATACTATATGTACTAAATTCACGGACACATATGTATATATGTGTCGCTAACACACAGTGTTAGAAAAACAAAGTTTGCCTGGTATATGGAATGAAAATAAATATCGTTAGCTTAAAGTGAAAATGTGCTAAGTCATATTTTTCAAATTGTTCAGGAAAGACAAAAAACCGAATTACTTTTAAATAAAACATTATTTTATTAAACTGTAAATGCAGTACCCTCGATTTCATGACTGCTCAATGCAAAAGACAGAAAACAAAAAAAAATAAAACATAACTGTCCCATGTCAGCTTTTTATTGAGTTAGCAGTTTTTCTATTTCTTTTTTTTCTTTTTTTTCTGACTTAGCACATTTTACTAAAGTTATTTCCCCACAGTATTAATAAATAAAAATAAACCAGTTTAGTTCCAACAATAAAAAGGTACTTGTTTATTTTTTAACATTGATCACAAATTATATGCAGTCTTATTTCATTGCTGCTATTCAATTATTAGTCAATTATTTATAAAAATAACCATAAAACTATATAAAAATTATCACAAATAATTATTTTGCAGTCTTACTCCTGCTGCAAGTAAAAGTTATATAAAAAATAGGTAAATATTATATTATTCGAAAGGCAAATCATCATAAAATGTATGATGGTCCTTAGGCAAAGTAAGTTTCAAGTATTGTAGGTCTCCGTATTTCTTACGTTTAATTGGTATTCTGTTTTGGTACAGTTGTTCTAAATTGCACCACTTTAAAGCAACTACTTTTTCATCGATTCTCTGCGGTAGAGTTTTCCATAAAGTAGTGAACCGTAATTTAAAAAAAATTTCTCGATTTGGTGTATATTTTAATGCACGAATGTCTGTGACTTTGGCATCACCTTTGGCACGTCCAGGACGAATACTTTTACAGTATTCAATATTGCTACATTTTTTAAAAAAGTCATGCGTCAAATAAGTTACATCATAGGGCATAGGCTTTTTTCTTGCTGCTTTACATATTCCGATATATTCGGCAGGAACATCGATATTTTTATTCTTCATAGCACGCTCTATGGTAGAGTGGACGCTATCGGCCTCCATCTGCGTATGCCCAGGCTCTAGTATTTTCTGCTCTATCACAATAGGGTCTTCACGGTTATTAAGGCTTGGAACGATTTTGGTTTCAATAAAATAAACCCATATGCTTGCAAAGTCTTCAGCATTTACACCTTCAGCCTCATTCCAGAGGAAGCAATACCCTTTTTTGTTTATTATGTTGAAAAAAACCAAATTGTGAACCTGTAATTTCGTTCTATAATATAAGCTGCTGACTTGAGATTTCGGAGCCATGAGTACAGCTTGAAGATCTTCGGTAAATACATTGGATTCGTCAGACCTGTCTTTGTTCTTCTCCATTCTTGCTTCTTCTTTTTTTTCTTGGTGACAAGCACATTCTTCAAGTGGTGTAATGCCGGCAGAATAACGTGTACATAGTTCGCACTGGTCCTTCTTTGGTACAAACGAGCCAAGATTTCTGTTCTCAAATACTGAATAAAACGTACGTAAGGAAAGTGGCCGGACGTTGTGAGTTGCGCACCAATCGTTTGAATAAAAATCATAAAGCATTTGCTTAGAACGCCATTCCGGTAACAGATATTTTTTTTGCGTGACAGCGCGACAGTAATGAGACTCCATTACTGGCAGGGAATCAAAAAATAGACTCATGTTTTTTTGTTCTTCTGAAACGTTGTTTTGAAGTTTTCTTATAACAGTATTATGTGCAGTCACAGGTTTCTTTACCCAACTAAGCACTGAGCATCTACCTATGCTCAAGGTGTTTAAAAAGAAAGTCCTACATACGCGCAAATTTTTACCATCCACTTTCAAGTGATATTTCAAAGTTTGCACTCTTCTTGACGCATTAGGATTTGTACGATTCCGAGGATTGGATGGTTTACTCGTGTGCACTAATGTATTTATGTAAACTTTTTTTTGTTTCCAATCCATCTTCCAAAACGTTTTAAATATCTGCTGTCGTTCAGCATCAGTCACCAATCCACATTTCATGGTAGCAGTATCACATGTTTGAGCACAGTTACATCTTGCCTTTATGGCTCGTGCAACTTTTATTTTTTTATAATTCCACACGTCACTTTCTTTTTTCCTTCCCCAATAGTTTTTTCCACATTCTCTTCTTTTTTTATTTTTTGCAACGAGCCATGTATTGTTTTCCACCTGCGCTCTCTTCTTACGCTTCTTACTTCTCACTGGCATATCAAATGAATTGTCCGAGTCGCTGTTGAAACCATAAGGAACCAAACCAACCACACCATCGTCAGATTCTATCCCGTAAGAGGCGTCATAGATGCCCTGGAATGCTTGTGCTGTAACGTTGTTATTGTCACGCAAATCCATGAAAATCTGCTAAGAAAGTGTTTTGTTTTTATTTAAATCTTCGTAATTAAGTCATTTAATTCATTTATTACCTTTTTCGTTTAAAATAAAGCACAAATAATATTTATTTTGCACAAATAAAGCTCACGAACAAGAAGCGCACGTGGATATTATTCCTTTGTGAAAACGGCCGCGACAAAGTAAAATTACATCTGACTTAGCGCAATTTCTTTGACAGTCGTGAAGTTAGCACATTTACACTTCATTGCCAACATCAGGTAAAAATTATTCAATTTTATAATTTTTTTTTAAACTGTGTATTTTGAACTTATTTCTAAAACTGCATAAAAATCTCATTTTACAAAAAAATTGACTTAGCACATTTTCACGTTAAGCTAACGATATAGTGGTTCTTGCGTATTGACTGTGCCTACACAGTGACCATTTCAAATCAGATCTGATGTTTTCCGGTTCCCTGAGATAAATGTGTAGTACGTAGCAAGCAAAAAATAACTGTTTAATCCACAATATTTGTAGGTTTTTGTAATCGTTTGTGGGCATTTCTTAACAAGCTTCTGTGTTTAAAATTTCGATAAAATTTAGTGAAATTTTCGAATGGATATGCAAATAAATATATGCCTACTATTAAACTTTTTCATTTTTACAAGAAAAGCTGAGAATATTTACTCAGCGAATTTATGAATGTTTTGTAATAAAGATTTTCTTTGGGCAGCTAAGTATTAACTAAAAAGTGTTTTCAGTACAAATCACAATATCTATATAATAAATAAAAATTATGATGTTTTGGAGTTGGGAATTTCGACAGCCGAACAACCATATTCATTGCCTTCTGAACTGGAACTTTCTGACGACTGCCTGTAGTCTCACTTTCAATTGAAGAGTTTGTGTTTTTTAGGAGGCACTGTAAAGTTTGTTGCAGGTTCCCAACTTTAGGCAATAGATCATAAATATAAAAATAAATAAATAATAATTATGCTTATACTACTATTTTGAAAACAGGCCATACTTATAGTACTATTTCGAAAACAGCTACGATTTCTCAATAGCCTAGTCCGTATAGTTTTGATATTTCAGAAGATCTTGCGGTAAATCGAACCAGCCCACTTCTGATTTGCAAGCGCAGTGGTCTTACCCATATGCTGTGCTGTTTGTTGTTTGCTAGCTGCTTAAATCAATCTGTTTAAGATGTTGAATTCAGATGTATTTAAAAAGTATTGAAAATGCAACGCACTTTACAGATTTTTATAAAAAGTATGACACCGGTTATTTCACAATTCATTATACCATAAAGAAATTAGAATCCGCTATTTATGCAGAAGTGTTTTTGAAAAACAAAATTCAATTAATTGTGAATTCTTTTTACTAAATTTTGCCGAAATAAGAAAATAATATATTCGGGCGAAAATTGAACAGATTTATCGAACTAATAGAAAATAAAAAGACTATGAACAACTTTTAAAGACTAGCTTTATTTTCGTGAAATTTTAATCATACCATTTGTAATCAATTCAGGAGATTGTAAAATATAAAGGTGGAGTGCAATTAATAGACTTTAAATGTTTTGTCAATTGACGAGCTTCCATACGGCGTCAAAAAATGCATTGCCACTTTTTCGAAGTGTGCATTCCACCTTTATATTTTCAAAGCTTGGAAATTTATTACAATTGGTATGATTAAAATTTCAAAAATAAAACTCACAGATACCATGCTTTTGTTTGAGGACACATTTGTTCTTGCTTTTCAGCGACATAAATAATAAAGGTAGTCTTTAATATTTTTTTATCATCTTTCTATTATATAATTTCTTTACATTCTTCGGAAATATATTTTTATATGTTAACATAAGGAAAGTCAAATGATTTTAGACGATACAGACGGGCTTTGTTTCCATATTGTGTTATTTGTTATGCATCCCCACTGTGTTAATTGTTGTTGTAGCACCCCTCATTTTTAATGTTTATTTGTTAATTGATATTATATAAAAACAAGTAAGGAAAGCGCTGTCTTCCAAACACCATTTATCGGAACAATCGATTGTATGAGAACTATATGTTATTTAGGTCCGACCTGGCTGATTTTAACTAGCCACATTACGTATTTAATATGTACCAATCTGCATAACTTACGTTCCTATCTTTTTAATTGCAAAATTTATTATGCTGGATGCTTTTACTAGCCGCAATACGTATATAATATGACCCAAACTTTTACGTTTCTAGCTTTTTAATTGCAAGAGCTATAGGCCAAAACCTGTTCATCGGAACAATCGATTGTATGGGAGATATGCGTTGTACTGGTCCGATCTTGTTGGTTCCAACAAATTAATTATATATTACAAAATGCCGGCCCCCTACCAAATTTCATCGATACATCTCTAAAATTGAGGGACTAGTTCGCGTTCAAACAGATGGACAGACGGGCATTGCTGAACCGACTCAGCTCATGGCCCTGATCATTTCGGTATACTTATTGGTGGATCTCTCTCATTTTTTGTCTTCTCATACTTACTAACATCGGACCAAAGTTATAAGACCATTTCATGTTCATGAAAGGTATAATTACAACGAGTAGCACGTGTGTAGAAAGAGAACAATTTTCGTTTAAGCGTATACATAGTTTTGTTTGTTTGTTTCTTCTATTTCTTAAAATGGGGTTTAACTCTAAATAATTTTGGCCGTCAAACATAGCTCGCCAGTCCTTTCTTCTGTTTGCAAATTCACACCACTTGGAAACACCAAGGGATCGCAAACCGGTCTCCACTTCGTCCTTCTATTGGAGTGGGGGTATCCCTCTTCCTCGGTTTCCACCGGCGGGTGCCGATAAGAATACCTTCTGGGCCGAAGCATCTTTATTCAATCGCACAATATGTCCCAGCCAACTCAGCCGCTGGGTCTTAGGTCGTTGGACTATGTCGGTGTCTGCGTGCAACTCATGCAGCTCATCATTAAATCTTCTTCATTACTCGCCGCCGCCAACGCCTAAGGTTCTCTTAATCTTTCGAAGAATCTCAATGTTGTCAATTAATATAAAATACTGTTCCAGAGAGATTCAGTTCTGCAGCTTTTATTATTTTCTACAGCATCAAATTAAAGAAATCGCACGAAGTAGTTCAAACAAAGCGGCGTTTATCCAGCTCAATTTCTCGTTATCGAAAGTGGCTTTATCGATGATAGATTTACCAGGTCTGAAGCGGCATTGATTAGGTCCAATCAATTTGCCTACGGAGAGTTTCAGTCTTTCGAACAATGCGCTTGATAGGACCTTAAATGCGATATTAAAGAGGCTGATGCCGGGGTAGCTGGCGCAGTTTGGGCGATCTTCCTTGTTAAAGATTGGGGAAAGAACACTAAGACTCCAATCTTTAGCCAGACATGTATTCGACCATATTCTATATAGAAGCTGATGCAAGTGCTTTACCAGCTTCTCTCCGTCGTGTTTGAATAGCACCAGCAGCTTTATTGTTTTTCAATTCAATTTCCCTATTCGCACCTTATTACAGTGGTGTTGGGGAACATCAATACCATCACCTTCGATTGTGCGATCGGGTTCGAAATCTTTACTGAGTTCTTGAACTATTTGTCTACTTAATATGGCATAGAAGTGCTCCTCCATAATCTCCGTACCCTCTGAACATAGGTTGCCAGCATCTTAACGTTTCGCACTCGCGATTTTTTGCCTCACGCCTTTTCATACGAAAAAACCGCTTCGACTCTCCCTTAAACTCGTAGTAGCGCGCACACAAAGTCCTCAGTGCATTCGATGTCAAAGTAGCCCTGCAGGCACCGTCCTTTCTTTCCGTTGCTACACGGCACTCTTCATCGTGCCAATAATGACTTCGACTTCGCCGGTATGCAATTACTTCTTCAGCGGTGGTATGGAGAGCTCTAGGGATGTACTGCTTATGCATTCCACTAGGTTAACTTGTGCTCTCAGAGAGCAGGTGTGACAGGCGATCTGCGAAATCATTAGCGGTATGTTGCCATTGCAGCTTTTCAATCTCCAGCTTTCCTTGGGTGAATAGTGCGAACATCTAAAACGCTGGAAGCACGTGGTCCGTTTATCACAAGATGGTCGCGTGTGTTTCGATCGGGGGGACAGCTATGTAACCTGATGTATGTTTTTAGGCATATACCTAGTGCAGTTTAAGACCATTTGTTGAAGTCTCATTTGGCCGACTGAACTGTCTTGTGGAGCTCAGGGGCCAAACACACCTTCTCTACCCACCCTGGCGTTGAAGACTCCAACTACGACTTTGATATCTTAAGGGTAGCATCGCTCGTATGTGAGTTCTAAGCGATCCCTTCACCCCCCCAAATTCTGCGCTTATCTGCATGATCACTCCAGTATACGCTTCTCTGCCTCGTCCATCTAATTTATTGCATGGCGTCGAAGTCAGGTCTTGTCTTCAGGAGGGCATCAACCAGCCGGGCAGAGGCACTTACCCCCTCAAAGGGCCGGACATTCCAGTTGCATGAAGTTATCCCGTAACCCTTAAAACGTTTGAAAAGTTGTCATCTATAAAGGGCTTCCCGTATCAGAGGCCCGTTAGTTGTCATTGCTGGTTTTATATGGTGGCTCTCAAAACCGAAGCGCTACCGGTTTGGTGGGGTTAAACTTATGTCACCAGCCCATTTGTAGCCGAACCTTTTGATGATCAGACGCTGATGTAGTAAATTTCTCAACAAGCCCTTAAGTCGATTATTTCGAAGTGGCCTTACCAGGTTGTCGCCTTTTTAAATTTAGCCCACCACAAAGCGGGTGTTCGGTGCGTACCCAGAAGATATTTGGACGCAAGCGTGGACTTCTTCACACTGTCCCAACCTCCTGTTTATTTGTTTAGATTGCATACATCATCTTCAACCTCCTCTGTGTTGATCGTTACAATAATGGAGGATTGGAAGCACGTCCTTTCCAACCTCTTAAGAAGTTGATCGGAATCGAGTGGGTTCCGCAGAATTGGCATCATTATTTTTTAATACCTTTATATTAAGTTCTTTTCTTGTTTGTCGGCTAGTTTCCATACGAAATTTCGGAATCTTGCATAAGTCTTTTTTGGTAACTTCACAAAAAATCGAAAACAATTTCCTCTAGGTGGGGCACGGATCGAGATATACGGATAATTAATTTATAATGAGGAATTTCCATTTCCTTTTTGAGTACCTTTCCTGTAACCTACATCATTGAAACTTCTCTGTTTGCTGTTTTTGGTGACATAAATATAAAGGTAGTTTTTCAAATTTTGATATCTTTTTCTATTTAATATTTTTCAATTGTATTGTTGGTATAAAAAATATACTATTTTTTAGTGCTACTCTCAAGAAGGCATTGTGATTATTTTAGTTTTAGGTACATATGTATAGGGTGTTTTTTTTACAGGTTTGTTTTTCGAATAGAGATAAAACTGGCATTTTGTGGTCAAATCTGGCAACTCTAATGTCATTTATGTTCAATTTGGTTTGCCATTTCATCGTGAACAGGTTGACAAAAGAACAACGCTTGCAAATCGTGCAAATTTATTTCGAAAATAATGGTTCAGTTCGCGAAGTTTACCGTGAGCTCCGTCCATTTTATGGTCGACATAATCGTCCATCAGAGCAATTAATTCGGTTAACCATGGATCGTTTTCGCACTACGTTTACTCTATGTGATAATACGCATCCGCAGAGACGTCGAACAGTGCGCACCGAAGAAACAATTGCCGCTGTAGAGCAAAGTGTTGAAGAGGACCCGAATGAATCGATTCGCCACCGTGCACAGCAATTGGAGCTTTGTCCATCAACTTTATGGAAGATTTTGCACAAAGATCTTGGCTTGCGACTTTACAAGATCCAGCTTGTGCAAGAATTAAAGCCGCGAGACCATGCAATGCGTCGTGATTTTGGTGTATGGGCCGAAAATGAGATTGATTTCGATGCTGATTTTCATCGCAAAATTTTGTTCAGTGATGAGGCTCATTTTTGGTTGAATGGCTACGTCAACAAGCAAAATTGCCGCATTTGGAGTGAAGAGAATCCACATGAGACCCTTGAAACGCCATTACATCCACAAAAACTGACTGTTTGGTGTGTTCAAGGGGCTGGTGGAGTCATTGGGCCATACTTCTTCCGCAATAATGCTGGAGAGGCAGCTACCGTTAATGGAGACCGGTATAGAGCCATGATAACCGACTATTTTGTTCCCGAATTGGATGGCATGAATGTGGATGAGTTGTGGTTCCAACAAGACGGCGCTACATGCCACACAGCGCACGTCACAATCGATTTATTGAAGGAAACATTCCATGAGCGCATAATTTCGCGGAATGGACCTGTCAATTGGCCACCAAGGTCGTGTGATTTGACACCATTGGATTATTTTCTTTGGGGATATGTGAAGTCGCTCGTCTACACCAACAAACCAGAAACGTTCGGGGAATTGGAAGCCAACATTCTTACGTTATTGCCGACATACGGCCCCATATGCTCGAAAAAGTGGTTGAAAATTAGACCTGTAGAATTGGCTTTATTCGAGCCAGCCGCGGCGGCCACATGCCCAAAATCATATTTAAACATTAATGGCATAAAATTATCCTTCCAATAAAGCCAAATTGATGGACCTTAAAACGATTTTCTTGTGTTTTATTTCAATTCGAAGTTCTATACCCCTAAAAAAACACCCTTTACATATTTTACAGCCTACTTCGCATTCAAAAGATACGGCAAAATAGGATGGACGAGTCACACAGCAGCATACTTGGCCCAATGCTACACTGATAACAGATATTAGTGGACATGTTATGTAATGCGTCCACCCGCGTATGGCAAGTTACCCAAAAATTTATAGCAAGATTTCCCCCGTTTTTCAGCGATTTTCAAAAAAAACCAAAATGGAAACCGGGGACACGCTAATGTTGAGAAATTTGTGGAAGCCATATGGACGTGCAAAAAAAACCGCAATAAAATTACTCAAAATTTACCATAACAAAATATGTAAGATATATACTTACATAATTTTATACCTTTTTTTTTAAAGATTTTACTGTTTTCTGATTGTTATAGGACTTAAGGTAAACTTATACGCACAGCCATAAGAAATAACAAGTTGAAGTCATATACATATATATCACAAAATATTATTGAATTGCTATAAAAGTCAATATGAAATGTCTTTATACTTGTCTAAATTGTGGTTAAGGAAAAAAACCAGAAAACCATATACTGAAGTGTAAATTTCCCCCACTAAATGGGTTTCAAAAAAGCCAGATCTAAAGGAAAATTATTAAATTGACTCTGTCTGTATATCCAAAACAAAAAAACCAAAATGGAAACAGGCGTCATGCTCACATTGAGAAATTAAAGGAAACGCTAAATTAATTTTCAATCAAAACATGTATATGTGGAAACACTCCTAACGGTGAAACATTTTCATTCTCTCACTCATTGAGCATATTGAGTTAAAGTAGTGGTGTCCGTGCGTCCAACTCATATTTCATTTGCTCTCCAAAAGGTAGAAATATTTTCATTCTCTTACTCATTAAGCAAATTGAGTTATGGTATACACCGGCGTCGGCGCGTTTGTCGAATTTGATTTTGAGCGAGAGTTGCCCTCCGCTATACTGAACTGTACCAAACTCTTTAAAAAAAATACCAATTTGTTTTCAACATATTTCGCACGTTTTATTGCAAGCAATAGTTCAAAATTAAAGTTTTTAGAGAAAACACAACAAAAGCTTAATTTTTTTTAATATAACTCCATTATAAAAATGATATTCCAAAGCGTCCAAAGTCGCTGCTGTTCACATAATTCAAAATGAAAATTTTTTTGAAAACGCAATCAAACTTCTATTTTTTATAAAATTCTATAATGAAAATGAGATTCAAAGGTATTCATGGCCACTACTATCGGTCGGTTATTTAGATGCATTGTAAAATATATGTTTTAAACATATCGCGCACGTTTTATTACAAACAATAGTTTAAAATTAAAATGTTTACTCCATTATAAAAATGAGGTTCAAAAACAGCCATAGTCGTCCCCCGTTAATATACTTCAAATTTTTTTTTATGCACAGTGAAACTTTTACTTGTCTTTTGTAAAACTCCGTACTTAAAATTAGATTCAAAGGAACTCATGGCCTCTATTTTGGGTCAGGTATTTAGATGCATCCTAAAATCCTGAAAAACCTAAGTGTTTTTAATAAAATGTAAATTTTTACTGCTCATAAAACCCCAATATTAAAACGGGATGCCAAACTAGCCATGGCCGCCTTATAATTCAAAATTTCAGATCAAAAGGAAAGCAGAGTCAAAATAGGAAGGTTCGTCGTTGATTCGGAATTGCTAAATTGAATTTGTAATTTTCTCCCGGTAAATGGATTACAAAAATCACTTCCTGTATACTAATAACCAAAAAATTACAATATGGCAACCATGTCTAAACGGTGGACATATTTTCACTCACTGAGCACATTGAGTTAAAGTAACCATTATATATATTATAAGTCTAACTATGTTGTTGGTATATTTCCATCAAATCCAAATTTTTTGATTGAAATATTGACCGAATCTGAAAGGATGGCTCTGATGGTGGACTTTCAAACATTCCTAAGGACTGTTTTTGCCTCCTATTAATAACTACTGCTCTTTAATGGAAAAATTTTTTTCGGTTAGTTGTTAGATTACCCGCCGTTTAGTGTGAACTCTAAATTACTCAACTATATATCATTAATTTCAGTAACAATAACTTTTCAAATATTTCGGCCTCTAGGCAGTGCTGGAAAAAATATGAACAGAGGATTTAATAACTTAAACTAATTTAAGATGGTCGAATTCCGACCACGGGATATATTAGTTATTATTAATAGGCAGGTTTTATCCCTATATCAAAAATGTCGCTTTGAGCCATCGGAGGAGGCAATGTATTTGCAAATGCATTCTTAAATAAAATTTGTGTGAGGAAAAATTTGTAAAAATATAAGCGTAAGCAATATTTTTATTGGATTTAGGTCACAATATTGAGAATGGGGAAAAGAGTTTCAAACGTCCAATTTTTATTTAGCTTCAAAAGCTTTTCATCTTCTGCCATCCTGAAAAAGTAATTTAAACATGCTTGTACATTCCCATTTTACAAATATAAAATTTATTCTTTGCTGCACTTCCATAATATATGTATATACATTTTTGCACAATCGCACATATGCTATGCAGGTGCTTTTGTATGTTTTTTTTTGTTTTTTCAGAGAATGGATCAAAAGCCTTAAAGTCAGTGTGGGACTTGAACCAACACCAACACTTCTACCGTCTTGTATCGATCCCCCCGGTACTACCGTTAAGCATTCCGTCAGGTGGTGGTTTGAGCACTAGTCGCAACGTCTGTTGGTCAGCGTTACTGTACTTCCATTTCAGTTCTTAACTGGGGATCTTTTGATAGATTATCATTGTATTAGTCTGGAGTGTTATTGAAAGAATCTTGTCCAACAACAACAAAAAAATTTATAGATGTAACTACATACGCATGTAATCAAGCAATTACATCTACTCCTTCATTTTATCTCATTAGTTCACCTGATGGTATTCGGTTGGAATGGCCGTATTTTTAGTCCGCATCTATGATACTTACGTACTTTTCCAATTAAGCAATTATTCGCCCGACTTCCTCAACTAGAAGGCAATGCAGTGCACCTTTTTGTATAGGTCAAGTAGACTAGGCGGTCGGAAGGGCCGTGTTTCCAACCTTCATTTGTGTCACTTACGTATGTTTCCATCAAGCACTTGCACATTTGCTTCCATTACTTTAAAATACCGTGGGAGAGGGAGGGTATGCTATATGTTTCTTCGAAGGCTTATGTTTTCAATCTTAAACTGGCTCAGTGGCTCGGGAGTGTAGTCTTCACCGACGATGCTGCGTAGTTATCTTTTAAAACTGTTCAATCTAGAGCATTCGAGCATCCGTGGCCACTTAAGAACTGGGTTAGATAGAAGTCTGTCCTGTGTTCTCGCTACCCAGGTTTTAATATCTGGGATACAACGGTATGTCGAATGCCCCTTTGTGGAGATATTCCATCTGTTCTGCCAATTTTGGATGCTACTCTCTCGTGCTCCGCAGCGTGAGTCTCTGTCCTCAAAAATTATAGCTGCTTCTTTTGCCAATATTACGATGGGGCACATTCCTGAGATTTACGGCCTCTCCAATCATCCAGTGAATTTTCATTTTAAAAGATAGATTGTAGACACTGCCTCTCCAACCATTTCAGTTAATGCTATAATTACACTGTCTAGTTTGTAAGATTTGTGCAATCTGTTAGACCTAAGTTTATTTTGCTTTGTTCATTTCACTTTTGTTATAATCACATATTTATAACAGTACGTTCAATCTCTGGTATTAGTCGACCGCTTCATGTTTGTGTCGACTTAAAACAAATAAATAAATAAATAAAAAACTACCAGTGCAGAATCGTCTGAGACAGTTCTAAAGGCGCTATAGACGCGAAGCGTACACAGGTGATAGGTGGGCTTTACTCTTTACAACTCCTGCAAGTAGCTGGACGTCGTGCATTTAGAATTATCCTTCTCTATATGTGTTCTGAACGATCGCCCCCTATCTATGATAATTCCCAGGTACATAACTTCAGGCAACGTGCCGATGTCATGGTTTCCGATTCGTACAGTGACCTTTTCTAACTTCCTTTTGCTTGGTGCCATGATTGAACACTGGCTATGCTTAAATTAGATTTGTCGCATATGTCGATTAAGTGTTTGCGGGTAACCATCAATGCGATATCATCCGCGAAACCGATAATTTTTAATCGGTTAGGTACTTTGAGTCATAATACTCCGTCGTACATTAGTTCCATAGCAGTAGGACGAGCACGGACCCTTAAGGAACGCCGCCTGTAACATGGAACTTTTTCGTACCATCTGCAGTTTTGTATTCAAGCCGGCCATCAAAATAGATGCGTATGATCCTTCTCAAATAGCACGATATACCTATTCGATCCAGAGTATCCAGCAGTTTTGCCCGCATAGCGCTGTTGAAGGTCATTATGGCAGTATTCTTTAGATCCATCGAGCTATCGAGTGCCGCTTACTGCCTCTTGAGAGACCTTTATTGCCATGTTCACGGCTTTAATGGTAGATATCCCATGTGTACACACCCTGTATGCCTACGTTGGTGCTTTGGTGACTTCCAATGTTTGTAAAGAGTCGCTGCCAAATCTAGTGTACGGTTACGCTTGTATATTAGGGCGCCACTATAATTTCAGAAATTTTTATTCGGATAATATATATCTTTGATATGTGAAATATATATGTAATGGTATCTACATACTAGGTATGCGCGCTTTTGTGCAAAAGGGCTTATGTACTTTATGCGCATATCGTCATATGTGCAAAATATAAAAAATTAATTGTATTTCGTAAAACAAATATATAATTCATAATAAAATGCATTATACGACGGTATATAAATATATGTGTTGTGAGGGGCTCCAAAGCCTTTAGGATTGGAGTCCTCACAACATTATCCATGTTCCGGATCTCACAAAGGGCCTCTTCAGTAAGGGACTTGACTTCGGCTTCATAATTCTGCTTTCGGGGCTGAACCCTGCCTGAACTGCCTTAGCGCGTGCTCTCGGTTTTGTTTTTGCTTTTTTATAACAACAATTTTTGTTGATTTACGGCCTGTACATTTTCAAGTATTCATGAAGACAGCTCAAGGCCAAGAATGATAATTTTTCACTTTTTAATTTTTATGAAAATTATTATTGTTTTTATTTTTTTAATAATCATTTTTTAATTAATTTTTAAAGTTGTTTAATTGAATAGAGTACCAAACATTTTTTAGAGACAATCGCCATAGCTCTTCTTATAGATCCATTTTGGAAGCTGCTAGGCTTCTTCATCAGATAAATTTGGCACGCATTGCTAACCATTAAGCTAACAATACGCTGGTTTTGATGTCATATAAACTCCTAGTTCTATGCTTTTTTACCATATGCATGAACAACTTCCGGCATTTGACAGTTAGTAGTGTGATCATGATGGATTTTTTGACAGATCTGTTTTATCAGCAGGACTGCATTACCGCATGCTCTCGGTTTTGTTTTTGCTTTTTTATAACAACAATTTTTGTTGATTTACGGCCTTTACATTTTCAAGTATTTATGAAACGAGCTCAAGGCCGAGAATAATAATTTTTCACTTTTTGAATTTATGAAAATTATTATGTGTTTTTATTTTTTTTAAAATCATTTTTAATTAATTGTTAAAAGTTTTTAATTGAATAGAGCAGGAAAAATGTTTAGAGACAACCGCCATAGTTTTTCTTATAGATCCATTTTGGAAGCTGCTAGGCTTCTTCATCAGATAAATTTTGCCACGCATTGCTAACCATTAAGCTAACAATACGCTGGTTTTGATTTCATATAAACTCCTAGTTCTATTCTTTTTTACCATATGCATGAACAACTTCCGGCATTTGACAGTTAGTAGTGTGATCATGATGGATTTTTTGACAGATCTGTTTTATCAGCAGGACTGCCTTAGCGCGTGCTCTCGGTTTTGTTTTTACTTTTTTATAACAACAATTTTTGTTGATTTACGGCCTGTACATTTTCAAGTATTTATGAAACGAGCTCAAGGCCAAGAATAATAATTTTTCACTTTTTGAATTTATGAAAATTATTATTGGTTTTTATTTTGTTTAAAATCATTTTTAATTAATTGTTAAAAGTTTTTAATTGAATAGAGTAGGAAAAATGTTTAGAGACAACCGCCATAGCTTTTCTTATAGATCCATTTTGGAAGCTGCTAGGCTTCTGGATCAGATAAATTTTGGCACGCATTGCTAACCATTAAGCTAACAATACGCTGGTTTTGATGTCATATAAACTCCTAGTTCTATTCTTTTTTACCATATGCATGAACAACTTCCGGCATTTGACAGTTAGTAGTGTGATCATGATGGATTTTTTGACAGATCTGTATTATCAGCAGGACTGCATTACCGCATGCTCTCGGTTTTGTTTTTGCTTTTTTATAACAACAATTTTTGTTGATTTACGGCCTGTACATTTTCAAGTATTTATGAAACGATCTAAAGGCCAAGAATAATAATTTTTCACTTTTTGAATTTATGAAAATTATTATGTTTTTATTTTTTTAAAAATCATTTTTAATTAATTGTTAAAAGTTTTTAATTGAATAGAGGAAGAAAAATGTTTAGAGACAACCGCCATAGCTTTTCTTATAGATCCATTTTGGAAGCTGCTAGGCTTCTGCATCAGATAAATTTTGGCACGCATTGCTAACCATTAAGCTAACAATACGCTGGTTTTGATGTCATATAAACTCCTAGTTCTATTCTTTTTTACCATATGCATGAACAACTTCCGGCATTTGACAGTTAGTAGTGTGATCATGATGGATTTTTTGACAGATCTGTTTTATCAGCAGGACTGCCTTAGCGCGTGCTCTCGGTTTTGTTTTTACTTTTTTATAACAACAATTTTTGTTGATTTACGGCCTGTACATTTTCAAGTATTTATGAAACGAGCTCAAGGCCAAGAATAATAATTTTTCACTTTTTGAATTTATGAAAATTATTATTGGTTTTTATTTTTTTAAAATCATTTTTAATTAATTGTTAAAAGTTTTTAATTGAATAGAGTAGGAAAAATGTTTAGAGACAACCGCCATAGCTTTTCTTATAGATCCATTTTGGAAGCTGCTAGGCTTCTGGATCAGATAAATTTTGGCACGCATTGCTAACCATTAAGCTAACAATACGCTGGTTTTGATGTCATATAAACTCCTAGTTCTATTCTTTTTTACCATATGCATGAACAACTTCCGGCATTTGACAGTTAGTAGTGTGATCATGATGGATTTTTTGACAGATCTGTATTATCAGCAGGACTGCATTACCGCATGCTCTCGGTTTTGTTTTTGCTTTTTTATAAAAACAATTTTTGTTGATTTACGGCCTGTACATTTTCAAGTATTTATGAAACGAGCTAAAGGCCAAGAATAATAATTTTTCACTTTTTGAATTTATGAAAATTATTATGTTTTTATTTTTTTAAAAATCATTTTTAATTAATTGTTAAAAGTTTTTAATTGAATAGAGTAGGAAAAATGTTTAGAGACAACCACCATAGCTTTTCTTATAGATCCATTTTGGAAGCTGCTAGGCTTCTGCATCAGATAAATTTTGGCACGCATTGCTAACCATTAAGCTAACAATACGCTGGTTTTGATGTCATATAAACTCCTAGTTCTATTCTTTTTTACCATATGCATGAACAACTTCCGGCATTTGACAGTTAGTAGTGTGATCATGATGGATTTTTTGACAGATCTGTATTATCATCAGGACTGCATTACCGCATGCTCTCGGTTTTGTTTTTGCTTTTTTATAACAACAATTTTTGTTGATTTACGGCCTGTACATTTTCAAGTATTTATGAAACGAGCTAAAGGCCAAGAATAATAATTTTTCACTTTTTGAATTTATGAAAATTATTATGTTTTTATTTTTTTAAAAATCATTTTTAATTAATTGTTAAAAGTTTTTAATTGAATAGAGTAGGAAAAATGTTTAGAGACAATCGCCATAGCTCTTCTTATAGATCCATTTTGGAAGCTGCTAGGCTTCTTCATCAGATAAATTTGGCACGCATTGCTAACCATTAAGCTAACAATACGCTGGTTTTGATGTCATATAAACTCCTAGTTCTATGCTTTTTTACCATATGCATGAACAACTTCCGGCATTTGACAGTTAGTAGTGTGATCATGATGGATTTTTTGACAGATCTGTTTTATCAGCAGGACTGCATTACCGCATGCTCTCGGTTTTGTTTTTGCTTTTTTATAACAACAATTTTTGTTGATTTACGGCCTTTACATTTTCAAGTATTTATGAAACGAGCTCAAGGCCGAGAATAATAATTTTTCACTTTTTGAATTTATGAAAATTATTATGTGTTTTTATTTTTTTTAAAATCATTTTTAATTAATTTTTAAAAGTTTTTAATTGAATAGAGTAGGAAAAATGTTTAGAGACAACCGCCATAGTTTTTCTTATAGATCCATTTTGGAAGCTGCTAGGCTTCTTCATCAGATAAATTTTGGCACGCATTGCTAACCATTAAGCTAACAATACGCTGGTTTTGATGTCATATAAACTCCTAGTTCTATTCTTTTTTACCATATGCATGAACAACTTCCGGCATTTGACAGTTAGTAGTGTGATCATGATGGATTTTTTGACAGATCTGTTTTATCAGCAGGACTGCCTTAGCGCGTGCTCTCGGTTTTGTTTTTACTTTTTTATAACAACAATTTTTGTTGATTTACGGCCTGTACATTTTCAAGTATTTATGAAACGAGCTCAAGGCCAAGAATAATAATTTTTCACTTTTTGAATTTATGAAAATTATTATTGGTTTTTATTTTTTTTAAAATCATTTTTAATTAATTGTTAAAAGTTTTTAATTGAATAGAGTAGGAAAAATGTTTAGAGACAACCGCCATAGCTTTTCTTATAGATCCATTTTGGAAGCTGCTAGGCTTCTGGATCAGATAAATTTTGGCACGCATTGCTAACCATTAAGCTAACAATACGCTGGTTTTGATGTCATATAAACTCCTAGTTCTATTCTTTTTTACCATATGCATGAACAACTTCCGGCATTTGACAGTTAGTAGTGTGATCATGATGGATTTTTTGACAGATCTGTATTATCAGCAGGACTGCATTACCGCATGCTCTCGGTTTTGTTTTTGCTTTTTTATAACAACAATTTTTGTTGATTTACGGCCTGTACATTTTCAAGTATTTATGAAACGAGCTAAAGGCCAAGAATAATAATTTTTCACTTTTTGAATTTATGAAAATTATTATGTTTTTATTTTTTTAAAAATCATTTTTAATTAATTGTTAAAAGTTTTTAATTGAATAGAGTAGGAAAAATGTTTAGAGACAACCGCCATAGCTTTTCTTATAGATCCATTTTGGAAGCTGCTAGGCTTCTGCATCAGATAAATTTTGGCACGCATTGCTAACCATTAAGCTAACAATACGCTGGTTTTGATGTCATATAAACTCCTAGTTCTATTCTTTTTTACCATATGCATGAACAACTTCCGGCAATTGACAGTTAGTAGTGTGATCATGATGGATTTTTTGACAGATCTGTTTTATCAGCAGGACTGCATTACCGCATGCTCTCGGCTTTATTATTGCGTTTTACTACTCTATTCAATTAAACAAATTTAAAAGTTAATTAAACAAGTAAGAAAGTCTAAGTTCGGGTGGAACCGAACATTATATACCTAGTAGTGATACTTTCAGTTCGTATTTGCGTTCAAATAGGCCGGCGAAGAGACAGACAGAGTTATCGAAAGAGGGATAGCTACATCGACTCAGCTCATCCTCCTCATCATTTCAGTATACGTACAAACATTTCATGTTCATGAAAGGAATGAATATCAAAAATGATATACAACTTCGCTTTTGCAGTGGGGTTTTAACTACTTGCACGGATATTTTACTTTTCATCCTGAAGGTTTTAATACACATTAATAAACATATATCTCGATTCGTTTATGCCGAATGAAGTAATATACCTTGTGTGGTAACAAAAATAGATATAAAAAAGGCTGTCTTTTATAGGCGCCAAAGAACTCAACCGATCTTTGTGAAATTTTCACTGAGTACAGCATAGACAACATATAGTGTTAGAAAAGTAGGCGGAGCCACGCCCCCAGGCTATATAAAGTTGCAGTTCGTCATAATTCCGAAGTTTTTCGGCCTAAATTAATGAAATTTGGATATATGTGTCACTTAGTCAATATCTACATCATTTTTCAAAAGTGGGCGGTGCCACGCCCACATATTTTGTGTTTTGTTTGCTCTTGAACTTTCACGATAAGTTCAGGAGTTCCCTGGACACGATACAGTCTGTATATAGCTTTTGGAAAATCCCCCAGGTCATATAAAGCTGCAGTTCGGTATAGTTAGGAGTTTATTAGGTTCAAGTGAATGAAATTTTTTATATAGATGTGTTCTATATATCAGAACGTCAAAACAACGTCTATCGGGTTTGCTAGTATATTATAAAACGGCCAAAGCAAACCACGAATTTCAGCATTCTTTTGTGAAACTGAGAGACTAGATTGCGTTCAAATAGACAGACGGACAGACAGATAGACGGACGGAGAGACGGGTATGGCTAAACCGACTCCGCTTATCTGCTGATCATTTTAGTGAACTTTTCTCTTCTTGTTCTTATACTTACACACATTTAATGTTTATGAAAGGTATGAAAATCAAAAAAGATATATAACTTTGCTATTGCAGTGGGCTATTAACTACATGCCCGAATATTTTGCTTCTGTGTTCCCCGATTTGGCTAATTTTTGACAGGAGCATAATACATACTACTGAGAAGCAGCTGGCCAATTTTCATTGAAATATCAAAATCGAGTTATAAGCGATTGCCTTTGAAAATAGCAGAAATTGTATGCTGAAAAGTGGGCGGCGCCACGCCTACTTCTTCAAAATTGAAAACATTTTTTTGCGGCCGAGTTTTTCTTGAAAAGCTTATTATGTGTGCAAAATCTAATAGATATAACTTGCTTAGTTGTAGAAATATCGCTCTTTAAATTTTACACAAAAAATTGTCAGAACTATGTTAAAAAACTGGGCGTGAACATTAACCGATTTCGCCCAATTTTACAGCAAACAGTTACCTTTATATACAGAACATTATCACCAAATTTCGGTTTCACAAATCAATTTTTGGCGGAGTTATGGCATAAAAAGTTGTGTGGAATAGTCTACTATAAAATATTCTCGAAAATTTTAAGTTTTTAAATTTCTTTGTTTACGGAAACTTTAAAACTGAAATATCAATGATGTAAAGCTATTTTACGCAAAGTTATTGCCTATTTAATATATCTACGATCCTTTTCAAAATCTTTCATATAAAAATGGGCGTAGACCTTAACCGATCCCGCCCATTTTTTGCTGGAACATTCTTTGGATAGCTGGAAACCTGCGTGCCGAATTTCGTTTCGATATCTTGAACGGTTTCTGGTTTATGACTAATATTATTTCTAAATTTGACTTAATCAAAAGTGGGCGGTGCCACACCCATTTTCAAAAATTTCTTGATAAATTTCTTTTCTTCCTCAATCTAAATATATTCACTAATTTTATCTTTATAGGTGTATTATGTGCTGAGTAATCCCTTTTTTTGTGTTTTCGAAAATATTATATATATAAAAAGTGGGCGTGGCTATCATCCGATTTCGCCCATTTTAAATAGCGCTCGGATATGAGTGCCACGGAACCCGCATACCAAATTTCATTAAGATATCTCAAAAATTTACTCAAGTTATCGTGTTCACAGACGGACGGACGGACGGACATGGCTTAACCAATTTCTCTTTTCGTCCTGAACATTTTGATATATATAAGTCAATATCTATCTCGATCCGTTACTGCCGTTACGTACTGCCGATACGCGACTAAAGTTAATATACCTTGTGTGCGAAGCACTACTAGGTATAAAAATGATTATTAAAAAAATAAAAACAATAATAATTTTCTTAAGAAAAGCTATGGCGGTTGCCTCTAAACATTTTTCCTACCCTATTCAACTAAAAACTTTTAATAATTAATAAAATGATTATTAAAAAAATAAAAAACAATAATAATTTTCATAATTACAAAAAGCGAAAAATTATTATTCTTGGCCTTGAGCTCGTTTCATGAATGCTTGAAAATCTACAGGCCGTAAATCAACAACAATTGATGCCATCTAAGCTCATAGTTCTATTCTTCTTTACCATATGCATGAATCACTTCCGCCATTTGCTAACCATTAAGCTAACAATACGCTGGTTTTGATGTCATCTAAACTCCTAGTTCTAATCTTCTTTACCATATGCATGAACCACTTCCGCCATTTGACAGTTAGTAGTGTGATCATGATGGACTTTTTGACAGATCTCTTTTATCAGCAGGACTGCCTTACCGCGTGCTCTCGGTTTTGTTATTGCTTTTTTATACCAACAATTTTTGGTGATTTACGGCCTGTACATTTTCTAGCATTCATGAAACGAGCTCAAGGCCAAGAATAATAATTTTTCGCTTTTTGGATTTATGAAATAAATTTTTTTATTTTTTAATAATCATTTTTAATTAATTAATAAAAGTTTTTAAATTAATAGAGTAGGGAAAAATTTTTCGAGACAACCGATCTGATCTGTTTTATCAGCAGGACTGCCTTACCGCGTGCTCTCGGTTTTGTTCTTGCTTTTTAATACCAACAATTTTTTGTTGATTTACGGCCTGTACATTTTCAAGTATTCATGAAACGGGCTTGAGGCCAAGAATAATAATTTTTCACTTTTTGAATTTATGAAAATTAATACTGTTTTTTATTTTTGTAATAATCATTTTTTAATTAATTTCTAAAGTTGTTTAAATGAATAGAGTAGTAAAAAATTTTTAGAGACAACCGATCTGATCTGCTTTATCAGCAGGACTGCCTTACCGCGTGCTCTCGGTTTTGTTCTTGCTTTTTTATAAAAACAATTTTTGTTGATTTACGGCATGTACATTTTCAAGCATTCATGAAACGAACTCAAGTCCAAGAACAATAATTTTTCGATTTTTGGATTTATGAAATAAATTTTTTTATTTTTTAATAATCATTTTTATTAATTATTAAAAGTTTTTAAATTAATAGAGTAGGAAAAATGTTTAGAGACAACCGCCATAGCTTTTCTAATAGATCCATTTCGGAAGCTGCTAAGCTTCTTCATCAGAGAAATTTTGGCACGTATTGCTAACCATTAAGCTAACAAAACGCTGGTTTTGATGTCATCTAAACTCCTAGTTCTATTCTTCCTTACCATATGCATGAACTTTTTCCGCTATTTAACTGTTAGTAGTGTGATCATGCTGGATTTTTTGGCAGATCTGTTTTATCAGCAGGATTGCCTTACCGCGTGCTCTCGGGTTTGTTATTGCTTTTTTATACCAACAATTTTTGTTGGTTTACGGCCTGTACATTTTCAAGCATTCATGAAACGAGCTCAAGGCCAAGAATAATAATTTTTCGCTTTTTGAATTTATGAACATTTTTTTCATTATTTTTTAATAATCATTTTTAATTAGTTATTAAACGTTTTTAATTGAATAGAGTAGGAAAAATGTTTAGAGACAACCGCCATAGCTTTTCTAATAGATCCATTTCGGAAGCTGCTAAGCTTCTTCATCAGAGAAATTTTGGCACGCATTGCTAACCATTAAGCTAACAATACGCTGGTTTTGATGTCATCTAAACTCCTAGTTCTATTCTTCTTTACCATATGCATGAACCTTTTCCGCTATTTAACTGTTAGTAGTGTGATCACGATGGATTTTTTGACAAATCTGTTTTATCAGCAGGGCTGCCTTACCGCGTGCTCTCGGGTTTGTTATTGCTTTTTATACCAGCAATTTTGGTTGATTTAGGTAATGTACATTTTCAAGTATTCATGAAACGAGCTCAAGAATAATAATTTTTCACACTTAAATTTTTATTAAAACTATTATTGTTTTTATATTTTAAATAATAACTTTTTAATTAATTTTTAAAGTTGTTTAATTGAATAGAGTGGTAAACATTTTTTAGAGACAACCGCCATAGCTTTACTAATAGATCCATTTTAGAAGCTGCTAAGCTTCTTCATCAGAGAAATTTTGGCACGCATTGATAACCATTAAGCTAACAATACGCTGGTTTTGATGTCATCTAAACTCCTACTTCTATTCTTCTTTACCATATGCATGAACCACTTCCGCCATTTGACAGTTAGTAGTCTGATCATGATGGATTTTTTGGCAGATCTGTTTTATCAGCAGGACTGCCTTACCGCGTGCTCTCGGGTTTGTTATTGCTTTTTTATACCAACAATTTGTGTTGATTTACGGCCTGTACATTTTCAAGTATTCATGAAACGGGCTTGAGGCCAAGAATAATAATTTTTCACTTTTTGAATTTATGAAAATTAATACTGTTTTTTATTTTTGTAATAATCATTTTTTAATTAATTTCTAAAGTTGTTTAATTGAATAGAGTAGTAAAAAATTTTTAGAGACAACCTATCTGACCTGTTTTATCAGCAGGACTGCCTTACCGCGTGCTCTCGGTTTTGTTCTTGCTTTTTTATACCAACAATTTTTGTTGATTTATGGCATGTACATTTGCAAGTATTCATGAAACGGGCTTGAGGCCAAGAATAATAATTTTTCACTTTTTGAATTTATGAAAATTAATACTGTTTTTTATTTTTTTAATAATCATTTTTTAATTAATTTCTAAAGTTGTTTAATTGAATAGAGTAGTAAAAAAGTTTTAGAGACAACCTATCTGACCTGTTTTATCAGCAGGACTGCCTTACCGCGTGCTCTCGGGTTTGTTCTTGCTTTTTTATACCAACAATTTTTGTTGATTTACGGCCTGTACATTTTCAAGCATTCATGAAACGAGCTCAAGTCCAAGAATAATAATTTTTCGATTTTTGGATTTATGAAAATTTTTTTCATTATTTTTTAATAATCAGTTTTAATAAATTATTAAAAGTTTTTAAATTAATAGAGTAGGGAAAATGTTTAGAGACAACCGCCATAGCTTTTCTAATAGATCCATTTTGGAAGCTGCTAAGCTTCTTCATCAGAGAAATTTTGGCACGCATTGCTAACCATTATGTTAACAATACATTGGTTTTGATGTCATCTAAACTCCTACTTCTATTCTTCTTTACCATATGCATGAACCACTTCCGTTAGTAGTGTGATCATGATGGGTTTTTTGGCAGATCTGTTTTATCAGCAGGACTACCTTACCGCGTGCTCTCGGGTTTGTTATTGCTTTTTAATACCAACAATTTTTGTTGATTTACGGCCTGTACATTTTCAAGCATTCATGAAACGAGCTCAAGGCCAAGAATAATAATTTTTCGCTTTTTGAATTTATGAAAATTTTTTTCATTATTTTTTAATAATCAGTTTTAATAAATTATTAAAAGTTTTAAATTGAATAGAGTAGGAAAAATGTTTAGTGACAACCGCCATAGCTTTTCTAATAGATCCATTTCGGAAGCTGCTAAGCTTCTTCATCAGAGAAATTTTGGCACGCATTGCTAACCATTATGTTAACAATACATTGGTTTTGATGTCATCTAAACTCCTACTTCTATTCTTCTTTACCATATGCATGAACCACTTCCGTTAGTAGTGTGATCATGATGGGTTTTTTGGCAGATCTGTTTTATCAGCAGGACTACCTTACCGCGTGCTCTCGGGTTTGTTATTGCTCTTTTATACCAACAATTTTTGTTGATTTACGGCCTGTACATTTTCAAGCATTCCTGAAACGAGCTCAAGGCCAAGAATAATAATTTTTCGCTTTTTGAATTTATGAAAATTTTTTTTATTATTTTTTAATAATCATTTTTAATTAATTATTAAAAGTTTTTAATTGAATAGAGTAGGAAAAATGTTTAGAGACAACCGGCATAGCTTTTCTTATAAATCCATTTCGGAAGCTGCTAAGCTTCTTCATCATTGAAGTTTTAGCACGCATTGCTAACCATTAAGCTAACAATACACTGGTTTTGTTGTCATCTAAACTCCTAGTTCTATTCTTCTTTACCATATGCATGAACCACCTCCGCCATTTGACAGTTAGTAGTGTGATCATGATGGATTTTTTGACAGATCTGGTTTATCAGCAGGACTGCATTACCGCATGCTCTCGGTTTTGTTTTTGCTTTTTTATAACAAAAATTTTTGTTGATTTACGGCCTGTATATTTTCAAGCATTCATGAAACGAGCTCAAGGCCAAGAATAATAATTTTTCACACTTAAATTTTTATGAAAATTATTATTGTTTTTATTTTTTTAATAATCATTTTTTAATAAATTTTTAAAGTTGTTTAATTGAATAGATTGGTAAAAATTTTTTAGAGACAACCGCCATAGCTTTTCTAATAGATCCATTTCGGAAGCTGCTAAGCTTCTTCACCATAGAAATTTTGGCACGCATTGCTAACCATTAAGCTAACAACACGCTGGTTTTGATGTCATCCAAACTCCTAGTTCTATTCTTCTTTACCATATGCATGAACCACTTCCGCCACTTGACAGTTAGTAGTATGATCATGATGATTTTTTGACAGATCTGTTTTACCAGCAGGACTGCCTTACCGCGTGCTCTCGGGTTTGTTATTGCTTTTTTATACCAACAATTTTTGTTGATTTACGGCCTGTACATTTTCAAGCATTCATGAAACGAGCTCAAGGCCAAAAATAATAATTTTTCGCTTTTTGAATTTATGAAAATTTTTTTCATTATTTTTTAATAATCATTTTTAATTAATTATTAAAAGTTTTTAATTGAATAGGGTAGGAAAAATGTTTAGAGACAACCGCCATAGCTTTTCTAATAGATCCATTTCGGAAGCTGCTAAGCTTCTTCACCATAGAAATTTTGGCACGCATTGCTAACCATTAAGCTAACAACACGCTGGTTTTGATGTCATCCAAACTCCTAGTTCTATTCTTCTTTACCATATGCATGAACCACTTCCGCCACTTGACACTAAGTAGTGTGATCATGATGGATTTTTTGACAGATCTGTTTTACCAGCAGGGCTGCCTTACCGCGTGCTCTCGGGTTTGTTACTGCTTTTTAATACCAACAATTTTTGTTGATTTACGGCCTGTACATTTTCAAGCATTCATGAAACGGGCTCAAGGCCAAGACTAATATTTTTTCGCTTTTTGAATTTATGAAAATTTTTTTTATTATTTTTTAATAATCATTTTTAATTAATTATTAAAAGTTTTTAATTGAAAAGAGTAGGAAAAATGTTTAGAGACAACCGCCATAGCTTTTGTTATAAATCCATTTCGGAAGCTGCTAAGCTTTTTCATCATTGAAATTTTGGCACGCATTGCTAACCACTAAGCTAACAATACACTGGTTTTTTTGTCATCTAAACTCTAAAATTTTTTTCATTATTTTTTAATAATCAGTTTTAATAAATTATTAAAAGTTTTTAATTGAATAGAGTAGGAAAAATGTTTAGCGACAACCGCCATAGCTTTTCTAATAGATCCATTTCGGAAGCTGGTAAGCTTCTTAATCAGAGAAATTTTTTCACGCATTGATAACCATTATGTTAACAACACGTTATTTTTGTTGTCATCTAAACTCCATATGCTTGAACCACTTCCGCCATTTGACAGTTAGTAGTGTGATCATGATGGATTTTTTGACAGATCTGTTTTACCAGCAGGACTGCCTTACCGCGTGCTCTCGGGTTTGTTATTGCTTTTTTATACCAACCATTTTTATTGATTTACGGCCTGTACATTTGCAAGCATTCATGAAACGGGCTCAAGTCCAAGAATAATAATTTTTCGCTTTTTGAATTTATGAAAGTTTTTTTCATTATTTTTTAATAATCAGTTTTAATAAATTATAGCTTTTGTTATAAATCTATTTCGGAAGCTGCTAAGCTTCTTCATCATTGAAATTTTGGCACGCATTGCTAACCACTAAGCTAACAATACACTGGTTTTTTTGTCATCTAAACTCCTAGTTCTATTCTTCTTTACCATATGCATGAACCACTTCCGCCACTTGACAGTTAGTAGTATGATCATGATGATTTTTTGACAGATCTGTTTTACCAGCATAACTGCCTTACCGCGTGCTCTCGGGTTTGTTATTGCTTTTTTATACCAACAATTTTTGTTGATTTACGGCCTGTACATTTTCAAGCATTCATGAAACGGGCTCAAGGCCAAGACTAATATTTTTTCGCTTTTTGAATTTATGAAAATTTTTTTTATTATTTTTTAATAATCATTTTTAATTAATTATTAAAAGTTTTTAATTGAAAAGAGTGAGAAAAATGTTTAGAGACAACCGCCATAGCTTTTGTTATAAATCCATTTCGGAAGCTGATAAGCTTTTTCATCATTGAAATTTTGGCACGCATTGCTAACCACTAAGCTAACAATACACTGGTTTTTTTGTCATCTAAACTCCTAGTCCTATTCTTCTTTACCATATGCATGAACCACTTCCGCCATTTGGCAGTTAATGAAACGAGCTCAAGGCCAAAAATAATAATTTTTCGCTTTTTGAATTTATGAAAATTTTTTTCATTACTTTTTAATAATCATTTTTAATTAATTATTAAAAGTTTTTAATTGAATAGAGTAGGAAAAATGTTTAGAGACAACCGCCATAGCTTTTCTAATAGATCCATTTCGGAAGCTGCTAAGCTTCTTCATCAGAGAAATTTTGGCACGCATTGCTAACCATTATGTTAACAATACGTTATTTTTGTTGTCATCTAAACTCCTACTTCTATTCTTCTTTACCATATGCATGAACCACTTCCGCCATTTGACACTTAGTAGTGTGATCATGATGGATTTTTTGACAGATCTGTTTTACCAGCAGGGCTGCCTTACCGCGTGCTCTCGGGTTTGTTACTGCTTTTTAATAGCAACAATTTTTGTTGATTTACGGCCTGTACATTTTCAAGCATTCATGAAACGGGCTCAAGGCCAAGACTAATATTTTTTCGCTTTTTGAATTTATGAAAATTTTTTTTTATTATTTTTTAATAAGCATTTTTAATTAATTATTAAAAGTTTTTAATTGAAAACAGTAGGAAAAATGTTTAGAGACAACCGCCATATAAATCCATTTCGGAAGCTGCTAAGCTTCTTCATCATTGAAATTTTGGCACGCATTGCTAACCACTAAGCTAACAATACACTGGTTTTGTTGTCATCTAAACTCCTAGTTCTATTCCTCTTTACCATATGCATGAACCACTTCCGCCACTTGACAGTTAGTAGTATGATCATGATGATTTTTTGACAGATCTGTTTTACCAGCAGGACTGCCTTACCGCGTGCTCTCGGGTTTGTTATTGCTTTTTTATACCAACAATTTTTGTTGATTTACGGCCTGTACATTTTCAAGCATTCATGAAACGGGCTCAAGTCCAAGAATAATAATTTTTCGCTTTTTGAATTTATGAAAGTTTTTTTCATTATTTTTTAATAATCAGTTTTAATAAATTATAGCTTTTGTTATAAATCTATTTCGGAAGCTGCTAAGCTTCTTCATCATTGAAATTTTGGCACGCATTGCTAACCACTAAGCTAACAATACACTGGTTTTTTTGTCATCTAAACTCCTAGTTCTATTCTTCTTTACCATATGCATGAACCACTTCCGCCACTTGACAGTTAGTAGTATGATCATGATGATTTTTTGACAGATCTGTTTTACCAGCATAACTGCCTTACCGCGTGCTCTCGGGTTTGTTATTGCTTTTTTATACCAACAATTTTTGTTGATTTACGGCCTGTACATTTTCAAGCATTCATGAAACGGGCTCAAGGCCAAGACTAATATTTTTTCGCTTTTTGAATTTATGAAAATTTTTTTTATTATTTTTTAATAATCATTTTTAATTAATTATTAAAAGTTTTTAATTGAAAAGAGTAGGAAAAATGTTTAGAGACAACCGCCATAGCTTTTGTTATAAATCCATTTCGGAAGCTGCTAAGCTTTTTCATCATTGAAATTTTGGCACGCATTGCTAACCACTAAGCTAACAATACACTGGTTTTTTTGTCATCTAAACTCCTAGTCCTATTCTTCTTTACCATATGCATGAACCACTTCCGCCATTTGGCAGTTAATGAAACGAGCTCAAGGCCAAAAATAATAATTTTTCGCTTTTTGAATTTATGAAAATTTTTTTCATTACTTTTTAATAATCATTTTTAATTAATTATTAAAAGTTTTTAATTGAATAGAGTAGGAAAAATGTTTAGAGACAACCGCCATAGCTTTTCTAATAGATCCATTTCGGAAGCTGCTAAGCTTCTTCATCAGAGAAATTTTGGCACGCATTGCTAACCATTATGTTAACAATACGTTATTTTTGTTGTCATCTAAACTCCTACTTCTATTCTTCGTTACCATATGCATGAACCACTTCCGCCATTTGACACTTAGTAGTGTGATCATGATGGATTTTTTGACAGATCTGTTTTACCAGCAGGGCTGCCTTACCGCGTGCTCTCGGGTTTGTTACTGCTTTTTAATAGCAACAATTTTTGTTGATTTACGGCCTGTACATTTTCAAGCATTCATGAAACGGGCTCAAGGCCAAGACTAATATTTTTTCGCTTTTTGAATTTATGAAAATTTTTTTTTATTATTTTTTAATAAGCATTTTTAATTAATTATTAAAAGTTTTTAATTGAAAACAGTAGGAAAAATGTTTAGAGACAACCGCCATATAAATCCATTTCGGAAGCTGCTAAGCTTCTTCATCATTGAAATTTTGGCACGCATTGCTAACCACTAAGCTAACAATACACTGGTTTTGTTGTCATCTAAACTCCTAGTTCTATTCCTCTTTACCATATGCATGAACCACTTCCGCCACTTGACAGTTAGTAGTATGATCATGATGATTTTTTGACAGATCTGTTTTACCAGCAGGACTGCGTTACCGCGTGCTCTCGGGTTTGTTATTGCTTTTTTATACCAACAATTTTTGTTGATTTACGGCCTGTACATTTTCAAGCATTCATGAAACGAGCTCAAGTCCAAGAATAATCATTTTTCGCTTTTTGAATTTATGAAAATTTTGTTCATTATTTTTTAATAATCAGTTTTAATAAATTATTAAAAGTTTTTAATTGAATAGAGTAGGAAAAATGTTTAGCGACAACCGCCATAGCTTTTCTAATAGATCCATTTCGGAAGCTTCTAAGCTTCTTCTTCAGAGAAATTTTGGCACGCATTGATAACGATTATGTTAACAATACGCTTGTTTTGATGTCATCTAAACTCCTACTTCTATTCTTCTTTACCATATGCATGAACCACTTCCGCCATTTGACACTTAGTAGTGTGATCATGATGGATTTTTTGACAGATCTGTTTTACCAGCAGGACTGCGTTACCGCGTGCTCTCGGGTTTGTTATTGCTTTTTTATACCAACAATTTTTGTTGATTTACGGCCTGTACATTTTCAAGCATTCATGAAACGAGCTCAAGTCCAAGAATAATAATTTTTCGCTTTTTGAATTTATGAAAATTTTTTTCATTATTTTTTAATAATCAGTTTTAATAAATTATTAAAAGTTTTTAATTGAATAGAGTAGGAAAAATGTTTAGCGACAACCGCCATAACTTTTCTAATAGATCCATTTCGGAAGCTGCTAAGCTTCTTCATCATTGAAATTTTGGCACGCATTGCTTACCATTAAGCTAACAATACACTGGTTTTGTTGTCATCTAAACTCCTAGTTTTATTCTTCTTTACCATATGCATGAACCACTTCCGCCATTTGACAGTTAGTAGTGTGATCATGATGGATTTTTTGGCAGATTTGTTTTATCAGCAGGACTGCTTTAACGCGTGCTCTCGGGTTTGTTATTGCTTTTTTATACCAACAATTTTTGTTGATTTACGGCCTGTACATTTTCAAGCATTCATGAAACGAGCTCAAGTCCAAGAATAATAATTTTTCGCTTTTTGAATTTATGAAAATTTTTTTCATTATTTTTTAATAATCAGTTTTAATAAATTATTAAAAGTTTTTAATTGAATGGAGTAGGAAAAATGTTTAGCGACAACCGCCATAGCTTTTCTAATAGATCCATTTCGGAAGCTGCTAAGCTTCTTCATCATTGAAATTTTGGCACGCATTGCTTACCATTAAGCTAACAATACACTGGTTTTGTTGTCATCTAAACTCCTAGTCCTATTCTTCTTTACCATATGCATGAACCACTTCCGCCATTTGGCAGTTCATAAAACGAGCTCAAGGCCAAAAATAATAATTTTTCGCTTTTTGAATTTATGAAAATTTTTTTCATTATTTTTTAATAATCAGTTTTAATAAATTATTAAAAGTTTTTAATTGAATAGAGTAGGAAAAATGTTTAGCGACAACCGCCATAGCTTTTCTAATAGATCCATTTCGGAAGCTGCTAAGCTTCTTCATCATTGAAATTTTGGCACGCATTGCTTACCATTAAGCTAACAATACACTGGTTTTGTTGTCATCTAAACTCCTAGTTCTATTCTTCTTTACCATATGCATGAACCACTTCCGCCATTTGGCAGTTAGTAGGGTGATCATGATGGATTTTTTGGCAGATTTGTTTTATCAGCAGGACTGCCTTACCGCGTGCTCTCGGGTTTGTTATTGCTTTTTTATACCAACAATTTTTGTCGATTTACGGCCTGTACATTTTCAAGCATTCATGAAACGGGCTCAAGGCCAAGACTAATATTTTTTCGCTTTTTGAATTTATGAAAATTTTTTTTTATTATTTTTTTTTTATCATTTTTAATTAATTATTAAAAGTTTTTAATTGAAAAGAGTAGGAAAAATGTTTAGAGACAACCGCCATAGCTTTTGTTATAAATCTATTTCGGAAGCTGCTAAGCTTCTTCATCATTGAAATTTTGGCACGCATTGCTAACCACTAAGCTAACAATACACTGGTTTTGTTGTCATCTAAACTCCTAGTTCTATTCTTCTTTACCATATGCATGAACACTTCCGCGATTTGACAGTTAGTAGTGTGATCATGATGATTTTTTGACAGACCTGTTTTACCAGCAGGACTGCCTTACCGCGTGCTCTCGGGTTTATTATTGCTTTTTTATACCAACAATTTTTGTTGATTTACGGCCTGTACATTTTCAAGCATTCATGAAACGGGCTCAAGGCCAAGAATAATATTTTTTCGCTTTTTGAATTTATGAAAATTTTTTTTTATTATTTTTTTTTTATCATTTTTAATTAATTATTAAAAGTTTTTAATTGAAAAGAGTAGGAAAAATGTTTAGAGACAACCGCCATAGCTTTTGTTATAAATCCATTTCGGAAGCTGCTAAGCTTCTTCATCATTGAAATTTTGGCACGCATTGCTAACCACTAAGCTAACAATACACTGGTTTTGTTGTCATCTAAACTCCTAGTTCTATTCTTCTTTACCATATGCATGAACCACTTCCGCCACTTGACAGTTAGTAGTATGATCATGATGATTTTTTGACAGATCTGTTTTACCAGCAGGACTGCCTTACCGCGTGCTCTCGGGTTTGTTATTGCTTTTTTATACCAACAATTTTTGTTGATTTACGGCCTGTACATTTTCAAGCATTCATGAAACGAGCTCAAGTCCAAGAATAATCATTTTTCGCTTTTTGAATTTATGAACATTTTTTTCATTATTTTTTAATAATCAGTTTTAATAAATTATTAAAAGTTTTTAATTGAATAGAGTAGGAAAAATGTTTAGCGACAACCGCCATAGCTTTTCTAATAGATCCATTTCGGAAGCTGCTAAGCTTCTTCATCAGAGAAATTTTGGCACGCATTGATAACCATTATGTTAACAATACGCTTGTTTTGATGTCATCTAAACTCCTACTTCTATTCTTCTTTACCATATGCATGAACCACTTCCGCCATTTGACACTTAGTAGTGTGATCATGATGGATTTTTTGACAGATCTGTTTTACCAGCAGGACTGCGTTACCGCGTGCTCTCGGTTTTGTTATTGCTTTTTTATACCAACAATTTTTGTTGATTTACGGCCTGTACATTTTCAAGCATTCATGAAACGAGCTCAAGTCCAAGAATAATAGTTTGTCGCTTTTTGAATTTATGAAAATTTTTTTCATTATTTTTTAATAATCAGTTTTAATAAATTATTAAAAGTTTTTAATTGAATAGAGTAGGAAAAATGTTTAGCGACAACCGCCATAGCTTTTCTAATAGATCCATTTCGGAAGCTGCTAAGCTTCTTCATCATTGAAATTTTGGCACGCATTGCTTACCATTAAGCTAACAATACACTGGTTTTGTTGTCATCTAAACTCCTAGTTCTATTCTTCTTTACCATATGCATGAACCACTTCCGCCATTTGGCAGTTAGTAGTGTGATCATGATGGATTTTTTGGCAGATTTGTTTTATCAGCAGGACTGCCTTACCGCGTGCTCTCGGGTTTGTTATTGCTTTTTTATACCAACAATTTTTGTTGATTTACGGCCTGTACATTTTCAAGCATTCATGAAACGAGCTCAAGGCCAAGAATAATATTTTTTCGCTTTTTGAATTTATGAAATTTTTTTTTTATTATTTTTTAATAATCATTTTAAATTAATTATTAAAAGTTTTTAATTGAAAAGAGTAGGAAACATGTTTAGAGACAACCGCCATAGCTTTTGTTATAAACCCAGTTCGGAAGCTGCTAAGCTTCTTCATCATTGAAATTTTGGCACGCATTGCTAACCACTAAGCTAACAATACAGTGGTTTTGTTGTCATCTAAACTCCTAGTTCTATTCTTCTTTGCCATATGCATGAACCACTTCCGCGATTTGACAGTTAGTAGTGTGATCATGATGATTTTTTGACAGACCTGTTTTACCAGCAGGACTGCCTTACCGCGTGCTCTCGGGTTTATTATTGCTTTTTTATACCAACAATTTTTGTTGATTTACGGCCTGTACATTTTCAAGCATTCATGAAACGGGCTCAAGGCCAAGAATAATATTTTTTCGCTTTTTGAATTTATGAACATTTTTTTTATTATTTTTTAATAATCATTTTTAATTAATTATTAAAAGCTTTTAATTGAATTGGGTAGGAAAAATGTTTAGAGACAACCGCCATAGCTTTTCTTATAAATCCATTTCCGAAGCTGCTAAGCTTCTTCATCAGAGAAATTTTGGCACGCATTGCTAACCACTAAGCTAACAATACACTGGTTTTGTTGTCATCTAAACTCATAGTTCTATTCTTCTTTACCATATGCATGAACCACTTCCGCCATTTGACAGTTAGTAGTGTGATCATGATGATTTTTTGACAGACCTGTTTTACCAGCAGGACTGCCTTACCGCGTGCTCTCGGGTTTATTATTGCTTTTTTATACCAACAATTTTTGTTGATTTACGGCCTGTAAATTTTCAAGCATTCATGAAACGGGCTCAAGGCCAAGAATGATAATTTTTCGCTTTTTGAATTTATGAACATTTTTTTCATTATTTTTTAATAATCAGTTTTAATAAATTATTAAAAGTTTTTAATTGAATGGAGTAGGAAAAATGTTTAGCGACAACCGCCATAGCTTTTCTAATAGATCCATTTCGGAAGCTGCTAAGCTTCGTCATCAGAGAAATTTTGGCACGCATTGCTAACCATTATGTTAACAATACGTTATTTTTGTTGTCATCTAAACTCCTACTTCTATTCTTCTTTACCATATGCATGAACCACTTCCGCCATTTGACACTTAGTAGTGTAATCGTGATGGATTTTTTGACAGATCTGTTTTACCAGCAGGGCTGCCTTACCGCGTGCTCTCGGGTTTGTTACTGCTTTTTAATACCAACAATTTTTGTTGATTTACGGCCTGTACATTTTCAAGCATTCATGAAACGGGCTCAAGGCCAAGACTAATATTTTTTCGCTTTTTGAATTTATGAAAATTTTTTTTTATTATTTTTTTTTTATCATTTTTAATTAGTTATTAAAAGTTTTTAATTGAAAAGAGTAGGAAAAATGTTTAGAGACAACCGCCATAGCTTTTGTTATAAATCCATTTCGGAAGCTGCTAAGCTTCTTCATCATTGAAATTTTGGCACGCATTGCTTACCATTAAGCTAACAATACACTGGTTTTGTTGTCATCTAAACTCCTAGTTCTATTCTTCTTTACCATATGCATGAACCACTTCCGCCATTTGACAGTTAGTAGTGTGATCATGATGGATTTTTTGGCAGATTTGTTTTATCAGCATAACTGCCTTACCGCGTGCTCTCGGGTTTGTTATTGCTTTTTTATACCAACAATTTTTGTTGATTTACGGCCTGTACATTTTCAAGCATTCATGAAACGAGCTCAAGGCCAAGAATAATATTTTTTCGCTTTATGAATTTATGAAAATTTTTTTTATTATTTTTTAATAATCATTTTAAATTAATTATTAAAAGTTTTTAATTGAAAAGAGTAGGAAAAATGTTTAGAGACAACCGCCATAGCTTTTGTTATAAATCCAGTTCGGAAGCTGCTTTGCTTCTTCATCATTGAAATTTTGGCACGCATTGCTAACCACTAAGCTAACAATACACTGGTTTTGTTGTCATCTAAACTCCTAGTTCTATTCTTCTTTACCATATGCATGAACCACTTCCGCCATTTGACAGTTAGTAGTGTGATCATGATGATTTTTTGGCAGACCTGTTTTACCAGCAGGACTGCCTTACCGCGTGCTCTCGGGTTTATTATTGCTTTTTTATACCAACAATTTTTGTTGATTTACGGCCTGTACATTTTCAAGCATTCATGAAACGGGCTCAAGGCCAAGAATAATATTTTTTCGCTTTTTGAATTTATGAAAATTTTTTTTATTATTTTTTAATAATCATTTTAAATTAATTATTAAAAGTTTTTAATTGAAAAGAGTAGGAAAAATGTTTAGAGACAACCGCCATAGCTTTTGTTATAAACCCAGTTCGGAAGCTGCTAAGCTTCTTCATCATTGAAATTTTGGCACGCATTGCTTACCATTAAGCTAACAATACACTGGTTTTGTTGTCATCTAAACTCCTAGTCCAATTCTTCTTTACCATATGCATGAACCACTTCCGCCATTCGGCAGTTCATGAAACGAGCTCAAGGCCAAAAATAATAATTTTTCGCTTTTTGAATTTATGAAAATTTTTTTCATTATTTTTTAATAATCATTTTTAATTAATTATTAAAAGTTCTTAATTGAATAGAGTAGGAAAAATGTTTAGAGACAACCGCCATAGCTTTTCTAATAGATCCATTTCGGAAGCTGCTAAGCTTCGTCATCAGAGAAATTTTGGCACGCATTGCTAACCATTATGTTAACAATACGTTATTTTTGTTGTCATCTAAACTCCTACTTCTATTCTTCTTTACCATATGCATGAACCACTTCCGCCATTTGACACTTAGTAGTGTGATCGTGATGGATTTTTTGACAGATCTGTTTTACCAGCAGGGCTGCCTTACCGCGTGCTCTCGGGTTTGTTACTGCTTTTTAATACCAACAATTTTTGTTGATTTACGGCCTGTACATTTTCAAGCATTCATAAAACGGGCTCAAGGCCAACACTAATATTTTTTCGCTTTTTGAATTTATGAAAATTTTTTTTTATTAATTTTTAATAATCATTTTTATTTAATTATTAAAAGTTTTTAATTGAAAAGAGTAGGAAAAATGTTTAGAGACAACCGCCATAGCTTTTCTAATAGATCCATTTCGGAAGCTGCTAAGCTTCTTCATCATTGAAATTTTGGCACGCATTGCTTACCATTAAGCTAACAATACACTGGTTTTGTTGTCATCTAAACTCCTAGTTCTATTCTTCTTTACCATATGCATGAACCACTTCCGCCATTTGACAGTTAGTAGTGTGATCATGATGGATTTTTTGGCAGATTTGTTTTATCAGCATAACTGCCTTACCGCGTGCTCTCGGGTTTGTTATTGCTTTTTTATACCAACAATTTTTGTTGATTTACGGCCTGTACATTTTCAAGCATTCATGAAACGAGCTCAAGGCCAAGAATAATATTTTTTCGCTTTTTGAATTTATGAAAATTTTTTTATTATTTTTTAATAATCATTTTAAATTAATTATTAAAAATTTTTAATTGAAAAGAGTAGGAAAAATGTTTAGAGACAACCGCCATAGCTTTTGTTATAAATCCAGTTCGGAAGCTGCTAAGCTTCTTCATCATTGAAATTTTGGCACGCATTGCTAACCACTAAGCTAACAATACACTGGTTTTGTTGTCATCTAAACTCCTAGTTCTATTCTTCTTTACCATATGCATGAACCACTTCCGCCATTTGACAGTTAGTAGTGTGATCATGATGATTTTTTGACAGACCTGTTTTACCAGCAGGACTGCCTTACCGCGTGCTCTCGGGTTTATTATTGCGTTTTTATACCAACAATTTTTGTTGATTTACGGCCTGTACATTTTCAAGCATTCATGAAACGGGCTCAAGTCCAAGGATAAGAATTTTTCGCTTTTTGAATTTATGAAAATTTTTTTCATTATTTTTTAATAATCAGTTTTAATAAATTATTAAAAGTTTTTAATTGAATGGAGTAGGAAAAATGTTTAGCGACAACCGCCATAGCTTTTCTAATAGATCCATTTCGGAAGCTGCTAAGCTTCTTCATCATTGAAATTTTGGCACGCATTGCTTACCATTAAGCTAACAATACACTGGTTTTGTTGTCATCTAAACTCCTAGTCATATTCTTCTTTACCATATGCATGAACCACTTCCGCCATTTGGCAGTTCATAAAACGAGCTCAAGGCCAAAAATAATAATTTTTCGCTTTTTGAATTTATGAAAAATTTTTTCATTATTTTTTAATAATCAGTTTTAATAAATTATTAAAAGTTTTTAATTGAATAGAGTAGGAAAAATGTTTAGCGACAACCGCCATAGCTTTTCTAATAGATCCATTTCGGAAGCTGCTAAGCTTCTTCATCATTGAAGTTTTGGCACGCATTGCTTACCATTAAGCTAACAATACACTGGTTTTGTTGTCATCTAAACTCCTAGTCCTATTCTTCTTTACCATATGCATGAACCACTTCCGCCATTTGGCAGTTCATAAAACGAGCTCAAGGCCAAAAATAATATTTTTTCGCTTTTTGAATTTATGAAAATTTTTTTTTTTATTTTTTAATAATCATTTTAAATTAATTATTAAAAGGTTTTAATTGAAAAGAGTAGGAAAAATGTTTAGAGACAACCGCCATAGCTTTTGTTATAAATCCAGTTCGGAAGCTGCTAAGCTTCTTCATCATTGAAATTTTGGCACGCATTGCTAACCACTAAGCTAACAATACACTGGTTTTGTTGTCATCTAAACTCCTAGTTCTATTCTTCTTTACCATATGCATGAACCACTTCCGCCATTTGACAGTTAGTAGTGTGATCATGATGATTTTTTGACAGACCTGTTTTACCAGCAGGACTGCCTTACCGCGTGCTCTCGGGTTTATTATTGCTTTTTTATACCAACAATTTTTGTTGATTTACGGCCTGTACATTTTCAAGCATTCATGAAACGGGCTCAAGGCCAAGAATAATATTTTTTCGCTTTTTGAATTTATGAAAATTTTTTTTATTATTTTTTAATAATCATTTTAAATTAATTATTAAAAGTTTTTAATTGAAAAGAGTAGGAAAAATGTTTAGAGACAACCGCCATAGCTTTTGTTATAAACCCAGTTCGGAAGCTGCTAAGCTTCTTCATCATTGAAATTTTGTCACGCATTGCTTACCATTAAGCTAACAATACACTGGTTTTGTTGTCATCTAAACTCCTAGTCCAATTCTTCTTTACCATATGCATGAACCACTTCCGCCATTCGGCAGTTCATGAAACGAGCTCAAGGCCAAAAATAATAATTTTTCGCTTTTTGAATTTATGAAAATTTTTTTCATTATTTTTTAATAATCATTTTTAATTAATTTTTAAAAGTTCTTAATTGAATAGAGTAGGAAAAATGTTTAGAGACAACCGCCATAGCTTTTCTAATAGATCCATTTCGGAAGCTGCTAAGCTTCGTCATCAGAGAAATTTTGGCACGCATTGCTAACCACTATGTTAACAATACGTTATTTTTGTTGTCATCTAAACTCCTACTTCTATTCTTCTTTACCATATGCATGAACCACTTCCGCCATTTGACACTTAGTAGTGTGATCGTGATGGATTTTTTGACAGATCTGTTTTACCAGCAGGGCTGCCTTACCGCGTGCTCTCGGGTTTGTTACTGCTTTTTAATACCAACAATTTTTGTTGATTTACGGCCTGTACATTTTCAAGCATTCATGAAACGGGCTCAAGGCCAACACTAATATTTTTTCGCTTTTTGAATTTATGAAAATTTTTTTTTATTAATTTTTAATAATCATTTTTAATTAATTATTAAATTTTGTCACGCATTGCTTACCATTAAGCTAACAATACACTGGTTTTGTTGTCATCTAAACTCCTAGTCCAATTCTTCTTTACCATATGCATGAACCACTTCCGCCATTCGGCAGTTCATGAAACGAGCTCAAGGCCAAAAATAATAATTTTTCGCTTTTTGAATTTATGAAAATTTTTTTCATTATTTTTTAATAATCATTTTTAATTAATTTTTAAAAGTTCTTAATTGAATAGAGTAGGAAAAATGTTTAGAGACAACCGCCATAGCTTTTCTAATAGATCCATTTCGGAAGCTGCTAAGCTTCGTCATCAGAGAAATTTTGGCACGCATTGCTAACCACTATGTTAACAATACGTTATTTTTGTTGTCATCTAAACTCCTACTTCTATTCTTCTTTACCATATGCATGAACCACTTCCGCCATTTGACACTTAGTAGTGTGATCGTGATGGATTTTTTGACAGATCTGTTTTACCAGCAGGGCTGCCTTACCGCGTGCTCTCGGGTTTGTTATTGCTTTTTTATACCAACAATTTTTGTTGATTTACGGCCTGTACATTTTCAAGCATTCATGAAACGAGCTCAAGGCCAAGAATAATATTTTTTCGCTTTTTGAATTTATGAAAATTTTTTTATTATTTTTTAATAATCATTTTAAATTAATTATTAAAAGTTTTTAATTGAAAAGAGTAGGAAAAATGTTTAAAGACAACCGCCATAGCTTTTGTTATAAATCCAGTTCGGAAGCTGCTAAGCTTCTTCATCATTGAAATTTTGGCACGCATTGCTAACCACTAAGCTAACAATACACTGGTTTTGTTGTCATCTAAACTCCTAGTTCTATTCTTCTTTACCATATGCATGAACCACTTCCGCCATTTGACAGTTAGTAGTGTGATCATGATGATTTTTTGACAGACCTGTTTTACCAGCAGGACTGCCTTACCGCGTGCTGTCGGGTTTATTATTGCGTTTTTATACCAACAATTTTTGTTGATTTACGGCCTGTACATTTTCAAGCATTCATGAAACGGGCTCAAGTCCAAGGATAAGAATTTTTCGCTTTTTGAATTTATGAAAATTTTTTTCATTATTTTTTAATAATCAGTTTTAATAAATTATTAAAAGTTTTTAATTGAATGGAGTAGGAAAAATGTTTAGCGACAACCGCCATAGCTTTTCTAATAGATCCATTTCGGAAGCTGCTAAGCTTCTTCATCATTGAAATTTTGGCACGCATTGCTTACCATTAAGCTAACAATACACTGGTTTTGTTGTCATCTAAACTCCTAGTCCTATTCTTCTTTACCATATGCATGAACCACTTCCGCCATTGGCAGTTCATAAAACGAGCTCAAGGCCAAAAATAATAATTTTTCGCTTTTTGAATTTATGAAAATTTTTTTCATTATTTTTTAATAATCAGTTTTAATAAATTATTAAAAGTTTTTAATTGAATAGAGTAGGAAAAATGTTTAGCGACAACCGCCATAGCTTTTCTAATAGATCCATTTCGGAAGCTGCTAAGCTTCTTCATCATTGAAATTTTGGCACGCATTGCTTACCATTAAGCTAACAATACACTGGTTTTGTTGTCATCTAAACTCCTAGTCCTATTCTTCTTTACCATATGCATGAACCACTTCCGCCATTTGGCAGTTCATGAAACGAGCTCAAGGCCAAAAAGAATAATTTTTCGATTTTTGAATTTATGAACATTTTTTTCATTATTTTTTAATAATCATTTTTAATTAATTATTAAAAGTTCTTAATTGAATAGAGTAGGAAAAATGTTTAGAGACAACCGCCATAGCTTTTCTAATAGATCCATTTCGGAAGCTGCTAAGCTTCGTCATCAGAGAAATTTTGGCACGCATTGCTAACCACTATGTTAACAATACGTTATTTTTGTTGTCATCTAAACTCCTACTTCTATTCTTCTTCACCATATGCATGAACCACTTCCGCCATTTGGCAGTTAGTAGTGTGATCATGATGGATTTTTTGACAGATCTGTTTTACCAGCAGGACTGCCTTACCGCGTGCTCTCGGGTTTGTTATTGCGTTTTTATACCAACAATTTTTGTTGATTTACGGCCTGTACATTTTCAAGCATTCATGAAACGAGCTCAAGTCCAAGAATAATCATTTTTCGCTTTTTGAATTTATGAAAATTTTTTTCATTATTTTTTAATAATCAGTTTTAATAAATTATTAAAAGTTTTTAATTGAATAGAGTAGGAAAAATGTTTAGCGACAACCGCCATAGCTTTTCTAATAGATCCATTTCGGAAGCTGCTAAGCTTCTTCATCAGAGAAATTTTGGCACGCATTGATAGCCATTATGTTGTTGATGTCATCTAAACTCCTACTTCTATTCTTCTTTACCATATGCATGAACCACTTCCGCCATTTGACACTTAGTAGTGTGATCATGATGGATTTTTTGACAGATCTGTTTTACTAGCAGGACTGCGTTACCGCGTGCTCTCGGGTTTGTTATTGCTTTTTTATACCAACAATTTTTGTTGATTTACGGCCTGTACATTTTCAAGCATTCATGAAACGAGCTCAAGTCCAAGAATAATAATTTTTCGCTTTTTGAATTTATGAAAATTTTTTTCCTTATTTTTTAATAATCAGTTTTAATAAATTATTAAAAGTTTTTAATTGAATAGAGTAGGAAAAATGTTTAGAGACAACCGCCATAGCTTTTGTTATAAACCCAGTTCGGAAGCTGCTAAGCTTCTTCATCAGAGAAATTTTGGCACGCATTGATAACCATTATGTTAACAATACGCTTGTTTTGATGTCATCTAAACTCCTATTTCTATTCTTCTTTACCATATGCATGAACCACTTCCGCCATTTGGCAGTTAGTAGTGTGATCATGATGGATTTTTTGACAGATCTGTTTTACCAGCAGGACTGCCTTACCGCGTGCTCTCGGGTTTGTTATTGCGTTTTTATACCAACAATTTTTGTTGATTTACGGCCTGTACATTTTCAAGCATTCATGAAACGAGCTCAAGTCCAAGAATAATCATTTTTCGCTTTTTGAATTTATGAAAATTTTTTTCATTATTTTTTAATAATCAGTTTTAATAAATTATTAAAAGTTTTTAATTGAATAGAGTAGGAAAAATGTTTAGCGACAACCGCCATAGCTTTTCTAATAGATCCATTTCGGAAGCTGCTAAGCTTCTTCATCAGAGAAATTTTGGCACGCATTGATAACCATTATGTTAACAATACGCTTGTTTTGATGTCATCTAAACTCCTATTTCTATTCTTCTTTACCATATGCATGAACCACTTCCGCCATTTGACACTTAGTAGTGTGATCATGATGGATTTTTTGACAGATCTGTTTTACCAGCAGGACTGCGTTACCGCGTGCTCTCGGGTTTGTTATTGCTTTTTTATACCAACAATTTTTGTTGATTCACGGCCTGTACATTTTCAAGCATTCATGAAACGAGCTCAAGGCCAAGAATAATATTTTTTCGCTTTTTGAATTTATGAAAATTTTTTTTATTATTTTTTAATAATCATTTCTAATTAATTATTAAAAGATTTTAATTGAATTGGGTAGGAAAAATGTTTAGAGACAACCGCCATAGCTTTTCTTATAAATCCATTTCCGAAGCTGCTAAGCTTCTTCATCAGAGAAATTTTGGCACGCATTGATAACCATTATGTTAACAATACGCTTGTTTTGATGTCATCTAAACTCCTACTTCTATTCTTCTTTACCATATGCATGAACCACTTCCGCCATTTGACACTTAGTAGTGTGATCATGATGGATTTTTTGACAGATCTGTTTTACCAGCAGGACTGCCTTACCGCGTGCTCTCGGGTTTGTTATTGCGTTTTTATACCAACAATTTTTGTTGATTTACGGCCTGTACATTTTCAAGCATTCATGAAACGGGCTCAAGACCAAGAATAATAATTTTTCGCTTTTTGAATTTATGAACATTTTTTTCATTATTTTTTAATAATCGGTTTTAATAAATTATTAAAAGTTTTTAATTGAATGGAGTAGGAAAAATGTTTAGCGACAACCGCCATAGCTTTTCTAATAGATCCATTTCGGAAGCTGCTAAGCTTCTTCATCATTGAAATTTTGGCACGCATTGCTTACCATTAAGCTAACTGTTAATTGAATGAAGAATACAACAACTTTATACTTTTAATTTTCTTTTAATACTTTTTTTATTTATCCACTCAGTTTTAGAAACAGTGTTTTCTTTTTGATGGGCAATGATTAATTGATGGCCGCCAGCAACGACATGTCCGTGGAACCCGAACGTTTCACGGTCATCGGTTGTCTCTTCTCTGGACAGGTGCCAACATAGCGTATAACACTTACGCGCCATATAGTGTCGCCCCTGTCCAGCGAAGTGACAACTTTTTTGTTACGCAGGGAAGTATTTTGGCTGATCACATAATGCCCTGTGGGAACCATGTGATCAGCCTCCCTTATCATTACATCATCCTTTTTGGGGAAAAGAAGAATTTGGTAGGGTGATCAGTCCTATCAGATTCTTCTTACCCATATACATACTAAAATTGTTTTGAATGAACGAATATTTTATATTGGGTGTTCCTCCCCTTTTTATTAATTCGTTCATTCCTATCAATTTTTACCAAATGCTTAAAATGTAAAAACGCTTAAAGCTTAATTATATAGTTATTTATTAAACATTAAATAGTATAAAAAAAATTATATTTATATAAATGATAAAGCATATTTTTTTTTTTTTTTTTTTTTTTGTTTGTTTTTTTTTGTATGTACAGGTTTTTGTATTTATGTTTTGTATGCCTTCTTGGCTTTATAATGAAAATGGTATTTTATAATTATACTATAATTAAGTTTTTTTTTTTTCTCAGTTTGCTAGAAAAATAATTTTTTTTTTTTTTTTTTTGTATTTTAAATACATGTTTAGGTTTGAATTTTTTTTTTGCCTTCTTGGCTATATAACAAAATCGCTTATATTAATAAGTGTAAATTTGAAAAATTTGATTATTTTACAGATTTTTGGAAATGAAAAGATTAAAAATTGGTTTTTTTTTTTTGACATTTTAAGAAAAATATGTTAATTTACTTTACACAGCCTGTTTGTGTGTACTACTTTTTCTTTATTATTTATTTCGTCAAAAATAGTTACATTAGGTTCATCAATTTTCTTTATTATAAATGGACCTTGATACATATTTTCGTGTTTGTGTCTTGGTTCTTTTTGCAATAAGACTTTATCGCCAATTTTAACTACTAACGGACGAGCCGTCTTATCATAAAAGTTTTTTGTTTGTAATTTGTTCTTATTTATTAGATTTTGTGCCATTTCATGTGTTTTTTGCATTCGAAATTTGATTTCTTTAGCATAGTTTTCGACATTATAAATTGGATCGATTTTATCTTTTTTGAATTCATTTGGCAAAGTTGCCTTTTTTGCAAATACTAATTCGTATGGAGTAAATTTATTGTCGAAAACTGTGCTTGTTGTAGTGTTGTGTAAAAATGTAAAATATTTTAAGTAAACATCCCAATCAGACGATGTTTCATTAAGATATGCACGTAAGTATTCATTAAAGACACGATGATTACGTTCAATTGTACCAACAGTTTCGTGATGGTACGCAGTTGAAAAATCATGTTTTATGTTTAACAGTTTGGTTATTTCAGCTATTAGTTCATTTTTAAATTCTGTACCTAAATCAGATTTTATGGAATTCATTACACCGTATGTTAAAATAAAGCCTTCAAAAATTGCCGATGCAATTGTTTTGGCAGATTTATCTGGTACAGGTACTGTTACCATATATTTAGTCATGTCACAAATCATGGTTAGTGCGAACTTATTACCATATTTGGACTCAGGTAGGGGTCCTATTGTATCGATAACCAATACATCAAATGGTTTACAAGGTGTTGGAGTTATTACAAGATTTTCTTTTGTTTTTGGTTTCACCTTGTTCAAAAGACATTTATTACAACTTTTTACATATTTTGCTATATCGCGAGTCATGTTCTTCCAATAAAATTTTGTTCTTAGTTTTGCGTAAAGTTTTTTGGTACCACAATGTCCTCCTGAGATTGGGTTGTCGTGGTAAATAGTCATCAACTTAAGTTTTTTGTCATTATCTGTTACAGTTTCAACTGGATCTGTTAAAATGATTTCTAAAAATTTGAGTATTTTATTTCCGCTATCTTTTAAATTTATAATAGTATAATGATTGAAAAATAAATCATTTTTAGGCCATTCTATTTGCTTAATTTTGCGTTTGCTGGCTTCTGAATCAAGCCTCGAAAGTAATTTCTCTAAAGACATTATTTCGTTAGCAACCTCAAAACTAAGTAACTCGAGTTTTTTATGTTTAATATGCGCAAAAATATGTAAATTTGTAGTTTTTCTATTTTTATCGTACGTAATTTCAGATCTGATACGCGGTATTTTATTTGAAAAATTAAATGAAAATTTATCGTAAACTTGTAAAATTTGTTGTTTGTCTTTAGTTTTGTCGTTTTTATTAAGTAATTTTTTGTTGTTTGTCTGATTTGCCATCGCCCTTGTTTGTACTGCTAAAATTTGTTTGTTAGAATCTCGAATTTCATCGATTGTGATGCGTGAAAGTGCATCCGCGCCTACATTTGATTTACCTTTAATATATACAATAGTGAAGTTATATTCCGCTAGTTCAAGCCTAATTCTCGAAAGTTTTGAAGAGGGGTCTTTCATATTGAACAGGTATACTAGCGGTCTATGGTCGGATTTTACAATAAAGTTAGTACCATAAACGTATGGTCGAAATTGCTTTATTGCGAAGTAAATGGCTAAAAGTTCCAATTCTATGATTGGTTTTTTCTGTTCGGCATTATTAAATGCTTTAGAAGCGAAACAAATTGGTAAATCACTACCTTGATGATCCTGACTTAAAATAGCACCGCATCCAGTTATTGAAGCGTCTACTGTAATAATAAATTGTTTAGTAAAATCGGGGTATTGTAGCAATTTAGGTGAAAGCAAAGCTGCTTTCAATGATAGAAATGATCTTTCGCACTCCACGTCCCAAACAAATTCAACTCTTTTCCGACTTAAACGATTTAAAGGCGCTGCCAGTGACGCAAAATTAGGTATAAAACGCCTGTAATAGTTAGCAAATGCGACGAAACGTCGAACCGCATCTTTATCCGTTGGTTTTGTATACTTTTTAATATCGTTAATTTTTGAGTCATCTGGCAACAGACCCTTTGCTGTACATTTGTGACCTAGAAAAGTTACTTCTGGTCGTAAAAAATTGCATTTGTTAGGATTTAGTTTGAGATTGAAAGACCTACAAGTATCGAAAACTTTTGAAAGATTTTTAATATGGTGTGCTTCACTACAACCAATGACGATAATATCGTCGACATATAAAAATGCAACATTGGGTGGTATACCCGAAAAAGCTATAGTCATCATTCGCGAGAAGGAATTTGGTGCTACATTTAACCCGAATGGAAGAATTTTCCATCTAAATGCACCACGGTCAGTGCTGAAAGAAGTAATATCGCGTGAGTCAGGATGCAAGGGAATTTGATGAAATCCCGAAAAAAGATCCAATGTCGAAAAATACTTAGCTCGACCAAGATTGTCTAAAATATCGTCAACTCTAGCAAGAGGAAATTTATCAGCAATGAGTTTTTTGTTAACTCCGCGAAAATCTACGCACATACGATAAGCTTTTTGACCATTAGTATCTTTTTTTGGGACCACAATCAAAGGACTATTGTAATTGGAATAGCTAGGCTCAATCAAATCATTGTCTAACAATTTATTTACTTGGCGATTTATTTCCTCACGTTGGGAATATGGCAATCGATAGTTTTTAACATATACCGGGTCGTTGTCTGTCACTCTTAGTGTGTTTGCTCGTAAAAATTGTTTAAAGTCATTTTGTCCGTGTCGAGAGCGAAAATGTCGGCATAATTTATGCAAAGGTTGATTAGTTTACTATGAGCATGTTGAGGTATTTGGTTTTTTAAAATTGAAGTTAGTTTTTTCGTACGTTTGTTTTCCGTTTCTGTCTTGTTAATTGAATAAACGTTGTAATTTGAAAGTTTTTCTGTCCGAATACTATTTCTTTTAACATACTTTACATCATCCGTTGTATTTATAACTTTAATTATTGGGTTTTTGGAATTAACAATGCATCTCGCTGTGAAAACACCTTTTTCAATTTCCTGCGAATCCACGAAAAGTGGATCGGGTGTTTTTCCTAAATCAAAAAGTCTAAATATTTCACATCTGGGCGGTATTACACAACTGTCGCTTTCTGTTCCGTGTAGGATTGGTACCGCGACTTTTTCATCACCTACCCGAAAGGAAATATTATTGTTCTCATAACTAATGACGCATTTGTTAATTTTCAAAAAATCTTTACCCAGTATACCATCGGATGGGATATTAAAGTCTTCATTTACTATGTGCAAAGTATGTTTAATCGAAAAGTTGGAAAAATTTAAATTTACGATAATTTTACCTAAAGTTGAAACAGTACTAGAAGTGACACCGGTAATGTAAATAATATTGTTTGTATTAAATATAATATTTCTGTCTAAACTTGAGATTTTTACTAAAGAAATGTCGGCTTGTGTGTCTACTAAGAAAGAACAAAATTTTTGTGACTCGTTAATTTGCAATTCAATAAAATCTGAGTAATTTAAATTTAAACAATAAATGGCTTTTGGCGAAGTAAAATCGCTTAATCGCTGTATTCGTCCTCCCCCAGTGTTCGCTCCTGAGGGGCGTTCGCGTTTAAAGCGCCGACATTAGCGTTTCTACCTCTACCATTTGATGATCGTGAATTGTTACCGCTATTGTTACTATTACTGTTACCGGAATTTGAACGTGAATTATTATTATTATTATTTCGATTTTGATACCTATTTCCATTAGCAAGTCGATTTCGTTGACTATTATTACCGTTAGGGTTGTTGTTGTATGAAAATGATCGATTATTTCTATAGTTGTTAAAGTTTCGATTTGGGTAAAAGCCACGATAGCTACCACGCGAATTCCTGAATGTATTATTACCGCGTGACCGAAAAGCTAAAACCTGACGCTCTTTCACTTCGTTATTTTGTTCAACAATCAATTTAGCTACCACGTCTTTAGGATCAGCAAAAGCTGTTGAAGCCAAAATAGTTTTAACCAAATCGGATCTAGCATTTAAGCGACACACGTTAACCGTTTGTTCAACTGCCATTTCATGAGCTTTTCCTTGAGTAATCCCTTCAATAATAAGAGACCGCTCAAGTGAATCAGCTAATTCTTCAACTTTTTTGGCAAAATCTGTATAACTGTTACTGTTAACGTGTAACGCGGCTATTTTTCCTGCTACAACTTTCGAGTTGTCTGGCTTGATCCTATTACGCAAATCTATTTTAATTTCGTTAACTGAATTTACTTGCGTCGGTATAGCTTCTCGGGCTTTTCCCTCTAACTTTGATTTTATGAATGCTATGAACGTACTAGTTAAGCCTTCATCTACTAATTCTTCAATCAAATTAATTTTGTCAATAAACGATTCGAGAGCTAACGGATCTCCATTATAATTTTCCCTTATTGTCGAAGCACAAAGGCTTATTAAAGATCTTTTTTCTTCAATAGTAGGCATTTTAATAGAAATTTCCGTACAAATCGAAATATTTGGTGAACTATTTGAAACTATTGGTTCTTCTATTAAAGTTAACGAATCTTCTAGAGTTGAGGAATCTTTTATGTTTGGCAGAGAGGTGCTTTTTGAAATAGGAACGAGTGATGAAGTTTGTGATTTTGCATCTGAGTATTCCTCCTCAGAACCAGATTCAATTGAGTCTGTTTTGCAAATAAGCTTAATTGGCTCTAATGGAATTTTAATATGAAAATCTAATTTATCGAAACAGCTTTCTAAAAGATCTCTACAACGTTCTAATTTTACTTGTGTTTTTGAGGACTCATGTAGTTTTGTATGACCTTTGACGTGATTAAAATGTGATTATAAGAAGCTACTAGCAATTTCTTATATTCATTAAGTTTATCTTTATTCGACGAAAGCTGTCGGTTTTGCAAAACTCTTTTAGTAACTTTTATAAACTCTGAATATCTATTTGAAAATTCTTCTTCTAAATCAGTCATACTACGATAAATCAAAAAACAAAGCAAAATCTCGATTCTATTAACTTAATATTCACCAAAGTCCGAAAACGTGAAACATTTTTTAAAAATCTAAAAAATACAAAAAAAAACCGAATCTGCTGAAATTACGTCATCCGCTGAAAATTATCATGCATAGAACTTGGGATTTGGCATGCAAAAGGATTTTAGGCATTCATGCAATTTCAAACAAATAATTTTTCTAAGTGTATTTTGTATTTGTTTAATTTTTAGGCTATTGTACAAAAATTATTTAAATCCAAAGTTAAATTTACAAAGCAAGAAACCGGCAAAATTTTAATTTAATTTAACATGTTGTAAGGAAAGCAAAATTTTAATTATTAAACAAAGTTAATTGGCAAAAGTCTATGGCAAGGGTTTTGTGTAGGGTATACACGAAGTGGACGCACCACTTTAATCAAAATTGTAATATGGTTGTTGTACGGGACCACCGTTTTGGGTACAAGCGGACGCACCGCTGTAAAAAAATTGTAATATGGTTGTTCACGGAACCACCGTTTGTTCAAAAAAAATCTAATGTGAATGTGTACATATGTCTGTATAAGAAAAAAACCCTAAGGGAAAAATACATATACATATACATATATACTGCTACTTCTGCTATTAAACTGCTACTTCTGCTACCACCGCTGCCGCTGCTACTACCGCTGCTGCCTACTTTCCTGCCTGCTGCGGCGCTGTCTCGCTCGCTGCTGGTGGTTGCTGTGCAGTGTGAGTGGCGTGGGTTGAAAAATGTCCGTTAGTTAAGTGGCGTGATATGATGTGCCGTAAGGTACAGCACCCGATGTACCTATTATTTCTGCTTCAATTATTTCGTAGATTAGAATTTGTTGTATTATTTTCAAAATTTTTTTTAGTTTTATTTCCGTATTTTTTAGTTTTGTAGATTAATTTTATGTATTATTTCCGTATTCTTTAGTTTTCTAGAATAGTTTCTTTTTGTATTATTTAAAAAAATTTTTTTTTTGATTATCTCTGTTTCTGTTAGTGTTGTAGTTTAGTTTTATGTATTATTTGAAATTTTCCATATTAAGTGATACATTTTCTTTTTGCCATGTGTGGTCTTGTATTAAATTTTTCTATTACCTCCGTTTGTATTAAGATTTCTTTATTAAATTTTAGATTTGAATTAATTTTTATTATTTCCGTTTGTTTTAATTGGGTTCTTTATTAAATTTGGCATTTATTTCAAGGGTTTTTATTATCTCTGGTTCTATTACTTGCTTTAGTATTAGATTTTACATTTTTTCTAACTTTTATTATATCCGTTTTTATTAGTTGATAAGTTATTAAATTTTTACATTTTAGGTACTTTTATTATTTCCGTTAACTTAAGGTTTTATTTATTATAATTTGCTTATTCACTGCCACTTAACTTACCCGCGCCACTCCTGCCGATGTCATATGCGTGGAGACTCCTGGCAGGATCGCAACAACTTTATACTTTTAATTTTCTTTTAATACTTTTTTTTATTTATCCACTCAGTTTTAGAAACAGTGTTTTCTTTTTGATGGCCAATGATTAACCGATGACCGACAGGAACGGCATGACCGTGGAACGTTCGGGTTCCACGGACATGTCGTTGCTGGCGGCCATCGGTTGTCTCTTCTCTGGACAGGTGCCAACATAGCGTATAACACTTACGCGCCATATAGTGTCGCCCCTGTCCAGCGAAGTGACAACTTTTTTGTTATGCAGGGAAGTATTTTGGCTGATCACATAATGCCCTGTGGGAACCATGTGAGCAGCCTCCCTTATCATTACATAACAATACACTGGTTTTGTTGTCATCTAAACTCCTAGTCCTATTCTTCTTTACCATATGCATGAACCACTTCCGCCATTTGGCAGTTCATGAAACGAGCTCAAGGCCAAAAATAATAATTTTTCGCTTTTTGAATTTATGAAAATTTTTTTCATTATTTTTTAATAATCATTTTTAACTAATTATTAAAAGTTTTTAATTGAATAGAGTAGGAAAAATGTTTAGAGACAACCGCCATAGCTTTTCTAATAGATCCATTTCCGAAGCTGCTAAGCTTCTTCATCAGAGAAATTTTGGCACGCATTGCTAACCATTATGTTAACAATACGTTATTTTTGTTGTCATCTAAACTCCTACTTCTATTCTTCTTTACCATATGCATGAACCACGTCCGCCATTTGACACTTAGTAGTGTGATCATGATGGATTTTTTGACAGATCTGTTTTACCAGCAGGGCTGCCTTACCGCGTGCTCTCGGGTTTGTTACTGCTTTTTAATACCAACAATTTTTGTTGATTTACGGCCTGTACATTTTCAAGCATTCATGAAACGGGCTCAAGGCCAAGACTAATATTTTTTCGCTTTTTGAATTTATGAAAATTTTTTTTATTATTTTTTAATAATCATTTTTAATTAATTATTAAAAGTTTTTAATTGAAAAGAGTAGGAAAAATGTTTAGAGACAACCGCCATAGCTTTTGTTATAAATCCATTTCGGAAGCTGCTAAGCTTCTTCATCATTGAAATTTTGGCACGCATTGCTTACCATTAAGCTAACAATACACTGGTTTTGTTGTCATCTAAACTCCTAGTCATATTCTTCTTTACCATATGCATGAACCACTTCCGCCATTTGGCAGTTCATAAAACGAGCTCAAGGCCAAAAATAATAATTTTTCGCTTTTTGAATTTATGAAAATTTTTTTCATTATTTTTTAATAATCAGTTTTAATAAATTATTAAAGGTTTTTATTTGAATAGGGTAGGAAAAATGTTTAGCGACAACCGCCATAGCTTTTCTAATAGATCCATTTCGGAAGCTGCTAAGCTTCTTCATCAGAGAAATTTTGGCACGCATTGCTAACCATTATGTTAACAATACGTTATTTTTGTTGTCATCTAAACTCCTACTTCTATTCTTCTTTACCATATGCATGAACCACGTCCGCCATTTGACACTTAGTAGTGTGATCATGATGGATTTTTTGACAGATCTGTTTTACCAGCAGGGCTGCCTTACCGCGTGCTCTCGGGTTTGTTACTGCTTTTTAATACCAACAATTTTTGTTGATTTACGGCCTGTACATTTTCAAGCATTCATGAAACGGGCTCAAGTCTAAGGATAAGAATTTTTCGCTTTTTGAATTTATGAAAATTTTTTTCATTATTTTTTAATAATCAGTTTTAATAAATTATTAAAGGTTTTTATTTGAATAGGGTAGGAAAAATGTTTAGCGACAACCGCCATAGCTTTTCTAATAGATCCATTTCGGAAGCTGCTAAGCTTCTTCATCAGAGAAATTTTGGCACGCATTGCTAACCATTATGTTAACAATACGTTATTTTTGTTGTCATCTAAACTCCTACTTCTATTCTTCTTTACCATATGCATGAACCACGTCCGCCATTTGACACTTAGTAGTGTGATCATGATGGATTTTTTGACAGATCTGTTTTACCAGCAGGGCTGCCTTACCGCGTGCTCTCGGGTTTGTTATTGCTTATTTATACCAACAATTTTTGTTGATTTACGGCCTGTACATTTTCAAGCATTCATGAAACGAGCTCAAGTCCAAGAATAATAATTTTTCGCTTTTTGAATTTATGAAAATTTTTTTCATTATTTTTTAATAATCAGTTTTAATAAATTATTAAAGGTTTTTATTTGAATAGGGTAGGAAAAATGTTTAGCGACAACCGCCATAGCTTTTCTAATAGATCCATTTCGGAAGCTGCTAAGCTTCTTCATCAGAGAAATTTTGGCACGCATTGCTAACCATTATGTTAACAATACGTTATTTTTGTTGTCATCTAAACTCCTACTTCTATTCTTCTTTACCATATGCATGAACCACGTCCGCCATTTGACACTTAGTAGTGTGATCATGATGGATTTTTTGACAGATCTGTTTTACCAGCAGGGCTGCCTTACCGCGTGCTCTCGGGTTTGTTACTGCTTTTTAATACCAACAATTTTTGTTGATTTACGGCCTGTACATTTTCAAGCATTCATGAAACGGGCTCAAGTCTAAGGATAAGAATTTTTCGCTTTTTGAATTTATGAAAATTTTTTTCATTATTTTTTAATAATCAGTTTTAATAAATTATTAAAAGTTTTTAATTGAATAGAGTAGGAAAAATGTTTAGAGACAACCGCCATAGCTTTTGTTATAAATCCATTTCGGAAGCTGCTAAGCTTCTTCATCATTGAAATTTTGGCTCGCATTGCTAACCACTAAGCTAACAATACACTGTTTTTGTTGTAATCTAAACTCCTAGTTCTATTCTTCTTTACCATATGCATGAACCACTTCCGCCACTTGACAGTTAGTAGTATGATCATGATGATTTTTTGACAGATCTGTTTTACCAGCAGGGCTGCCTTACCGCGTGCTCTCGGGTTTGTTACTGCTTTTTAACACCAACAATTTTTGTTGATTTACGGCCTGTACATTTTCAAGCATTCATGAAACGGGCTCAAGGCCAAGACTAATATTTTTTCGCTTTTTGAATTTATGAAAATTTTTTTTATTATTTTTTAATAATCATTTTTAATTAATTATTAAAAGTTTTTAATTGAAAAGAGTAGGAAAAATGTTTAGAAACAACCGCCATAGCTTTTCTAATAGATCCATTTCGGAAGCTGCTAAGCTTCTTCATCAGAGAAATTTTGGCACGCATTGCTAACCATTATGTTAACAATACGTTATTTTTGTTGTCATCTAAACTCCTACTTCTATTCTTCTTTACCATATGCATGAACCACGTCCGCCATTTGACACTTAGTAGTGTGATCATGATGGATTTTTTGACAGATCTGTTTTACCAGCAGGGCTGCCTTACCGCGTGCTCTCGGGTTTGTTACTGCTTTTTAATACCAACAATTTTTGTTGATTTACGGCCTGTACATTTTCAAGCATTCATGAAACGGGCTCAAGGCCAAGACTAATATTTTTTCGCTTTTTCAATTTATGAAAATTTTTTTCATTATTTTTTAATAATCAGTTTTAATAAATTATTAAAAGTTTTTAATTGAATAGAGTAGGAAAAATGTTTAGAGACAACCGCCATAGCTTTTGTTATAAATCCATTTCGGAAGCTGCTAAGCTTCTTCATCATTGAAATTTTGGCTCGCATTGCTAACCACTAAGCTAACAATACACTGGTTTTGTTGTAATCTAAACTCCTAGTTCTATTCTTCTTTACCATATGCATGAACCACTTCCGCCACTTGACAGTTAGTAGTATGATCATGATGATTTTTTGACAGATCTGTTTTACCAGCAGGGCTGCCTTACCGCGTGCTCTCGGGTTTGTTACTGCTTTTTAACACCAACAATTTTTGTTGATTTACGGCCTGTACATTTTCAAGCATTCATGAAACGAGCTCAAGTCCAAGAATAATAATTTTTCGCTTTTTGAATTTATGAAAATTTTTTTCATTATTTTTTAATAATCAGTTTTAATAAATTATTAAAGGTTTTTATTTGAATAGGGTAGGAAAAATGTTTAGCGACAACCGCCATAGCTTTTCTAATAGATCCATTTCGGAAGCTGCTAAGCTTCTTCATCAGAGAAATTTTGGCACGCATTGCTAACCATTATGTTAACAATACGTTATTTTTGTTGTCATCTAAACTCCTACTTCTATTCTTCTTTACCATATGCATGAACCACGTCCGCCATTTGACACTTAGTAGTGTGATCATGATGGATTTTTTGACAGATCTGTTTTACCAGCAGGGCTGCCTTACCGCGTGCTCTCGGGTTTGTTACTGCTTTTTAATACCAACAATTTTTGTTGATTTACGGCCTGTACATTTTCAAGCATTCATGAAACGGGCTCAAGTCTAAGGATAAGAATTTTTCGCTTTTTGAATTTATGAAAATTTTTTTCATTATTTTTTAATAATCAGTTTTAATAAATTATTAAAAGTTTTTAATTGAATAGAGTAGGAAAAATGTTTAGAGACAACCGCCATAGCTTTTGTTATAAATCCATTTCGGAAGCTGCTAAGCTTCTTCATCATTGAAATTTTGGCACGCATTGCTTACCATTAAGCTAACAATACACTGGTTTTGTTGTCATCTAAACTCCTAGTTCTATTCTTCTTTACCATATGCATGAACCACTTCCGCCACTTGACAGTTAGTAGTATGATCATGATGATTTTTTGACAGATCTGTTTTACCAACAGGACTGCCTTACCGCGTGCTCTCGGGTTTGTTATTGCTTTTTTATACCAACAATTTTTGTTGATTTACGGCCTGTACATTTTCAAGCATTCATGAAACGGGCTCAAGTCCAAGAATAATAATTTTTCGCTTTTTGAATTTATGAACATTTTTTTCATTATTTTTTAATAATCATTTTAAATTAATTATTAAAAGTTTTTAATTGAAAAGAGTAGGAAAAATGTTTAGAGACAACCGCCATAGCTTTTGTTATAAACCCAGTTCGGAAGCTGCTAAGCTTCTTCATCAGAGAAATTTTGGCACGCATTGATAACCATTATGTTAACAATACGCTTGTTTTGATGACATCTAAACTCCTATTTCTATTCTTCTTTACCATATGCATGAACCACTTCCGCCATTTGGCAGTTAGTAGTGTGATCATGATGGATTTTTTGACAGATCTGTTTTACCAGCAGGACTGCCTTACCGCGTGCTCTCGGGTTTGTTACTGCTTTTTAATACCAACAATTTTTGTTGATTTACGGCCTGTACATTTTCAAGCATTCATGAAACGGGCTCAAGTCTAAGGATAAGAATTTTTCGCTTTTTGAATTTATGAAAATTTTTTTCATTATTTTTTAATAATCAGTTTTAATAAATTATTAAAAGTTTTTAATTGAATAGAGTAGGAAAAATGTTTAGAGACAACCGCCATAGCTTTTGTTATAAATCCATTTCGGAAGCTGCTAAGCTTCTTCATCATTGAAATTTTGGCTCGCATTGCTAACCACTAAGCTAACAATACACTGTTTTTGTTGTAATCTAAACTCCTAGTTCTATTCTTCTTTACCATATGCATGAACCACTTCCGCCACTTGACAGTTAGTAGTATGATCATGATGATTTTTTGACAGATCTGTTTTACCAGCAGGGCTGCCTTACCGCGTGCTCTCGGGTTTGTTACTGCTTTTTAACACCAACAATTTTTGTTGATTTACGGCCTGCACATTTTCAAGCATTCATGAAACGGGCTCAAGGCCAAGACTAATATTTTTTCGCTTTTTGAATTTATGAAAATTTTTTTTATTATTTTTTAATAATCATTTTTAATTAATTATTAAAAGTTTTTAATTGAAAAGAGTAGGAAAAATGTTTAGAAACAACCGCCATAGCTTTTCTAATAGATCCATTTCGGAAGCTGCTAAGCTTCTTCATCAGAGAAATTTTGGCACGCATTGCTAACCATTATGTTAACAATACGTTATTTTTGTTGTCATCTAAACTCCTACTTCTATTCTTCTTTACCATATGCATGAACCACGTCCGCCATTTGACACTTAGTAGTGTGATCATGATGGATTTTTTGACAGATCTGTTTTACCAGCAGGGCTGCCTTACCGCGTGCTCTCGGGTTTGTTACTGCTTTTTAATACCAACAATTTTTGTTGATTTACGGCCTGTACATTTTCAAGCATTCATGAAACGGGCTCAAGGCCAAGACTAATATTTTTTCGCTTTTTCAATTTATGAAAATTTTTTTCATTATTTTTTAATAATCAGTTTTAATAAATTATTAAAAGTTTTTAATTGAATAGAGTAGGAAAAATGTTTAGAGACAACCGCCATAGCTTTTGTTATAAATCCATTTCGGAAGCTGCTAAGCTTCTTCATCATTGAAATTTTGGCTCGCATTGCTAACCACTAAGCTAACAATACACTGGTTTTGTTGTAATCTAAACTCCTAGTTCTATTCTTCTTTACCATATGCATGAACCACTTCCGCCACTTGACAGTTAGTAGTATGATCATGATGATTTTTTGACAGATCTGTTTTACCAGCAGGGCTGCCTTACCGCGTGCTCTCGGGTTTGTTACTGCTTTTTAACACCAACAATTTTTGTTGATTTACGGCCTGTACATTTTCAAGCATTCATGAAACGAGCTCAAGTCCAAGAATAATAATTTTTCGCTTTTTGAATTTATGAAAATTTTTTTCATTATTTTTTAATAATCAGTTTTAATAAATTATTAAAGGTTTTTATTTGAATAGGGTAGGAAAAATGTTTAGCGACAACCGCCATAGCTTTTCTAATAGATCCATTTCGGAAGCTGCTAAGCTTCTTCATCAGAGAAATTTTGGCACGCATTGCTAACCATTATGTTAACAATACGTTATTTTTGTTGTCATCTAAACTCCTACTTCTATTCTTCTTTACCATATGCATGAACCACGTCCGCCATTTGACACTTAGTAGTGTGATCATGATGGATTTTTTGACAGATCTGTTTTACCAGCAGGGCTGCCTTACCGCGTGCTCTCGGGTTTGTTACTGCTTTTTAATACCAACAATTTTTGTTGATTTACGGCCTGTACATTTTCAAGCATTCATGAAACGGGCTCAAGTCTAAGGATAAGAATTTTTCGCTTTTTGAATTTATGAAAATTTTTTTCATTATTTTTTAATAATCAGTTTTAATAAATTATTAAAAGTTTTTAATTGAATAGAGTAGGAAAAATGTTTAGAGACAACCGCCATAGCTTTTGTTATAAATCCATTTCGGAAGCTGCTAAGCTTCTTCATCATTGAAATTTTGGCACGCATTGCTTACCATTAAGCTAACAATACACTGGTTTTGTTGTCATCTAAACTCCTAGTTCTATTCTTCTTTACCATATGCATGAACCACTTCCGCCACTTGACAGTTAGTAGTATGATCATGATGATTTTTTGACAGATCTGTTTTACCAACAGGACTGCCTTACCGCGTGCTCTCGGGTTTGTTATTGCTTTTTTATACCAACAATTTTTGTTGATTTACGGCCTGTACATTTTCAAGCATTCATGAAACGGGCTCAAGTCCAAGAATAATAATTTTTCGCTTTTTGAATTTATGAACATTTTTTTCATTATTTTTTAATAATCATTTTAAATTAATTATTAAAAGTTTTTAATTGAAAAGAGTAGGAAAAATGTTTAGAGACAACCGCCATAGCTTTTGTTATAAACCCAGTTCGGAAGCTGCTAAGCTTCTTCATCAGAGAAATTTTGGCACGCATTGATAACCATTATGTTAACAATACGCTTGTTTTGATGTCATCTAAACTCCTATTTCTATTCTTCTTTACCATATGCATGAACCACTTCCGCCATTTGGCAGTTAGTAGTGTGATCATGATGGATTTTTTGACAGATCTGTTTTACCAGCAGGACTGCCTTACCGCGTGCTCTCGGGTTTGTTATTGCGTTTTTATACCAACAATTTTTGTTGATTTACGGCCTGTACATTTTCAAGCATTCATGAAACGAGCTCAAGTCCAAGAATAATCATTTTTCGCTTTTTGAATTTATGAAAATTTTTTTCATTATTTTTTAATAATCAGTTTTAATAAATTATTAAAAGTTTTTAATTGAATAGAGTAGGAAAAATGTTTAGCGACAACCGCCATAGCTTTTCTAATAGATCCATTTCGGAAGCTGCTAAGCTTCTTCATCAGAGAAATTTTGGCACGCATTGATAGCCATTATGTTGTTGATGTCATCTAAACTCCTACTTCTATTCTTCTTTACCATATGCATAAACCACTTCCGCCATTTGACACTTAGTAGTGTGATCATGATGGATTTTTTGACAGATCTGTTTTACTAGCAGGACTGCGTTACCGCGTGCTCTCGGGTTTGTTATTGCTTTTTTATACCAACAATTTTTGTTGATTTACGGCCTGTACATTTTCAAGCATTCATGAAACGAGCTCAAGTCCAAGAATAATAATTTTTCGCTTTTTGAATTTATGAAAATTTTTTTCATTATTTTTTAATAATCAGTTTTAATAAATTATTAAAAGTTTTTAATTGAATAGAGTAGGAAAAATGTTTAGAGACAACCGCCATAGCTTTTGTTATAAACCCAGTTCGGAAGCTGCTAAGCTTCTTCATCAGAGAAATTTTGGCACGCATTGATAACCATTATGTTAACAATACGCTTGTTTTGATGTCATCTAAACTCCTATTTCTATTCTTCTTTACCATATGCATGAACCACTTCCGCCATTTGGCAGTTAGTAGTGTGATCATGATGGATTTTTTGACAGATCTGTTTTACCAGCAGGACTGCCTTACCGCGTGCTCTCGGGTTTGTTATTGCGTTTTTATACCAACAATTTTTGTTGATTTACGGCCTGTACATTTTCAAGCATTCATGAAACGAGCTCAAGTCCAAGAATAATCATTTTTCGCTTTTTGAATTTATGAAAATTTTTTTCATTATTTTTTAATAATCAGTTTTAATAAATTATTAAAAGTTTTTAATTGAATAGAGTAGGAAAAATGTTTAGCGACAACCGCCATAGCTTTTCTAATAGATCCATTTCGGAAGCTGCTAAGCTTCTTCATCAGAGAAATTTTGGCACGCATTGATAGCCATTATGTTGTTGATGTCATCTAAACTCCTACTTCTATTCTTCTTTACCATATGCATAAACCACTTCCGCCATTTGACACTTAGTAGTGTGATCATGATGGATTTTTTGACAGATCTGTTTTACTAGCAGGACTGCGTTACCGCGTGCTCTCGGGTTTGTTATTGCTTTTTTATACCAACAATTTTTGTTGATTTACGGCCTGTACATTTTCAAGCATTCATGAAACGAGCTCAAGTCCAAGAATAATAATTTTTCGCTTTTTGAATTTATGAAAATTTTTTTCATTATTTTTTAATAATCAGTTTTAATAAATTATTAAAAGTTTTTAATTGAATAGAGTAGGAAAAATGTTTAGAGACAACCGCCATAGCTTTTGTTATAAACCCAGTTCGGAAGCTGCTAAGCTTCTTCATCAGAGAAATTTTGGCACGCATTGATAACCATTATGTTAACAATACGCTTGTTTTGATGTCATCTAAACTCCTATTTCTATTCTTCTTTACCATATGCATGAACCACTTCCGCCATTTGGCAGTTAGTAGTGTGATCATGATGGATTTTTTGACAGATCTGTTTTACCAGCAGGACTGCCTTACCGCGTGCTCTCGGGTTTGTTATTGCGTTTTTATACCAACAATTTTTGTTGATTTACGGCCTGTACATTTTCAAGCATTCATGAAACGAGCTCAAGTCCAAGAATAATCATTTTTCGCTTTTTGAATTTATGAAAATTTTTTTCATTATTTTTTAATAATCAGTTTTAATAAATTATTAAAAGTTTTTAATTGAATAGAGTAGGAAAAATGTTTAGCGACAACCGCCATAGCTTTTCTAATAGATCCATTTCGGAAGCTGCTAAGCTTCTTCATCAGAGAAATTTTGGCACGCATTGATAACCATTATGTTAACAATACGCTTGTTTTGATGTCATCTAAACTCCTATTTCTATTCTTCTTTACCATATGCATGAACCACTTCCGCCATTTGGCAGTTAGTAGTGTGATCATGATGGATTTTTTGACAGATCTGTTTTACCAGCAGGGCTGCCTTACCGCGTGCTCTCGGGTTTGTTACTGCTTTTTAATACCAACAATTTTTGTTGATTTACGGCCTGTACATTTTCAAGCATTCATGAAACGGGCTCAAGGCCAAGACTAATATTTTTTCGCTTTTTCAATTTATGAAAATTTTTTTCATTATTTTTTAATAATCAGTTTTAATAAATTATTAAAAGTTTTTAATTGAATAGAGTAGGAAAAATGTTTAGAGACAACCGCCATAGCTTTTGTTATAAATCCATTTCGGAAGCTGCTAAGCTTCTTCATCATTGAAATTTTGGCTCGCATTGCTAACCACTAAGCTAACAATACACTGGTTTTGTTGTAATCTAAACTCCTAGTTCTATTCTTCTTTACCATATGCATGAACCACTTCCGCCACTTGACAGTTAGTAGTATGATCATGATGATTTTTTGACAGATCTGTTTTACCAGCAGGGCTGCCTTACCGCGTGCTCTCGGGTTTGTTACTGCTTTTTAACACCAACAATTTTTGTTGATTTACGGCCTGTACATTTTCAAGCATTCATGAAACGAGCTCAAGTCCAAGAATAATAATTTTTCGCTTTTTGAATTTATGAAAATTTTTTTCATTATTTTTTAATAATCAGTTTTAATAAATTATTAAAGGTTTTTATTTGAATAGGGTAGGAAAAATGTTTAGCGACAACCGCCATAGCTTTTCTAATAGATCCATTTCGGAAGCTGCTAAGCTTCTTCATCAGAGAAATTTTGGCACGCATTGCTAACCATTATGTTAACAATACGTTATTTTTGTTGTCATCTAAACTCCTACTTCTATTCTTCTTTACCATATGCATGAACCACGTCCGCCATTTGACACTTAGTAGTGTGATCATGATGGATTTTTTGACAGATCTGTTTTACCAGCAGGGCTGCCTTACCGCGTGCTCTCGGGTTTGTTACTGCTTTTTAATACCAACAATTTTTGTTGATTTACGGCCTGTACATTTTCAAGCATTCATGAAACGGGCTCAAGTCTAAGGATAAGAATTTTTCGCTTTTTGAATTTATGAAAATTTTTTTCATTATTTTTTAATAATCAGTTTTAATAAATTATTAAAAGTTTTTAATTGAATAGAGTAGGAAAAATGTTTAGAGACAACCGCCATAGCTTTTGTTATAAATCCATTTCGGAAGCTGCTAAGCTTCTTCATCATTGAAATTTTGGCACGCATTGCTTACCATTAAGCTAACAATACACTGGTTTTGTTGTCATCTAAACTCCTAGTTCTATTCTTCTTTACCATATGCATGAACCACTTCCGCCACTTGACAGTTAGTAGTATGATCATGATGATTTTTTGACAGATCTGTTTTACCAACAGGACTGCCTTACCGCGTGCTCTCGGGTTTGTTATTGCTTTTTTATACCAACAATTTTTGTTGATTTACGGCCTGTACATTTTCAAGCATTCATGAAACGGGCTCAAGTCCAAGAATAATAATTTTTCGCTTTTTGAATTTATGAACATTTTTTTCATTATTTTTTAATAATCATTTTAAATTAATTATTAAAAGTTTTTAATTGAAAAGAGTAGGAAAAATGTTTAGAGACAACCGCCATAGCTTTTGTTATAAACCCAGTTCGGAAGCTGCTAAGCTTCTTCATCAGAGAAATTTTGGCACGCATTGATAACCATTATGTTAACAATACGCTTGTTTTGATGTCATCTAAACTCCTATTTCTATTCTTCTTTACCATATGCATGAACCACTTCCGCCATTTGGCAGTTAGTAGTGTGATCATGATGGATTTTTTGACAGATCTGTTTTACCAGCAGGACTGCCTTACCGCGTGCTCTCGGGTTTGTTATTGCGTTTTTATACCAACAATTTTTGTTGATTTACGGCCTGTACATTTTCAAGCATTCATGAAACGAGCTCAAGTCCAAGAATAATCATTTTTCGCTTTTTGAATTTATGAAAATTTTTTTCATTATTTTTTAATAATCAGTTTTAATAAATTATTAAAAGTTTTTAATTGAATAGAGTAGGAAAAATGTTTAGCGACAACCGCCATAGCTTTTCTAATAGATCCATTTCGGAAGCTGCTAAGCTTCTTCATCAGAGAAATTTTGGCACGCATTGATAGCCATTATGTTGTTGATGTCATCTAAACTCCTACTTCTATTCTTCTTTACCATATGCATAAACCACTTCCGCCATTTGACACTTAGTAGTGTGATCATGATGGATTTTTTGACAGATCTGTTTTACTAGCAGGACTGCGTTACCGCGTGCTCTCGGGTTTGTTATTGCTTTTTTATACCAACAATTTTTGTTGATTTACGGCCTGTACATTTTCAAGCATTCATGAAACGAGCTCAAGTCCAAGAATAATAATTTTTCGCTTTTTGAATTTATGAAAATTTTTTTCATTATTTTTTAATAATCAGTTTTAATAAATTATTAAAAGTTTTTAATTGAATAGAGTAGGAAAAATGTTTAGAGACAACCGCCATAGCTTTTGTTATAAACCCAGTTCGGAAGCTGCTAAGCTTCTTCATCAGAGAAATTTTGGCACGCATTGATAACCATTATGTTAACAATACGCTTGTTTTGATGTCATCTAAACTCCTATTTCTATTCTTCTTTACCATATGCATGAACCACTTCCGCCATTTGGCAGTTAGTAGTGTGATCATGATGGATTTTTTGACAGATCTGTTTTACCAGCAGGACTGCCTTACCGCGTGCTCTCGGGTTTGTTATTGCGTTTTTATACCAACAATTTTTGTTGATTTACGGCCTGTACATTTTCAAGCATTCATGAAACGAGCTCAAGTCCAAGAATAATAATTTTTCGCTTTTTGAATTTATGAAAATTTTTTTCATTATTTTTTAATAATCAGTTTTAATAAATTATTAAAAGTTTTTAATTGAATAGAGTAGGAAAAATGTTTAGCGACAACCGCCATAGCTTTTCTAATAGATCCATTTCGGAAGCTGCTAAGCTTCTTCATCAGAGAAATTTTGGCACGCATTGATAACCATTATGTTAACAATACGCTTGTTTTGATGTCATCTAAACTCCTATTTCTATTCTTCTTTACCATATGCATGAACCACTTTCGCCATTTGACACTTAGTAGTGTGATCATGATGGATTTTTTGACAGATCTGTTTTACCAGCAGGACTGCGTTACCGCGTGCTCTCGGGTTTGTTATTGCTTTTTTATACCAACAATTTTTGTTGATTCACGGCCTGTACATTTTCAAGCATTCATGAAACGAGCTCAAGGCCAAGAATAATATTTTTTCGCTTTTTGAATTTATGAAAATTTTTTTTATTATTTTTTAATAATCATTTCTAATTAATTATTAAAAGATTTTAATTGAATTGGGTAGGAAAAATGTTTAGAGACAACCGCCATAGCTTTTCTTATAAATCCATTTCCGAAGCTGCTAAGCTTCTTCATCAGAGAAATTTTGGCACGCATTGATAACCATTATGTTAACAATACGCTTGTTTTGATGTCATCTAAACTCCTACTTCTATTCTTCTTTACCATATGCATGAACCACTTCCGCCATTTGACACTTAGTAGTGTGATCATGATGGATTTTTTGACAGATCTGTTTTACCAGCAGGACTGCCTTACCGCGTGCTCTCGGGTTTGTTATTGCGTTTTTATACCAACAATTTTTGTTGATTTACGGCCTGTACATTTTCAAGCATTCATGAAACGGGCTCAAGACCAAGAATAATAATTTTTCGCTTTTTGAATTTATGAACATTTTTTTCATTATTTTTTAATAATCAGTTTTAATAAATTATTAAAAGTTTTTAATTGAATGGAGTAGGAAAAATGTTTAGCGACAACCGCCATAGCTTTTCTAATAGATCCATTTCGGAAGCTGCTAAGCTTCTTCATCATTGAAATTTTGGCACGCATTGCTTACCATTAAGCTAACTGTTAATTGAATGAAGAATACAACAACTTTATACTTTTAATTTTCTTTTAATACTTTTTTTTATTTATCCACTCAGTTTTAGAAACAGTGTTTTCTTTTTGATGGGCAATGATTAATTGATGGCCGCCAGCAACGACATGTCCGTGGAACCCGAACGTTTCACGGTCATGCCGTTCCTGTCGGTCATCGGTTGTCTCTTCTCTGGACAGGTGCCAACATAGCGTATAACACTTACGCGCCATATAGTGTCGCCCCTGTCCAGCGAAGTGACAACTTTTTTGTTATGCAGGGAAGTATTTTGGCTGATCACATAATGCCCTGTGGGAACCATGTGATCAGCCTCCCTTATCATTACATCATCCTTTTTGGGGAAAAGAAGAATTTGGTAGGGTGATCAGTCCTATCAGATTCTTCTTACCCATATACATACTAAAATTGTTTTGAATGAACGAATATTTTATATTGGGTGTTCCTCCCCTTTTTATTAATTCGTTCATTCCTATCAATTTTTACCAAATGCTTAAAATGTAAAAACGCTTAAAGCTTAATTATATAGTTATTTATTAAACATTAAATAGTATAAAAAAAATTATATTTATATAAATGATAAAGCATATTTTTTTTTTTTTTTTTTTTTGTTTGTTTTTTTTTGTATGTACAGGTTTTTGTATTTATGTTTTGTATGCCTTCTTGGCTTTATAATGAAAATGGTATTTTATAATTATACTATAATTAAGTTTTTTTTTTTTCTCAGTTTGCTAGAAAAATAATTTTTTTTTTTTTTTTTTTGTATTTTAAATACATGTTTAGGTTTGAATTTTTTTTTTGCCTTCTTGGCTATATAACAAAATCGCTTATATTAATAAGTGTAAATTTGAAAAATTTGATTATTTTACAGATTTTTGGAAATGAAAAGATTAAAAATTGGTTTTTTTTTTTTGACATTTTAAGAAAAATATGTTAATTTACTTTACACAGCCTGTTTGTGTGTACTACTTTTTCTTTATTATTTATTTCGTCAAAAATAGTTACATTAGGTTCATCAATTTTCTTTATTATAAATGGACCTTGATACATATTTTCGTGTTTGTGTCTTGGTTCTTTTTGCAATAAGACTTTATCGCCAATTTTAACTACTAACGGACGAGCCGTCTTATCATAAAAGTTTTTTGTTTGTAATTTGTTCTTATTTATTAGATTTTGTGCCATTTCATGTGTTTTTTGCATTCGAAATTTGATTTCTTTAGCATAGTTTTCGACATTATAAATTGGATCGATTTTATCTTTTTTGAATTCATTTGGCAAAGTTGCCTTTTTTGCAAATACTAATTCGTATGGAGTAAATTTATTGTCGAAAACTGTGCTTGTTGTAGTGTTGTGTAAAAATGTAAAATATTTTAAGTAAACATCCCAATCAGACGATGTTTCATTAAGATATGCACGTAAGTATTCATTAAAGACACGATGATTACGTTCAATTGTACCAACAGTTTCGTGATGGTACGCAGTTGAAAAATCATGTTTTATGTTTAACAGTTTGGTTATTTCAGCTATTAGTTCATTTTTAAATTCTGTACCTAAATCAGATTTTATGGAATTCATTACACCGTATGTTAAAATAAAGCCTTCAAAAATTGCCGATGCAATTGTTTTGGCAGATTTATCTGGTACAGGTACTGTTACCATATATTTAGTCATGTCACAAATCATGGTTAGTGCGAACTTATTACCATATTTGGACTCAGGTAGGGGTCCTATTGTATCGATAACCAATACATCAAATGGTTTACAAGGTGTTGGAGTTATTACAAGATTTTCTTTTGTTTTTGGTTTCACCTTGTTCAAAAGACATTTATTACAACTTTTTACATATTTTGCTATATCGCGAGTCATGTTCTTCCAATAAAATTTTGTTCTTAGTTTTGCGTAAAGTTTTTTGGTACCACAATGTCCTCCTGAGATTGGGTTGTCGTGGTAAATAGTCATCAACTTAAGTTTTTTGTCATTATCTGTTAGAGTTTCAACTGGATCTGTTAAAATGATTTCTAAAAATTTGAGTATTTTATTTCCGCTATCTTTTAAATTTATAATAGTATAATGATTGAAAAATAAATCATTTTTAGGCCATTCTATTTGCTTAATTTTGCGTTTGCTGGCTTCTGAATCAAGCCTCGAAAGTAATTTCTCTAAAGACATTATTTCGTTAGCAACCTCAAAACTAAGTAACTCGAGTTTTTTATGTTTAATATGCGCAAAAATATGTAAATTTGTAGTTTTTCTATTTTTATCGTACGTAATTTCAGATCTGATACGCGGTATTTTATTTGAAAAATTAAATGAAAATTTATCGTAAACTTGTAAAATTTGTTGTTTGTCTTTAGTTTTGTCGTTTTTATTAAGTAATTTTTTGTTGTTTGTCTGATTTGCCATCGCCCTTGTTTGTACTGCTAAAATTTGTTTGTTAGAATCTCGAATTTCATCGATTGTGATGCGTGAAAGTGCATCCGCGCCTACATTTGATTTACCTTTAATATATACAATAGTGAAGTTATATTCCGCTAGTTCAAGCCTAATTCTCGAAAGTTTTGAAGAGGGGTCTTTCATATTGAACAGGTATACTAGCGGTCTATGGTCGGATTTTACAATAAAGTTAGTACCATAAACGTATGGTCGAAATTGCTTTATTGCGAAGTAAATGGCTAAAAGTTCCAATTCTATGATTGGTTTTTTCTGTTCGGCATTATTAAATGCTTTAGAAGCGAAACAAATTGGTAAATCACTACCTTGATGATCCTGACTTAAAATAGCACCGCATCCAGTTATTGAAGCGTCTACTGTAATAATAAATTGTTTAGTAAAATCGGGGTATTGTAGCAATTTAGGTGAAAGCAAAGCTGCTTTCAATGATAGAAATGATCTTTCGCACTCCACGTCCCAAACAAATTCAACTCTTTTCCGACTTAAACGATTTAAAGGCGCTGCCAGTGACGCAAAATTAGGTATAAAACGCCTGTAATAGTTAGCAAATGCGACGAAACGTCGAACCGCATCTTTATCCGTTGGTTTTGTATACTTTTTAATATCGTTAATTTTTGAGTCATCTGGCAACAGACCCTTTGCTGTACATTTGTGACCTAGAAAAGTTACTTCTGGTCGTAAAAAATTGCATTTGTTAGGATTTAGTTTGAGATTGAAAGACCTACAAGTATCGAAAACTTTTGAAAGATTTTTAATATGGTGTGCTTCACTACAACCAATGACGATAATATCGTCGACATATAAAAATGCAACATTGGGTGGTATACCCGAAAAAGCTATAGTCATCATTCGCGAGAAGGAATTTGGTGCTACATTTAACCCGAATGGAAGAATTTTCCATCTAAATGCACCACGGTCAGTGCTGAAAGAAGTAATATCGCGTGAGTCAGGATGCAAGGGAATTTGATGAAATCCCGAAAAAAGATCCAATGTCGAAAAATACTTAGCTCGACCAAGATTGTCTAAAATATCGTCAACTCTAGCAAGAGGAAATTTATCAGCAATGAGTTTTTTGTTAACTCCGCGAAAATCTACGCACATACGATAAGCTTTTTGACCATTAGTATCTTTTTTTGGGACCACAATCAAAGGACTATTGTAATTGGAATAGCTAGGCTCAATCAAATCATTGTCTAACAATTTATTTACTTGGCGATTTATTTCCTCACGTTGGGAATATGGCAATCGATAGTTTTTAACATATACCGGGTCGTTGTCTGTCACTCTTAGTGTGTTTGCTCGTAAAAATTGTTTAAAGTCATTTTGTCCGTGTCGAGAGCGAAAATGTCGGCATAATTTATGCAAAGGTTGATTAGTTTACTATGAGCATGTTGAGGTATTTGGTTTTTTAAAATTGAAGTTAGTTTTTTTCGTACGTTTGTTTTCCGTTTCTGTCTTGTTAATTGATGAATAAACGTTGTAATTTGAAAGTTTTTCTGTCCGAATACTATTTCTTTTAACATACTTTACATCATCCGTTGTATTTATAACTTTAATTATTGGGTTTTTGGAATTAACAATGCATCTCGCTGTGAAAACACCTTTTTCAATTTCCTGCGAATCCACGAAAAGTGGATCGGGTGTTTTTCCTAAATCAAAAAGTCTAAATATTTCACATCTGGGCGGTATTACACAACTGTCGCTTTCTGTTCCGTGTAGGATTGGTACCGCGACTTTTTCATCACCTACCCGAAAGGAAATATTATTGTTCTCATAACTAATGACGCATTTGTTAATTTTCAAAAAATCTTTACCCAGTATACCATCGGATGGGATATTAAAGTCTTCATTTACTATGTGCAAAGTATGTTTAATCGAAAAGTTGGAAAAATTTAAATTTACGATAATTTTACCTAAAGTTGAAACAGTACTAGAAGTGACACCGGTAATGTTAATAATATCGTTTGTATTAAATGTAATATTTCTGTCTAAACTTGAGATTTTTACTAAAGAAATGTCGGCTTGTGTGTCTACTAAGAAAGAACAAAATTTTTGTGACTCGTTAATTTGCAATTCAATAAAATCTGAGTAATTTAAATTCAAACAATAAATGGCTTTTGGCGAAGTAAAATCGCTTAATCGCTGTATTCGTCCTCCCCCAGTGTTCGCTCCTGAGGGGCGTTCGCGTTTAAAGCGCCGACATTAGCGTTTCTACCTCTACCATTTGATGATCGTGAATTGTTACCGCTATTGTTACTATTACTGTTACCGGAATTTGAACGTGAATTATTATTATTATTATTTCGATTTTGATACCTATTTCCATTAGCAAGTCGATTTCGTTGACTATTATTACCGTTAGGGTTGTTGTTGTATGAAAATGATCGATTATTTCTATAGTTGTTAAAGTTTCGATTTGGGTAAAAGCCACGATAGCTACCACGCGAATTCCTGAATGTATTATTACCGCGTGACCGAAAAGCTAAAACCTGACGCTCTTTCACTTCGTTATTTTGTTCAACAATCAATTTAGCTACCACGTCTTTAGGATCAGCAAAAGCTGTTGAAGCCAAAATAGTTTTAACCAAATCGGATCTAGCATTTAAGCGACACACGTTAACCGTTTGTTCAACTGCCATTTCATGAGCTTTTCCTTGAGTAATCCCTTCAATAATAAGAGACCGCTCAAGTGAATCAGCTAATTCTTCAACTTTTTTGGCAAAATCTGTATAACTGTTACTGTTAACGTGTAACGCGGCTATTTTTCCTGCTACAACTTTCGAGTTGTCTGGCTTGATCCTATTACGCAAATCTATTTTAATTTCGTTAACTGAATTTACTTGCGTCGGTATAGCTTCTCGGGCTTTTCCCTCTAACTTTGATTTTATGAGTGCTATGAACGTACTAGTTAAGCCTTCATCTACTAATTCTTCAATCAAATTAATTTTGTCAATAAACGATTCGAGAGCTAACGGATCTCCATTATAATTTTCCCTTATTGTCGAAGCACAAAGGCTTATTAAAGATCTTTTTTCTTCAATAGTAGGCATTTTAATAGAAATTTCCGTACAAATCGAAATATTTGGTGAACTATTTGAAACTATTGGTTCTTCTATTAAAGTTAACGAATCTTCTAGAGTTGAGGAATCTTTTATGTTTGGCAGAGAGGTGCTTTTTGAAATAGGAACGAGTGATGAAGTTTGTGATTTTGCATCTGAGTATTCCTCCTCAGAACCAGATTCAATTGAGTCTGTTTTGCAAATAAGCTTAATTGGCTCTAATGGAATTTTAATATGAAAATCTAATTTATCGAAACAGCTTTCTAAAAGATCTCTACAACGTTCTAATTTTACTTGTGTTTTTGAGGACTCATGTAGTTTTGTATGACCTTTGACGTGATTAAAATGTGATTATAAGAAGCTACTAGCAATTTCTTATATTCATTAAGTTTATCTTTATTCGACGAAAGCTGTCGGTTTTGCAAAACTCTTTTAGTAACTTTAATAAACTCTGAATATCTATTTGAAAATTCTTCTTCTAAATCAGTCATACTACGATAAATCAAAAAACAAAGCAAAATCTCGATTCTATTAACTTAATATTCACCAAAGTCCGAAAACGTGAAACATTTTTTAAAAATCTAAAAAATACAAAAAAAAACCGAATCTGCTGAAATTACGTCATCCGCTGAAAATTATCATGCATAGAACTTGGGATTTGGCATGCAAAAGGATTTTAGGCATTCATGCAATTTCAAACAAATAATTTTTCTAAGTGTATTTTGTATTTGTTTAATTTTTAGGCTATTGTACAAAAATTATTTAAATCCAAAGTTAAATTTACAAAGCAAGAAACCGGCAAAATTTTAATTTAATTTAACATGTTGTAAGGAAAGCAAAATTTTAATTATTAAACAAAGTTAATTGGCAAAAGTCTATGGCAAGGGTTTTGTGTAGGGTATACACGAAGTGGACGCACCACTTTAATCAAAATTGTAATATGGTTGTTGTACGGGACCACCGTTTTGGGTACAAGCGGACGCACCGCTGTAAAAAAATTGTAATATGGTTGTTCACGGAACCACCGTTTGTTCAAAAAAAATCTAATGTGAATGTGTACATATGTCTGTATAAGAAAAAAACCCTAAGGGAAAAATACATATACATATACATATATACTGCTACTTCTGCTATTAAACTGCTACTTCTGCTACCACCGCTGCCGCTGCTACTACCGCTGCTGCCTACTTTCCTGCCTGCTGCGGCGCTGTCTCGCTCGCTGCTGGTGGTTGCTGTGCAGTGTGAGTGGCGTGGGTTGAAAAATGTCCGTTAGTTAAGTGGCGTGATATGATGTGCCGTAAGGTACAGCACCCGATGTACCTATTATTTCTGCTTCAATTATTTCGTAGATTAGAATTTGTTGTATTATTTTCAAAATTTTTTTTAGTTTTATTTCCGTATTTTTTAGTTTTGTAGATTAATTTTATGTATTATTTCCGTATTCTTTAGTTTTCTAGAATAGTTTCTTTTTGTATTATTTAAAAAAATTTTTTTTTTGATTATCTCTGTTTCTGTTAGTGTTGTAGTTTAGTTTTATGTATTATTTGAAATTTTCCATATTAAGTGATACATTTTCTTTTTGCCATGTGTGGTCTTGTATTAAATTTTTCTATTACCTCCGTTTGTATTAAGATTTCTTTATTAAATTTTAGATTTGAATTAATTTTTATTATTTCCGTTTGTTTTAATTGGGTTCTTTATTAAATTTGGAATTTATTTCAAGGGTTTTTATTATCTCTGGTTCTATTACTTGCTTTAGTATTAGATTTTACATTTTTTCTAACTTTTATTATATCCGTTTTTATTAGTTGATAAGTTATTAAATTTTTACATTTTAGGTACTTTTATTATTTCCGTTAACTTTAGGTTTTATTTATTATAATTTGCTTATTCACTGCCACTTAACTTACCCGCGCCACTCCTGCCGATGTCATATGCGTGGAGACTCCTGGCAGGATCGCAACAACTTTATACTTTTAATTTTCTTTTAATACTTTTTTTTATTTATCCACTCAGTTTTAGAAACAGTGTTTTCTTTTTGATGGCCAATGATTAATTGATGGCCGCCAGCAACGACATGTCCGTGGAACCCGAACGTTCCACGGTCATGCCGTTCCTGTCGGTCATCGGTTGTCTCTTCTCTGGACAGGTGCCAACATAGCGTATAACACTTACGCGCCATATAGTGTCGCCCCTGTCCAGCGAAGTGACAACTTTTTTGTTATGCAGGGAAGTATTTTGGCTGATCACATAATGCCCTGTGGGAACCATGTGAGCAGCCTCCCTTATCATTACATAACAATACACTGGTTTTGTTGTCATCTAAACTCCTAGTCCTATTCTTCTTTACCATATGCATGAACCACTTCCGCCATTTGGCAGTTCATGAAACGAGCTCAAGGCCAAAAATAATAATTTTTCGCTTTTTGAATTTATGAAAATTTTTTTCATTATTTTTTAATAATCATTTTTAACTAATTATTAAAAGTTTTTAATTGAATAGAGTAGGAAAAATGTTTAGAGACAACCGCCATAGCTTTTCTAATAGATCCATTTCCGAAGCTGCTAAGCTTCTTCATCAGAGAAATTTTGGCACGCATTGCTAACCATTATGTTAACAATACGTTATTTTTGTTGTCATCTAAACTCCTACTTCTATTCTTCTTTACCATATGCATGAACCACGTCCGCCATTTGACACTTAGTAGTGTGATCATGATGGATTTTTTGACAGATCTGTTTTACCAGCTGGGCTGCCTTACCGCGTGCTCTCGGGTTTGTTACTGCTTTTTAATACCAACAATTTTTGTTGATTTACGGCCTGTACATTTTCAAGCATTCATGAAACGGGCTCAAGGCCAAGACTAATATTTTTTCGCTTTTTGAATTTATGAAAATTTTTTTTATTATTTTTTAATAATCATTTTTAATTAATTATTAAAAGTTTTTAATTGAAAAGAGTAGGAAAAATGTTTAGAGACAACCGCCATAGCTTTTGTTATAAATCCATTTCGGAAGCTGCTAAGCTTCTTCATCATTGAAATTTTGGCACGCATTGCTAACCACTAAGCTAACAATACACTGGTTTTGTTGTCATCTAAACTCCTAGTTCTATTCTTCTTTACCATATGCATGAACCACTTCCGCCAATTGACAGTTAGTAGTATGATCATGATGATTTTTTGACAGATCTGTTTTACCAGCAGGACTGCCTTACCGCGTGCTCTCGGGTTTGTTATTGCTTATTTATACCAACAATTTTTGTTGATTTACGGCCTGTACATTTTCAAGCATTCATGAAACGAGCTCAAGTCCAAGAATAATAATTTTTCGCTTTTTGAATTTATGAAAATTTTTTTCATTATTTTTTAATAATCAGTTTTAATAAATTATTAAAGGTTTTTATTTGAATAGGGTAGGAAAAATGTTTAGCGACAACCGCCATAGCTTTTCTAATAGATCCATTTCGGAAGCTGCTAAGCTTCTTCATCAGAGAAATTTTAGCACGCATTGCTAACCACTAAGCTAACAATACACTGGTTTTGTTGTCATCTAAACTCCTAGTTCTATTCTTCTTTACCATATGCCTGAACCACTTCCGCCATTTGACAGTTAGTAGTGTGATCATGATGATTTTTTGACAGATCTGTTTTACCAGCAGGACTGCCTTACCGCGTGCTCTCGGGTTTGTTATTGCTTATTTATACCAACAATTTTTGTTGATTTACGGCCTGTACATTTTCAAGCATTCATGAAACGGGCTCAAGTCCAACAATAATAATTTTTCGCTTTTTGAATTTATGAAAATTCTTTTCATTATTTTTTAATAATCAGTTTTAATAAATTATTAAAAGTTTTTAATTGAATGGAGTAGGAAAAATGTTTAGCGACAACCGCCATAGCTTTTCTAATAGATCCATTTCGGAAGCTGCTAAGCTTCTTCATCATTGAAATTTTGGCACGCATTGCTTACCATTAAGCTAACAATACACTGGTTTTGTTGTCATCTAAACTCCTAGTCCTATTCTTCTTTACCATATGCATGAGCCACTTCGGCCATTTGGCAGTTCATGAAACGAGCTCAAGGTCAAAAATAATAATTTTTCGCTTTTTGAATTTATGAAAATTTTTTTCATTATTTTTTAATAATCATTTTTAATTAATTATTAAAAGTTTTTAATTGAATAGAGTAGGAAAAATGTTTAGAGACAACCGCCATAGCTTTTCTAATAGATCCATTTCGGAAGCTACTAAGCTTCTTCATCAGAGAAATTTTGGCACGCATTGCTAACCATTATGTTAACAATACGTTATTTTTGTTGTCACCTAAACTCCTACTTCTATTCTTCTTTACCATATGCATGAACCTCTTCCGCCATTTGACACTTAGTAGTGTGATCATGATGGATTTTTTGACAGATCTGTTTTACCAGCAGGGCTGCCTTACCGCGTGCTCTCGGGTTTGTTACTGCTTTTTAATACCAACAATATTTGTTGATTTACGGCCTGTACATTTTCAAGCATTCATGAAACGGGCTCAAGTCCAACAATAATAATTTTTCGCTTTTTGAATTTATGAAAATTCTTTTCATTATTTTTTAATAATCAGTTTTAATAAATTATTAAAAGTTTTTAATTGAATGGAGTAGGAAAAATGTTTAGCGACAACCGCCATAGCTTTTCTAATAGATCCATTTCGGAAGCTGCTAAGCTTCTTCATCATTGAAATTTTGGCACGCATTGCTTACCATTAAGCTAACAATACACTGGTTTTGTTGTCATCTAAACTCCTAGTCCTATTCTTCTTTACCATATGCATGAACCACTTCGGCCATTTGGCAGTTCATGAAACGAGCTCAAGGTCAAAAATAATAATTTTTCGCTTTTTGAATTTATGAAATTTTTTTTTATTATTTCTTAATAATCATTTTTAATTAATTATTAAAAGTTTTTAATTGAAAAGAGTAGGAAAAATGTTTAGAGACAACCGCCATAGCTTTTGTTATAAATCCATTTCGGAAGCTGCTAAGCTTCTTCATTATTGAAATTTTGGCACGCATTGCTAACCACTAAGCTAACAATACACTGGTTTTGTTGTCATCTAAACTCCTAGTCCTATTCTTCTTTACCATATGCATGAACCACTTCGGCCATTTGGCAGTTCATGAAACGAGCTCAAGGTCAAAAATAATAATTTTTCGCTTTTTGAATTTATGAAATTTTTTTTTATTATTTCTTAATAATCATTTTTAATTAATTATTAAAAGTTTTTAATTGAAAAGAGTAGGAAAAATGTTTAGAGACAACCGCCCTAGCTTTTGTTATAAATCCATTTCGGAAGCTGCTAAGCTTCTTCATTATTGAAATTTTGGCACGCATTGCTAACCACTAAGCTAACAATACACTGGTTTTGTTGTCATCTAAACTCCTAGTTCTATTCTTCTTTACCATATGCATGAACCACTTCCGCCACTTGACAGTTAGTAGTATGATCATGATGATTTTTTGACAGATCTGTTTTACCTGCAGGACTGCCGTACCGCGTGCTCTCGGGTTTGTTATTGCTTTTTTATACCAACAATTTTTGTTGATTTACGGCCTGTACATTTTCAAGCATTCATGAAACGAGCTCAAGTCCAAGAATAATAATTTTTCGCTTTTTGAATTTATGAAAATTTTTTTCATTATTTTTTAATAATCAGTTTTAATAAATTATTAAAAGTTTTTAATTGAATAGAGTAGGAAAAATGTTTAGCGACAACCGCCATAGCTTTTCTAATAGATCCATTTCGGAAGCTGCTAAGCTTCTTCATCATTGAAATTTTCGCACGCATTGCTTACCATTAAGCTAACAATACACTGGTTTTGTTGTCATCTAAACTCCTAGTTCTATTCTTCTTTACCATATGCATGAACCACTTCCGCTATTTGGCAGTTAGTAGTGTGATCATGATGGATTTTTTGGCAGATTTGTTTTATCAGCAGGACTGCCTTACCGCGTGCTCTCGGGTTTGTTATTGCTTTTTTATTCCAACAATTTTTGTTGATTTACGGCCTGTACATTTTCAAGCATTCATGAAACGAGCTCAAGGCCAAGAATAATATTTTTTCGCTTTTTGAATTTATGAAAATTTTTTTTATTATTTTTTAATAATCATTTTTAATTAATTATTAAAAGTTTTTAATTGAAAAGGGTGGAACAAATGTTTAGACACAACCCCCATAGCTTTTGTTATAAATCCAGTTCGGAAGCTGCTAAGCTTCTTCATCATTGAAATTTTGGCCCGCATTGCTAACCACTAAGCTAACAATACACTGGTTTTGTTGTCATCTAAACTCCTAGTTCTATTCTTCTTTACCATATGCATGAACCAATCCGCCATTTGCCAGTTAGTAGTATGATCATGATGATTTTTTGACAGATCTGTTTTACCAGCAGGACTGCCTTACCGCGTGCTCTCGGGTTTGTTATTGCTTTTTTATACCAACAATTTTTGTTGATTTACGGCCTGTACATTTTCAAGCATTCATGAAACGGGCTCAAGGCCAAGAATAATATTTTTTCGCTTTTTGAATTTATGAACATTTTTTTTATTATTTTTTAATAATCAATTTTAATTAATTATTAAAAGCTTTTAATTGAATTGGGTAGGAAAAATGTTTAGAGACAACCGCCATAGCTTTTCTTATAAATCCATTTAGGAAGCTGCTAAGCTTCTTCATCATTGAAATTTTGGCACGCATTGCTAACCATTAAGCTAACAATACACTGGTTTTGTTGTCATCTAAACTCCTAGTTCTATTCTTCTTTACCATATGCATGAACCAATCCGCCATTTGCCAGTTAGTAGTATGATCATGATGATTTTTTGACAGATCTGTTTTACCAGCAGGACTGCCTTACCGCGTGCTCTCGGGTTTGTTATTGCTTTTTTATACCAACAATTTTTGTTGATTTACGGCCTGTACATTTTCAAGCACTCATGATACGAGCTCAAGGCCAAGAATAATAATTTTTCGCTTTTTGAATTTATGTAATTTTTTTTCATTATTTTTTAATAATCATTTTTAATTAATTATTAAAAGTTTTTAATTGAATAGAGTAGGAAAAATGTTTAGAGACAACCGCCATAGCTTTTCTTATAAATCCATTTCGGAAGCTGCTAAGCTTCTTCATCATTGAAATTTTGGCCCGCATTGCTAACAACTAAGCTAACAATACACTGGTTTTGTTGTCATCTAAACTCCTAGTTCTATTCTTCTTTACCATATGCATGAACCACTTCCGCCATTTGGCAGTTAGTAGTGTGATCATGATGGATTTTTTGGCAGATTTATTTTATCAGCAGGACTGCCTTACCGCGTGCTCTCGGGTTTGTTATTGCTTTTTTATACCAACAATTTTTGTTGATTTACGGCCTGTACATTTTCAAGCATTCATGAAACGAGCTCAAGGCCAAAAATAATAATTTTTCGCTTTTTGAATTTTTGAATTTTTTTTTTTATTATTTTTTAATAATCATTTTTAATTAATTATTAAAAGTTTTTAATTGAATAGAGTAGGAAAAATGTTTAGAGACAACCGCCATAGCTTTTCTTATAAATCCATTTCGGAAGCTGCTAAGCTTCTTCATCATTGAAATTTTGGCACGCATTGCTAACCATTAAGCTAACAATACACTGGTTTTGTTGTCATCTAAACTCCTAGTTCTATTCTTCTTTACCATATGCATGAACCACTCCGCCATTTGGCAGTTAGTAGTATGATCATGATGATTTTTTGACAGATCTGTTTTACCAGCAGGACTGCCTTACCGCGTGCTCTCGGGTTTGTTATTGCTTTTTTATACCAACAATTTTTGTTGATTTACGGCCTGTACTTTTTCAAGCATTCATGATACGAGCTCAAGGCCAAGAATAATAATTTTTCGCTTTTTGAATTTATGTAAATTTTTTTCATTATTTTTTAATAATCAGTTTTAATAAATTATTAAAAGTTTTTAACTGAATAGAGTAGGAAAAATGTTTGGAGACAACCGCCATAGCTTTTCTAATAGATCCATTTCGGAAGCTGCTAAGCTTCTTCATCATTGAAATTTTGGCACGCATTGCTTACCATTAAGCTAACAATACACTGGTTTTGTTGTCATCTAAACTCCTAGTTCTATTCTTCTTTACCATATGCATGAACCACTTCCGTTAGTAGTGTGATCATGATGGATTTTTTGGCAGATCTGTTTTATCAGCAGGACTGCCTTACCGCGTGCTCTCGGGTTTGTTATTGCTTTTTTATACCAACAATTTTTGTTGATTTACGGCCTGTACATTTTCAAGCATTCATGAAACGAGCTCAAGGCCAAATATAATAATTTTTCGCTTTTTGAATTTATGAAAATTTTTTTTATTATTTTTTAATAATCATTTTTAATTAATTATTAAAAGTTTTTAATTGAATAGAGTAGGAAAAATGTTTAGAGACAACCGCCATAGCTTTTCTAATAGATCCATTTCGGAAGCTGCTAAGCTTCTTCATCAGAGAAATTTTGGCATGCATTGCTAACCATTATGTTAACAATACGTGATTTTTGTTGTCATCTAAACTCCTACTTATATTCTTCTTTACCATATGCATGAACCACTTCCGCCATTTGACACTTAGTAGTGTGATCTGTTTTACCAGCAGGACTGCCTTACCGCGTGCTCTCGGGTTTGTTATTGCTTTTTTATACCAACAACTTTTGTTGATTTACGGCCTGTACATTATCAAGCATTCATGAAACGAGCTCAAGGCCAAGAATAATAATTTTTCGCTTTTTGAATTTATGAAATTTTTTTTTATTATTTTTTAATAATCATTTTTAATTAATTATTAAAAGTTTTTAATTGAATAGAGTAGGAAAAATGTTTAGAGACAACCGCCATAGCTTTTCTAATAGATCCATTTGGGAAGCTGCTAAGCTTCTTCATCAGAGAAATTTTGGCACGCATTGCTAACCATTATGTTAACAATACGTGATTTTTCTTGTCATCTAAACTCCTACTTCTATTCTTCTTTACCATATGCATGAACCAATTCCGCCATTTGACACTTAGTAGTGTGATCATGATGGATTTTTTGACAGATCTGTTTTACCAGCAGGACTGCCTTACCGCGTGCTGTCGGGTTTGTTTTTGCTTTTTTATACCAACAATTTTTGTTGATTTACGTCCTGTACATTTTCAAGTATTCATGAAACGAGCACCAGGCCAAGAATAATAATGTTTCACATTTTAATTTTAATGAAAATTATTACTGTTTTTTATTTTTTTAATAATAATTTTTAATTAATTATTAAAAGTTTTTAATTGAGTTGAGTAAGAAAAATGTTTAGAGACAACCGCCACACCTTTTCTTATAGATCCATTTCGGAAGCTGCTAGACTTCACTCATCAGAGCAATTTTGGCACGCATTGCTAACCACTAAGCTAACAATACGCTGGTTTTGATGTCACCTAAACTCCTAGTTCTATTCTTCTTTACCATATGCATGAACAAACCCCGCCATCTGCCAGTTAGTAGTGTGATCATGATGGATTTTTTGACAGATCTGTTTTATCAGTAGAACTGCCTTACCGTGTGCTCTCGGTTTTTTATTATTGCTTTTTTATACCAACAATATTTGTTGATTTACGCCCGGTACATTTTCAAGCATTCATGAAACGGGCTCAAGGCCAAGAATAATAATTTTTCACTTTTTTCATTTATGAAAATTATAATGGTTTTTTTTTTTTTATAATAATCATTTATAATTAATTATTAAAAGTTTTTAATTGAGTAGAGTAGGAAAAATGTTTAGAGACAACCGCCATAGCTTTTCTCAAGGCTCCATTGCGGAAGCTGCTAGGCTTCGCCATCAAAGAAATTTTGGCACGCATTGCTAACTATTAAGCTAACAATACGCTGGTTTTGATGTCATCCAAACTCCTAGTTCTATTCTTCTTTACCATATGCATGAACCACTTCCGCCACTTGACAGTTAGTAGTATGATCATGATGATTTTTTGACAGATCTGTTTTACCAGCAGGACTGCCTTACCGCGTGCTCTCGGGTTTGTTATTGCTTTTTTATACCAACAATTTTTGTTGATTTACGGCCTGTACATTTTCAAGCATTCATGAAACGAGCTCAAGGCCAAAAATAATAATTTTTCGCCTTTTGAATTTATGAAAATTTTTTTCATTATTTTTTAATAATCATTTTTAATTAATTATTAAAAGTTTTTAATTGAATAGAGTAGGAAAAATGTTTAGAGACAACCGCCATAGCTTTTCTAATAGATCCATTTCGGAAGCTGCTAAGCTTCTTCATCAGAGAAATTTTGGCACGCATTGCTAACCATTATGTTAACAATACGTGATTTTTGTTGTCATCTAAACTCCTACGTCTATTCTTCTTTACCATATGCATGAACCACTTCCGCCATTTGACACTTAGTAGTGTGATCATGATGGATTTTTTGACGGATCTGTTTTACCAGCAGGACTGCCTTACCGCGTGCTCTCGGGTTTGTTATTGCTTTTTTATACCAACAATTTTTGTTGATTTACGCCCGGTACATTTTCAAGCATTCATGAAACGGGCTCAAGGCCAAGAATAATAATTTTTCACTTTTTTCATTTATGAAAATTATAATTGTTTTTTTTTTTTATAATAATTTTTAGTTAATTATTAAAAGTTTTCAATTGAATAGAGTAGGAAAAATGTTTAGAGACAACCGCCATAGCTTTTCTAATAGATCCATTTCGGAAGCTGCTAAGCTTCTTCACCATAGAAATTTTGGCACGCATTGCTAACTATTAAGCTAACAATACGCTGGTTTTGATGTCATCCAAACTCCTAGTTCTATTCTTCTTTACCATATGCATGAACCACTTCCGCCACTTGACAGTTAGTAGTATGATCATGATGATTTTTTGACAGATCTGTTTTACCAGCAGGACTGCCTTACCGCGTGCTCTCGGGTTTGTTATTGCTTTTTTATACCAACAATTTTTGTTGATTTACGGCCTGTACATTTTCAAGCATTCATGATACGAGCTCAAGGCCAAGAATAATAATTTTTCGCTTTTTGAATTTATGTAAATTTTTTTCATTATTTTTTAAAAATCAGTTTTAATAAATTATTAAAAGTTTTTAATTGAATAGAGTAGGAAAAATGTTTAGCGACAACCGCCATAGCTTTTCTAATAGATCCATTTCGGAAGCTGCTAAGCTTCTTCATCAGAGAAATTTTGGCACGCATTGATAACCATTATGTTAACAATACGCTTGTTTTGATGTCATCTAAACTCCTACTTCTATTCTTCTTTACCATATGCATGAACCACTTCCGCCATTTTACACTTAGTAGTGTGATCATGATGGATTTTTTGGCAGATTTGTTTTATCAGCAGGACTGCCTTACCGCGTGCTCTCGGGTTTGTTATTGCTTTTTTATTCCAACAATTTTTGTTGATTTACGGCCTGTACATTTTCAAGTATTCATGAAACGAGCTCAAGGCCAAGAATAATAATTTTTCACACTTAACTTTTTATTAAAATTATTATTGTTTGTATTTTTTTAATAATCATTTTTTATTAAATTTTTAAAGTTGTTTACTTGAATAGATTGGTAAAAATTTTTTAGAGACAACCGCCATAGCTTTTCTCAAAGATCCATTTCGGAAGCTGCTAGGCTTCTTCATCAAAAAAAATTTTGCCACGCATTGCTAACCATTAAGTTAACAATACACTGGTTTTGATGTCATCTCAATTCCTAGTTCTATTCTTCTTCACCATATGCATGAACCACTTCCGCCATTTGACAGTTAGTAGTGTGATCATGCTGCTCTTTTGACAGATCAGTTTTACCAGAAGGACTGCCTTACCGCGTGCTCTCGGTTTTGTTTTTGCTTTTGTATACCAACAATTTTTGTTCATTTACGCCCGGTACATTTTCAAGCATTCATGAAACGGGCTCAATGGCAAGAATAATAATTTTTCACTTTTTTCATTTATGAAAATTATAATTGTTTTTTTTTATAATAATTTTTAGTTAATTATTAAAAGTTTTCAATTGAATAGAGTAGGAAAAATGTTTAGAGACAACCGCCATAGCTTTTCTAATAGATCCATTTCGGAAGCTGCTAAGCTTCTTCACCATAGAAATTTTGGCACGCATTGCTAACTATTAAGCTAACAATACGCTGGTTTTGATGTCATCCAAACTCCTAGTTCTATTCTTCTTTACCATATGCATGAACCACTTCCGCCACTTGACAGTTAGTAGTATGATCATGATGATTTTTTGACAGATCTGTTTTACCAGCAGGACTGCCTTACCGCGTGCTCTCGGGTTTGTTATTGCTTTTTTATACCAACAATTTTTGTTGATTTACGGCCTGTACATTTTGAAGCATTCATGAAACGAGCTCAAGGCCAAAAATAATAATTTTTCGCCTTTTGAATTTATGAAAATTTTTTTTATTATTTTTTAATAATCATTTTTAATTAATTATTAAAAGTTTTTAATTGAATAGAGTAGGAAAAATGTTTAGAGACAACCGCCATAGCTTTTCTAATAGATCCATTTCGGAAGCTGCTAAGCTTCTTCATCAGAGAAATTTTGGCACGCATTGCTAACCATTATGTTAACAATACGTGATTTTTGTTGTCATCTAAACTCCTACGTCTATTCTTCTTTACCATATGCATGAACCACTTCCGCCATTTGACACTTAGTAGTGTGATCATGATGGATTTTTTGACAGATCTGTTTTACCAGCAGGACTGCCTTACCGCGTGCTCTCGGGTTTGTTATTGCTTTTTTATACCAACAATTTTTGTTGATTTACGGCCTGTACATTTTCAAGCATTCATGATACGAGCTCAAGGCCAAGACTAATATTTTTTCGCTTTTTGAATTTATGAAAATTTTTTTTATTATTTTTTAATAATCATTTTTAATTAATTATTAAAAGTTTTTAATTGAATAGAGTAGGAAAAATGTTTAGAGACAACCGCCATAGCTTTTCTAATAGATCCATTTCGGAAGCTGCTAAGCTTCTTCATCATAGAAATTTTGGCACGCATTGCTAACCATTATGTTAACAATACGTGATTTTTGTTGTCATCTAAACTCCTACTTCTATTCTTCTTTACCATATGCATGAACCACTTCCGCCACTTGACAGTTAGTAGTGTGATCATGATGATTTTTTGACAGATCTGTTTTACCAGCAGGACTGCCTTACCGCGTGCTCTCGGGTTTGTTTTTGCTTTTTTATACCAACAATTTTTGTTGATTTACGGCCTGTACATTTTCAAGCATTCATGATACGAGCTCAAGGCCAAGAATAATAATTTTTCGCTTTTTGAATTTATGTAAATTTTTTTCATTATTTTTTAAAAATCAGTTTTAATAAATTATTAAAAGTTTTTAATTGAATAGAGTAGGAAAAATGTTTAGCGACAACCGCCATAGCTTTTCTAATAGATCGATTTCGGAAGCTGCTAAGCTTCTTCATCAGAGAAATTTTGGCACGCATTGATAACCATTATGTTAACAATACGTGATTTTTGTTGTCATCTAAACTCCTACGTCTATTCTTCTTTACCATATGCATGAACCACTTCCGCCATTTTACACTTAGTAGTGTGATCATGATGGATTTTTTGGCAGATTTGTTTTATCAGCAGGACTGCCTTACCGCGTGCTCTCGGGTTTGTTATTGCTTTTTTATTCCAACAATTTTTGTTGATTTACGGCCTGTACATTTTCAAGCATTCATGAAACGAGCTCAAGGCCAAGAATAATATTTTTTCGCTTTTTGAATTTATGAAAATTTTTTTTATTATTTTTTAATAATCATTTTTAATTAATTATTAAAAGTTTTTAATTAAAAAAAAAGTAGGTAAAATGTTTAGAGACAACCGCCATAGCGTTTGTTATAAATCCAGTTCGGAAGCTGCTAAGCGTCTTCATCATTGAAATTTTGGCACGCATTGCTAACCACTAAGCTAACAATACACTGGTTTTGTTGTCATCTAAACTCCTAGTTCTATTCTTCTTTACCATATGCATGAACCACTTCCGCCATTTGACAATTAGTAGTGTGATCATGATGATTTTTTGACAGATCTGTTTTACCAGCAGGACTGCCTTACCGCGTTCTCTCGGGCTTATTATTGCTTTTTTATACCAACAATTTTTGTTGATTTACGGCGTGCACATTTTCAAGCATTCATGAAACGGGCTCAAGGCCAAGAATAATATTTGTTCGCTTTTTGAATTTATGTAAATTTTTTTCATTATTTTTTAATAATCAGTTTTAATAAATTATTAAAAGTTTTTAACTGAATAGAGTAGGAAAAATGTTTAGAGACAACCGCCATAGCTTTTCTAATAGATCTATTTCGGAAGCTGCTAAGCTTCTTCATCAGAGAAATTTTGGCACGCATTGCTTACCATTAAGCTAACAATACACTGGTTTTGTTGTCATCTAAACTCCTAGTATTATTCTTCTTTACCATATGCATGAACCACTTCCGCCATTTGGCAGTTAGTAGTGTGATCAGGATGGATTTTTTGGCAGATTTGTTTTATCAGCAGGACTGCCTTACCGCGTGCTCTCGGGTTTGTTATTGCTTTTTTATACCAACAATTTTTGTTGATTTACGGCCTGTACATTTTCAAGCATTCATGAAACGAGCTCAAGGCCAAAAATAATAATTTTTCGCTTTTTGAATTTATGAATTTTTTTTTTTATTATTTTTTAATAATCATTTTTAATTAATTATTAAAAGTTTTTAATTGGATAGAGTAGGAAAAATGTTTAGAGACAAACGCCATAGCTTTTCTTATAAATCCATTTCGGAAGCTGCTAAGCTTCTTCATCATTGAAATTTTGGCACGCATTGCTAACCATTAAGCTAACAATACACTGGTTTTGTTGTCATCTAAACTCCTAGTTCTATTCTTCTTTACCATATGCATGAACCACTTCCGCCATTTGACAGTTAGTAGTATGATCATGATGATTTTTTGACAGATCTGTTTTACCAGCAGGACTGCCTTACCGCGTGCTCTCGGGTTTGTTATTGCTTTTTTATACCAACAATTTTTGTTGATTTACGGCCTGTACATTTTCAAGCATTCATGATACGAGCTCAAGGCCAAGAATAATAATTTTTCGCTTTTTTCATTTATGAAAATTATAATTGTTTTTTTTTATAATAATTTTTAGTTAATTATTAAAAGTTTTCAATTGAATAGAGTAGGAAAAATGTTTAGAGACAACCGCCATAGCTTTTCTAATAGATCCATTTCGGAAGCTGCTAAGCTTCTTCACCATAGAAATTTTGGCACGCATTGCTAACTATTAAGCTAACAATACGCTGGTTTTGATGTCATCTAAACTCCTAGTTCTATTCTTCTTTACCATATGCATGAACCACTTCCGCCACTTGACAGTTAGTAGTATGATCATGATGATTTTTTGACAGATCTGTTTTACCAGCAGGACTGCCTTACCGCGTGCTCTCGGGTTTGTTATTGCTTTTTTATACCAACAAATATTGTTGATTTACGGCCTGTACATTTTCAAGCATTCATGAAACGAGCTCAAGGCCAAAAATAATAATTTTTCGCCTTTTGAATTTATGAAACTTTTTTTCATTATTTTTTAATAATCATTTTTAATTAATTATTAAAAGTTTTTAATTGAATAGAGTAGGAAAAATGTTTAGAGACAACCGCCATAGCTTTTCTAATAGATCCATTTCGGAAGCTGCTAAGCTTCTTCATCAGAGAAATTTTGGCACGCATTGCTAACCATTATGTTAACAATACGTGATTTTTGTTGTCATCTAAACTCCTACGTCTATTCTTCTTTACCATATGCATGAACCACTTCCGCCATTTGACACTTAGTAGTGTGATCATGATGGATTTTTTGACAGATCTGTTTTACCAGCAGGACTGCCTTACCGCGTGCTCTCGGGTTTGTTATTGCTTTTTTATACCAACAATTTTTGTTGATTTACGGCCTGTACATTTTCAAGCATTCATGATACGAGCTCAAGGCCAAGACTAATATTTTTTCGCTTTTTGAATTTATGAAAATTTTTTTTATTATTTTTTAATAATCATTTTTAATTAATTATTAAAAGTTTTTAATTGAATAGAGTAGGAAAAATGTTTAGAGACAACCGCCATAGCTTTTCTAATAGATCCATTTCGGAAGCTGCTAAGCTTCTTCATCATAGAAATTTTGGCACGCATTGCTAACCATTATGTTAACAATACGTGATTTTTGTTGTCATCTAAACTCCTACTTCTATTCTTCTTTACCATATGCATGAACACTTCCGCCACTTGACAGTTAGTAGTGTGATCATGATGATTTTTTGACAGATCTGTTTTACCAGCAGGACTGCCTTACCGCGTGCTCTCGGGTTTGTTTTTGCTTTTTTATACCAACAATTTTTGTTGATTTACGGCCTGTACATTTTCAAGCATTCATGATACGAGCTCAAGGCCAAGAATAATAATTTTTCGCTTTTTGAATTTATGTAAATTTTTTTCATTATTTTTTAAAAATCAGTTTTAATAAATTATTAAAAGTTTTTAATTGAATAGAGTAGGAAAAATGTTTAGCGACAACCGCCATAGCTTTTCTAATAGATCCATTTCGGAAGCTGCTAAGCTTCTTCATCAGAGAAATTTTGGCACGCATTGATAACCATTATGTTAACAATACGTGATTTTTGTTGTCATCTAAACTCCTACTTCTATTCTTCTTTACCATATGCATGAACCACTTCCGCCATTTTACACTTAGTAGTGTGATCATGATGGATTTTTTGGCAGATTTGTTTTATCAGCAGGACTGCCTTACCGCGTGCTCTCGGGTTTGTTATTGCTTTTTTATTCCAACAATTTTTGTTGATTTACGGCCTGTACATTTTCAAGCATTCATGAAACGAGCTCAAGGCCAAGAATAATATTTTTTCGCTTTTTGAATTTATGAAAATTTTTTTTATTATTTTTTAATAATCATTTTAATTAATTATTAAAAGTTTTTAATTAAAAAAAAAAGTAGGTAAAATGTTTAGCGACAACCGCCATAGCTTTTCTAATAGATCCAGTTCGGAAGCTGCTAAGCTTCTTCATCATTGAAATTTTGGCACGCATTGCTAACCACTAAGCTAACAATACACTGGTTTTGTTGTCATCTAAACTCCTAGTTCTATTCTTCTTTACCATATGCATGAACCACTTCCGCCATTTGACAATTAGTAGTGTGATCATGATGATTTTTTGACAGATCTGTTTTACCAGCAGGACTGCCTTACCGCGTTCTCTCGGGCTTATTATTGCTTTTTTATACCAACAATTTTTGTTGATTTACGGCGTGCACATTTTCAAGCATTCATGAAACGGGCTCAAGGCCAAGAATAATATTTTTTCGCTTTTTGAATTTATGTAAATTTTTTTCATTATTTTTTAATAATCAGTTTTAATAAATTATTAAAAGTTTTTAACTGAATAGAGTAGGAAAAATGTTTAGAGACAACCGCCATAGCTTTTCTAATAGGTCCATTTCGGAAGCTGCTAAGCTTCTTCATCAGAGAAATTTTGGCACGCATTGCTGGTTTTGTTGTCATCTAAACTCCTAGTATTATTCTTCTTTACCATATGCATGAACCACTTCCGCCATTTGGCAGTTAGTAGTGTGATCAGGATGGATTTTTTGGCAGATTTGTTTTATCAGCAGGACTGCCTTACCGCGTGCTCTCGGGTTTGTTATTGCTTTTTTATACCAACAATTTTTGTTGATTTACGGCCTGTACATTTTCAAGCATTCATGAAACGAGCTCAAGGCCAAAAATAATAATTTTTCGCTTTTTGAATTTATGAATTTTTTTTTTTATTATTTTTTATTAATCATTTTTAATTAATTATTAAAAGTTTTTAATTGGATAGAGTAGGAAAAATGTTTAGAGACAAACGCCATAGCTTTTCTTATAAATCCATTTCGGAAGCTGCTAAGCTTCTTCATCATTGAAATTTTGGCACGCATTGCTAACCACTAAGCTAACAATACACTGGTTTTGTTGTCATCTAAACTCCTAGTTCTATTCTTCTTTACCATATGCATGAACCACTTCCGCCATTTGACAGTTAGTAGTATGATCATGATGATTTTTTGACAGATCTGTTTTACCAGCAGGACTGCCTTACCGCGTGCTCTCGGGTTTGTTATTGCTTTTTTATACCAATAATTTTTGTTGATTTACGGCCTGTACATTTTCAAGCATTCATGATACGAGCTCAAGGCCAAGAATAATAATTTTTCGCTTTTTGAATTTATGAATTTTTTTTTTTATTATTTTTTAATAATTATTTTTAATAAATTATTAAAAGTTTTTAACTGAATAGAGTAGGAAAAATGTTTAGAGACAACCGCCATAGCTTTTCTAATAGATCCATTTCGGAAGCTGCTAAGCTTCTTCATCAGAGAAATTTTGGCACGCATTGCTAACCACTAAGCTAACAATACACTGGTTTTGTTGTCATCTAAACTCCTAGTTCTATTCTTCTTTACCATATGCATGAACCACTTCCGCCATTTGACAGTTAGTAGTATGATCATGATGATTTTTTGACAGATCTGTTTTACCAGCAGGACTGCCTTACCGCGTGCTCTCGGGTTTGTTATTGCTTTTTTATACCAACAATTTTTGTTGATTTACGGCCTGTACATTTTCAAGCATTCATGATACGAGCTCAAGGCCAAGAATAATAATTTTTCGCTTTTTGAATTTATGAAAATTTTTTTCATTATTTTTTAATAATCATTTTTAATTAATTATTAAAAGTTTTTAATTGAATAGAGTAGGAAAAATGTTTAGAGACAACCGCCATAGCTTTTCTAATAGATCCATTTCGGAAGCTGCTAAGCTTCTTCATCAGAGAAATTTTGGCACGCATTGCTAACCACTAAGCTAACAATACACTGGTTTTGTTGTCATCTAAACTCCTAGTTCTATTCTTCTTTACCATATGCATGAACCACTTCCGCCATTTGACAGTTAGTAGTATGATCATGATGATTTTTTGACAGATCTGTTTTACCAGCAGGACTGCCTTACCGCGTGCTCTCGGGTTTGTTATTGCTTTTTTATACCAACAATTTTTGTTGATTTACGGCCTGTACATTTTCAAGCATTCATGATACGAGCTCAAGGCCAAGAATAATATTTTTTCGCTTTTTGAATTTATGTAAATTTTTTTCATTATTTTTTAATAATCAGTTTTAATAAATTATTAAAAGTTTTTAACTGAATAGAGTAGGAAAAATGTTTAGAGACAACCGCCATAGCTTTTCTAATAGATCCATTTCGGAAGCTGCTAAGCTGCTTCATCAGAGAAATTTTGGCACGCATTGCTAACCATTATGTTAACAATACGCTGGTTTTGATGTCATCTAAACTCCTACTTCTATTCTTCTTTACCATATGCATGAACCACTTCCGTTAGTAGTGTGATCATGATGGATTTTTTGGCAGATCTGTTTTATCAGCAGGACTGCCTTACCGCGTGCTCTCGGGTTTGTTATTGCTTTTTTATACCAACAATTTTTGTAATTTACGGCCTGTACATTTTCAAGCATTCATCAAACGAGCTCAAGGCCAAGAATAATAATTTTTCGCTTTTTGAATTTATGAAAATTTTTTTTATTATTTTTTAATAATCATTTTTAATTAATTATTAAAAGTTTTTAATTGAATAGGGTAGGAAAAATGTTTAGAGACAACCGCCATAACTTTTCTTATAAATCCATTTCGGAAGCTGCTAAGCTTTTTCATCATTAAAATTTTGGCACGCATTGCTAACCATTAAGCTAACAATACACTGGTTTTGTTGTCATCTAAACTCCTAGTTCTATTCTTATTTACCATATGCATGAACCACTTCCGCCATTTGGCAGTTAGTAGTGTGATCATGATGGATTTTTTGGCAGATTTGTTTTATCAGCAGGACTGCCTTACCGCGTGCTCTCGGGTTTGTTATTGCTTTTTTATACCAACAATTTTTGTTGATTTACGGCCTGTACATTTTCAAGCATTCATGAAACGAGCTCAAGGCCAAGAATAATAATTTTTCGCTTTTTGAATTTATGAAATTTTTTTTTATTATTTTTTAATAATCAGTTTTAATTAATTATTAAAAGTTTTTAATTGAATAGAGGAGGAAAAATGTTTAGAGACAACCGCCATAGCTTTTCTAATAGATCCATTTCGGAAGCTGCTAAGCTTCTTCATCAGAGAAATTTTGGCACGCATTGCTAACCATTATGTTAACAATACGTGATTTTTGTTGTCATCTAAACTCCTACTTCTATTCTTCTTTACCATATGCATGAACCACTTCCGCCATTTGACACTTAGTAGTGTGATCATGATGGATTTTTTGACAGATCTGTATTACCAGCAGGACTGCCGTACCGCGTGCTCTCGGGTTTGTTATTGCTTTTTTATACCAACAATTTTTGTTGATTTACGTCCAGTACATTTTCAAGTATTCATGAAACGAGCTCAAGGCCAAGAATAATAATTTTTCGCTTTTTGAATTTTTGAAATTTTTTTTTATTTATTTTTAATAATCATTTTTAATTAATTATTAAAAGTTTTTAATTGAATAGAGGAGGAAAAATGTTTAGAGACAACCGCCATAGCTTTTCTTAAACATCCATTTCGGAAGCTCCTAGGCTTCTTCATCAAAAAAAATTTTGCCACGCATTGCTAACCATTAAGTTAACAATACACTGGTTTTGATGTCATCTCAATTCCTAGTTCTATTCTTCTTCACCATATGCATGAACCACTTCCGCCATTTGACAGTTAGTAGTGTGATCATGCTGCTTTTTTGACAGATCAGTTTTACCAGAAGGACTGCCTTACCGTGTGCTTTCGGTTTTGTTTTTGCTTTTTTATACCAACAATTTTTGTTGATTTACGCCGGGTACATTTTCAAGCATTCATGAAACGGGCTCAAGGCCAAGAATAATAAAGTTTCACTTTTTTCATTTATGAAAATTATAATTGTTTTTTTTTTTATAATAATTTTTAGTTAATTATTAAAAGTTTTCAATTGAATAGAGTAGGAAAAATGTTTAGAGACAACCGCCATAGCTTTTCTAATAGATCCATTTCGGAAGCTGCTAAGCTTCTTCACCATAGAAATTTTGGCACGCATTGCTAACTATTAAGCTAACAATACGCTGGTTTTGATGTCATCCAAAATCCTAGTTCTATTTTTCTTTACCATATGCATGAACCACTTCCGCCACTTGACAGTTAGTAGTATGATCATGATGATTTTTTGACAGATCTGTTTTACCAGCAGGACTGCCTTACCGCGTGCTCTCGGGTTTGTTATTGCTTTTTTATACCAACAATTTTTGTTGATTTACGGCCTGTACATTTTCAAGCATTCATGAAACGAGCTCAAGGCCAAAAATAATAATTTTTCGCTTTTTGAATTTATGAAAATTTTTTTCATTATTTTTTAATAATCATTTTTAATTAATTATTAGAAGTTTTTAATTGAATAGAGTAGGAAAAATGTTTAGAGACAACCGCCATAGCTTTTCTAATAGATCCATTTCGGAAGCTGCTAAGCTTCTTCATCAGAGAAGTTTTGGCACGCATTGCTAACCATTATGTTAACAATACGTGATTTTTGTTGTCATCTAAACTCCTACTTCTATTCTTCTTTACCATATGCATGAACCACTTCCGCCATTTGACACTTAGTAGTGTGATCATGATGGATTTTTTGACAGATCTTTTTTACCAGCAGGACTGCCTTACCGCGTGCTCTCGGGTTTGTTATTGCTTTTTTATACCAACAATTTTTGTTGATTTACGGCCTGTACATTTTCAAGCATTCATGAAACGAGCTCAAGGCCAAGAATAATAATTTTTCGCTTTTTGAATTTATGAAATTTTTTTTTATTATTTTTTAATAATCATTTTTAATTAATTATTAAAAGTTTTTAATTGAATAGGGTAGGAAAAATGTTTAGAGACAACCGCCATAGCTTTTCTTATAAATCCATTTCGGAAGCTGCTAAGCTTTTTCATCATTAAAATTTTGGCACGCATTGCTAACCATTAAGCTAACAATACACTGGTTTTGTTGTCATCTAAACTCATAGTTCTATTCTTCTTTACCATATGCATGAACCACTTCCGCCATTTGGCAGTTAGTAGTGTGATCATGATGGATTTTTTGGCAGATCTGTTTTATCAGCAGGACTGCCTTACCGCGTGCTCTCGGGTTTGTTATTGCTTTTTTATACCAACAATTTTTGTTGATTTACGGCCTGTACATTTTCAAGCATTCATGAAACGAGCTCAAGGCCAAAAATAATAATTTTTCGCTTTTTGAATTTATGAAATTTTTTTTTATTATTTTTTAATAATCATTTTTAATTAATTATTAAAAGTTTTTAATTGAATAGGGTAGGAAAAATGTTTAGAGACAACCGCCATAGCTTTTCTAATAGATCCATTTCGGAAGCTGCTAAGCTTCTTCATCAGAGAAATTTTGGCACGCATTGCTAACCATTATGTTAACAATACGTGATTTTTGTTGTCATCTAAACTCCTACTTCTATTCTTCTTTACCATATGCATGAACCACTTCCGCCACTTGACAGTTAGTAGTGTGATCATGCTGCTTTTTTGACAGATCTGTTTTACCAGCAGGACTGCCTTACCGCGTGCTCTCGGGTTTGTTATTGCTTTTTTATACCAACAATTTTTGTTGATTTACGGCCTGTACATTTTCAAGCATTCATGAAACGAGCTCAAGGCCAAGACTAATATTTTTTCGCTTTTTGAATTTATGAAAATTTTTTTTATTATTTTTTAATAATCATTTTTAATTAATTATTTAAAGTTTTTAATTGAATAGAGTAGGAAAAATGTTTAGCGACAACCGCCATAGCTTTTCTAATAGATCCATTTCGGAAGCTGCTAAGCTTTTTCATCATTAAAATTTTGGCACGCATTGCTAACCATTAAGCTAACAATACACTGGTTTTGTTGTCATCTAAACTCATAGTTCTATTCTTCTTTACCATATGCATGAACCACTTCCGCCATTTGGCAGTTAGTAGTGTGATCATGATGGATTTTTTGGCAGATCTGTTTTATCAGCAGGACTGCCTTACCGCGTGCTCTCGGGTTTGTTATTGCTTTTTTATACTAACAATTTTTGTTGATTTACGTCCTGTACATTTTCAAGTATTCATGAAACGAGCTCAAGGCCAAGAATAATAATTTTTCACACTTCAATTTTTATGAAAATTATTATTGTTTGTATTTTTTTAATAATCATTTTTTATTAAATTTTTAAAGTTGTTTAATTGAATAGATTGGTAAAAATTTTTTAGAGACAACCGCCATAGCTTTTCTTAAAGATCCATTTCGGAAGCTGCTAAGCTTCTTGATCAAACAAAATTTTGCCACACATTGCTAACCATTAAGCTAACAATACACTGGTTTTGATGTCATCTCAATTCCTAGTTCTATTCTTCTTCACCATATGCATGAACCACTTAAGCCATTTGACAGTTAGTAGTGTGATCATGCTGCTTTTTTGACAGATCAGTTTTACCAGAAGGACTGCCTTACCGCGTGCTCTCGGTTTTGTTTTTGCTTTTTTATACCAACAATTTTTGTTGATTTACGCCCGGTACATTTTCAAGCATTCATGAAACGGGCTCAAGGCGAAGAATAATAATTTTTCACTTTTTTCATTTATGAAAATTATAATTGTTTTTTTTTTTTATAATAATTTTTAGTTAATTATTAAAAGTTTTCAATTGAATAGAGAAGGAAAAATGTTTAGAGACAACCGCCATAGCTTTTCTAATAGATCCATTTCGGAAGCTGCTAAGCTTCTGCACCATAGAAATTTTGGCATGCATTGCTAACTATTAAGCTAACAATACGCTGGTTTTGATGTCATCCAAACTCCTAGTTCTATTCTTCTTCACCATATGCATGAACCACTTCCGCCATTTGACAGTTAGTAGTGTGATCATGCTGCTTTTTTGACATATCAGCTTTACCAGAAGGACTGCCTTACCGCGTGCTCTCGGGTTTGTTATTGCTTTTTTATACCAACAATTTTTGTTGATTTACGGCCTGTACATTTTCAAGCATTCATGAAACGAGCTCAAGGCCAAAAATAATAATTTTTCGCTTTTTGAATTTATGAAAATTTTTTTCATTATTTTTTAATAATCATTTTTAATTAATTATTAAAAGTTTTTAATTGAATAGAGTAGGAAAAATGTTTAGAGACAACCGCCATAGCTTTTCTAATAGATCCATTTCGGAAGCTGCTAAGCTTCTTCATCAGAGAAATTTTGGCACGCATTGCTAACCATTATGTTAACAATACGTGATTTTTGTTGTCATCTAAACTCCTACTTCTATTCTTCTTTACCATATGCATGAACCACTTCCGCCACTTGACAGTTAGTAGTGTGATCATGCTGCTTTTTTGACAGATCTGTTTTACCAGCAGGACTGCCTTACCGCGTGCTCTCGGGTTTGTTATTGCTTTTTTATACCAACAATTTTTGTTGATTTACGGCCTGTACATTTTCAAGCATTCATGAAACGAGCTCAAGGCCAAGACTAATATTTTTTCGCTTTTTGAATTTATGAAAATTTTTTTTATTATTTTTTAATAATCATTTTTAATTAATTATTAAACGTTTTTAATTGAAAAGAGTAGGAAAAATGTTTAGAGACAACCGCCATAGCTTTTGTTATAAATCCATTTCGGAAGCTGCTAAGCTTCTTCATCATTGAAATTTTGGCACGCATTGCTAACCACTAAGCTAACAATACACTGGTTTTTTTGTCATCTAAACTCCTAGTTCTATTCTTCTTTACCATATGCATGAACCACTTCCGCCACTTGACAGTTAGTAGTATGATCATGATGATTTTTTGACAGATCTGTTTTACCAGCAGGACTGCCTTACCGCGTGCTCTCGGGTTTATTATTGCTTTTTATACCAACAATTTTTGTTGATTTACGGCCTGTACATTTTCAAGCATTCATGAAACGAGCTCAAGTCCAAGAATAATAATTTTTCGCTTTTTGAATTTATGAAAATATTTTTCATTATTTTTTAATAATCAGTTTTAATAAATTATTAAAAGTTTTTAATTGAATAGAGTAGGAAAAATGTTTAGCGACAACCGCCATAGCTTTTCTAATAGATCCATTTCGGAAGCTGCTAAGCTTCTTCATCATTGAAGTTTTGGCACGCATTGCTTACCATTAAGCTAACAATACACTGGTTTTGTTGTCATCTAAACTCCTAGTTTTATTCTTCTTTACCATATGCATGAACCACTTCCGCCACTTGACAGTTAGTAGTATGATCATGATGATTTTTTGACAGATCTGTTTTACCAGCAGGACTGCCTTACCGCGTGCTCTCGGGTTTGTTATTGCTTTTTTATACCAACAATTTTTGTTGATTTACGGCATGTACATTTTCAAGCATTCATGAAACGAGCTCAAGTCCCAGAATAATAATTTTTCGCTTTTTGAATTTATGAAAATTTTTTTCATTATTTTTTAATAATCAGTTTTAATAAATTATTAAAAGTTTTTAATTGAATAGAGTAGGACAAATGTTTAGCGACAACCGCCATAGCTTTTCTAATAGATCCATTTCGGAAGCTGCTAAGCTTCTTCATCAGAGAAGTTTTGGCACGCATTGATAACCATTATGTTAACAATACGCTTGTTTTGATGTCATGTAAACTCCTACTTCTATTCTTCTTTACCATATGCATGAACCACTTCCGCCATTTGGCAGTTCATGAAACGAGCTCAAGGTAAAAAATAATAATTTTTCGCTTTTTGAATTTATGAAAATTTTTTTCATTATTTTTTAATAATCAGTTTTAATAAATTATTAAAAGTTTTTAATTGAATAGAGTAGGAAAAATGTTTAGCGACAACCGCCATAGCTTTTCTAATAGATCCATTTCGGAAGCTGCTAAGCTTCTGCATCATTGAAGTTTTGGCACGCATTGCTTACCATTAAGCTAACAATACACTGGTTTTGTTGTCATCTAAACTCCTAGTTTTATTCTTCTTTACCATATGCATGAACCACTTCCGCCACTTGACAGTTAGTAGTATGATCATGATGATTTTTTGACAGATCTGTTTTACCAGCAGGACTGCCTTACCGCGTGCTCTCGGGTTTGTTATTGCTTTTTTATACCAACAATTTTTGTTGATTTTCGGCATGTACATTTTCAAGCATTCATGAAACGAGCTCAAGTCCCAGAATAATAATTTTTCGCTTTTTGAATTTATGAAAATTTTTTTCATTATTTTTTAATAATCAGTTTTAATAAATTATTAAAAGTTTTTAATTGAATAGAGTAGGAAAAATGTTTAGCGACAACCGCCATAGCTTTTCTAATAGATCCATTTCGGAAGCTGCTAAGCTTCTTCATCATTGAAGTTTTGGCACGCATTGCTTACCATTAAGCTAACAATACACTGGTTTTGTTGTCATCTAAACTCCTAGTTTTATTCTTCTTTACCATATGCATGAACCACTTCCGCCACTTGACACTTAGTAGTGTGATCATGATGGATTTTTTGACAGATCTGTTTTACCAGCAGGACTGCGTTACCGCGTGCTCTCGGTTTTGTTATTGCTTTTTCATACCAACAATTTTTGTTGATTTACGGCCTGTACATTTTCAAGCATTTATGAAACGAGCTCAAGTCCAAGAATAATAATTTTTCGCTTTTTGAATTTATGAAAATTTTTTTCATTATTTTTTAATAATCAGTTTTAATAAATTATTAAAAGTTTTTAATTGAATACAGTAGGAAAAATGTTTAGCGACAACCGCCATAGCTTTTTTAATAGATCCATTTCGGAAGCTGCTAAGCTTCTTCATCATTGAAATTTTGGCACGCATTGCTTACCATTAAGCTAACAATACACTGGTTTTGTTGTCATCTAAACTCCTAGTTCTATTCTTCTTTACCATATGCATGAACCACTTCCGCCATTTGGCAGTTAGTAGTGTGATCATGATGGATTTTTTGGCAGATTTGTTTTATCAGCAGGACTGCCTTACCGCGTGCTCTCGGGTTTGTTATTGCTTTTTTATACCAACAATTTTTGTTGATTTACGGCCTGTACATTTTCAAGCATTCATGAAACAAGCTCAAGGCCAAGAATAATAATTTTTCGCTTTTTGAATTTATGAAAATTTTTTTTATTACTTTTTAATAATCAGTTTTAATTAATTATTAAAAGTTTTTAATTGAAAAGAGTAGGAAAAATGTTTAGAGACAACCGCCATAGCTTTTGTTATAAAGCCAGTTCGGAAGCTGCTAAGCTTCTTCATCATTAAAATTTTGGCACGCATTGCTAACCACTAAGCTAACAATACACTGGTTTTGTTGTCATCTAAACTCCTAGTTCTATTCTTCTTTACCATATGCATGAACCACTTCCGCCATTTGACAGTTAGTAGTGTGATCATGATGATTTTTTGACAGATCTGTTTTACCAGCAGGACTGCCTTACCGCGTGCTCTCGGGTTTATTATTGCTTTTTTATACCAACAATTTTTGTTGATTTACGGCCTGTTCATTTTCAAGCATTCATGAAACGGGCTCAAGGCCAAGAATAATATTTTTTCGCTTTTTGAATTTATGAACATTTTTTTTATTATTTTTTAATAATCATTTTTAATTAATTATTAAAAGCTTTTAATTGAATAGGGTAGGAAAAATGTTTAGAGACAACCGCCATAGCTTTTCTTATAAATCCATTTCGGAAGCTGCTAAGCTTCTTCATCGTTCCAATTTTGGCACGCATTGCTTACCATTAAGCTAACAATACACTGGTTTTGTTGTCATCTAAACTCCTAGTTCTATTCTTCTTTACCATATGCATGAACCACTTCCGCCATTTGACAGTTAGTAGTGTGATCATGATGATTTTTTGACAGATCTGTTTTACCAGCAGGACTGCCTTACCGCGTGCTCTCGGGTTTATTATTGCTTTTTTATACCAACAATTTTTGTTGATTTACGGCCTGTTCATTTTCAAGCATTCATGAAACGGGCTCAAGGCCAAGAATAATATTTTTTCGCTTTTTGAATTTATGAACATTTTTTTTATTATTTTTTAATAATCATTTTTAATTAATTATTAAAAGCTTTTAATTGAATAGGGTAGGAAAAATGTTTAGAGACAACCGCCATAGCTTTTCTTATAAATCCATTTCGGAAGCTGCTAAGCTTCTTCATCGTTCCAATTTTGGCACGCATTGCTAACCACTAAGCTAACAATACACTGGTTTTGTTGTCATCTAAACTCCTAGTTCTATTCTTCTTTACCATATGCATGAACCACTTCCGCCATTTGACAGTTAGTAGTGTGATCATGATGATTTTTTGACAGATCTGTTTTACCAGCAGGACTGCCTTACCGCGTGCTCTCGGGTTTGTTATTGCTTTTTTATACCAACAATTTTTGTTGATTTACGGCCTGTACATTTTCAAGCATTCATGAAACGAGCTCAAGGCCAAAAATAATAATTTTTCGCTTTTTGAATTTATGAATTTTTTTATTATTTTTTAATAATCATTTTTAATTAATTATTAAAAGTTTTTAATTGAATAGAGTAGGAAAAATGTTTAGAGACAACCGCCATAGCTTTTCTTATAAATCCATTTCGGAAGCTGCTAAGCTTCTTCATCATTGAAATTTTGGCACGCATTGCTAACCATTAAGCTAACAATACACTGGTTTTGTTGTCATCTAAACTCCTAGTTCTATTCTTCTTTACCATATGCATGAACCACTTCCGCCATTTGACAGTTAGTAGTATGATCATGATGACTTTTTGACAGATCTGTTTTACCAGCAGGACTGCCTTACCGCGTGCTGTCGGGTTTGTTATTGCTTTTTTATACCAACAATTTTTGTTGATTTACGGCCTGTACATTTTCAAGCATTCATGATACGAGCTCAAGGCCAAGAATAATAATTTTTCGCTTTTTGAATTTATGAACATTTTTTTTATTATTTTTTAATAATCATTTTTAATTAATTATTAAAAGTTTTTAATTGAATAGGGTAGGAAAAATGTTTAGAGACAACCGCCATAGCTTTTGTTTTAAATCCATTTCGGAATCTGCTAAGCTTCTTCATCATTGAAATTTTGACACGCATTGCTAACCATTAAGCTAACAATACACTGGTTTTGATGTCATCTAAATTCCTAGTTCTATTCTTCTTCACCATATGCATGAACCACTTCCGCCATTTGACAGTTAGTAGTGTGATCATGCTGATTTTTTGACAGAGTCAGTTTTACCAGAAGGACTGCCTTACCGCGTGCTCTCGGTTTTGTTTTTGCTTTCTTATACCAACAATTTTTGTTGATTTACGGCCTGTACATTTTCAAGCATTCATGAAACGAGCTCAAGGCCAAGAATAATAATTTTTCACTTTTTTCATTTATGAAAATTAATACTGTATTTTATTTTTTTAATAATCATTTTTAATTAATTATTAAAAGTTTTTACTTAAATAGGGTAGGAAAAATGTTTAGAGGCAACCGCCATAGCTTTTCTAATAGATCCATTTCGGAAGCTGATAAGCTTCTTCACCAGAGAAATTTTGGCACGCATTGCTAACCATTAAGCTAACAATACGCTGGTTTTGATGTCATCTAAACTCCTAGTTCTATTCTTCTTTACCATATGCATGAGCCACTTCCGCCGGTTGACGGTTAGTGGTGTTATCATGATGGATTTTTTGACAGATCTGTTTTATCAGCAGGACTGCCTTACCACGTGCTCTCGGGGTTGTTATTGCTTTTTTTATACCAACAATTTTTGTTGATTTACGTCCTGTACATTTTCAAGTATTCATGAAACGAGCTCAAGGCCAAGAATAATAATTTTTCACACTTAAATTTTTATGAAAATTATTATTGTTTGTATTTTTTTAATAATCATTTTTTAATACATTTTTAAAGTTGTTTAATTGAATAGATTGGTAAAAATTTTTTGGAGACAACCCCCATAGCTTTTCTAATAGATCCATTTCGGAAGCTGATAAGCTTCTTCACCAGAGAAATTTTGGCACGCATTGCTAGCCATTAAGTTAACAATACACTGGTTTTGATGTCCTCTAAATTCCTAGTTCTATTCTTCTTCACCATATGCATGAACCACTTCCGCCATTTGACAGTTAGTAGTGTGATCATGCTGATTTTTTGACAGATCTGTTTTACCAGCAGGACTGCCTTACCGCGTGCTCTCGGTTTTGTTTTTGCTTTCTTATACCAACAATTTTTGTTGATTTACGGCCTGTACATTTTCAAGCATTCATGAAACGAGCTCAAGGCCAAGAATAATAATTTTTCACTTTTTTCATTTATGAAAATTATAATTGTTTTTTTTTTTTTATAATAATTTTTAATTAATTATTAAAAGTTTTTAATTGAATAGAGTAGGAAAAATATTTTGAGACAACCGTCATAGCTTTTCTAATAGATCCCTTTCGGAAGCTGCTAAGCTTCTTCATCATTGAAATTTTGGCACGCATTGCTAACCATTAAGCTAACAATACACTGGTTTTGTTGTCATCTAAACTCCTAGTTCTATTCTTCTTTACCATATGCATGAACCACTTCCGCCATTTGACAGTTAGTAGTATGATCATGATGATTTTTTGACAGATCTGTTTTACCAGCAGGACTGCCTTACCGCGTGCTCTCGGGTTTGTTATTGCTGTTTTATACCAACAATTTTTGTTGATTTACGGCCTGTACATTTTCAAGCATTCATGATACGAGCTCAAGGCCAAGAATAATAATTTTTCGCTCTTTGAATTTATGTAAATTTTTTTCATTATTTTTTAATAATCAGTTTTAATAAATTATTAAAAGTTTTTAATTGAATAGAGTAGGAAAAATGTTTAGAGACAACCGCCATAGCTTTTCTTATAAATCCATTTCGGAAGCTGCTAAGCTTCTTCATCATTGAAATTTTGGCACGCATTGCTAACCATTAAGCTAACAATACACTGGTTTTGTTGTCATCTAAACTCCTAGTTCTATTCTTCTTTACCATATGCATGAACCACTTCCGCCATTTGACAGTTAGTAGTGTGATCATGCTGATTTTTTGACAGATCAGTTTCACCAGAAGGACTGCCTTACCGCGTGCTCTCGGTTTTGTTTTTGCTTTCTTATACCAACAATTTTTGTTGATTTACGGCCTGTACATTTTCAAGCATTCATGAAACGAGCTCAAGGCCAAGAATAATAATTTTTCACTTTTTTCATTTATGAAAATTATAATTGTTTTTTTTTTTTTATAATAATTTTTAATTAATTATTAAAAGTTTTTAACTGAATAGAGTAGGAAAAATGTTTAGAGACAACCGCCATACATTTTCTAATAGATCCATTTCGGAAGCTGCTAAGCTTCTTCATCAGAGAAATTTTGGCACGCATTGCTAACCATTATGTTAACAATACGCTGGTTTTGATGTCATCTAAACTCCTACTTCTATTCTTCTTTACCATATGCATGAACCACTTCCGTTAGTAGTGTGATCATGATGGATTTTTGGGCAGATCTGTTTTATCAGCAGGACTGCCTTACCGCGTGCTCTCGGGTTTGTTATTGCTTTTTTATAGCAACAATTTTTGTTGATTTACGGCCTGTACATTTTCAAGCATTCATGAAACGAGCTCAAGGCCAAAAATAATAATTTTTCGCTTTTTGAATTTATGAATTTTTTTTTTATTATTTTTTAATAATCATTTTTAATTAATTATTTAAAGTTTTTAATTGAATAGAGTAGGAAAAATGTTTAGAGACAACGGCCATAGCTTTTCTTATAAATCCATTTCGGAAGCTGCTAAGCTTCTTCATCATTGAAATTTTGGCACGCATTGCTAACCATTAAGCTAACAATATACTGGTTTTGTTGTCATCTAAACTCCTAGTTCTATTCTTCTTTACCATATGCATGGACCACTTCCGCCATTTGACAGTTAGTAGTATGATCATGATGATTTTTTGACAGATCTGTTTTACCAGCAGGACTGCCTTACCGCGTGCTCTCGGGTTTGTTATTGCTTTTTTATACCAACAATTTTTGTTGATTTACGGCCTGTACATTTTCAAGCATTCATGATACGAGCTCAAGGCCAAGAATAATAATTTTTCGCTTTTTGAATTTATGTAAATTTTTTTCATTATTTTTTAATAATCAGTTTTAATAAATTATTAAAAGTTTTTAATTGAATAGAGTAGGAAAAATGTTTAGAGACAACCGCCATAGCTTTTCTTATAAATCCATTTCGGAAGCTGCTAAGCTTCTTCATCATTGAAATTTTGGCACGCATTGCTAACCATTAAGCTAACAATACACTGGTTTTGTTGTCATCTAAACTCCTAGTTCTATTCTTCTTTACCATATGCATGAACCACTTCCGCCATTTGACAGTTAGTAGTGTGATCATGCTGATTTTTTGACAGATCAGTTTCACCAGAAGGACTGCCTTACCGCGTGCTCTCGGTTTTGTTTTTGCTTTTTTATACCAACAATTTTTGTTGATTTACGGCCGGTACATTTTCAAGCATTCATGAAACGGGCTCAAGGCCAAGAATAATAATTTTTCACTTTTTTCATTTATGAAAATTATAATTGTTTTTTTTTTTATAATAATTTTTAGTTAATTATTAAAAGTTTTTAATTGAATAGAGTAGGAAAAATGTTTAGAGACAACCGCCATAGCTTTTCTAATAGATCCATTTCGGAAGCTGCTAAGCTTCTTCACCAGAGAAATTTTGGCACGCATTGCTAACCATTAAGCTAACAATACGCTGGTTTTGATGTCATCTAAACTCCTAGTTCTATTCTTCTTTACCATATGCATGAACCACTTCCGCCGTTTGATAGTTAATAGTGTGATCATGATGGATTTTTTGACAGATCTGTTTTATCAGCAGGACTGCTTTACCGCGTGCTCTCGGGTTTGTTATTGCTTTTTTATAGCAACAATTTTTGTTGATTTACGGCCTGTACATTTTCAAGCATTCATGAAACGGGTTCAAGGCCAAGAATAATAATTTTTCACTTTTTTCATTTATGAAAATTAATACTGTATTTTATTTTTTTAATAATCATTTTTAATTAATTATTAAAAGTTTTTACTTAAATAGGGTAGGAAAAATGTTTAGAGGCAACCGCCATAGCTTTTCTAATAGATCCATTTCGGAAGCTGATAAGCTTCTTCACCAGAGAAATTTTGGCACGCATTGCTAACCATTAAGCTAACAATACGCTGGTTTTGATGTCATCTAAACTCCTAGTTCTATTCTTCTTTACCATATGCATGAGCCACTTCCGCCGTTTGCCAGTTAGTGGTGTTATCATGATGGATTTTTTGACAGATCTGTTTTATCAGCAGGACTGCCTTACCACGTGCTCTCGGGGTTGTTATTGCTTTTTTTATACCAACAATTTTTGTTGATTTACGTCCTGTACATTTTCAAGTATTCATGAAACGAGCTCAAGGCCAAGAATAATAATTTTTCACACTTAAATTTTTATGAAAATTATTATTGTTTGTATTTTTTTAATAATCATTTTTTAATACATTTTTAAAGTTGTTTAATTGAATAGATTGGTAAAAATTTTTTGGAGACAACCCCCATAGCTTTTCTAATAGATCCATTTCGGAAGCTGATAAGCTTCTTCACCAGAGAAATTTTGGCACGCATTGCTAGCCATTAAGTTAACAATACACTGGTTTTGATGTCCTCTAAATTCCTAGTTCTATTCTTCTTCACCATATGCATGAACCACTTCCGCCATTTGACAGTTAGTAGTGTGATCATGCTGATTTTTTGACAGATCAGTTTTACCAGAAGGACTGTCTTACCGCGTGCTCTCGGTTTTGTTTTTGCTTTCTTATACCAACAATTTTTGTTGATTTACGGCCTGTACATTTTCAAGCATTCATGAAACGAGCTCAAGGCCAAGAATAATAATTTTTCACTTTTTTCATTTATGAAAATTATAATTGTTTTTTTTTTTTTATAATAATTTTTAATTAATTATTAAAAGTTTTTAATTGAATAGAGTAGGAAAAATATTTAGAGACAACCGTCATAGCTTTTCTAATAGATCCCTTTCGGAAGCTGCTAAGCTTCTTCATCATTGAAATGTTGGCACGCATTGCTAACCATTAAGCTAACAATACACTGGTTTTGTTGTCATCTAAACTCCTAGTTCTATTCTTCTTTACCATATGCATGAACCACTTCCGCCATTTGACAGTTTGTAGTATGATCATGATGATTTTTTGACAGATCTGTTTTACCAGCAGGACTGCCTTACCGCGTGCTCTCGGGTTTGTTATTGCTGTTTTATACCAACAATTTTTGTTGATTTACGGCCTGTACATTTTCAAGCATTCATGATACGAGCTCAAGGCCAAGAATAATAATTTTTCGCTTTTTGAATTTATGTAAATTTTTTTCATTATTTTTTAATAATCAGTTTTAATAAATTATTAAAAGTTTTTAACTGAATAGAGTAGGAAAAATGTTTAGAGACAACCGCCATACATTTTCTAATAGATCCATTTCGGAAGCTGCTAAGCTTCTTCATCATTGAAATTTTGGCACGCATTGCTAACCATTAAGCTAACAATATACTGGTTTTGTTGTCATCTAAACTCCTAGTTCTATTCTTCTTTACCATATGCATGAACCACTTCCGTTAGTAGTGTGATCATGATGGATTTTTGGGCAGATCTGTTTTATCAGCAGGACTGCCTTACCGCGTGCTCTCGGGTTTGTTATTGCTTTTTTATACCAACAATTTTTGTTGATTTACGGCCTGTACATTTTCAAGCATTCATGAAACGAGCTCAAGGCCAAAAATAATAATTTTTCGCTTTTTGAATTTATGAATTTTTTTTATTATTATTTTTTAATAATCATTTTTAATTAATTATTTAAAGTTTTTAATTGAATAGAGTAGGAAAAATGTTTAGAGACAACGGCCATAGCTTTTCTTATAAATCCATTTCGGAAGCTGCTAAGCTTCTTCATCATTGAAATTTTGGCACGCATTGCTAACCATTAAGCTGGTTTTGTTGTCATCTAAACTCCTAGTTCTATTCTTCTTTACCATATGCATTGACCACTTCCGCCATTTGACAGTTAGTAGTATGATCATGATGATTTTTTGACAGATCTGTTTTACCAGCAGGACTGCCTTACCGCGTGCTCTCGGGTTTGTTATTGCTTTCTTATACCAACAATTTTTGTTGATTTACGGCCTGTACATTTTCAAGCATTCGTGAAACGAGCTCAAGGCCAAAAATAATAATTTTTCGCTTTTTGAATTTATGATTTTTTTTTATTATTATTTTTTAATAATCATTTTTAATTATTTATTTAAAGTTTTTAATTGAATAGAGTAGGAAAAATGTTTAGAGACAACGGCCATAGCTTTTCTTATAAATCCATTTCGGAAGCTGCTAAGCTTCTTCATCATTGAAATTTTGGCACGCATTGCTAACCATTAAGCTAACAATATACTGGTTTTGTTGTCATCTAAACTCCTAGTTCTATTCTTCTTTACCATATCCATGGACCACTTCCGCCATTTGACAGTTAGTAGTATGATCATGATGATTTTTTGACAGATCTGTTTTACCAGCAGGACTGCCTTACCGCGTGCTCTCGGGTTTGTTATTGCTTTCTTATACCAACAATTTTTGTTGATTTACGGCCTGTACATTTTCAAGCATTCGTGAAACGAGCTCAAGGCCAAAAATAATAATTTTTCGCTTTTTGAATTTATGAATTTTTTTTATTATTATTTTTTAATAATCATTTTTAATTATTTATTTAAAGTTTTTAATTGAATAGAGTAGGAAAAATGTTTAGAGACAACGGCCATAGCTTTTCTTATAAATCCATTTCGGAAGCTGCTAAGCTTCTTCATCATTGAAATTTTGGCACGCATTGCTAACCATTAAGCTGGTTTTGTTGTCATCTAAACTCCTAGTTCTATTCTTCTTTACCATATGCATGGACCACTTCCGCCATTTGACAGTTAGTAGTATGATCATGATGATTTTTTGACAGATCTGTTTTACCAGCAGGACTGCCTTACCGCGTGCTCTCGGGTTTGTTATTGCTTTTTTATACCAACAATTTTTGTTGATTTACGGCCGGTACATTTTCAAGCATTCATGAAACGGGCTCAAGGCCAAGAATAATAATTTTTCACTTTTTTCATTTATGAAAATTATAATTGTTTTTTTTTTTATAATAATTTTTAGTTAATTATTAAAAGTTTTTAATTGAATAGAGTAGGAAAAATGTTTAGAGACAACCGCCATAGCTTTTCTAATAGATCCATTTCGGAAGCTGCTAAGCTTCTTCACCAGAGAAATTTTGGCACGCATTGCTAACCATTAAGCTAACAATACGCTGGTTTTGATGTCATCTAAACTCCTAGTTCTATTCTTCTTTACCATATGCATGAACCACTTCCGCCGTTTGATAGTTAATAGTGTGATCATGATGGATTTTTTGACAGATCTGTTTTATCAGCAGGACTGCTTTACCGCGTGCTCTCGGGTTTGTTATTGCTTTTTTATAGCAACAATTTTTGTTGATTTACGGCCGGTACATTTTCAAGCATTCATGAAACGGGCTCAAGGCCAAGAATAATAATTTTTCACTTTTTTCATTTATGAAAATTATAATTGTTTTTTTTTTTATAATAATTTTTAGTTAATTATTAAAAGTTTTTAATTGAATAGAGTAGGAAAAATGTTTAGAGACAACCGCCATAGCTTTTCTAATAGATCCATTTCGGAAGCTGCTAAGCTTCTTCACCAGAGAAATTTTGGCACGCATTGCTAACCATTAAGCTAACAATACACTGGTTTTGTTGTCATCTAAACTCCTAGTTCTATTCTTCTTTACCATATGCATGAACCACTTCCGCCATTTGACAGTTAGTAGTGTGATCATGCTGATTTTTTGACAGATCAGTTTCACCAGAAGGACTGCCTTACCGCGTGCTCTCGGTTTTGTTTTTGCTTTTTTATACCAACAATTTTTGTTGATTTACGGCCGGTACATTTTCAAGCATTCATGAAACGGGTTCAAGGCCAAGAATAATAATTTTTCACTTTTTTCATTTATGAAAATTAATACTGTATTTTATTTTTTTAATAATCATTTTTAATTAATTATTAAAAGTTTTTACTTAAATAGGGTAGGAAAAATGTTTAGAGGCAACCGCCATAGCTTTTCTAATAGATCCATTTCGGAAGCTGATAAGCTTCTTCACCAGAGAAATTTTGGCACGCATTGCTAATCATTAAGCTAACAATACGCTGGTTTTGATGTCATCTAAACTCCTAGTTCTATTCTTCTTTACCATATGCATGAGCCACTTCCGCCGTTTGACAGTTAGTAGTGTGATCATGCTGATTTTTTGACAGATCAGTTTTACCAGAAGGACTGTCTTACCGCGTGCTCTCGGTTTTGTTTTTGCTTTCTTATACCAACAATTTTTGTTGATTTACGGCCTGTACATTTTCAAGCATTCATGAAACGAGCTCAAGGCCAAGAATAATAACTTTTCACACTTAAATTTTTATGAAAATTATTATTGTTTGTATTTTTTTAATAATCATTTTTTAATACATTTTTAAAGTTGTTTAATTGAATAGATTGGTAAAAATTTTTTGGAGACAACCCCCATAGCTTTTCTAATAGATCCATTTCGGAAGCTGATAAGCTTCTTCACCAGAGAAATTTTGGCACGCATTGCTAGCCATTAAGTTAACAATACACTGGTTTTGATGTCCTCTAAATTCCTAGTTCTATTCTTCTTCACCATATGCATGAACCACTTCCGCCGTTTGACAGTTAGTAGTGTGATCATGCTGATTTTTTGACAGATCAGTTTTACCAGAAGGACTGTCTTACCGCGTGCTCTCGGTTTTGTTTTTGCTTTCTTATACCAACAATTTTTGTTGATTTACGGCCTGTACATTTTCAAGCATTCATGAAACGAGCTCAAGGCCAAGAATAATAATTTTTCACACTTAAATTTTTATGAACATTATTATTGTTTGTATTTTTTTAATAATCATTTTTTAATACATTTTTAAAGTTGTTTAATTGAATAGATTGGTAAAAATTTTTTAGAGACAACCCCCATAGCTTTTCTAATAGATCCATTTCGGAAGCTGATAAGCTTCTTCACCAGAGAAATTTTGGCACGCATTGCTAACCATTAAGCTAACAATACGCTGGTTTTGATGTCATCTAAACTCCTAGTTCTATTCTTCTTTACCATATGCATGAGCCACTTCCGCCGTTTGACAGTTAGTAGTGTGATCATGCTGATTTTTTGACAGATCAGTTTTACCAGAAGGACTGTCTTACCGCGTGCTCTCGGTTTTGTTATTGCTTTTTTATACCAACAATTTTTGTTGATTTACGTCCTGTACATTTTCAAGTATTCATGAAACGAGCTCAAGGCCAAGAATAATAATTTTTCACACTTAAATTTTTATGAAAATTATTATTGTTTGTATTTTTTTAATAATCATTTTTTAATACATTTTTAAAGTTGTTTAATTGAATAGATTGGTAAAAATTTTTTGGAGACAACCCCCATAGCTTTTCTAATAGATCCATTTCGGAAGCTGATAAGCTTCTTCACCAGAGAAATTTTGGCACGCATTGCTAGCCATTAAGTTAACAATACACTGGTTTTGATGTCCTCTAAATTCCTAGTTCTATTCTTCTTCACCATATGCATGAACCACTTCCGCCATTTGACAGTTAGTAGTGTGATCATGCTGATTTTTTGACAGATCAGTTTTACCAGAAGGACTGTCTTACCGCGTGCTCTCGGTTTTGTTTTTGCTTTCTTATACCAACAATTTTTGTTGATTTACGGCCTGTACATTTTCAAGCATTCATGAAACGAGCTCAAGGCCAAGAATAATAATTTTTCACTTTTTTAATTTATGAAAATTATAATTGTTTTTTTTTTTTATAATAATTTTTAATTAATTATTAAAAGTTTTTAATTGAATAGAGTAGGAAAAATATTTAGAGACAACCGTCATAGCTTTTCTAATAGATCCCTTTCGGAAGCTGCTAAGCTTCTTCATCATTGAAATTTTGGCACGCATTGCTAACCATTAAGCTAACAATACACTGGTTTTGTTGTCATCTAAACTCCTAGTTCTATTCTTGTTTACCATATGCATGAACCACTTCCGCCATTTGACAGTTAGTAGTATGATCATGATGATTTTTTGACAGATCTGTTTTACCAGCAGGACTGCCTTACCGCGTGCTCTCGGGTTTGTTATTGCTGTTTTATACCAACAATTTTTGTTGATTTACGGCCTGTACATTTTCAAGCATTCATGATACGAGCTCAAGGCCAAGAATAATAATTTTTCGCTTTTTGAATTTATGTAAATTTTTTTCATTATTTTTTAATAATCAGTTTTAATAAATTATTAAAAGTTTTTAACTGAATAGAGTAGGAAAAATGTTTAGAGACAACCGCCATACATTTTCTAATAGATCCATTTCGGAAGCTGCTAAGCTTCTTCATCAGAGAAATTTTGGCACGCATTGCTAACCATTATGTTAACAATACGCTGGTTTTGATGTCATCTAAACTCCTACTTCTATTCTTCTTTACCATATGCATGAACCACTTCCGTTAGTAGTGTGATCATGATGGATTTTTGGGCAGATCTGTTTTATCAGCAGGACTGCCTTACCGCGTGCTCTCGGGTTTGTTATTGCTTTTTTATACCAACAATTTTTGTTGATTTACGGCCTGTACATTTTCAAGCATTCATGAAACGAGCTCAAGGCCAAAAATAATAATTTTTCGCTTTTTGAATTTATGAATTTTTTTTTTATTCTTTTTTAATAATCATTTTTAATTAATTATTTAAAGTTTTTAATTGAATAGAGTAGGAAAAATGTTTAGAGACAACCGCCATACATTTTCTAATAGATCCATTTCGGAAGCTGCTAAGCTTCTTCATCATTGAAATTTTGGCACGCATTGCTAACCATTAAGCTAACAATATACTGGTTTTGTTGTCATCTAAACTCCTAGTTCTATTCTTCTTTACCATATGCATGAACCACTTCCGCCATTTGACAGTTAGTAGTGTGATCATGCTGATTTTTTGACAGATCAGTTTCACCAGAAGGACTGCCTTACCGCGTGCTCTCGGTTTTGTTTTTGCTTTTTTATACCAACAATTTTTGTTGATTTACGGCCGGTACATTTTCAAGCATTCATGAAACGGGCTCAAGGCCAAGAATAATAATTTTTCACTTTTTTCATTTATGAAAATTATAATTGTTTTTTTTTTATAATAATTTTTAGTTAATTATTAAAAGTTTTTAATTGAATAGAGTAGGAAAAATGTTTAGAGACAACCGCCATAGCTTTTCTAATAGATCCATTTCGGAAGCTGCTAAGCTTCTTCACCAGAGAAATTTTGGCACGCATTGCTAACCATTAAGCTAACAATACGCTGGTTTTGATGTCATCTAAACTCCTAGTTCTATTCTTCTTTACCATATGCATGAACCACTTCCGCCGTTTGATAGTTAATAGTGTGATCATGATGGATTTTTTGACAGATCTGTTTTATCAGCAGGACTGCTTTACCGCGTGCTCTCGGGTTTGTTATTGCTTTTTTATAGCAACAATTTTTGTTGATTTACGGCCGGTACATTTTCAAGCATTCATGAAACGGGCTCAAGGCCAAGAATAATAATTTTTCACTTTTTTCATTTATGAAAATTTTAATTGTTTTTTTTTTTATAATAATTTTTAGTTAATTATTAAAAGTTTTTAATTGAATAGAGTAGGAAAAATGTTTAGAGACAACCGCCATAGCTTTTCTAATAGATCCATTTCGGAAGCTGCTAAGCTTCTTCACCAGAGAAATTTTGGCACGCATTGCTAACCATTAAGCTAACAATACACTGGTTTTGTTGTCATCTAAACTCCTAGTTCTATTCTTCTTTACCATATGCATGAACCACTTCCGCCATTTGACAGTTAGTAGTGTGATCATGCTGATTTTTTGACAGATCAGTTTCACCAGAAGGACTGCCTTACCGCGTGCTCTCGGTTTTGTTTTTGCTTTTTTATACCAACAATTTTTGTTGATTTACGGCCGGTACATTTTCAAGCATTCATGAAACGGGTTCAAGGCCAAGAATAATAATTTTTCACTTTTTTCATTTATGAAAATTAATACTGTATTTTATTTTTTTAATAATCATTTTTAATTAATTATTAAAAGTTTTTACTTAAATAGGGTAGGAAAAATGTTTAGAGGCAACCGCCATAGCTTTTCTAATAGATCCATTTCGGAAGCTGATAAGCTTCTTCACCAGAGAAATTTTGGCACGCATTGCTAACCATTAAGCTAACAATACGCTGGTTTTGATGTCATCTAAACTCCTAGTTCTATTCTTCTTTACCATATGCATGAGCCACTTCCGCCGTTTGACAGTTAGTAGTGTGATCATGCTGATTTTTTGACAGATCAGTTTTACCAGAAGGACTGTCTTACCGCGTGCTCTCGGTTTTGTTTTTGCTTTCTTATACCAACAATTTTTGTTGATTTACGGCCTGTACATTTTCAAGCATTCATGAAACGAGCTCAAGGCCAAGAATAATAATTTTTCACACTTAAATTTTTATGAAAATTATTATTGTTTGTATTTTTTTAATAATCATTTTTTAATACATTTTTAAAGTTGTTTAATTGAATAGATTGGTAAAAATTTTTTGGAGACAACCCCCATAGCTTTTCTAATAGATCCATTTCGGAAGCTGATAAGCTTCTTCACCAGAGAAATTTTGGCACGCATTGCTAGCCATTAAGTTAACAATACACTGGTTTTGATGTCCTCTAAATTCCTAGTTCTATTCTTCTTCACCATATGCATGAACCACTTCCGCCGTTTGACAGTTAGTAGTGTGATCATGCTGATTTTTTGACAGATCAGTTTTACCAGAAGGACTGTCTTACCGCGTGCTCTCGGTTTTGTTTTTGCTTTCTTATACCAACAATTTTTGTTGATTTACGGCCTGTACATTTTCAAGCATTCATGAAACGAGCTCAAGGCCAAGAATAATAATTTTTCACACTTAAATTTTTATGAACATTATTATTGTTTGTATTTTTTTAATAATCATTTTTTAATACATTTTTAAAGTTGTTTAATTGAATAGATTGGTAAAAATTTTTTAGAGACAACCCCCATAGCTTTTCTAATAGATCCATTTCGGAAGCTGATAAGCTTCTTCACCAGAGAAATTTTGGCACGCATTGCTAACCATTAAGCTAACAATACGCTGCTTTTGATGTCATCTAAACTCCTAGTTCTATTCTTCTTTACCATATGCATGAGCCACTTCCGCCGTTTGACAGTTAGTAGTGTGATCATGCTGATTTTTTGACAGATCAGTTTTACCAGAAGGACTGTCTTACCGCGTGCTCTCGGTTTTGTTATTGCTTTTTTATACCAACAATTTTTGTTGATTTACGTCCTGTACATTTTCAAGTATTCATGAAACGAGCTCAAGGCCAAGAATAATAATTTTTCACACTTAAATTTTTATGAAAATTATTATTGTTTGTATTTTTTTAATAATCATTTTTTAATACATTTTTAAAGTTGTTTAATTGAATAGATTGGTAAACATTTTTTGGAGACAACCCCCATAGCTTTTCTAATAGATCCATTTCGGAAGCTGATAAGCTTCTTCACCAGAGAAATTTTGGCACGCATTGCTAGCCATTAAGTTAACAATACACTGGTTTTGATGTCCTCTAAATTCCTAGTTCTATTCTTCTTCACCATATGCATGAACCACTTCCGCCATTTGACAGTTAGTAGTGTGATCATGCTGATTTTTTGACAGATCAGTTTTACCAGAAGGACTGTCTTACCGCGTGCTCTCGGTTTTGTTTTTGCTTTCTTATACCAACAATTTTTGTTGATTTACGGCCTGTACATTTTCAAGCATTCATGAAACGAGCTCAAGGCCAAGAATAATAATTTTTCACTTTTTTCATTTATGAAAATTATAATTGTTTTTTTTTTTATAATAATTTTTAATTAATTATTAAAAGTTTTTAATGGAATAGAGTAGGAAAAATATTTAGAGACAACCGTCATAGCTTTTCTAATAGATCCCTTTCGGAAGCTGCTAAGCTTCTTCATCATTGAAATTTTGGCACGCATTGCTAACCATTAAGCTAACAATACACTGATTTTGTTGTCATCTAAACTCCTAGTTCTATTCTTGTTTACCATATGCATGAACCACTTCCGCCATTTGACAGTTAGTAGTATGATCATGATGATTTTTTGACAGATCTGTTTTACCAGCAGGACTGCCTTACCGCGTGCTCTCGGGTTTGTTATTGCTGTTTTATACCAACAATTTTTGTTGATTTACGGCCTGTACATTTTCAAGCATTCATGATACGAGCTCAAGGCCAAGAATAATAATTTTTCGCTTTTTGAATTTATGTAAATTTTTTTCATTATTTTTTAATAATCAGTTTTAATAAATTATTAAAAGTTTTTAACTGAATAGAGTAGGAAAAATGTTTAGAGACAACCGCCATACATTTTCTAATAGATCCATTTCGGAAGCTGCTAAGCTTCTTCATCAGAGAAATTTTGGCACGCATTGCTAACCATTATGTTAACAATACGCTGGTTTTGATGTCATCTAAACTCCTACTTCTATTCTTCTTTACCATATGCATGAACCACTTCCGTTAGTAGTGTGATCATGATGGATTTTTGGGCAGATCTGTTTTATCAGCAGGACTGCCTTACCGCGTGCTCTCGGGTTTGTTATTGCTTTTTTATACCAACAATTTTTGTTGATTTACGGCCTGTACATTTTCAAGCATTCATGAAACGAGCTCAAGGCCAAAAATAATAATTTTTCGCTTTTTGAATTTATGAATTTTTTTTTTATTCTTTTTTAATAATCATTTTTAATTAATTATTTAAAGTTTTTAATTGAATAGAGTAGGAAAAATGTTTAGAGACAACCGCCATACATTTTCTAATAGATCCATTTCGGAAGCTGCTAAGCTTCTTCATCATTGAAATTTTGGCACGCATTGCTAACCATTAAGCTAACAATATACTGGTTTTGTTGTCATCTAAACTCCTAGTTCTATTCTTCTTTACCATATGCATGGACCACTTCCGCCATTTGACAGTTAGTAGTATGATCATGATGATTTTTTGACAGATCTGTTTTACCAGCAGGCCTGCCTTACCGCGTGCTCTCGAGTTTGTTATTGCTTTTTTATACCAACAATTTTTGTTGATTTACGGCCTGTACATTTTCAAGCATTCATGATACGAGCTCAAGGCCAAGAATAATAATTTTTCGCTTTTTGAATTTATGTAAATTTTTTTCATTATTTTTTAATAATCAGTTTTAATAAATTATTAAAAGTTTTTAATTGAATAGAGTAGGAAAAATATTTAGAGACAACCGCCATAGCTTTTCTTATAAATCCATTTCGGAAGCTGCTAAGCTTCTTCATCATTGAAATTTTGGCACGCATTACTAACCATTAAGCTAACAATACACTGGTTTTGTTGTCATCTAAACTCCTAGTTCTATTCTTCTTTACCATATGCATGAACCACTTCCGCCATTTGACAGTTAGTAGTGTGATCATGCTGATTTTTTGACAGATCAGTTTCACCAGAAGGACTGCCTTACCGCGTGCTCTCGGTTTTGTTTTTGCTTTTTTATACCAACAATTTTTGTTGATTTACGGCCGGTACATTTTCAAGCATTCATGAAACGGGCTCAAGGCCAAGAATAATAATTTTTCACTTTTTTCATTTATGAAAATTATAATTGTTTTTTTTTATAATAATTTTTAGTTAATTATTAAAAGTTTTTAATTGAATAGAGTAGGAAAAATGTTTAGAGACAACCGCCATAGCTTTCTAATAGATCCATTTCGGAAGCTGCTAAGCTTCTTCACCAGAGAAATTTTGGCACGCATTGCTAACCATTAAGCTAACAATACGCTGGTTTTGATGTCATCTAAACTCCTAGTTCTATTCTTCTTTACCATATGCATGAACCACTTCCGCCGTTTGATAGTTAATAGTGTGATCATGATGGATTTTTTGACAGATCTGTTTTATCAGCAGGACTGCTTTACCGCGTGCTCTCGGGTTTGTTATTGCTTTTTTATAGCAACAATTTTTGTTGATTTACGGCCTGTACATTTTCAAGCATTCATGAAACGGGTTCAAGGCCAAGAATAATAATTTTTCACTTTTTTCATTTATGAAAATTAATACTGTATTTTATTTTTTTAATAATCATTTTTAATTAATTATTAAAAGTTTTTACTTAAATAGGGTAGGAAAAATGTTTAGAGGCAACCGCCATAGCTTTTCTAATAGATCCATTTCGGAAGCTGATAAGCTTCTTCACCAGAGAAATTTTGGCACGCATTGCTAGCCATTAAGTTAACAATACACTGGTTTTGATGTCCTCTAAATTCCTAGTTCTATTCTTCTTCACCATATGCATGAACCACTTCCGCCATTTGACAGTTAGTAGTGTGATCATGCTGATTTTTTGACAGATCTGTTTTACCAGCAGGACTGCCTTACCGCGTGCTCTCGGGTTTGTTATTGCTTTTTTTATACCAACAGTTTTTGTTGATTTACGTCCTGTACATTTTCAAGTATTCATGAAACGAGCTCAAGGCCAAGAATAATAATTTTTCACACTTAAATTTTTATGAAAATTATTATTGTTTGTATTTTTTTAATAATCATTTTTTAATAAATTTTTAAAGTTGTTTAATTGAATAGATTGGTAAAAATTTTTTAGAGACAACCCCCATAGCTTTCCTAATAGATCCATTTCGGAAGCTGATAAGCTTCTTCACCAGAGAAATTTTGGCACGCATTGCTAGCCATTAAGTTAACAATACACTGGTTTTGATGTCCTCTAAATTCCTAGTTCTATTCTTCTTCACCATATGCATGAACCACTTCCGCCATTTGACAGTTAGTAGTGTGATCATGCTGATTTTTTGACAGATCTGTTTTACCAGCAGGACTGCCTTACCGCGTGCTCTCGGGTTTGTTATTGCTGTTTTATACCAACAATTTTTGTTGATTTACGGCCTGTACATTTTCAAGCATTCATGATACGAGCTCAAGGCCAAGAATAATAATTTTTCGCTTTTTGAATTTATGTAAATTTTTTTCATTATTTTTTAATAATCAGTTTTAATAAATTATTAAAAGTTTTTAACTGAATAGAGTAGGAAAAATGTTTAGAGACAACCGCCATACATTTTCTAATAGATCCATTTCGGAAGCTGCTAAGCTTCTTCATCAGAGAAATTTTGGCACGCATTGCTAACCATTATGTTAACAATACGCTGGTTTTGATGTCATCTAAACTCCTACTTCTATTCTTCTTTACCATATGCATGAACCACTTCCGTTCGTAGTGTGATCATGATGGATTTTTGGGCAGATCTGTTTTATCAGCAGGACTGCCTTACCGCGTGCTCTCGGGTTTGTTATTGCTTTTTTATACCAACAATTTTTGTTGATTTACGGCCTGTACATTTTCAAGCATTCATGAAACGAGCTCAAGGCCAAAAATAATAATTTTTCGCTTTTTGAATTTATGAAAATTAATACTGTATTTTATTTTTTTAATAATCATTTTTAATTAATTATTAAAAGTTTTAACTTAAATAGGGTAGGAAAAATGTTTAGAGGCAACCGCCATAGCTTTTCTAATAGATCCATTTCGGAAGCTGATAAGCTTCTTCACCAGAGAAATTTTGGCACGCATTGCTAACCATTAAGCTAACAATACGCTGGTTTTGATGTCATCTAAACTCCTAGTTCTATTCTTCTTTACCATATGCATGAGCCACTTCCGCCGTTTGACAGTTAGTGGTGGTATCATGATGGATTTTTTGGCAGATCTGTTTTATCAGCAGGACTGCCTTACCACGTGCTCTCGGGTTTGTTATTGCTTTTTTATACCAACAATTTTTGTTGATTTACGGCCTGTACATTTTCAAGCATTCATGAAACGGGTTCAAGGCCAAGAATAATAATTTTTCACTTTTTTTCATTTATGAAAATTAATACTGTATTTTATTTTTTTAATAATCATTTTTAATTAATTATTAAAAGTTTTTACTTAAATAGGGTAGGAAAAATGTTTAGAGGCAACCGCCATAGCTTTTCTAATAGATCCATTTCGGAAGCTGATAAGCTTCTTCACCAGAGAAATTTTGGCACGCATTGCTAACCATTAAGCTAACAATACGCTGGTTTTGATGTCATCTAAACTCCTAGTTCTATTCTTCTTTACCATATGCATGAGCCACTTCCGCCGTTTGACAGTTAGTGGTGTTATCATGATGGATTTTTTGACAGATCTGTTTTATCAGCAGGACTGCCTTACCACGTGCTCTCGGGGTTGTTATTGCTTTTTTTATACCAACAATTTTTGTTGATTTACGTCCTGTACATTTTCAAGTATTCATGAAACGAGCTCAAGGCCAAGAATAATAATTTTTCACACTTAAATTTTTATGAAAATTATTATTGTTTGTATTTTTTTAATAATCATTTTTTAATACATTTTTAAAGTTGTTTAATTGAATAGATTGGTAAAAATTTTTTGGAGACAACCCCCATAGCTTTTCTAATAGATCCATTTCGGAAGCTGATAAGCTTCTTCACCAGAGAAATTTTGGCACGCATTGCTAGCCATTAAGTTAACAATACACTGGTTTTGATGTCCTCTAAATTCCTAGTTCTATTCTTCTTCACCATATGCATGAACCACTTCCGCCATTTGACAGTTAGTAGTGTGATCATGCTGATTTTTTGACAGATCAGTTTTACCAGAAGGACTGTCTTACCGCGTGCTCTCGGTTTTGTTTTTGCTTTCTTATACCAACAATTTTTGTTGATTTACGGCCTTTACATTTTCAAGCATTCATGAAACGAGCTCAAGGCCAAGAATAATAATTTTTCACTTTTTTCATTTATGAAAATTATAATTGTTTTTTTTTTTTATAATAATTTTTAATTAATTATTAAAAGTTTTTAATTGAATAGAGTAGGAAAAATATTTAGAGACAACCGTCATAGCTTTTCTAATAGATCCCTTTCGGAAGCTGCTAAGCTTCTTCATCATTGAAATTTTGGCACGCATTGCTAACCATTAAGCTAACAATACACTGATTTTGTTGTCATCTAAACTCCTAGTTCTATTCTTCTTTACCATATGCATGAACCACTTCCGTTAGTAGTGTGATCATGATGGATTTTTGGGCAGATCTGTTTTATCAGCAGGACTGCCTTACCGCGTGCTCTCGGGTTTGTTATTGCTTTTTTATACCAACAATTTTTGTTGATTTACGGCCTGTACATTTTCAAGCATTCATGAAACGGGTTCAAGGCCAAGAATAATAATTTTTCACTTTTTTCATTTATGAAAATTAATACTGTATTTTATTTTTTTAATAATCATTTTTAATTAATTATTAAAAGTTTTTACTTAAATAGGGTAGGAAAAATGTTTAGAGGCAACCGCCATAGCTTTTCTAATAGATCCATTTCGGAAGCTGATAAGCTTCTTCACCAGAGAAATTTTGGCACGCATTGCTAGCCATTAAGTTAACAATACGCTGGTTTTGATGTCATCTAAACTCCTAGTTCTATTCTTCTTTACCATATGCATGAGCCACTTCCGCCGTTTGACAGTTAGTGGTGTTATCATGATGGATTTTTTGACAGATCTGTTTTATCAGCAGGACTGCCTTACCACGTGCTCTCGGGGTTGTTATTGCTTTTTTTATACCAACAATTTTTGTTGATTTACGTCCTGTACATTTTCAAGTATTCATGAAACGAGCTCAAGGCCAAGAATAATAATTTTTCACACTTAAATTTTTATGAAAATTATTATTGTTTGTATTTTTTTAATAATCATTTTTTAATACATTTTTAAAGTTGTTTAATTGAATAGATTGGTAAAAATTTTTTGGAGACAACCCCCATAGCTTTTCTAATAGATCCATTTCGGAAGCTGATAAGCTTCTTCACCAGAGAAATTTTGGCACGCATTGCTAGCCATTAAGTTAACAATACACTGGTTTTGATGTCCTCTAAATTCCTAGTTCTATTCTTCTTCACCATATGCATGAACCACTTCCGCCATTTGACAGTTAGTAGTGTGATCATGCTGATTTTTTGACAGATCAGTTTTACCAGAAGGACTGTCTTACCGCGTGCTCTCGGTTTTGTTTTTGCTTTCTTATACCAACAATTTTTGTTGATTTACGGCCTGTACATTTTCAAGCAATCATGAAACGAGCTCAAGGCCAAGAATAATAATTTTTCACTTTTTTCATTTATGAAAATTAATACTGTATTTTATTTTTTTAATAATCATTTTTAATTAATTATTAAAAGTTTTTACTTAAATAGGGTAGGAAAAATGTTTAGAGGCAACCGCCATAGCTTTTCTAATAGATCCATTTCGGAAGCTGATAAGCTTCTTCACCAGAGAAATTTTGGCACGCATTGCTAGCCATTAAGTTAACAATACGCTGGTTTTGATGTCATCTAAACTCCTAGTTCTATTCTTCTTTACCATATGCATGAGCCACTTCCGCCGTTTGACAGTTAGTGGTGTTATCATGATGGATTTTTTGACAGATCTGTTTTATCAGCAGGACTGCCTTACCACGTGCTCTCGGGTTTGTTATTGCTTTTTTTATACCAACAGTTTTTGTTGATTTACGTCCTGTACATTTTCTAGTATTCATGAAACGAGCTCAAGGCCAAGAATAATAATTTTTCACACTTAAATTTTTATGAAAATTATTATTGTTTGTATTTTTTTAATAATCATTTTTTAATAAATTTTTAAAGTTGTTTAATTGAATAGATTGGTAAAAATTTTTTAGAGACAACCCCCATAGCTTTTCTAATAGATCCATTTCGGAAGCTGATAAGCTTCTTCACCAGAGAAATTTTGGCACGCATTGCTAGCCATTAAGTTAACAATACACTGGTTTTGATGTCCTCTAAATTCCTAGTTCTATTCTTCTTCACCATATGCATGAACCACTTCCGCCATTTGACAGTTAGTAGTGTGATCATGCTGATTTTTTGACAGATCTGTTTTACCAGCAGGACTGCCTTACCACGTGCTCTCGGTTTTGTTATTGCTTTTTTATGCCAACAATTTTTGTTGAATTACGGCCTGTACATTTTCAAGCATTCATGAAACGAGCTCAAGGCCAAGAATAATAAATTTTCACTTTTTTCATTTATGAAAATTATTATTTTTTTTTATTTATTTAATAATCACTTTTAATTAATTATTTAAAGCTTTTAATTGAATAGAGTAGGAAAAATGTTTAGAGGCAACCGCCATAGCTTTTCTTAAAGATCCATTTCGGAAGCTGCTAAGCTTCATCATCAGAGAAATTTTGGCAGGCATTGCTAACCATTAAGCTAACAATACGCTGGTTTTGATGTCATCTAAACTCCTAGTTGTATTCTTCTTTACCATATGCATGAGCCACTTCCGCCGTTTGACAGTTAGTAGTGTTATCATGGTGGATTTTTTGACAGATATGTTTTATCAGCAGGACTGCCTTACCGCGTGCTCTCGGTTGTGTTATTTTTTTTTATACCAACAATTTTTGTTGAATTACGGCCTTTACATTGTCAAGCATTCATGAAACGAGCTCAAGGCCAAGAATAATAATTTTTCACTTTTTTCATTTATGAAAATTATTGTTTTTTATTTTTTTAATAATCATTTTTAATTAATTATTTAAAGCTTTTAATTGAATAGAGTAGAAAAATGTTTAGAGGCAACCGCCATAGCTTTTCTTAAAGATCCATTTCGGAAGCTGCTAAGCTTCTTCATCAGAGAAATTTTGGCACGCATTGCTAGCCATTAAGTTAACAATACACTGGTTTTGATGTCCTCTAAATTCCTAGTTCTATTCTTCTTCACCATATGCATGAACCACTTCCGCCATTTGACAGTTAGTAGTGTGATCATGCTGATTTTTTGACAGATCTGTTTTACCAGCAGGACTGCCTTACCACGTGCTCTCGGGTTTGTTATTGCTGTTTAATACCAACAATTTTTGTTGATTTACGTCCTGTACATTTTCAAGTATTCATGAAACGAGCTCAAGGCCAAGAATAATAATTTTTCACACTTAAATTTTTATGAAAATTATTATTGTTTGTATTTTTTTAATAATCATTTTTTAATAAATTTTTAAAGTTGTTTAATTGAATAGATTGGTAAAAATTTTTTAGAGACAACCGCCAAAGCTTTTCTTATAGATCCATTTCGGAAGCTGCTAAGCTTCTTCATCAGAGAAATTTTGGCACGCATTGCTAACCATTAAGCTAACAATACGCTGGTTTTGATGTCATCTAAACTCCTAGCTCTATTCTTCTTTACCATATGCATGAGCCACTTCCGCCGTTTGACAGTTAGTAGTGTTATCATGATGGATTTTTTGACAGATATGTTTTATCAGCAGGACTGCCTTACCGCGTGCTCTCGGTTGTGTTATTGCTTTTTTATACCAACAATTTTTGTTGAATTACGGCCTTTACATTTGCAAGCATTCATGAAACGAGCTCAAGGTAAAGAATAATAATTTTTCACTTTTTTCATTTATGAAAATTATTATTGTTTTTTACTTTTTTAATAATCATTTTTAATTAATTATTTAAAGCTTTTAATTGAATAGAGTAGAAAAAATCTTTAGAGGCAACCGCCATAGCTTTTCTTAAAGATCTATTTCAGAAGCTGCTAAGCTTCATCATCAGAGAAATTTTGGCACGCATTGCTAACCATTAAGCTAACAATACGCTGGTTTTGATGTCATCTAAACTCCTAGTTCTATTCTTCTTTACCATATGCATGAGTAACTTCCGCCGTTTGACAGTTAGCAGTGTTATCATGATGGATTTTTTGACAGATCTCTTTTATCGGCAGGACTGCCTTACCGCGTGCTCTCGGTTTTGTTATTGCTTTTTTATACCAACAATTTTTGTTGAGTTACGGCCTTTACATTTGCAAGCATTCATGAAACGAGCTCAAGGCCAAGAATAATAATTTTTCACTTTTTTCATTTATGAAAATTATTATTGTTTTTTATTTTTTTAATAATCATTTTTAATTAATTATTTAAAGCTTTTAATTGAATAGAGTAGAAAAAATGTGTAGAGGCAACCGCCATAGCTTTTCTTATAGATCCATTTCGGAAGCTGCTAAGCTTCTTCATCAGAGAAATTTTGGCAGGCATTGCTAACCATTAAGCTAACAATACGCTGGTTTTGATGTAATCTAAACTCCAAGTTCTATTCTTCTTTACCATATGCATGAGTAACTTCCGCCGTTTGACAGTTAGCAGTGTTATCATGATGGATTTTTTGACAGATATGTTTTATCAGCAGGACTGCCTTACCGCGTGCTCTCGGTTGTGTTATTGCTTTTTTATACCAACAATTTTTGTTGAATTACGGCCTTTACATTTGCAAGCATTCATGAAACGAGCTCAAGGTAAAGAATAATAATTTTTCACTTTTTTCATTTATGAAAATTATTATTGTTTTTTACTTTTTTAATAATCATTTTTAATTAATTATTTAAAGCTTTTAATTGAATAGAGTAGAAAAAATCTTTAGAGGCAACCGCCATAGCTTTTCTTAAAGATCTATTTCAGAAGCTGCTAAGCTTCATCATCAGAGAAATTTTGGCACGCATTGCTAACCATTAAGCTAACAATACGCTGGTTTTGATGTCATCTAAACTCCTAGTTCTATTCTTCTTTACCATATGCATGAGTAACTTCCGCCGTTTGACAGTTAGCAGTGTTATCATGATGGATTTTTTGACAGATCTCTTTTATCGGCAGGACTGCCTTACCGCGTGCTCTCGGTTTTGTTATTGCTTTTTTATACCAACAATTTTTGTTGAGTTACGGCCTTTACATTTGCAAGCATTCATGAAACGAGCTCAAGGCCAAGAATAATAATTTTTCACTTTTTTCATTTATGAAAATTATTATTGTTTTTTATTTTTTTAATAATCATTTTTAATTAATTATTTAAAGCTTTTAATTGAATAGAGTAGAAAAAATGTGTAGAGGCAACCGCCATAGCTTTTCTTATAGATCCATTTCGGAAGCTGCTAAGCTTCTTCATCAGAGAAATTTTGGCAGGCATTGCTAACCATTAAGCTAACAATACGCTGGTTTTGATGTAATCTAAACTCCAAGTTCTATTCTTCTTTACCATATGCATGAGTAACTTCCGCCGTTTGACAGTTAGCAGTGTTATCATGATGGATTTTTTGACAGATCTCTTTTAGCAGCAGGACTGCCTTACCGCGTGCTCTCGGTTGTGTTATTGCTTTTTTATACCAACAATTTTTGTTGAATTACGGCCTGTACATTTTCAAGCATTCATGAAACGAGCTCAAGGCCAAGAATAATAATTTTTCCCTTTTTTCATATATAAAAATTATTATTGTTTTTTATTTTTTTAATAATCATTTTTAATTAATTATTTAAAGCTTTTAATTGAATAGAGTAGGAAAAATGTGTAGAGGCAACCGCCATAGCTTTTCTTATAGATCCATTTCGGAAGCTGCTAAGCTTCTTCATCAGAGAAATTTTGGCAGGCATTGCTAACCGTTAAGCTAACAATACGCTGGTTTTGATGTCATCTAAACTCCTAGTTCTATTCTTCTTTACCATATGCATGAGCCACTTCCGCCGTTTGACAGTTAGTAGTGTTATCATGATGGATTTTTTGACAGATATGTTTTATCAGCAGGACTGCCTTACCGCGTGCTCTCGGTTGTGTTATTGCTTTTTTATACCAACAATTTTTGTTGAATTACGGCCTTTACATTTGCAAGCATTCATGAAACGAGTTCAAGGCCAAGAATAATAATTTTTCACTTTTTTCATTTATGAAAATTATTATTGTTTTTTATTTTTTTAATAATCATTTTTAATTAATTATTTAAAGCTTTTAATTGAATAGAGTAGGAAAAATGTGTAGAGGCAACCGCCATAGCTTTTCTTATAGATCGATTTCGGAAGCTGCTAAGCTTCTTCATCAGATAAACTTTGGCACGCATTGCTAACCATTAAGCTAACAATACGCTGGTTTTGATGTCATCTAAACTCCTAGCTCTATTCTTCTTTACCATATGCATGAGCCACTTCCGCCGTTTGACAGTTAGTAGTGTTATCATGATGGATTTTTTGACAGATATGTTTTATCAGCAGGACTGCCTTACCGCGTGCTCTCGGTTGTGTTATTGCTTTTTTATACCAAAAATTTTTGATGAATTACGGCCTTTACATTTGCAAGCATTCATGAAACGAGCTCAAGGACAAGAATAATAATTTTTCACCTTTTTCATTTATGAAAATTATTATTGTTTTTTATTTTTTTAATAATCATTTTTAATAAATTATTTAAAGCTTTTAATTGAATAGAGTAGAAAAAATGTTTAGAGGCAACCGCCAAAGCTTTTCTTAAAGATCCATTTCAGAAGCTGCTAAGCTTCATCATCAGAGAAATTTTGGCAGGCATTGCTAACCATTAAGCTAACAATACGCTGGTTTTGATGTCATCTAAACTCCTAGTTCTATTCTTCTTTACCATATGCATGAGTAACTTCCGCCGTTTGACAGTTAGCAGTGTTATCATGATGGATTTTTTGACAGATCTCTTTTAGCAGCAGGACTGCCTTACCGCGTGCTCTCGGTTGTGTTATTGCTTTTTTATACCAACAATTTTTGTTTAATTACGGCCTGTACATTTTCAAGCATTCATGAAACGAGCTCAAGGCCAAGAATAATAATTTTTCCCTTTTTTCATATATAAAAATTATTATTGTTTTTTATTTTTTTAATAATCATTTTTAATTAATTATTTAAAGCTTTTAATTGAATAGAGTAGGAAAAATGTGTAGAGGCAACCGCCATAGCTTTTCTTATAGATCCATTTCGGAAGCTGCTAAGCTTCTTCATCAGAGAAATTTTGGCAGGCATTGCTAACCGTTAAGCTAACAATACGCTGGTTTTGATGTCATCTAAACTCCTAGTTCTATTCTTCTTTACCATATGCATGAGCCACTTCCGCCGTTTGACAGTTAGTAGTGTTATCATGATGGATTTTTTGACAGATATGTTTTATCAGCAGGACTGCCTTACCGCGTGCTCTCGGTTGTGTTATTGCTTTTTTATACCAACAATTTTTGTTGAATTACGGCCTTTACATTTGCAAGCATTCATGAAACGAGCTCAAGGCCAAGAATAATAATTTTTCACTTTTTTCATTTATGAAAATTATTATTGCTTTTTATTTTTTTAATAATCATTTTTAATTAATTATTTAAAGCTTTTAATTGAATAGAGTAGGAAAAATGTGTAGAGGCAACCGCCATAGCTTTTCTTATAGATCGATTTCGGAAGCTGCTAAGCTTCTTCATCAGATAAATTTTGGCACGCATTGCTAACCATTAAGCTAACAATACGCTGGTTTTGATGTCATCTAAACTCCTAGCTCTATTCTTCTTTACCATATGCATGAGCCACTTCCGCCGTTTGACAGTTAGTAGTGTTATCATGATGGATTTTTTGACAGATATGTTTTATCAGCAGGACTGCCTTGCCGCGTGCTCTCGGTTGTGTTATTGCTTTTTTATACCAAAAATTTTTGATGAATTACGGCCTTTACATTTGCAAGCATTCATGAAACGAGCTCAAGGACAAGAATAATAATTTTTCACCTTTTTCATTTATGAAAATTATTATTGTTTTTTATTTTTTTAATAATCATTTTTAATTAATTATTTAAAGCTTTTAATTGAATAGAGTAGAAAAAATGTTTAGAGGCAACCGCCAAAGCTTTTCTTAAAGACTATAAGTATCTATGGGTTAATAATGGTAGACTTTTAATGAAAAAGGCTGATGATGGCAAGGTTGTTACACTGAGAACTTTTGACGATGTGTCAAAAGTTACTTAGATAAACAATTTTTTCTTTTTTAATTATTAAAATTTCATATGGTTTTGAGTAATTTTTCATTTAATAACAACCTTGACATATTCAGTCCTATTAATGATGTAAATTTATTGTATAATTTTAATGACTCGTTTGTTGTTGTTCACCAGAACATACGGAGTCTTCGGCAAAATTTTAATTTATTGTTGTGCAACCTCGAGGTTTTTAAAAATTATCCGAATTTGATTTTCGTCTCAGAAATTTGGATTTATTCGCATGAAGTCGCAGATTTTGCTCTACCGGGCTATAATTTTTATGCTAACACAAATGATACGTACTCTGCAGGTGGTGTTGGCGTTTTTGTTAGTAGTATGTATGAATGTGATTTTGTTGAATTCAATCTCACAAGCGCTAACATTCTAAAGGTATCGTTAAGTATATCTGGCAAGAGTTTTACTTTTATATGCGTGTATAGATTACATGCGGTTCCTTTTCAGACATTTATGGAAGAGTTCTCAGGTCTTCTTTGTAGTGAAAATTCGGGCAACACTTTTCTCTTAGGTGATTTTAATGTAGATATTCTACAACCTAGTGATACTGTAGATAGCTACCTTATTCTAATGGCTAACCATGGTCTAACCTCCTATTTAAATGAACCTACCCGTATTAGTTCAGGGAGCTGCCTTGATCATGTATTCTGTCGCAGTAGAAGCATCAATCTCGGTAATTTTACCTGTTTAAATTTTGACCTCGGAATAACAGATCATAATATGACGGGTATCATGGTAGACATGGCCTGCGGTAAAACTGCAAGTAAATTTAAGGCTAATTCCAAGTTAACCAAAATCAATTTTGATTATTTAAACGAGCGTTTGCGGTTTGAGTCATGGGACGAAGTATTCTCTGAAGAAGACGTATCCAAAGCATTTGGTATATTTCTGAATATTTTTAAAAACCACATTAGGTCTGCCAGCTTTTCTTTTACGCCACGTGGATCGGAAAGAAAGTTAAAGCCTTGGGTTAGCCGGAGATTGTTAAAAAAAATTCGTTTAAAAAATAAACTTGGCAAAAAGCTTAGGAAACATCCGTCAAATACCGATCTCCGTAATCGGTATGTGAATTTATGTAAGCAATTGAAAAGAGAAGTACATGTTGAACGTGATAATTTCTACTGCAATGAATTTAGGTCTTCTTATGGCAACCCTAAGAAAGAATGGTGCATTATTAACGGTCTTCTGAACAGCAACTGTAAAACATATGAAAACCCTATTGTTTTAAGCGATGGTGGCGAAAGTTTGTCTGACCCCACGATAGTAGCAAACCGCTTTAATAGCCACTTTCTAACAGTCGGGCAAACTAATGTTGTATTATCTCCAAGTTTAACTTCAGAGCGCCTAAACTCAGGAAACAGTTTTTTCTTTTCCCCTTTTAGCGGTTTCGAAATCTTAAAAGCAATTAGATCTCTTAATGACTCCAGATCGTGTGGGTATGATGGGATCTCGAATCAAGTCCTAAAACGTGTGGCGTTAAATGTAGTTGACATCTTAACTCATCTGTTCAACACAAGTGTTTTGTCAGGATCTTTTCCTGCAGATTTAAAATGTGCCATTGTCATACCTTTATTTAAAAAGGGCGATAGGAAAGATGTGAATAACTACAGACCAATCTCTTTACTTTCTTCTGTATCTAAAGTATTTGAGAGACTTATAAAGAGCAGAATTTTACCTTTTCTTGTAAATAATAACTTTTTCAGTTCGATGCAGTTTGGCTTTAGATGTGGAAGGTCAACGGAAGATGCCCTGTTAAACTTTTGTTCATTTATATACAAGGAACTAGACAATAAAAAGAACTGTGCTGGTCTGTTCGTTGATATAACGAAAGCTTTTGATATGGTAGACCACCAGATTCTATTGGAAAAATTGTATCGTGCGGGCTTTCGTGGTTTTATCTACGACTGGTTTAAATGCTACTTATCTAGAAGAGTGCAGATGGTAAAAATTGGAAACAGTTTAAGTAGTCCTGCTATAACTAACTTAGGAGTCCCCCAAGGTTCTGTTCTTGGTCCGTTACTATTTTTGGTATATTTAAATTCCATATTCTCCTTACCTTTCTTTGGAAAAGTTACCGCGTTCGCTGACGACCTTGCCATTGCCTATGGTTCATCGAACTATTTGGATTTGGTTTCAGGAATCAATAACGACGTACATTTATTAAGAGTTTGGTTTGCTGCCCATAAGCTTGTTGTCAGCAGGAAAACGAAAATGATGTATTTCAATCTACCTTTAAAAACATCTCCCGACATAGCGATTTTATTTCATTCCGCCGACTGCAAGCGTTTCACCCTAAATAGTTTCCCGCACTCTGGTGTATCTTTTAGCTCCGACACAGATTGCTGTGACAAGTGTTTCTCAATTGAAAGAGTAAAGGATTTTCAATATCTTGGAGTCTCTGTTGATCAAAATTTAAATTGGCTTACGCACATTTCACGTCTGAAATCCTACATGCGGTCTACTGTTCGTTATTTCTATAGTCTAAGAAAGATTTGCTCCAATTCCACACTTAAGACTCTATACTATGCCTTGGTCCACTCAAAGCTCCAATATGGCATAAACTGCTGGGGTGGTGCGTCTTTCAATAAAGTTCGGTATCTTTTAACCATACAAAAATGTATCATAAGAAAAATATGCAACGTAAGTCGATTACACCACACCATGGAGTTGTTTGTGAACCTGGGAATTCTTCCTGTTAAGCATTTGTACTACTACAAATGTCTAAAGATTTTTTTCATTCGCTGTGGGTATATGCAAAGTTTAGTCTCTGATAACTATAACTTAAGAGGAAACCTGCAAGGACTGGTTGCTGTACCCACTTCTCGTACTACGCGCTTTAATCATTATTATACAATTGTCTCTTGTAAACTTTTCAACGCCTTACCTGCGCCTATACGTACTATTAGGAGCTTGCATAAATTCTTGTCGAAAGTTAAGTTATTTCTTTTAGAGATACCACACGATGATATTAAAAATTTGCTGAACCCAATCACTTAGAAAGTTTTCATTTAATTAATTCTTCTTAAGCCTAAATATGTAGATACAGCTATTTCATAGCATTTTCATAATTCTTTATAAAATTCCTGTACCCCACACACTATTGTAATATCTATAAATTTTATTTTATGTCGGCATTCAATACTTAAATGTAAAAACGTATTTTACTATTTTAAAGAATGCTGTACTTTTTCTTACATTTTAATCCTAGCGTCAATATTTCTTTGTTTTAAGCTTCTACCCTTATGTACTTTTGTAAAAATGCGATTTGTAAGAAAAAAGAAATAAAAATAAAAAAAAAAAATAAAAAATCCATTTCAGAAGCTGCTAAGCTTCATCATCAGAGAAATTTTGGCAGGCATTGCTAACCATTAAGCTAACAATACGCTGGTTTTGATGTCATCTAAACTCCTAGTTCTATTCTTCTTTACCATATGCATGAGTAACTTCCGCCGTTTGACAGTTAGCAGTGTTATCATGATGGATTTTTTCACAGATCTGTTTTATCAGCAGGACTGCCTTACAGCGTGCTCTCGGTTTTGTTATTGCTTTTTTATACCAACAATTTTTATTGAATTACGGCCTGTACATTTTCAAGCATTCATGAAACGAGCTCAAGGCCAAGAATAATAGTTTTTCACTTTTTTCATTTATGAAAATTATTATTGTTTTTTATTTTTTTAATAATCATTTTTAATAAATTATTAAAAGCTTTTAATTGAATAGAGTAGGAAAAATGTGTAGAGGCAACCGCCATAGCTTTTCTTATAGATCGATTTCGGAAGCTGCTAAGCTTCTTCATCAGATAAATTTTGGCACGCCTTGCTAACCAATAAGCTAACAGTACGCTGGTTTTGATCTCACCTAAACTCCAAGTTCTATTCTTCCTTACCATATGCATGAGCTACTTCCGCCGTTTGACTGTTAGTAGTGTTTTTGACAGATCTGATTTATCAGCAGGACTGCCTTACCGCGTGCTCTCGGTTTTGTTATTGCTTTTTTATACCAACAATTTTTATTGAATTACGGCCTTTACATTTTCAAGCATTCATGAAACGAGCTCAAGGCCAAGAATAATAGTTTTTCACTTTTTTCATTTATGAAAATTATTATTGTTTTTTATTTTTTTAATAATCATTTTTAATAAATTATTAAAAGCTTTTAATTGAATAGAGTAGGAAAAATGTTTAGAGGCAACCGCCATAGCTTTTCTTATAGATCCATTTCGGAAGCTGCTAAACTTCTTCATCAGAGAAATTTTGGCACGCATTGCTAACCACTTCCGCCGTTTGACAGTTAGTAGTGTTATCATGATGGATTTTTTGACAGATCTGTTTTATCAGCAGGACTGCCTTACCGCGTGCTCTCGGTTTTATTATTGCTTTTTTATACCAACAATTTTTATTGAATTACGGCCTTTACATTTTCAAGCATTCATGAAACGAGCTCAAGGCCAAGAATAATAATTTTTCACTTTTTTCATTTATGAAAATTATTATTGTTTTTTATTTTTTTAATAATCATTTTTAATTAATTATTAAAAGCTTTTAATTGAATAGAGTAGGAAAAATGTTTAGAGGCAACCGCCATAGCTTTTCTTATAGATCCATTTCGGAAGCTGCTAAGCTTCTTCATCAGAGAAATTTTGGCACGCCTTGCTAACCAATAAGCTAAGAGTACGCTGGTTTTGATGTCACCTAAACTCCTAGTTCTAGTCTTCTTTACCTTATGCATGAGCTACTTCCGCCGTTTGATAGTTAGTAGTGTTTTTGACAGATCTGTTTTATCAGCAGGACTGCCTTACTGCGTGCGCTCGGTTTTGTTATTGCTTTTTTATACCAACAATTTTTATTGAATTAAGGCCTTTACATTTTCAAGCATTCATGAAACGAGCTCAAGGCCAAGAATAATAGTTTTTCACTTTTTTCATTTATGAAAATTATTATTGTTTTTTATTTTTTTAATAATCATTTTTAATAAATTATTAAAAGCTTTTAATTGAATAGAGTAGGAAAAATGTGTAGAGGCAACCGCCATAGCTTTTCTTATAGATCGATTTCGGAAGCTGCTAAGCTTCTTCATCAGATAAATTTTGGCACGCCTTGCTAACCAATAAGCTAACAGTACGCTGGTTTTGATCTCACCTAAACTCCAAGTTCTATTCTTCCTTACCATATGCATGAGCTACTTCCGCCGTTTGACTGTTAGTAGTGTTTTTGACAGATCTGATTTATCAGCAGGACTGCCTTACCGCGTGCTCTCGGTTTTGTTATTGCTTTTTTATACCAACAATTTTTGATGAATTACGGCCTTTACATTTTCAAGCATTCATGAAACGAGCTCAAGGCCAAGAATAATAGTTTTTCACTTTTTTCATTTATGAAAATTATTATTGTTTTTTATTTTTTTAATAATCATTTTTAATAAATTATTAAAAGCTTTTAATTGAATAGAGTAGGAAAAATGTTTAGAGGCAACCGCCATAGCTTTTCTTATAGATCCATTTCGGAAGCTGCTAAACTTCTTCATCAGAGAAATTTTGGCACGCATTGCTAACCACTTCCGCCGTTTGACAGTTAGTAGTGTTATCATGATGGATTTTTTGACAGATCTGTTTTATCAGCAGGACTGCCTTACCGCGTGCTCTCGGTTTTATTACTGCTTTTTTATACCAACAATTTTTATTGAATTACGGCCTTTACATTTTCAAGCATTCATGAAACGAGCTCAAGGCCAAGAATAATAATTTTTCACTTTTTTCATTTATGAAAATTATTATTGTTTTTTATTTTTTTAATAATCATTTTTAATTAATTATTAAAAGCTTTTAATTGAATAGAGTAGGAAAAATGTTTAGAGGCAACCGCCATAGCTTTTCTTATAGATCCATTTCGGAAGCTGCTAAGCTTCTTCATCAGAGAAATTTTGGCACGCCTTGCTAACCAATAAGCTAAGAGTACGCTGGTTTTGATGTCACCTAAACTCCTAGTTCTAGTCTTCTTTACCTTATGCATGAGCTACTTCCGCCGTTTGATAGTTAGTAGTGTTTTTGACAGATCTGTTTTATCAGCAGGACTGCCTTACTGCGTGCGCTCGGTTTTGTTATTGCTTTTTTATACCAACAATTTTTATTGAATTAACACCTTTACATTTTCAAGCATTCATGAAACGAGCTCAAGGCCAAGAATAATAATTTTTCACTTTTTTCATTTATGAAAATTATTATTGTTTTTTATTTTTTTAATAATCATTTTTAATTAATTATTAAAAGCTTTTAATTGAATAGAGTAGGAAAAATGTTTAGAGGCAACCGCCATAGCTTTTCTTATAGATCCATTTCGGAAGCTGCTAAGCTTCTTCATCAGAGAAATTTTGGCACGCCTTGCTAACCAATAAGCTAACAGTACGCTGGTTTTGATGTCACCTAAACTCCTAGTTCTATTCTTCTCTACCATATGCATGAGCTACTTCCGCCGTTTGACAGTTAGTAGTGTTTTTGACAGATCTGTTTTATCAGCAGGACTGCCTTACCGCGTGCTCTCGGTTTTGTTATTGCTTTTTTATACCAACAATTTTTATTGAATTACGGCCTTTACATTTTCAAGCATTCATGAATGTATATTGTTTTTTATTTTTTTAATATTCATTTTTAATTAGTTGTTAAAAGCTTTTAATTGAAAAGAGTAGGAAAAATGTTTAGAGGCAGCCGCCATAGCTTTTCTTATAGATCCATTTCGGAAGCTGCTAAGCTTCTTCATCAGAGAAATTTTGGCACGCCTTGCTAACCAATAAGCTAACAATACGCTGGTTTTGATGTCACCTAAACTCCTAGTTCTATTCTTCTTTACCATATGCATGAGCTACTTCCGCCGTTTGACAGTTAGTAGTGTTTTTGACAGATCTGTTTTATCAACAGGACTGCCTTACCGCGTGCTCTCGGTTTTGTTATTGCTTTTTTATACCAACAATTTTTGTTGAATTACGCCTTTACATTTGCAAGCATTCATGAAACGAGCTCAAGGCCAAGAATAATAATTTTTCACTTTTTTCATTTATGAAAATTATTATTGTTTTTTATTTTTTTAATAATCATTTTTAATAAATTATTAAAAGCTTTTAATTGAATAGAGTAGGAAAAATGTTTAGAGGCAACCGCCAAAGCTTTTCTTAAAGATCCATTTCAGAAGCTGCTAAGCTTCATCATCAGAGAAATTTTGGCAGGCATTGCTAACCATTAAGCTAACAATACGCTGGTTTTGATGTCATCTAAACTCCTAGTTCTATTCTTCTTTACCATATGCATGAGTAACTTCCGCCGTTTGACAGTTAGCAGTGTTATCATGATGGATTTTTTGACAGATCTCTTTTATCGGCAGGACTGCCTTACCGCGTGCTCTCGGTTTTGTTATTGCTTTTTTATACCAACAATTTTTGTTGAATTACGGCCTTTACATTTGCAAGCATTCATGAAACGAGCTCAAGGCCAAAAATAATAATTTTTCACTTTTTTCATTTATGAAAATTATTATTGTTTTTTATTTTTTTAATAATCATTTTTAATTAATTATTTAAAGCTTTTAATTGAATAGAGTAGAAAAAATGTTTAGAGGCAACCGCCATAGCTTTTCTTAAAGATCCATTTCAGAAGCTGCTAAGCTTCATCATCAGAGAAATTTTGGCAGGCATTGCTAACCATTAAGCTAACAATACGCTGGTTTTGATGTCACCTAAACTCCTAGTTCTATTCTTCTTTACCATATGCATGAGCTACTTCCGCCGTTTGACAGTTAGTAGTGTTTTTGACAGATCTGTTTTATCAGCAGGACTGCCTTACCGCGTGCTCTCGGTTTTGTTATTGCTTTTTTATACCAACAATTTTTATTGAATTACGGCCTTTACATTTTCAAGCATTCATGAATGTATATTGTTTTTTATTTTTTTAATATTCATTTTTAATTAATTGTTAAAAGCTTTTAATTGAAAAGAGTAGGAAAAATGTTTAGAGGCAGCCGCCATAGCTTTTCTTATAGATCCATTTCGGAAGCTGCTAAGCTTCTTCATCAGAGAAATTTTGGCACGCCTTGCTAACCAATAAGCTAACAATACGCTGGTTTTGATGTCACCTAAACTCCTAGCTCTATTCTCCTTTACCATATGCATGAGCTACTTCCGCCGTTTGACAGTTAGTAGTGTTTTTGACAGATCTGTTTTATCAGCAGGACTGTCTTACCGCGTGCTCTCGGTTTTGTTATTGCTTTTTTATACCAACAATTTTTGTTGAATTACGCCTTTACATTTGCAAGCATTCATGAAACGAGCTCAAGGCCAAGAATAATAATTTTTCACTTTTTTCATTTATGAAAATTATTATTGTTTTTTATTTTTTTAATAATCATTTTTAATTAATTATTAAAAGCTTTTAATTGAATAGAGTAGGAAAAATGTTTAGAGGCAACCGCCATAGCTTTTCTTATAGATCGATTTCGGAAGCTGCTATACTTCTTCATCAGAGAAATTTTGGCACGCATTGTTAACCACTTCCGCCGTTTGACAGTTAGCAGTGTTATCATGATGGATTTTTTGACAGATCTGTTTTATCAGCAGGACTGCCTTACAGCGTGCTCTCGGTTTTGTTATTGCTTTTTTATACCAACAATTTTTATTGAATTACGGCCTGTACATTTTCAAGCGTTCATGAATGTATATTGTTTTTTTATTTTTTTAATATTCATTTTTAATTAATTGTTAAAAGCTTTTAATTGAAAAGAGTAGGAAAAATGTTTAGAGGCAGCCGCCATAGCTTTTCTTATAGATCCATTTCGGAAGCTGCTAAGCTTCTTCATCAGAGAAATGTTGGCACGCCTTGCTAACCAATAAGCTAACAGTACGCTGGTTTTGATCTCACCTAAACTCCAAGTTCTATTCTTCTTTACCATATGCATGAGCTACTTCCGCCGTTTGACTGTTAGTAGTGTTTTTGACAGATCGGTTTTATCAGCAGGACTGCCTTACCGCGTGCTCTCGGTTTTGTTATTGCTTTTTTATACCAACAATTTTTATTGAATTACGGCCTTTACATTTTCAAGCATTCATGAAACGAGCTCAAGGCCAAGAATAATAGTTTTTCACTTTTTTCATTTATGAAAATTATTATTGTTTTTTTATTTTTTTAATAATCATTTTTAATAAATTATTAAAAGCTTTTAATTGAATAGAGTAGGAAAAATGTTTAGAGGCAACCGCCATAGCTTTTCTTATAGATCCATTTCGGAAGCTGCTAAACTTCTTCATCAGAGAAATTTTGGCACGCATTGCTAGCCACTTCCGCCGTTTGACAGTTAGTAGTGTTATCATGATGGATTTTTTGACAGATCTGTTTTATCAGCAGGACTGCCTTACCGGTGCTCTCGGTTTTATTATTGCTTTTTTCTACCAACAATTTTTATTGAATTACGGCCTTTACATTTTCAAGCATTCATGAAACGAGCTCAAGGCCAAGAATAATAATTTTTCACTTTTTTCATTTATGAAAATTATTATTGTTTTTTATTTTTTTAATAATCATTTTTAATTAATTATTAAAAGCTTTTAATTGAATAGAGTAGGAAAAATGTTTAGAGGCAACCGCCATAGCTTTTCTTATAGATCCATTTCGGAAGCTGCTAAGCTTCTTCATCAGAGAAATTTTGGCACGCCTTGCTAACCAATAAGCTAAGAGTACGCTGGTTTTGATGCCACCTAAACTCCTAGTTCTATTCTTCTTTACCATATGCATGAGCTACTTCCGCCGTTTGACAGTTAGTAGTGTTTTTGACAGATCTGTTTTATCAGCAGGACTGCCTTACTGCGTGCGCTCGGTTTTGTTATTGCTTTTTTATACCAACAATTTTTATTGAATTAAGGCCTTTACATTTTCAAGCATTCATGAAACGAGCTCAAGGCCAAGAATAATAATTTTTCACTTTTTTCATTTATGAAAATTATTATTGTTTTTTATTTTTTTAATAATCATTTTTAATTAATTATTAAAAGCTTTTAATTGAATAGAGTAGGAAAAATGTTTAGAGGCAACCGCCATAGCTTTTCTTATAGATCCATTTCGGAAGCTGCTAAGCTTCTTCATCAGAGAAATTTTGGCACGCCTTGCTAACCAATAAGCTAACAGTACGCTGGTTTTGATGTCACCTGAACTCCTAGTTCTATTCTTCTTTACCATATGCATGAGCCACTTCCGCCGTTTGACAGTTAGTAGTGTTATCATGATGGATTTTTTGACAGATATGTTTTATCAGCAGGACTGCCTTACCGCGTGCTCTCGGTTGTGTTATTGCTTTTTTATACCAACAATTTTTGTTGAATTACGGCCTTTACATTTTCAAGCATTCATGAATGTATATTGTTTTTTATTTTTATAATAATCATTTTTAAATAATTATTTAAAGCTTTTAATTGAGTAGAGTAGGAAAAATGTGTAGAGGCAACCGCCATAGCTTTTCTTATAGATCCATTTCGGAAGCTGCTAAGCTTCTTCATCAGAGAAATTTTGGCACGCATTGCTAACCATTAAGCTAACAATACGCTGGTTTTGATGTCATCTAAACTCCTAGCTCTATTCTTCTTTACCATATGCATGAGCCACTTCCGCCGTTTGACAGTTCGTAGTGTTATCATGATGGATTTTTTGACAGGTATGTTTTATCAGCAGGACTGCCTTACCGCGTGCTCTCGGTTTTGTTATTGCTTTTTTATACCATCAATTTTTGTTGAATTACGGCCTTTACATTTGCAAGCATTCATGAAACGAGCTCAAGGCCAAGAATAATAATTTTTCACTTTTTCCATTTGTGAAAATTATTATTGTTTTTTATTTTTTTAATAATCATTTTTAATTAATTATTAAAAGCTTTTAATTGAATAGAGTAGGAAAAATGTTTAGAGGCAACCGCCATAGCTTTTCTTAAAGATCCATTTCGGAAGCTGCTAAGCTTCTTCATCAGAGAAATTTTGGCACGCCTTGCTAACCAATAAGCTAACAGTACGCTGGTTTTGAGTCACCTAAACTCCTAGTTCTATTCTTCTTTACCATATGCATGAGCTACTTCCGCCGTTTGACAGTTAGTAGTGTTTTTGACAGATCTGTTTTATCAGCAGGACTGCCTTACTGCGTGCTCTCGGTTTTGTTATTGCTTTTTTATACCAACAATTTTTATTGAATTACGGCCTTTACATTTTCAAGCATTCATGAAACGACCTCAAGGCCAAGAATAATAATTTTTCACTTTTTTCATTTATGAAAATTATTATTGTTTTTTATTTTTTTAATAATCATTTTTAATTAATTATTTAAAGCTTTTAATTGAATAGAGTAGAAAAATGTTTAGAGGCAACCGCCATAGCTTTTCTTGAAGATCCATTTCGGAAGCTGCTAAGCTTCTTCATCAGAGAAATTTTGGCAGGCATTGCTAACCATTAAGCTAACAATACGCTGGTTTTGATGTCGTCTAAACTCCTAGTTCTATTCTTCTTTACCATATGCATGAGTAACTTCCGCCGTTTGACAGTTAGCAGTGTTATCATGATGGATTTTTTGACAGATATGTTTTATCAGCAGGACTGCCTTACCGCGTGCTCTCGGTTTTGTTATTGTTTTTTTATACCAACAATTTTTGTTGAATTACAGCCTGTACATTTTAAAGCATTCATGAATGTATATTGTTTTTTATTTTTTTAATATTCATTTTTAATTAATTGTTAAAAGCTTTTAATTGAAAAGAGTAGGAAAAATGTTTAGAGGCAGCCGCCATAGCTTTTCTTATAGATCCATTTCGGAAGCTGCTAAGCTTCATCATCAGAGAAATTTTGGCAGGCATTGCTAACCATTAAGCTAACAATACGCTGGTTTTGATGTCATCTAAACTCCTAGTTCTATTCTTCTTTACCATATGCATGAGTAACTTCCGCCGTTTGACAGTTAGCAGTGTTATCATGATGGATTTTTTGACAGATCTCTTTTATCAGCAGGACTGCCTTACCGCGTGCTCTCGGTTGTGTTATTGCTTTTTTATACCAACAATTTTTGTTGAATTACGGCCTGTACATTTTCAAGCATTCATGAAACGAGCTCAAGGCCAAGAATAATAATTTTTCACTTTTTTCATATATGAAAATTATTATGGTTTTTTATTTTTTTAATAATCATTTTTAATTAATTATTTAAAGCTTTTAATTGAATAGAGTAGGAAAAATGTGTAGAGGCAACCGCCATAGCTTTTCTTATAGATCGATTTCGGAAGCTGCTAAGCTTCTTCATCAGAGAAATTTTGGCACGCATTGCTAACCATTAAGCTAACAATACGCTGGTTTTGATGTCATCTAAACTCCTAGCTCTATTCTTCTTTACCATATGCATGAGCCACTTCCGCCGTTTGACAGTTAGTAGTGTTATCATGATGGATTTTTTGACAGATCTCTTTTAGCAGCAGGACTGCCTTACCGCGTGCTCTCGGTTGTGTTATTGCTTTTTTATACCAACAATTTTTGTTGAATTACGGCCTGTACATTTTCAAGCATTCATGAAACGAGCTCAAGGCCAAGAATAATAATTTTTCACTTTTTTCATTTATGAAAATTGTTATTGTTTTTTATTTTTTTAATAATCATTTTTAATTAATTATTTAAAGCTTTTAATTGAATAGAGTAGGAAAAATGTGTAGAGGCAACCGCCATAGCTTTTCTTATAGATCCATTTCGGAAGCTGCTAAGCTTCTCCATCAGAGAAATTTTGGCACGCCTTGCTAACCAATAAGCTAAGAGTACGCTGGTTTTGATGTCACCTAAACTCCTAGTTCTATTCTTCTTTACCATATGCATGAGCTACTTCCGCCGTTTGACAGTTAGTAGTGTTTTTGACAGATCTGTTTTATCAGCAGGACTGCCTTACTGCGTGCGCTCGGTTTTGTTATTGCTTTTTTATACCAACAATTTTTATTGAATTACGGCCTTTACATTTTCAAGCATTCATGAAACGAGCTCAAGGCCAAGAATAATAGTTTTTCACTTTTTTCATTTATGAAAATTATTATTGTTTTTTATTTTTTTAATAATCATTTTTAATTAATTATTAAAAGCTTTTAATTGAGTAGAGTAAGAAAAATGTGTAGAGGCAACCGGAATAGCTTTTCTTATAGATCCATTTCGGAAGCTGCTAAGCTTCTTCATCAGAGAAATTTTGGCACGCATTGCTAACCATTAAGCTAACAATACGCTGGTTTTGATGTCATCTAAACTCCTAGCTCTACTCTTCTTTACCATATGCATGAGCCACTTCCGCCGTTTGACAGTTAGTAGTGTTATCATGATGGATTTTTTGACAGGTATGTTTTATCAGCAGGACTGCCTTACCGCGTGCTCTCGGTTTTGTTATTGCTTTTTTATACCAACAATTTTTGTTGAATTACGGCCTTTACATTTGCAAGCATTCATGAAACGAGCTCAAGGCCAAGAATAATAATTTTTCACTTTTTTCATTTATGAAAATTATTATTGTTTTTTATTTTTTTAATAATAATTTTTAATTAATTATTAAAAGCTTTTAATTGAATAGAGTAGGAAAAATGTTTAGAGGCAACCGCCATAGCTTTTCTTAAAGATCCATTTCGGAAGCTGCTAAGCTTCTTCATCAGAGAAATTTTGGCACGCCTTGCTAACCAATAAGCTAACAGTACGCTGGTTTTGATGTCACCTAAACTCCTAGTTCTATTCTTCTTTACCATATGCATGAGCTACTTCCGCCGTTTGACAGTTAGTAGTGTTTTTGACAGATCTGTTTTATCAGCAGGACTGCCTTACTGCGTGCTCTCGGTTTTGTTATTGCTTTTTTATACCAACAATTTTTATTGAATTACGGCCTTTACATTTTCAAGCATTCATGAAACGAGCTCAAGGCCAAGAATAATAGTTTTTCACTTTTTTCATTTATGAAAATTATTATTGTTTTTTATTTTTTTAATAATCATTTTTAATTAATTATTAAAAGCTTTTAATTGAGTAGAGTAAGAAAAATGTGTAGAGGCAACCGCCATAGCTTTTCTTATAGATCCATTTCGGAAGCTGCTAAGCTTCTTCATCAGAGAAATTTTGGCACGCATTGCTAACCATTAAGCTAACAATACGCTGGTTTTGATGTCATCTAAACTCCTAGCTCTACTCTTCTTTACCATATGCATGAGCCACTTCCGCCGTTTGACAGTTAGTAGTGTTATCATGATGGATTTTTTGACAGGTATGTTTTATCAGCAGGACTGCCTTACCGCGTGCTCTCGGTTTTGTTATTGCTTTTTTATACCAACAATTTTTGTTGAATTACGGCCTTTACATTTGCAAGCATTCATGAAACGAGCTCAAGGCCAAGAATAATAATTTTTCACTTTTTTCATTTATGAAAATTATTATTGTTTTTTATTTTTTTAATAATAATTTTTAATTAATTATTAAAAGCTTTTAATTGAATAGAGTAGGAAAAATGTTTAGAGGCAACCGCCATAGCTTTTCTTAAAGATCCATTTCGGAAGCTGCTAAGCTTCTTCATCAGAGAAATTTTGGCACGCCTTGCTAACCAATAAGCTAACAGTACGCTGGTTTTGATGTCACCTAAACTCCTAGTTCTATTCTTCTTTACCATATGCATGAGCTACTTCCGCCGTTAGACAGTTAGTAGTGTTTTTGACAGATCTGTTTTATCAGCAGGACTGCCTTACTGCGTGCTCTCGGTTTTGTTATTGCTTTTTTATACCAACAATTTTTATTGAATTACGGCCTTTACATTTTCAAGCATTCATGAAACGAGCTCAAGGCCAAGAATAATAGTTTTTCACTTTTTTCATTTATGAAAATTATTATTGTTTTTTATTTTTTTAATAATCATTTTTAATAAATTATTAAAAGCTTTTAATTGAATAGAGTAGGAAAAATGTTTAGAGGCAACCGCCATAGCTTTTCTTATAGATCCATTTCGGAAGCTGCTAAACTTCTTCATCAGAGAAATTTTGGCACGCATTGCTAACCACTTCCGCCGTTTGACAGTTAGTAGTGTTATCATGATGGATTTTTTGACAGATCTGTTTTATCAGCAGGACTGCCTTAATGCGTGCTCTCGGTTTTATTATTGCTTTTTTATACCAACAATTTTTATTGAATTACGGCCTTTACATTTTCAAGCATTCATGAAACGAGCTCAAGGCCAAGAATAATAATTTTTCACTTTTTTCATTTATGAAAAATATTATTGTTTTTTATTTCTTTAATAATAATTTTTAATTAATTATTAAAAGCTTTTAATTGAATAGAGTAGGAAAAATGTTTAGAGGCAACCGCCATAGCTTTTCTTATAGATCCATTTCGGAAGCTGCTAAGCTTCTTCATCAGAGAAATTTTGGCACGCCTTGCTAACCAATAAGCTAAGAGTACGCTGGTTTTGATGTCACCTAAACTCCTAGTTCTATTCTTCTTTACCATATGCATGAGCTACTTCCGCCGTTTGACAGTTAGTAGTGTTTTTGACAGATCTGTTTTATCAGCAGGACTGCCCTACTGCGTGCGCTCGGTTTTGTTATTGCTTTTTTATACCAACAATTTTTATTGAATTACGGCCTTTACATTTTCAAGCATTCATGAAACGAGCTCAAGGCCAAGAATAATAATTTTTCACTTTTTTCATTTATGAAAATTATTATTGTTTTTTATTTTTTTAATAATCATTTTTAATTAATTATTAAAAGCTTTTAATTGAATAGAGTAGGAAAAATGTTTAGAGGCAACCGCCATAGCTTTTCTTATAGATCCATTTCGGAAGCTGCTAAGCTTCTTCATCAGAGAAATTTTGGCACGCCTTGCTAACCAATAAGCTAAGAGTACGCTGGTTTTGATGTCACCTAAACTCCTAGTTCTATTCTGCTTTACCATATGCATGAGCCACTTCCGCCGTTTGACAGTTAGTAGTGTTATCATGATGGATTTTTTGACAGATATGTTTTATCAGCAGGACTGCCTTACCGCGTGCTCTCGGTTGTGTTATTGCTTTTTTATACCAACAATTTTTGTTGAATTACGGCCTTTACATTTTCAAGCATTCATGAATGTATATTGTTTTTTATTTTTTTAATAATCATTTTTAAATAATTATTTAAAGCTTTTAATTGAGTAGAGTAGGAAAAATGTGTAGAGGCAACCGCCATAGCTTTTCTTATAGATCCATTTCGGAAGCTGCTAAGCTTCTTCATCAGAGAAATTTTGGCACGCATTGCTAACCATTAAGCTAACAATACGCTGGTTTTGATGTCATCTAAACTCCTAGCTCTATTCTTCTTTACCATATGCATGAGCCACTTCCGCCGTTTGACAGTTAGTAGTGTTATCATGATGGATTTTTTGACAGGTATGTTTTATCAGCAGGACTGCCTTACCGCGTGCTCTCGGTTTTGTTATTGTTTTTTTATACCAACAATTTTTGTTGAATTACAGCCTGTACATTTTAAAGCATTCATGAATGTATATTGTTTTTTATTTTTTTAATATTCATTTTTAATTAATTGTTAAAAGCTTTTAATTGAAAAGAGTAGGAAAAATGTTTAGAGGCAGCCGCCATAGCTTTTCTTATAGATCCATTTCGGAAGCTGCTAAGCTTCATCATCAGAGAAATTTTGGCAGGCATTGCTAACCATTAAGCTAACAATACGCTGGTTTTGATGTCATCTAAACTCCTAGTTCTATTCTTCTTTACCATATGCATGAGTAACTTCCGCCGTTTGACAGTTAGCAGTGTTATCATGATGGATTTTTTGACAGATCTCTTTTATCAGCAGGACTGCCTTACCGCGTGCTCTCGGTTGTGTTATTGCTTTTTTATACCAACAATTTTTGTTGAATTACGGCCTGTACATTTTCAAGCATTCATGAAACGAGCTCAAGGCCAAGAATAATAATTTTTCACTTTTTTCATATATGAAAATTATTATGGTTTTTTATTTTTTTAATAATCATTTTTAATTAATTATTTAAAGCTTTTAATTGAATAGAGTAGGAAAAATGTGTAGAGGCAACCGCCATAGCTTTTCTTATAGATCGATTTCGGAAGCTGCTAAGCTTCTTCATCAGAGAAATTTTGGCACGCATTGCTAACCAATAAGCTAAGAGTACGCTGGTTTTGATGTCACCTAAACTCCTAGTTCTATTCTTCTTTACCATATGCATGAGCTACTTCCGCCGTTTGACAGTTAGTAGTGTTATCATGATGGATTTTTTGACAGATATGTTTTATCAGCAGGACTGCCTTACCGCGTGCTCTCGGTTGTGTTATTGCTTTTTTATACCAACAATTTTTATTGAATTACGGCCTTTACATTTTCAAGCATTCATGAAACGAGCTCAAGGCCAAGAATAATAATTTTTCACTTTTTTCATTTATGAAAATTATTATTGTTTTTTATTTTTTTAATAATAATTTTTAATTAATTATTAAAAGCTTTTAATTGAATAGAGTAGGAAAAATGTTTAGAGGCAACCGCCATAGCTTTTCTTAAAGATCCATTTCGGAAGCTGCTAAGCTTCTTCATCAGAGAAATTTTGGCACGCCTTGCTAACCAATAAGCTAAGAGTACGCTGGTTTTGATGTCACCTAAACTCCTAGTTCTATTCTGCTTTACCATATGCATGAGCCACTTCCGCCGTTTGACAGTTAGTAGTGTTATCATGATGGATTTTTTGACAGATATGTTTTATCAGCAGGACTGCCTTACCGCGTGCTCTCGGTTGTGTTATTGCTTTTTTATACCAACAATTTTTATTGAATTACGGCCTTTACATTTTCAAGCATTCATGAAACGAGCTCAAGGCCAAGAATAATAGTTTTTCACTTTTTTCATTTATAAAAATTATTATTGTTTTTTATTTTTTTAATAATCATTTTTAATTAATTATTTAAAGCTTTTAATTGAATAGAGTAGAAAAATGTTTAGAGGCAACCGCCATAGCTTTTCTTGAAGATCCATTTCGGAAGCTGCTAAGCTTCTTCATCAGAGAAATTTTGGCAGGCATTGCTAACCATTAAGCTAACAATACGCTGGTTTTGATGTCGTCTAAACTCCTAGTTCTATTCTTCTTTACCATATGCATGAGTAACTTCCGCCGTTTGACAGTTAGCAGTGTTATCATGATGGATTTTTTGACAGATATGTTTTATCAGCAGGACTGCCTTACCGCGTGCTCTCGGTTTTGTTATTGTTTTTTTATACCAACAATTTTTGTTGAATTACAGCCTGTACATTTTAAAGCATTCATGAATGTATATTGTTTTTTATTTTTTTAATATTCATTTTTAATTAATTGTTAAAAGCTTTTAATTGAAAAGAGTAGGAAAAATGTTTAGAGGCAGCCGCCATAGCTTTTCTTATAGATCCATTTCGGAAGCTGCTAAGCTTCATCATCAGAGAAATTTTGGCAGGCATTGCTAACCATTAAGCTAACAATACGCTGGTTTTGATGTCATCTAAACTCCTAGTTCTATTCTTCTTTACCATATGCATGAGTAACTTCCGCCGTTTGACAGTTAGCAGTGTTATCATGATGGATTTTTTGACAGATCTCTTTTATCAGCAGGACTGCCTTACCGCGTGCTCTCGGTTGTGTTATTGCTTTTTTATACCAACAATTTTTGTTGAATTACGGCCTGTACATTTTCAAGCATTCATGAAACGAGCTCAAGGCCAAGAATAATAATTTTTCACTTTTTTCATATATGAAAATTATTATGGTTTTTTATTTTTTTAATAATCATTTTTAATTAATTATTTAAAGCTTTTAATTCAATAGAGTAGGAAAAATGTGTAGAGGCAACCGCCATAGCTTTTCTTATAGATCGATTTCGGAAGCTGCTAAGCTTCTTCATCAGAGAAATTTTGGCACGCATTGCTAACCATTAAGCTAACAATACGCTGGTTTTGATGTCATCTAAACTCCTAGCTCTATTCTTCTTTACCATATGCATGAGCCACTTCCGCCGTTTGACAGTTAGTAGTGTTATCATGATGGATTTTTTGACAGATCTCTTTTAGCAGCAGGACTGCCTTACCGCGTGCTCTCGGTTGTGTTATTGCTTTTTTATACCAACAATTTTTGTTGAATTACGGCCTGTACATTTTCAAGCATTCATGAAACGAGCTCAAGGCCAAGAATAATAATTTTTCACTTTTTTCATTTATGAAAATTGTTATTGTTTTTTATTTTTTTAATAATCATTTTTAATTAATTATTTAAAGCTTTTAATTGAATAGAGTAGGAAAAATGTGTAGAGGCAACCGCCATAGCTTTTCTTATAGATCCATTTCGGAAGCTGCTAAGCTTCTCCATCAGAGAAATTTTGGCACGCCTTGCTAACCAATAAGCTAAGAGTACGCTGGTTTTGATGTCACCTAAACTCCTAGTTCTATTCTTCTTTACCATATGCATGAGCTACTTCCGCCGTTTGACAGTTAGTAGTGTTTTTGACAGATCTGTTTTATCAGCAGGACTGCCTTACTGCGTGCGCTCGGTTTTGTTATTGCTTTTTTATACCAACAATTTTTATTGCATTACGGCCTTTACATTTTCAAGCATTCATGAAACGAGCTCAAGGCCAAGAATAATAGTTTTTCACTTTTTTCATTTATGAAAATTATTATTGTTTTTTATTTTTTTAATAATCATTTTTAATTAATTATTAAAAGCTTTTAATTGAGTAGAGTAGGAAAAATGTGTAGAGGCAACCGCCATAGCTTTTCTTATAGATCCATTTCGGAAGCTGCTAAGCTTCTTCATCAGAGAAATTTTGGCACGCATTGCTAACCATTAAGCTAACAATACGCTGGTTTTGATGTCATCTAAACTCCTAGCTCTACTCTTCTTTACCATATGCATGAGCCACTTCCGCCGTTTGACAGTTAGTAGTGTTATCATGATGGATTTTTTGACAGGTATGTTTTATCAGCAGGACTGCCTTACCGCGTGCTCTCGGTTTTGTTATTGCTTTTTTATACCAACAATTTTTGTTGAATTACGGCCTTTACATTTGCAAGCATTCATGAAACGAGCTCAAGGCCAAGAATAATAATTTTTCACTTTTTTCATTTATGAAAATTATTATTGTTTTTTATTTTTTTAATAATAATTTTTAATTAATTATTAAAAGCTTTTAATTGAATAGAGTAGGAAAAATGTTTAGAGGCAACCGCCATAGCTTTTCTTAAAGATCCATTTCGGAAGCTGCTAAGCTTCTTCATCAGAGAAATTTTGGCACGCCTTGCTAACCAATAAGCTAACAGTACGCTGGTTTTGATGTCACCTAAACTCCTAGTTCTATTCTTCTTTACCATATGCATGAGCTACTTCCGCCGTTTGACAGTTAGTAGTGTTTTTGACAGATCTGTTTTATCAGCAGGACTGCCTTACTGCGTGCTCTCGGTTTTGTTATTGCTTTTTTATACCAACAATTTTTATTGAATTACGGCCTTTACATTTTCAAGCATTCATGAAACGAGCTCAAGGCCAAGAATAATAGTTTTTCACTTTTTTCATTTATGAAAATTATTATTGTTTTTTATTTTTTTAATAATCATTTTTAATAAATTATTAAAAGCTTTTAATTGAATAGAGTAGGAAAAATGTTTAGAGGCAACCGCCATAGCTTTTCTTATAGATCCATTTCGGAAGCTGCTAAACTTCTTCATCAGAGAAATTTTGGCACGCATTGCTAACCACTTCCGCCGTTTGACAGTTAGTAGTGTTATCATGATGGATTTTTTGACAGATCTGTTTTATCAGCAGGACTGCCTTAATGCGTGCTCTCGGTTTTATTATTGCTTTTTTATACCAACAATTTTTATTGAATTACGGCCTTTACATTTTCAAGCATTCATGAAACGAGCTCAAGGCCAAGAATAATAATTTTTCACTTTTTTCATTTATGAAAAATATTATTGTTTTTTATTTTTTTAATAATCATTTTTAATTAATTATTAAAAGCTTTTAATTGAATAGAGTAGGAAAAATGTTTAGAGGCAACCGCCATAGCTTTTCTTATAGATCCATTTCGGAAGCTGCTAAGCTTCTTCATCAGAGAAATTTTGGCACGCCTTGCTAACCAATAAGCTAAGAGTACGCTGGTTTTGATGTCACCTAAACTCCTAGTTCTATTCTTCTTTACCATATGCATGAGCTACTTCCGCCGTTTGACAGTTAGTAGTGTTTTTGACAGATCTGTTTTATCAGCAGGACTGCCCTACTGCGTGCGCTCGGTTTTGTTATTGCTTTTTTATACCAACAATTTTTATTGAATTACGGCCTTTACATTTTCAAGCATTCATGAAACGAGCTCAAGGCCAAGAATAATAATTTTTCACTTTTTTCATTTATGAAAATTATTATTGTTTTTTATTTTTTTAATAATCATTTTTAATTAATTATTAAAAGCTTTTAATTGAATAGAGTAGGAAAAATGTTTAGAGGCAACCGCCATAGCTTTTCTTATAGATCCATTTCGGAAGCTGCTAAGCTTCTTCATCAGAGAAATTTTGGCACGCCTTGCTAACCAATAAGCTAAGAGTACGCTGGTTTTGATGTCACCTAAACTCCTAGCTCTATTCTGCTTTACCATATGCATGAGCCACTTCCGCCGTTTGACAGTTAGTAGTGTTATCATGATGGATTTTTTGACAGATATGTTTTATCAGCAGGACTGCCTTACCGCGTGCTCTCGGTTGTGTTATTGCTTTTTTATACCAACAATTTTTGTTGAATTACGGCCTTTACATTTTCAAGCATTCATGAATGTATATTGTTTTTTATTTTTTTAATAATCATTTTTAATAAATTATTTAAAGCTTTTAATTGAGTAGAGTAGGAAAAATGTGTAGAGGCAACCGCCATAGCTTTTCTTATAGATCCATTTCGGAAGCTGCTAAGCTTCTTCATCAGAGAAATTTTGGCACGCATTGCTAACCATTAAGCTAACAATACGCTGGTTTTGATGTCATCTAAACTCCTAGCTCTATTCTTCTTTACCATATGCATGAGCCACTTCCGCCGTTTGACAGTTAGTAGTGTTATCATGATGGATTTTTTGACAGGTATGTTTTATCAGCAGGACTGCCTTACCGCGTGCTCTCGGTTTTGTTATTGTTTTTTTATACCAACAATTTTTGTTGAATTACGGCCTTTACATTTGCAAGCATTCATGAAACGAACTCAAGGCCAAGAATAATAATTTTTCACTTTTTTCATTTATGAAAATTATTATTGTTTTTTATTTTTTTAATAATCATTTTTGATTAATTATTAAAAGCTTTTAATTGAATAGAGTAGGAAAAATGTTTAGAGGCAACCGCTATAGCTTTTCTTAAAGATCCATTTCGGAAGCTGCTAAGCTTCTTCATCAGAGAAATTTTGGCACGCCTTGCTAACCAATAAGCTAACAGTACGCTGGTTTTGATGTCACCTAAACTCCTAGTTCTATTCTTCTTTACCATATGCATGAGCTACTTCCGCCGTTTGACAGTTAGTGGTGTTTTTGACAGATCTCTTTTATCAGCAGGACTGCCTTACCGCGTGCTCTCGGTTGTGTTATTGCTTTTTTATACCAACAATTTTTGTTGAATTACGGCCTGTACATTTTCAAGCATTCATGAAACGAGCTCAAGGCCAAGAATAATAATTTTTCACTTTTTTCATATATGAAAATTATTATGGTTTTTTATTTTTTTAATAATCATTTTTAATTAATTATTTAAAGCTTTTAATTGAATAGAGTAGGAAAAATGTGTAGAGGCAACCGCCATAGCTTTTCTTATAGATCCATTTCGGAAGCTGCTAAGCTTCTTCATCAGAGAAATTTTGGCAGGCATTGCTAACCATTAAGCTAACGATACGCTGGTTTTGATGTAATCTAAACTCCAAGTTCTATTCTTCTTTACCATATGCATGAGTAACTTCCGCCGTTTGACAGTTAGCAGTGTTATCATGATAGATTTTTTGACAGATCTCTTTTAGCAGCAGGACTGCCTTACCGCGTGCTCTCGGTTGTGTTATTGCTTTTTTATACCAACAATTTTTGTTGAATTACGGCCTGTACATTTTCAAGCATTCATGAAACGAGCTCAAGGCCAAGAATAATAATTTTTCACTTTTTTCATTTATGAAAATTGTTATTGTTTTTTATTTTTTTAATAATCATTTTTAATTAATTATTTAAAGCTTTTAATTGAATAGAGTAGGAAAAATGTGTAGAGGCAACCGCCATAGCTTTTCTTATAGATCGATTTCGGAAGCTGCTAAGCTTCTTCATCAGAGAAATTTTGGCACGCATTGCTAACCATTAAGCTAACAATACGCTGGTTTTGATGTCATCTAAACTCCTAGTTCTATTCTTCTTTACCATATGCATGAGTAACTTCCGCCGTTTGACAGTTAGCAGTGTTATCATGATGGATTTTTTGACAGATCTCTTTTATCGGCAGGACTGCCTTACCGCGTGCTCTCGGTTTTGTTATTGCTTTTTTATACCAACAATTTTTGTTGAATTACGGCCTTTACATTTGCAAGCATTCATGAAACGAGCTCAAGGCCAAGAATAATAATTTTTCACTTTTTTCATTTATGAAAATTATTATTGTTTTTTATTTTTTTAATAATCATTTTTAATTAATTATTTAAAGCTTTTAATTGAATAGAGTAGAAAAAATGTTTAGAGGCAACCGCCATAGCTTTTCTTAAAGATCCATTTCAGAAGCTGCTAAGCTTCATCATCAGAGAAATTTTGGCAGGCATTGCTAACCATTAAGCTAACAATACGCTGGTTTTGATGTCACCTAAACTCCTAGTTCTATTCTTCTTTACCATATGCATGAGCTACTTCCGCCGTTTGACAGTTAGTAGTGTTTTTGACAGATCTGTTTTATCAGCAGGACTGCCTTACCGCGTGCTCTCGGTTTTGTTATTGCTTTTTTATACCAACAATTTTTATTGAATTACGGCCTTTACATTTTCAAGCATTCATGAATGTATATTGTTTTTTATTTTTTTAATATTCATTTTTAATTAATTGTTAAAAGCTTTTAATTGAAAAGAGTAGGAAAAATGTTTAGAGGCAGCCGCCATAGCTTTTCTTATAGATCCATTTCGGAAGCTGCTAAGCTTCTTCATCAGAGAAATTTTGGCACGCCTTGCTAACCAATAAGCTAAGAGTACGCTGGTTTTGATGTCACCTAAACTCCTAGTTCTATTCTTCTTTACCATATGCATGAGCTACTTCCGCCGTTTGACAGTTAGTAGTGTTTTTGACAGATCTGTTTTATCAGCAGGACTGCCTTACCGCGTGCTCTCGGTTTTGTTATTGCTTTTTTATACCAACAATTTTTGTTGAATTACGGCCTTTACATTTGCAAGCATTCAAGGCCAAGAATAATAATTTTTCACTTTTTTCATTTATGAAAATTATTATTGTTTTTTATTTTTTTAATAATCATTTTTAATTAATTATTAAAAGCTTTTAATTGAATAGAGTAGGAAAAATGTTTAGAGGCAACCGCCATAGCTTTTCTTATAGATCGATTTCGGAAGCTGCTAAACTTCATCAGAGAAATTTTGGCACGCATTGTTAACCACTTCCGCCGTTTGACAGTTAGCAGTGTTATCATTATGGATTTTTTGACAGATCTGTTTTATCAGCAGGACTGCCTTCCAGCGTGCTCTCGGTTTTGTTATTGCTTTTTTATACCAACAATTTTTATTGAATTACGGCCTGTACATTTTCAAGCGTTCATGAATGTATATTGTTTTTTATTTTTTTAATATTCATTTTTAATTAATTGTTAAAAGCTTTTAATTGAAAAGAGTAGGAAAAATGTTTAGAGGCAGCCGCCATAGCTTTTCTTATAGATCCATTTCGGAAGCTGCTAAGCTTCTTCATCAGAGAAATTTTGGCACGCCTTGCTAACCAATAAGCTAACAGTACGCTGGTTTTGATCTCACCTAAACTCCTAGTTCTATTCTTCTTTACCATATGCACGAGCTACTTCCGCCGTTTGACTGTTAGTAGTGTTTTTGACAGATCTGTTTTATCAGCAGGACTGCCTTACCGCGTGCTCTCGGTTTTGTTATTGCTTTTTTATACCAACAATTTTTATTGAATTACGGCCTTTACATTTTCAAGCATTCATGAAACGAGCTCAAGGCCAAGAATAATAATTTTTCACTTTTTTCATTTATGAAAATTATTATTGTTTTTTATTTTTTTAATAATCATTTTTAATAAATTATTAAAAGCTTTTAATTGAATAGAGTAGGAAAAATGTTTAGAGGCAACCGCCATAGCTTTTCTTATAGATCCATTTCGGAAGCTGCTAAACTTCTTCATCAGAGAAATTTTGGCACGCCTTGCTAACCAATAAGCTAACAGTACGCTGGTTTTGATGTCACCTAAACTCCTAGTTCTATTCTTCTTTACCATATGCATGAGCTACTTCCGCCATTTGACAGTTAGTAGTGTTTTTGACAGATCTGTTTTATCAGCAGGACTGCCTTACCGCGTGCTCTCGGTTTTGTTATTGCTTTTTTATACCAACAATTTTTGTTGAACTACAGCCTGTACATTTTCAAGCATTCATGAATGTATATTGTTTTTTATTTTTTTAATATTCATTTTTAATTAATTGTTAAAAGCTTTTAATTGAAAAGAGTAGGAAAAATGTTTAGAGGCAGCCGCCATAGCTTTTCTTATAGATCCACTTCGGAAGCTGCTAAGCTTCTTCATCAGAGAAATTTTGGCACGCCTTGCTAACCAATAAGCTAACAGTACGCTGGTTTTGATGTCACCTAAACTCCTAGTTCTATTCTTCTTTACCATATGCATGAGCTACTTCCGCCATTTGACAGTTAGTAGTGTTTTTGACAGATCTGTTTTATCAGCAGGACTGCCTTACTGCGTGCTCTCGGTTTTGTTATTGCTTTTTTATACCAACAATTTTTATTGAATTACGGCCTGTACATTTTCAAGCATTCATGAAACGAGCTCAAGGCCAAGAATAATAATTTTTCACTTTTTTCATTTATGAAAATTATTATGGTTTTTAATTTTTTTAATAATCATTTTTAATTAATTATTTAAAGCTTTTAATTGAATAGAGTAGAAAAAATGTTTAGAGGCAACCGCCATAGCTTTTCTTAAAGATCCATTTCAGAAGCTGCTAAGCTTCTTCATCAGAGAAATTTTGGCAGGCATTGCTAACCATTAAGCTAACTATACGCTGGTTTTGATGTAATCTAAACTCCAAGTTCTATTCTTCTTTACCATATGCATGAGTAACTTCCGCCGTTTGACAGTTAGCAGTGTTATCATGATGGATTTTTTGACAGATCTCTTTTAGCAGCAGGACTGCCTTACCGCGTGCTCTCGGTTGTGTTATTGCTTTTTTATACCAACAATTTTTGTTGAATTACGGCCTGTACATTTTCAAGCATTCATTAAACGAGCTCAAGGCCAAGAATAATAATTTTTCACTTTTTTCATTTATGAAAATTATTATGGTTTTTTATTTTTTTAATAATCATTTTTAATTAATTATTTAAAGCTTTTAATTGAATAGCGTAGGAAAAATGTGTAGAGGCAACCGCCATAGCTTTTCTTATAGATCCATTTGGGAAGCTGCTAAGCTTCTTCATCAGAGAAATTTTGGCAGGCATTGCTAACCATTAAGCTAACAATACGCTGGTTTTGATGTAATCTAAACTCCAAGTTCTATTCTTCTTTACCATATGCATGAGTAACTTCCGCCGTTTGACAGTTAGCAGTGTTATCATGATGGATTTTTTGACAGATCTCTTTTATCGGCAGGACTGCCTTACCGCGTGCTCTCGGTTTTGTTATTGCTTTTTTATACCAACAATTTTTGTTGAATTACGGCCTTTACATTTGCAAGCATTCATGAAACGAGCTCAAAGCCAAGAATAATAATTTTTCACTTTTTTCATTTATGAAAATTATTATTGTTTTTTATTTTTTTATTAATCATTTTTAATTAATTATTTAAAGCTTTTAATTGAATAGAGTAGAAAAAATGTTTAGAGGCAACCGCCATAGCTTTTCTTAAAGATCCATTTCAGAAGCTGCTAAGCTTCATCATCAGAGAAATTTTGGCAGGCATTGCTAACCATTAAGCTAACAATACGCTGGTTTTGATGTCACCTAAACTCCTAGTTCTATTCTTCTTTACCATATGCATGAGCTACTTCCGCCGTTTGACAGTTAGTAGTGTTTTTGACAGATCTGTTTTATCAGCAGGACTGCCTTACCGCGTGCTCTCGATTTTGTTATTGCTTTTTTATACCAACAATTTTTATTGAATTACGGCCTTTACATTTTCAAGCATTCATGAATGTATATTGTTTTTTATTTTTTTAATATTAATTTTTAATTAATTGTTAAAAGCTTTTAATTGAAAAGAGTAGGAAAAATGTTTAGAGGCAGCCGCCATAGCTTTTCTTATAGATCCATTTCGGAAGCTGCTAAGCTTCTTCATCAGAGAAATTTTGGCACGCCTTGCTAACCAATAAGCTAAGAGTACGCTGGTTTTGATGTCACCTAAACTCCTAGTTCTATTCTTCTTTACCATATGCATGAGCTACTTCCGCCGTTTGACAGTTAGTAGTGTTTTTGACAGATCTGTTTTATCAGCAGGACTGCCTTACCGCGTGCTCTCGGTTTTGTTATTGCTTTTTTATACCAACAATTTTTGTTGAATTACGCCTTTACATTTGCAAGCATTCATGAAACGAGCTCAAGGCCAAGAATAATAATTTTTCACTTTTTTCATTTATGAAAATTATTATTGTTTTTTATTTTTTTAATAATCATTTTTAATTAATTATTAAAAGCTTTTAATTGAATAGAGTAGGAAAAATGTTTAGAGGCAACCGCCATAGCTTTTCTTATAGATCGAATTCGGAAGCTGCTAAACTTCTTCATCAGAGAAATTTTGGCACGCATTGTTAACCACTTCCGCCGTTTGACAGTTAGCAGTGTTATCATGATGGATTTTTTGACAGATCTGTTTTATCAGCAGGACTGCCTTACAGCGTGCTCTCGGTTTTGTTATTGCTTTTTTATACCAACAATTTTTATTGAATTACGGCCTGTACATTTTCAAGCGTTCATGAATGTATATTGTTTTTTATTTTTTTAATATTCATTTTTAATTAATTGTTAAAAGCTTTTAATTGAAAAGAGTAGGAAAAATGTTTAGAGGCAGCCGCCATAGCTTTTCTTATAGATCCATTTCGGAAGCTGCTAAGCTTCTTCATCAGAGAAATTTTGGCACGCCTTGCTAACCAATAAGCTAACAGTACGCTGGTTTTGATCTCACCTAAACTCCTAGTTCTATTCTTCTTTACAATATGCATGAGCTACTTCCGCCGTTTGACTGTTAGTAGTGTTTTTGACAGATCTGTTTTATCAGCAGGACTGCCTTACCGCGTGCTCTCGGTTGTGTTATTGCTTTTTTATACCAACAATTTTTATTGAATTACGGCCTTTACATTTTCAAGCATTCATGAAACGAGCTCAAGGCCAAGAATAATAATTTTTCACTTTTTTCATTTATGAAAATTATTATTGTTTTTTATTTTTTTAATAATCATTTTTAATAAATTATTAAAAGCTTTTAATTGAATAGAGTAGGAAAAATGTTTAGAGGCAACCGCCATAGCTTTTCTTATAGATCCATTTCGGAAGCTGCTAAACTTCTTCATCAGAGAAATTTTGGCACGCATTGCTAACCACTTCCGCCGTTTGACAGTTAGTAGTGTTATCATGATGGATTTTTTGACAGATCTGTTTTATCAGCAGGACTGCCTTACCGCGTGCTCTCGGTTTTGTTATTGCTTTTTTATACCAACAAGTTTTGTTGAATTACAGCCTGTACATTTTCAAGCATTCATGAATGTATATTGTTTTTTATTTTTTTAATATTCATTTTTAATTAATTGTTAAAAGCTTTTAATTGAAAAGAGTAGGAAAAATGTTTAGAGGCAGCCGCCATAGCTTTTCTTATAGATCCATTTCGGAAGCTGCTAAGCTTCTTCATCAGAGAAATTTTGGCACGCCTTGCTAACCAATAAGCTAACAGTATTGAATTACGGCCTTTACATTTTCAAGCATTCATGAAACGAACTCAAGGCCAAGAATAATAATTTTTCACTTTTTTCATTTATGAAAATTATTTATGTTTTTTATTTTTTTAATAATCATTTTTAATTAATTATTAAAAGTTTTAAATTGAATACAGGAGGAAAAATGTTTAGAGACAACCGCCATAGCTTTTCTTATAGATCCATTTCGGAAGCTGCTAGGCTTCTTCGTCAGAGAAATTTTGGCACGCATTGCTAACCATTAAGCTAACAATACGCTGGTTTTGATGTCATCTAAACTCTTAGTTCTATTCTTCTTTACCATATGCATGAACCACTTCCGCCATTTGACAGTTAGTAGTGTGAACATGATGGATTTTTTGACAGATCTGTTTTATTAACAGGACTGCCTGTACATTTTACAAGCATTCATGAAACGAGCTCAAGGCCAAGAATAATAATTTTTTACTTTTTGAATTTATGAAAATTATTATTGTTTTTTATTTTCTTAATAATCATTTTTAATTAATTATTAAAAGTTTTAAATTGAATACAGGAGGAAAAATGTTTAGAGACAACCGCCATAGCTTTTCTTATAGATCCATTTCGGAAGCTGCTAAACTTCTTCATCAGAGTAATTTTGGCACGCATTGCTAACCACTAAGCTAACAATACGCTGGTTTTGATGTCATCTAAACTCTTAGTTCTATTCTTCTTTACCATATGCATGAACCACTTCCGCCATTTGACAGTTAGTAGTGTGAACATGATGGATTTTTTGACAGATCTGTTTTATTAACAGGACTGCCTGTACATTTTACATGCATTCATGAAACGAGCTCAAGGCCAAGAATAATAATTTTTTACTTTTTGAATTTATGAAAATTATTATTGTTTTTTATTTTCTTAATAATCATTTTTAATTAATTATTAAAAGTTTTAAATTGAATACAGGAGGAAAAATGTTTAGAGACAACCGCCATAGCTTTTCTTATAGATCCATTTCGGAAGCTGCTAGGCTTCTTCGTCAGAGAAATTTTGGCACGCATTGCTAACCATTAAGCTAACAATACGCTGGTTTTGATGTCATCTAAACTCCTAGTTCTATTCTTCTTTACCACATGCAGGAACCACTTCCTCCATTTGACAGTTACTAGTGTGATCATGATGGATTTTTTTACAGATCTGTTTTATCAGCAGGACTGCCTTACCGCGTGCCCCCGGTTTTGTTTTTGCTTTTTTATACCAACAATTTTTGTTGATTAACGGCCTGTACATTTTCAAGTATTCATGAAACGAGCACGAGACCAAGAATAATAATGTTTCACATTAAAATGTTAATGAAAATTATTACTGTTTTTTATAATAATCATTTTTAATTAATTATTAAAGTTTTTAATTGAGTAGAGTAGGAAAAATGTTTAGAGACAACCGTCATAGCTTTTCTTATAGATCCATTTCGAAGCTGCTAAGCTTCTTCATCAGAGAAATTTTATCACGCATTGCTAACCATTAAGCTGGTTTCGATGGCATCTAAACTCCTATTTCTGTTCTTCTTTACCATATGAATGAATCACTTCCGGAATTTGACAGTTTGTAGTGTGATCATGATGCATTTTTTGACAGATCTGTTTTATCAGCAGGACTGCCTTACCGAGTGCTCTCGGTGTTGTTATTGCTTTTTTATACCAACAATTTTTGTTGATTTACGGCCTGTACATTTTTCAAGTATTCATGAAACGAGCACGAGGCCAAGAATAATAATGTTTCACATTTTAATTTTAATGAATATTATTACTGTTTTTTAATCTTTTAATAATAATTTTTAATTAATTGTTAAAAGTTTTTAATTGAGTAGAGTAAGAAAAATGTTTAGAGACACCCGCCATAGCTTTTCTTATAGATCCATTTCGGACCCTGCTAGGCTTCTTCATCAGAGAAATTTTGGCACGCATTGCTAACCATTAAGCTAACAATACGCTGGTTTTGATGTCATCTAAACTCCTAGTTCTATTCTTCTTTACCATACGCATGAACCACTTCCGCCAATTGACAGTTAGTAGTGTGATCATGATGGCTTTTTTGACAGATCTGTTTTATCAGCAGGACTGTCTTACCGCGTGTTCTCGGTTTTGTTTTTGCTTTTTTATACCAACAATTTTTGTTGATTAACGGCCTGTACATTTTCAAGTATTCCTGAAACGAGCACGAGGCCAAGAATAATAATGTTTCACATTTTAATTTTAATGAATATTATTACGGTTTTTTATTCTTTTAATAATAATTTTTATTAAAAGTTTTTAATTGAGTAGAGTAAGAAAAATGTTTAGAGACAACCGCCATAGCTTTTCTTATAGATCCATTTCGGAAGCTGCTAGGCTTCTTCGTCAGAGAAATTTTGGCACGCATTGCTAACCATTAAGCTAACAATACGCTGGTTTTGATGTCATCTAAACTCCTAGTTCTATTCTTCTTTACCACATGCAGGAACCACTTCCTCCATTTGACAGTTACTACTGTGATCATGATGGATTTTTTGACAGATCTGTTTTATCAGCAGGACTGCCTTACCGCGTGCCCCCGGTTTTGTTTTTGCTTTTTTATACCAACAATTTTTGTTGATTAACGGCCTGTACATTTTCAAGTATTCATGAAACGAGCACGAGGCCAAGAATAATAATGTTTCACATTAAAATTTTAATGAAAATTATTACTGTTTTTTATAATAATCATTTTTAATTAATTATTAAAGTTTTTAATTGAGTAGAGTAGGCAAAATGTTTAGAGACAACCGTCATAGCTTTTCTTATAGATCCATTTCGAAGCTGCTAAGCTTCTTCATCAAAGAAATTTTGGCACGCATTGCTAACCATTAAGCTGGTTTCGATGGCATCTAAACTCCTATTTCTGTTCTTCTTTACCATATGAATGAATCACTTCCGGAATTTGACAGTTTGTAGTGTGATCATAATGCATTTTTTGACATTACTTTTATTTTTTTAATAATAATTTTTTCAAGTATTCATGAAACGAGCTCAAGGCCAAGAATAATAATTTTTCACTTTTTGAGTTTTCATGAAAATTATTATTGTTTTTATTTTTTAATAATCATTTTTAATTAACTATTAAAAGTTTTTTTTTTTTTGTTTTTTTTATTGAATAGAGTAGGAAAAATGTTTAGAGACACCCGCCATAGCTTTTCTTATAGATCCATTTCGGACCCTGCTAGGCTTCTTCATCAGAGAAATTTTGGCACGCATTGCTAACCATTAAGCTAACAATACGCTGGTTTTGATGTCATCTAAGCTCCTAGTTCTATTCTTCTTTACTATATGCATGAACCACTTCCGACATTTGACAGTTAGTAGTGTGATCATGATGGTTTTTTTGACAGATCTATTTATCAGCAGGACTGCCTTACCGCGTTCTCTCAGTTTTGTTTTTTTTTTTTTGTTTTTTTTATTGAATAGAGTAGGAAAAATGTTTAGAGACACCCGCCATAGCTTTTCTTATAGATCCATTTCGGACCCTGCTAGGCTTCTTCATCAGAGAAATTTTGGCACGCATTGCTAACCATTAAGCTAACAATACGCTGGTTTTGATGTCATCTAAGCTCCTAGTTCTATTCTTCTTTACTATATGCATGAACCACTTCCGACATTTGACAGTTAGTAGTGTGATCATGATGGTTTTTTTGACAGATCTATTTATCAGCAGGACTGCCTTACCGCGTTCTCTCAGTTTTGTTATTGCTTTTTTATACCAACAATATTTGTTGATTTACGGTCTGTATATTTTCAAGTATTCATGAAACGATCTCAAGGCCAAGAATAATAATTTTTCACTTTTTGAGTTTTTATGAAAATTATTATTGTTTTTAGTTTTTTAATAATCATTTTTAATTAATTATTAAAAGTTTTTAATTGAGTAGAGTAGGAAAAATGTTTAGAGACACCCGCCATAGCTTTTCTTATAGATCCATTTCGGACCCTGCTAGGCTTCTTCATCAGAGAAATTTTGGCACGCATTGCTAACCATTAAGCTAACAATACGCTGGTTTTGATGTCATCTAAACTCCTAGTTCTATTCTTCTTTACCATACGCATGAACCACTTCCGCCAATTGACAGTTAGTAGTGTGATCATGATGGTTTTTTTGACTGATCTATTTATCAGCAGGACTGCCTTACCGCGTTCTCTCAGTTTTGTTATTGCTTTTTTATACCAACAATATTTGTTGATTTACGGTCTGTATATTTTCAAGTATTCATGAAACGATCTCAAGGCCAAGAATAATAATTTTTCACTTTTTGAGTTTTTATGAAAATTATTATTGTTTTTAGTTTTTTAATAATCATTTTTAATTAATTATTAAAAGTTTTTAATTGAGTAGAGTAGGAAAAATGTTTAGAGACACCCGCCATAGCTTTTCTTATAGATCCATTTCGGACCCTGCTAGGCTTCTTCATCAGAGAAATTTTGGCACGCATTGCTAACCAATAAGCTAACAATACGCTGGTTTTGATGTCATCTAAACTCCTAGTTCTATTCTTCTTTACCATACGCATGAACCACTTCCGACATTTGACAGTTAGTAGTGTGATCATGATGGTTTTTTTGACAGATCTATTTATTGCTTTCTTATACCAACAATATTTGTTGATTTACGGCCTGTATATTTTCAAGTATTCATGAAACGATCTCAAGGCCAAGAATAATAATTTTTCACATTTTAATTTTAATGAATATTATTACTGTTTTTTATTCTTTTAATAATCGCTTTTAATTAATTATTAAAAGTTTTTAATTGAGTAGAGTAAGAAAAATGTTTAGAGACAACCGCCATAGCTTTTCTTATAGATCCATTTCGGAAGCTGCTAGGCTTCTCCGTCAGAGAAATTTTGGCACGCATTGCGTGCCCTCGGTTTTGTTTTTGCTTTTTTATACCAACAATTTTTGTTGATTTACGTCCTGTACATTTTCAAGTATTCATGAAACGAGCACCAGGCCAAGAATAATAATGTTTCACATTTTAATTTTAATGAAAATTATTACTGTTTTTTATTTTTTTAATAATAATTTTTAATTAATTATTAAAAGTTTTTAATTGAATAGAGTAGGAAAAATGTTTAGAGACAACTGCCATAGCTTTTCTTATAGATCCATTTCGGAAGCTGCTAGACTTCACTCATCAGAGAAATTTTGGCACGCATTGCTAACCATTAAGCTAACAATACGCTGGTTTTGATGTCACCTAAACTCCTAGTTCTATTCTTCTTTACCATATGCATGAACAAACCCCGCCATCTGCCAGTTAGTAGAGTGATCATGATGGATTTTTTGACAGATCTGTTTTATCAGTAGAACTGCCTTACCGTGTGCTCTCGGTTTTTTATTATTGCTTTTTTATACCAACAATATTTGTTGATTTACGGCCTGTATATTTTCAAGTATTCATGAAACGAGCTCAAGGCCAAGAATAATAATTTTTCACTTTTTGAGTTTTTATGAAAATTATTATTGTTTTTATTTTTTAATAATCATTTTTAATTAATTATTATAAGATTTTTTTTTTTTTTTTTTTTTATTGAATAGAGTAAGAAAAATGTTTAGAGACAACTGCCATAGCTTTTCTTATAGATCCATTTCGGAAGCTGCTAGACTTCACTCATCAGAGAAATTTTGGCACGCATTACGCTGGTTTTGATGTCATCTAAACTCCTAGTTCTATTTTTCTTTACTATATGCATGAACCACTTCCGACATTTGACAGTTAGTAGTGTGATCATGATGGTTTTTTTGACAGATCTATTTATCAGCAGGACTGCCTTACCGCGTTCTCTCAGTTTTGTTATTGCTTTTTTATACCAACAATATTTGTTGATTTACGGCCTGTATATTTTCAAGTATTCATGAAACGATCTCAAGGCCAAGAATAAAAATTTTTCACTTTTTGAGTTTTTATGAAAATTATTATTGTTTTTAGTTTTTTAATAATCATTTTTAATTAATTATTAAAAGTTTTTAATTGAGTAGAGTAGGAAAAATGTTTAGAGACACCCGCCATAGCTTTTCTTATAGATCCATTTCGGACCCTGCTAGGCTTCTTCATCAGAGAAATTTTGGCACGCATTGCTAACCATTAAGCTAACAATACGCTGGTTTTGATGTCATCTAAACTCCTAGTTCTATTCTTCTTTACCATACGCATGAACCACTTCCGCCAATTGACAGTTAGTAGTGTGATCATGATGGTTTTTTTGACAGATTTGTTTTATCAACAGGACTGCCTTACCGCGTGCCCTCGGTTTTGTTTTTGCTTTTTTATACCAACAATTTTTGTTGATTTACGTCCTGTACATTTTCAAGTATTCATGAAACGAGCACCAGGCCAAGAATAATAATGTTTCACATTTTAATTTCAATGAAAATTATTACTGTTTTTTATTTTTTTAATAATAGTTTTTAATTAATTATTAAAAGTTTTTAATTGAGTAGAGTAAGAAAAATGTTTAGAGACAACCGCCATAGCTTTTCTTATAGATCCATTTCGAAGCTGCTAAACTTCTTCATCAGAGCAATTTTGGCACGCATTGCTAACCACTAAGCTAACAATACGCTGGTTTTGATGTCATCTAAACTCCTAGTTCTATTCTTCTTTACCATACGCATGAACCACTTCCGCCAGTTGACAGTTAGTAGTGTGATCATGATGGCTTTTTTGACACATTTGTTTTATCAGCAGGACTGCCTTACCGCGTGCCCTCGGTTTTGTTTTTGCTTTTTTATACCAACAATTTTTGTTGATTTACGTCCTGTACATTTTCAAGTATTCATGAAACGAGCACCAGGCCAAGAATAATAATGTTTCACATTTTAATTTCAATGAAAATTATTACTGTTTTTTATTTTTTTAATAATAATTTTTAATTAATTATTAAAAGTTTTTAATTGAGTAGAGTAAGAAAAATGTTTAGAGACAACCGCCATAGCTTTTCTTATAGATCCATTTCGAAGCTGCTAAACTTCTTCGTCAGAGAAATTTTGGCACGCATTTCTAACCATTAAGCTAACAATACGCTGGTTTTGATGTCATCTAAACTCTTAGTTCTATTCTTCTTTACCATATGCATGAACCACTTCCGCCATTTGACAGTTAGTAGTGTGAACATGATGGATTTTTTGACAGATCTGTTTTATTAACAGGACTGCCTGTACATTTTACAAGCATTCATGAAACGAGCTCAAGGCCAAGAATAATAATTTTTTACTTTTTGAATTTATGAAAATTATTATTGTTTTTTATTTTCTTAATAATCATTTTTAATTAATTATTAAAAGTTTTAAATTGAATACAGGAGGAAAAATGTTTAGAGACAACCGCCATAGCTTTTCTTATAGATCCATTTCGAAGCTGCTAAACTTCTTCATCAGAGTAATTTTGGCACGCATTGCTAACCACTAAGCTAACAATACGCTGGTTTTGATGTCATCTAAACTCTTAGTTCTATTCTTCTTTACCACATGCAGGAACCACTTCCTCCATTTGACAGTTACTAGTGTGATCATGATGGATTTTTTGACAGATCTGTTTTATCAACAGGACTGCCTGTACATTTTACAAGCATTCATGAAACGAGCTCAAGGCCAAGAATAATAAGTTTTCACTTTTTGAGTTTTTATGAAAATTATTATTGTTTTTAGTTTTTTAATAATCATTTTTAATTAATTATTAAAAGTTTTTAATTGAGTAGAGAAGGAAAAATGTTTAGAGACACCCGCCATAGCTTTTCTTATAGATCCATTTCGGACCCTGCTAGGCTTCTTCATCAGAGAAATTTTGGCACGCATTGCTAACCATTAAGCTAACAATACGCTGGTTTTGATGTCATCTAAACTCCTAGTTCTATTCTTCTTTACTATATGCATGAACCACTTCCGACATTTGACAGTTAGTAGTGTGATCATGATGGTTTTTTTGACAGATCTATTTATCAGCAGGACTGCCTTACCGCGTTCTCTCAGTTTTGTTATTGCTTTTTGATACCAACAATATTTGTTGATTTACGGCCTGTATATTTTCAAGTATTCATGAAACGAGCTCAAGGCAAAGAATAATAATTTTTCACTTTTTGAGTTTTTATGAAAATAATTATTGTTTTTAGTTTTTTAATAATCATTTTTAATTAATTATTAAAAGTTTTTAATTGAGTAGAGTAGGAAAAATGTTTAGAGACACCCGCCATAGCTTTTCTTATAGATCCATTTCGGACCCTGCTAGGCTTCTTCATCAGAGAAATTTTGGCACGCATTGCTAACCATTAAGCTAACAATACGCTGGTTTTGATGTCATCTAAACTCCTAGTTCTATTCTTCTTTACCATACGCATGAACCACTTCCGCCAATTGACAGTTAGTAGTGTGATCATGATGGCTTTTTTGACAGATCTGTTTTATCAGCAGGACTGTCTTACCGCGTGTTCTCGGTTTTGTTTTTGCTTTTTTATACCAACAATTTTTGTTGATTAACGGCCTGTACATTTTCAAGTATTCATGAAACGAGCACGAGGCCAAGAATAATAATGTTGCACATTAAAATTTTAATGAAAATTATTACTGTTTTTTATAATAATCATTTTTAATTAATTATTGAAGTTTTTAATTGAGTAGAGTAGGAAAAATGTTTAGAGACAACCGTCATAGCTTTTCTTATAGATCCATTTCGGAAGCTGCTAAGCTTCTTCGTCAGAGAAATTTTGGCACGCATTGCTAACCATTAAGCTAACAATACGCTGGTTTTGATGTCATCTAAACTCCTAGTTCTATTCTTCTTTACCACATGCAGGAACCACTTCCTCCATTTGACAGTTACTAGTGTGATCATGATGGATTTTTTTACAGATCTGTTTTATCAGCAGGACTGCCTTACCGCGTGCCCCCGGTTTTGTTTTTGCTTTTTTATACCAACAATTTTTGTTGATTAACGGCCTGTACATTTTCAAGTATTCATGAAACGAGCACGAGACCAAGAATAATAATGTTTCACATTAAAATGTTAATGAAAATTATTACTGTTTTTTATAATAATCATTTTTAATTAATTATTAAAGTTTTTAATTGAGTAGAGTAGGAAAAATGTTTAGAGACAACCGTCATAGCTTTTCTTATAGATCCATTTCGAAGCTGCTAAGCTTCTTCATCAGAGAAATTTTGGCACGCATTGCTAACCATTAAGCTGGTTTCGATGGCATCTAAACTCCTATTTCTGTTCTTCTTTACCATATGAATGAATCACTTCCGGAATTTGACAGTTTGTAGTGTGATCATGATGCATTTTTTGACAGATCTGTTTTATCAGCAGGACTGCCTTACCGAGTGCTCTCGGTGTTGTTATTGCTTTTTTATACCAACAATTTTTGTTGATTTACGGCCTGTACATTTTTCAAGTATTCATGAAACGAGCACGAGGCCAAGAATAATAATGTTTCACATTTTAATTTTAATGAATATTATTACTGTTTTTTAATCTTTTAATAATAATTTTTAATTAATTGTTAAAAGTTTTTAATTGAGTAGAGTAAGAAAAATGTTTAGAGACACCCGCCATAGCTTTTCTTATAGATCCATTTCGGACCCTGCTAGGCTTCTTCATCAGAGAAATTTTGGCACGCATTGCTAACCATTAAGCTAACAATACGCTGGTTTTGATGTCATCTAAACTCCTAGTTCTATTCTTCTTTACCATACGCATGAACCACTTCCGCCAATTGACAGTTAGTAGTGTGATCATGATGGCTTTTTTGACAGATCTGTTTTATCAGCAGGACTGTCTTACCGCGTGTTCTCGGTTTTGTTTTTGCTTTTTTATACCAACAATTTTTGTTGATTAACGGCCTGTACATTTTCAAGTATTCCTGAAACGAGCACGAGGCCAAGAATAATAATGTTTCACATTTTAATTTTAATGAATATTATTACTGTTTTTTATTCTTTTAATAATAATTTTTAATTAATTATTAAAAGTTTTTAATTGAGTAGAGTAAGAAAAATGTTTAGAGACAACCGCCATAGCTTTTCTTATAGATCCATTTCGGAAGCTGCTAGGCTTCTTCGTCAGAGAAATTTTGGCACGCATTGCTAACCATTAAGCTAACAATACGCTGGTTTTGATGTCATCTAAACTCCTAGTTCTATTCTTCTTTACCACATGCAGGAACCACTTCCTCCATTTGACAGTTACTACTGTGATCATGATGGATTTTTTGACAGATCTGTTTTATCAGCAGGACTGCCTTACCGCGTGCCCCCGGTTTTGTTTTTGCTTTTTTATACCAACAATTTTTGTTGATTAACGGCCTGTACATTTTCAAGTATTCATGAAACGAGCACGAGGCCAAGAATAATAATGTTTCACATTAAAATTTTAATGAAAATTATTACTGTTTTTTATAATAATCATTTTTAATTAATTATTAAAGTTTTTAATTGAGTAGAGTAGGCAAAATGTTTAGAGACAACCGTCATAGCTTTTCTTATAGATCCATTTCGAAGCTGCTAAGCTTCTTCATCAGAGAAATTTTGGCACGCATTGCTAACCATTAAGCTGGTTTCGATGGCATCTAAACTCCTATTTCTGTTCTTCTTTACCATATGAATGAATCACTTCCGGAATTTGACAGTTTGTAGTGTGATCATAATGCATTTTTTGACAGATCTGTTTTATCAGCTGGACTGCCTTACCGAGTGCTCTCGGTGTTGTTATTGCTTTTTTATACCAACAATTTTTGTTGATTTACGGCCTGTACATTTTTCAAGTATTCATGAAACGAGCTCAAGGTCAAGCATAATAATTTTTCACATTTTAATTTTTATGAAAATTATTACTTTTATTTTTTTAATAATAATTTTTTCAAGTATTCATGAAACGAGCTCAAGGCCAAGAATAATAATTTTTCACTTTTTGAGTTTTCATGAAAATTATTATTGTTTTTATTTTTTAATAATCATTTTTAATTAACTATTAAAAGTTTTTTTTTTTTTGTTTTTTTTATTGAATAGAGTAGGAAAAATGTTTAGAGACACCCGCCATAGCTTTTCTTATAGATCCATTTCGGACCCTGCTAGGCTTCTTCATCAGAGAAATTTTGGCACGCATTGCTAACCATTAAGCTAACAATACGCTGGTTTTGATGTCATCTAAGCTCCTAGTTCTATTCTTCTTTACTATATGCATGAACCACTTCCGACATTTGACAGTTAGTAGTGTGATCATGATGGTTTTTTTGACAGATCTATTTATCAGCACGACTGCCTTACCGCGTTCTCTCAGTTTTGTTATTGCTTTTTTATACCAACAATATTTGTTGATTTACGGTCTGTATATTTTCAAGTATTCATGAAACGATCTCAAGGCCAAGAATAATAATTTTTCACTTTTTGAGTTTTTATGAAAATTATTATTGTTTTTAGTTTTTTAATAATCATTTTTAATTAATTATTAAAAGTTCTTAATTGAGTAGAGTAGGAAAAATGTTTAGAGACACCCGCCATAGCTTTTCTTATAGATCCATTTCGGACCCTGCTAGGCTTCTTCATCAGAGAAATTTTGGCACGCATTGCTAACCATTAAGCTAACAATACGCTGGTTTTGATGTCATCTAAACTCCTAGTTCTATTCTTCTTTACCATACGCATGAACCACTTCCGCCAATTGACAGTTAGTAGTGTGATCATGATGGTTTTTTTGACAGATCTATTTATCAGCAGGACTGCCTTACCGCGTTCTCTCAGTTTTGTTATTGCTTTTTTATACCAACAATATTTGTTGATTTACGGTCTGTATATTTTCAAGTATTCATGAAACGATCTCAAGGCCAAGAATAATAATTTTTCACTTTTTGAGTTTTTATGAAAATTATTATTGTTTTTAGTTTTTTAATAATCATTTTTAATTAATTATTAAAAGTTTTTAATTGAGTAGAGTAGGAAAAATGTTTAGAGACACCCGCCATAGCTTTTCTTATAGATCCATTTCGGACCCTGCTAGGCTTCTTCATCAGAGAAATTTTGGCACGCATTGCTAACCAATAAGCTAACAATACGCTGGTTTTGATGTCATCTAAACTCCTAGTTCTATTCTTCTTTACCATACGCATGAACCACTTCCGACATTTGACAGTTAGTAGTGTGATCATGATGGTTTTTTTGACAGATCTATTTATTGCTTTCTTATACCAACAATATTTGTTGATTTACGGCCTGTATATTTTCAAGTATTCATGAAACGATCTCAAGGCCAAGAATAATAATGTTTCACATTTTAATTTTAATGAATATTATTACTGTTTTTTATTCTTTTAATAATAATTTTTAATTAATTATTAAAAGTTTTTAATTGAGTAGAGTAAGAAAAATGTTTAGAGACAACCGCCATAGCTTTTCTTATAGATCCATTTCGGAAGCTGCTAGGCTTCTTCGTCAGAGAAATTTTGGCACGCATTGCTAACCATTAAGCTAACAATACGCTGGTTTTGATGTCATCTAAACTCCTAGTTCTATTCTTCTTTACCATACGCATGAACCACTTCCGCCAATTGACAGTTTGTAGTGTGATCATGATGGCTTTTTTGACAGATCTGTTTTATCAGCAGGACTGTCTTACCGCGTGTTCTCGGTTTTGTTTTTGCTTTTTTATACCAACAATTTTTGTTGATTAACGGCCTGTACATTTTCAAGTATTCCTGAAACGAGCACGAGGCCAAGAATAATAATGTTTCACATTTTAATTTTAATGAATATTATTACTGTTTTTTATTCTTTTAATAATAATTTTTAATTAATTATTAAAAGTTTTTAATTGAGTAGAGTAAGAAAAATGTTTAGAGACAACCGCCATAGCTTTTCTTATAGATCCATTTCGGAAGCTGCTAGGCTTCTTCGTCAGAGAAATTTTGGCACGCATTGCTAACCATTAAGCTAACAATACGCTGGTTTTGATGTCATCTAAACTCCTAGTTCTATTCTTCTTTACCATACGCATGAACCACTTCCGCCAATTGACAGTTAGTAGTGTGATCATGATGGTTTTTTTGACAGATCTATTTATCAGCAGGACTGCCTTACCGCGTTCTCTCAGTTTTGTTATTGCTTTTTTATACCAACAATATTTGTTGATTTACGGTCTGTATATTTTCAAGTATTCATGAAACGATCTCAAGGCCAAGAATAATAATTTTTCACTTTTTGAGTTTTTATGAAAATTATTATTGTTTTTAGTTTTTTAATAATCATTTTTAATTAATTATTAAAAGTTTTTAATTGAGTAGAGTAGGAAAAATGTTTAGAGACACCCGCCATAGCTTTTCTTATAGATCCATTTCGGACCCTGCTAGGCTTCTTCATCAGAGAAATTTTGGCACGCATTGCTAACCAATAAGCTAACAATACGCTGGTTTTGACGGCATCTAAACTCCTATTTCTGTTCTTCTTTACCATATGAATGAATCACTTCCGGAATTTGACAGTTTGTAGTGTGATCATGATGCATTTTTTGACAGATCTGTTTTATCAGCAGGACTGCCTTACCGAGTGCTCTCGGTGTTGTTATTGCTTTTTTATACCAACAATTTTTGTTGATTTACGGCCTGTACATTTTTCAAGTATTCATGAAACGAGCACGAGGCCAAGAATAATAATGTTTCACATTTTAATTTTAATGAATATTATTACTGTTTTTTATTCTTTTAATAATAATTTTTAATTAATTGTTAAAAGTTTTTAATTGAGTAGAGTAAGAAAAATGTTTAGAGACACCCGCCATAGCTTTTCTTATAGATCCATTTCGGACCCTGCTAGGCTTCTTCATCAGAGAAATTTTGGCACGCATTGCTAACCATTAAGCTAACAATACGCTGGTTTTGATGTCATCTAAACTCCTAGTTCTATTCTTCTTTACCATACGCATGAACCACTTCCGCCAATTGACAGTTAGTAGTGTGATCATGATGGCTTTTTTGACAGATCTGTTTTATCAGCAGGACTGTCTTACCGCGTGTTCTCGGTTTTGTTTTTGCTTTTTTATACCAACAATTTTTGTTGATTAACGGCCTGTACATTTTCAAGTATTCCTGAAACGAGCACGAGGCCAAGAATAATAATGTTTCACATTTTAATTTTAATGAATATTATTACTGTTTTTTATTCTTTTAATAATAACTTTTAATTAATTATTAAAAGTTTTTAATTGAGTAGAGTAAGAAAAATGTTTAGAGACAACCGCCATAGCTTTTCTTATAGATCCATTTCGGAAGCTGCTAGGCTTCTCCGTCAGAGAAATTTTGGCACGCATTGCTAACCATTAAGCTAACAATACGCTGGTTTTGATGTCATCTAAACTCCTAGTTCTATTCTTCTTTACCACATGCAGGAACCACTTCCTCCATTTGACAGTTACTAGTGTGATCATGATGGATTTTTTGACAGATCTGTTTTATCAGCAGGACTGCCTTACCGCGTGCCCCCGGTTTTGTTTTTGCTTTTTTATACCAACAATTTTTGTTGATTTACGTCCTGTACATTTTCAAGTATTCATGAAACGAGCACCAGGCCAAGAATAATAATGTTTCACATTTTAATTTTAATGAATATTATTACTGTTTTTTATTCTTTTAATAATAACTTTTAATTAATTATTAAAAGTTTTTAATTGAGTAGAGTAAGAAAAATGTTTAGAGACAACCGCCATAGCTTTTCTTATAGATCCATTTCGGAAGCTGCTAGGCTTCTCCGTCAGAGAAATTTTGGCACGCATTGCTAACCATTAAGCTAACAATACGCTGGTTTTGATGTCATCTAAACTCCTAGTTCTATTCTTCTTTACCACATGCAGGAACCACTTCCTCCATTTGACAGTTACTAGTGTGATCATGATGGATTTTTTGACAGATCTGTTTTATCAGCAGGACTGCCTTACCGCGTGCCCCCGGTTTTGTTTTTGCTTTTTTATACCAACAATTTTTGTTGATTAACGGCCTGTACATTTTCAAGTATTCATGAAACGAGCACGATGCCAAGAATAATAATGTTTCACATTAAAATTTTAATGAAAATTATTACTGTTTTGTATAATAATCATTTTTAATTAATTATTAAAGTTTTTAATTGAGTAGAGTAGGAAAAATGTTTAGAGACAACCGTCATAGCTTTTCTTATAGATCCATTTCGAAGCTGCTAAGCTTCTTCATCAGAGAAATTTTGGCACGCATTGCTAACCATTAAGCTGGTTTCGATGGCATCTAAACTCCTATTTCTGTTCTTCTTTACCATATGAATGAATCACTTCCGGAATTTGACAGTTTGTAGTGTGATCATGATGCATTTTTTGACAGATCTGTTTTATCAGCTGGACTGCCTTACCGAGTGCTCTCGGTGTTGTTATTGCTTTTTTATACCAACAATTTTTGTTGATTTACGGCCTGTACATTTTTCAAGTATTCATGAAACGAGCTCAAGGTCAAGCATAATAATTTTTCACATTTTAATTTTTATGAAAATTATTACTTTTATTTTTTTAATAATAATTTTTTCAAGTATTCATGAAACGAGCTCAAGGCCAAGAATAATAATTCTTCACTTTTTGAGTTTTCATGAAAATTATTATTGTTTTTATTTTTTAATAATCATTTTTAATTAATTATTAAAAGTTTTTTTTGTTTTTTTGTTTTGTTTTTTTTATTGAATAGAGTAGGAAAAATGTTTAGAGACAACTGCCATAGCTTTTCTTATAGATCCATTTCGGAAGCTGCTAGACTTCACTCATCAGAGAAATTTTGGCACGCATTGCCAACCATTAAGCTAACAATACGCTGGTTTTGATGTCACCTAAATTCCTAGTTCTATTCTTCTTTACCATATGCATGAACAAACCCCGCCATCTGGCAGTTAGTAGTGTGATCATGATGGATTTTTTGACAGATCTGTTTTATCAGTAGAACTGCCTTACCGTGTGCTCTCGGTTTTTTATTATTGCTTTTTTATATCAACAATATTTGTTGATTTACGGCCTGTATATTTTCAAGTATTCATGAAACGAGCTCAAGGCCAAGAATAATAATTTTTCACTTTTTGAGTTTTTATGAAAATTATTATTGTTTTTATTTTTTAATAATCAATTTTAAATAATTAAGTTTTTTTTTTTTATTGAATAGAGTAGGAAAAATGTTTAGAGACAACTGCCATAGCTTTAGGCTAACAATACGCTGGTTTTGATGTGATCTAAACTCCTGCTTCTATTCTTCTTTACCATATGCATGAACCACTTCCGGCATTTGACAGTTAGTAGTGTGATCATGATGGATTTTTTTACAGATCTGTTTTATCAGCAGGAATGCCTTACCGCGTGCTCTCGGTTGTGTTATTGCTTTTTTATACCAACAATTTTTGTTGATTTACGGACTGTACATTTTCAAGTATTTATGAAACGAGCTCAAGGTCAAGAATAATTATTTTTCACATTTTAATTTTTATGAAAACTATTTTTGTTTTTATTTTTTTAATAATCATTTTTTAATTAATTTTTAAATTTGTTTAATTGAATAGAGTAGTAAAAATTTTTTAGACACAACCGCCATAGCTTTTCTTATAGATCCTTTTCGGGGTGCTATGCTTCTTTATCAGAGAAATTTTGGCACGCATTGCTAACCATTAAGTTAACAATACGCTGGTTTTGATGTCATCTAAACTCCTAGTTCTATTATTCTTTACCATATGCATGAACCACTTCCGCCATTTGACAGTTAGTAGTGTGATCATGATGGCTTTTTTGACAGATCTGTTTTATCAGCAGGACTGCCTTACCGCGTGCTCTCGGTTTTGTTTTTGCTTTTTTATACCAACAATTTTTGTTGATTTACGTCCTGTACATTTTCAAGTATTCATGAAACGAGCACCAGCTTCATTTATTGGTTTTTATAATTTTAAGGCGTTTTTATTGGGCCTCAGATTCGCAAGCTAATGAAATATACTGAATTTTCATTCAAACTAAGTCCGGTTGAACAAAGAGCCTGGAATAGCTTCCAATCTTTATGTACGAATTTTCTAGGAAACAAAAGGCGTGAGGACTACAAAGACGTCGTTCATGAGTTTCTGTATGCGTATTTAGCAACGGGATGTAGAATGTCCATCAAAATTCACTTACTCCACTCTCATTTGGACGTTTTTGCAGAGAATTTGGGTCAGCTCAGTGATGAACAAGGGGAGCGCATGCATCAGAAGATGGAAGCTATAGAGAGAAGGTTTTCTGGAAAAAATATTGTTAATATGCTCTCGGAGTATTGCTGATCTCTTAAACGGAATACAGATGATAGTTTGTATAGAAGAAAAAGAGTTTGTAAACATTTTTAATTGACCAAAATGTATTTGTATGCCCATAAAAAAGTTTTTTTTTTAGTTTTTCAATAAAGAAACGAATTACTAGAATTATAGAGACTCTACACGTAAATCAAGCTATATACACTGGTGAACAAAATAGTGGAAAAAACTGTGACTCAAGATGGAATTTTTTTCCAAAAATTTAAATTTTTTGTGTGTTTCTGATTTTTTCTCTGAATTTTCTGTCAAAAAAATAGGACATTCATAAATCGAGAGAAGCCTCAAAATGTCTTCTTTCCAATAATACCAAAATCTTTTACATAGGGCGACCAAAAATAAAGTTATAGGCCAATATATGCCTTCACCTATGGAAAAGGGGGTTTTCGCCCCTAACTTCAGATTTTGGAGGTGTATTGGAAATTCTGAGTATGCAGTTTTAGTCAGTCTGACTAGACCTACAAAATGAGGTATGTCTCGCAAAAAGTACTTTTTGACTGTAACACCGTGTTATTAATTGAATATCGATCAGCGCTGGACCTAGCGAAATTTATTTGATCAAATATTGAATTGCGGGCGGTTCTGAAGTATGTGACTATTTTCGGTTTTCTAGGTTAAAAAGCGATGGCAAGATCCCCCTGTTTTTCAACAATTTTCAGTTACCTCCATCCGCGCGCAACCTAGCGAAATAATATTGTCACCATATCCTGAACTATGTGCTATGGTCATCAGAATATCAGTTAAAATTGATCGGGAGATCCAAGTTACAGAAAACTTTTCCAAATACCTCGACCCCTAACGAATTTTTTTGTAGCAAAAATTTGCGGTAAAAATTTACCATTGCTAAGAAACGTTTCAACTCTTTCGCAATTGAATGGGTGTATTCCTCGGGCGTGACCGTATGGCCTAAATATTTCAATTCCACTTTTCAAAATTCACATTTCGAAATATTGATTGCTAGATTGAATTCTCGCAAGCGTTGAAAAACTGTGCGTACGTCACGTCGATGCTCTTCCATTGACCTAGATGCGATGGAAATGTCATCAATGTGAGGGTACACGAAATTTAGTCCACGTAACGCTTCGTCGATTAGCCTTTGAAAAGTTTGGGCGGCGCACAGTGGTCGGATAAACCTGGTTTTACAAGAAAAATTAGAATTAGTGTTGCGATCTTAATGAAACTCTGGGGTTATATTACTTATGTAATGCTGAATCCGATTATGCAAACAAAATTTATAATTTGACAGTTGACAAATGTCAAATAGCTGTAAATTTTCCAAAACTCAGAATATCACTTTGATAATTTTACTGATTAAGTCTTTATACACCCTGACCACAATTTTTTTGTCATATTCAAAATTTGACAGCTGACAGTTGTCAGGCAGACTTCAGGTTATTATAAAAACGATAGAATTTTTACGCTAATCACAAATTGTCAATTAAAAATTTTTAAATTGACAACTGTCAGATAAACTGACCGTTATTTACCAATAAAATGAAAGTCTTAAAAATTTGACTTCTTAATGATTTTTCTAAAAACTGAGTAAAAAAGTATAGAACCAGGGATTTTTACGAGAAATCTTTTATTCATACATTCAATGAAACAACATTAATTATATTTAATAAAGCTTGTTTGTTTAACTACCTCTCCTACTAAAGGACATGAAAGGCTAACATTTTAGTTTTTTTTAATATTTCTGTAACGATAACATATGTATGTCAAACAATTTTCTTCTACAGTTTGATAGTTAGGTGATTCTCTAGCAAAAGTGTATTTGCTAGGACCTTTTTTCCCAGTGCATAATACAAAGTAATGTAAAACTCTCAAGACACTTTTGATGGAAAATCACCTCACCAACAAAGAAGAAAATGGTTTGACATTACCAAAATATTAATAAAAAAAAAATGTTTCTAGTAGGATAGCTAGATAAACCAAAAAAAAAAATATGGTCCGCGTTAATGCTGGATATAGTATATTTTACAATTACAATTTGTAGGGAAAAATTCAAATCGGCACACCACAAATTGGAAGAGAAGCTTGGCGCAAAAATCTCTTAGGAGGTTTATGATGATATACCTGTTGTATATCGCGCCATAGAGAGATAGAGTATGTTTTACAACTAAAAAATGAAAAGTAACGTCCGTAACGAAGTCCTATAATATTAACAGAACTTAAATATTTTTTCACTCGTCTGTAACGACTTCAACAAAAACTGATGAGTGCTGACTTGGTTCCCGCTAAAGACTCATGACTTCTGCTGAAATGGCGCCTACTTTTCGAAGAGGAAGTGGTCTCATACTCGATATAACTGGATCGGATGTTATAAGTAACATGTGAAACAAATCTTCATTCGATTTCTCCCTGCTCATTTTTCGCGTGTCATGTTCGCGATACCATCTGAAGTCTTTGTTGCGAGCCTCCTGGGCTTCTTCAGAAAAATTACCTACTGGTAAAGGTAGAGCTTTAATTATATCAGCTCCATGAAGGAGAAGCCTATGTAGGGATGGAGTCATAGGGTATTCATTGTACAACCTCACATACTCTTCAGCTGTGTCTTGAGTGTAAGCCCGGAATGCTGATAGCGTGTAAAATATTAGAAAGACGCTTAATTAAATTAATGTCCAAACCGGTTATTTCAGCAGATAGTTCCGCGGTTTTGAGAAAGGTTCGCGCAGTATTCCCTGTATTAGAGGTGCCACATCCTTGGACAACAGCATCTACGTTAAAATGCATCTTCTCCTTAAATTAAAGTTGAATATACTTTTTTCTTTCTCTAACTATTTCTTCCTATTTCTAGTTTATATGAAATATGAAGGAGGCACTCGAACATTTTTATCCACATGTGTAAAGAAGATATTCCATATTGTAACGCTAAGGTATTTATATTTCGCTTTGCCACTACTTCCAAATTGTTCATCTCGGACTGGAGGGCGTGGCAAATATTGCATCTTTGGGTAGACTTTGTGTCTGTAATGTGGTTGCAAGCTTTGCCATCCAACATCGTTAATCGAAGAACATACTTCACTTTACACAAACTATTTGCAATAGTCTCTTCATAAGCCTGAAGAGACTTTATTTGATTCTCGTAATAACTCTTCAATTTAGCCGTTGATTCCGCAGTTTCTTTCTCAAATGAAAATTGAAGGGGTAGACAAAACCTGGTCGAAGAGGGGCGAGGATTTTGCCACACTATTAATTTTTGTGTTGAGTTTTCAGAAGACGTATAAATTTGTAATGGAACCAGCGATGTTAAAAATACTGTTCGATCGTCTAGATGTGCGTCATCACTTTTTAGGTTATAACTGGCCTGACCCGATGCGCCATCAAAACCCCATTTACAAATTAGAGTCAATTCATTACATTGACTCTGTGAGAGTGTCCCTAAAACATCTTCTTGCACTTTTAGTAAGCTCTCAGTGGTTTTGTTTAGCAGCGATTGCAGCTCTACTTTAACACCTCTTTCTGTAATTTTAAGAGACCTTTGCTCAGTGTAACATTTTTTCTTTGAAATAATCACGTTGTCATAACTAGGTAATATATCAACATTTTTGGACATCATCTTTGACCTTATCAGAAGATATTGAGCTTTAGGCAACTTAGCTTCTGTAATAAGTGACAAAGCTTCATCTTTAGTGAACACTGCGTATTTTCTTTTGGTATCTTGGCTTTCAATCCAGACTTTTCTGATTTTGGAAGCTGTGCAGTGTCTAAGTAATCAGAAGAGATGCGTCAATATTACCCTGTGATCTGGAAGACATAGCAGCAGCATGTGTTATCACTTCAGGATTATACTTTTTTCTTAAAACGAACGTACGTTTGCGCTTAGCGTCTTCAGTGAAGGAAATAAATTCTTTATTTTGTAAGTAAAATTTACCTTTTTAGCTAGCCAGAATTAATTTTTGGCTAAAAAACGGTCTTTAACTTTTTGACATTTGTTCCACTTCTGATGAATAGTTGTTACAAAACGTTTACGTGAGCCTGTACCGCTTTCTGAAAAGTGTCCTCAACGTTCCCCTTGATTGCATTGCATCTATAAAAGAAAATAAATACTTTAATCAAAAAAAGGTTTTTGAATAAGACGGTTTTTATCACTGGAGGCTTTACTTTAAAAAATTTTTGTAAAGAAAACTTCACTTTTCTGTTCTTGGTTGACAATTTTTGGGAAATACCCATATATTTATTTTGTATATTCTACTTACTGGATCAAATATTTTTCAATTAAAACACATTTTTCTCCATTGGACTTTTCCCAATTTTCTCTCAAGATATTAAAACACTCCAAATTTGTCACCATTTCGAATATATTAACTTTATAACACAGATTTTACAAAAAAAATACAGTTAAAGAAGTAATATGTACCTGCGCGAGTATATTGTAGCGAAAATTACAAAATTCGTATGACAAATCAAAACTTCACTGCAAATTTTTTTGGTGCGAGTATGTGCGGCTATTCTTTTCGTGGATCTTTAAGGGATCCTTTGCTCTATTCTCAGGTAAGGGTATTAAGATCCCACTCGATGGACCTCATTAGTTATACCTTTCTGAAAAAAAAAAAATTCTTCCTTTTTTTTAAGTATTGATAATATCGTAGCGACTTTTTTTAAGTATTTTTTGTAAAATCGTGACATTCCATGTATAGAAAGTAAGACTAGACCAAAAAAACTGCAATTGTACTTGAAACACTACGAAAAAATATGCACCGAAATCTATGCTCATATAATGGCTAAAAAACGCCACGATTGAATTTGTTGGTTTAGACACCTGTAACGGATGTCTCAGCAGATATTATTGAAAATACTTATCAGTTCTGAAATCTTTGAACATTTCTTAATAAGAATGGCTTTTTCCCGGCTAATTTATCGCCCGACCACTGTGCGGCGTTGCAAGGACCGAATGTCATAAAAACGAATTCGTATAGGCCAAACGGGGTTGTTATTGCGGTTTTCGCGATATCGTCCTCATGGATGGGCACCTGATGAAACGCTCTTTGGAGGTACATTTTTGAGAATATAGTCTTACCTCGTAAATTCGCAGTGAAATCTGATAAGTATGGAAGAGGATATCTGTCGGGCTGTGTCTCTGCATTGAGAGCACGGTAGTCACCGCATGGTCTCCACGTTCCATTACTCTTCTTCACTAGATGTAAAGGACTTGCCCAATTACTGCTCGATGGGCGACATGTGCCTGCCTTCATCAAGAATTAGAATTCGTTTCGCGCAGCCTCTAACTTGTCAGGTGGAAATCGTCGAGGCCGGCAAGACACGGGTTGACCGGTCGTTTTTATTTGATGAGGAATCGTACACTTCGATATCGATCTCTGAGTTGATAATTTGGTGAGGTCCGAATATTCCGTTAAGAAGAAAGCAAACAAAAATCTTGATTGCGATCACTTCTTGTGCTGTATAGTTATGGATGACTCGGTTTCTGAGCAAATCGATAAGCAGATCGTAGAAGCGGATAAAATCTGCGCCAATTATAGGTGTTGTTACGTCGGCAATTACGAAGGACTATTGGAACTTGCGACGTAGTCCAAGGTCTAAATTTAAACGTTTCTCCCAAATAACTTTAATAGGCGATCCATTTGCAGCATATAACGTTGTTGCTGTCGGCCGAACGTCGTAAGTTTTGCCGGCTATTTGTAGGACGGACACATCGGCGCCGGTGTCAATTAGAAAATTCTGCTTCGATTTTTTGTCTTGCACTTGTAATCTATATATTTTTGCTGCTTTTGTTGTTGAACCGATGGTGATATTCGAGGCTAGAGAAGATAGTCAATCTATTGTCGAGTTCATAGCCGGGGTCGGTGCCGTTCGGGCCTTACGCTTGCAAGGGCTTCTGCATTTTCGGGCGTTACGGCCATACCTTGTTTGATTCTATAACGGCCGTACGTAGCTTTGCTATTTCGTTAGAGTGCTCCGCTTTGATTTTGTTAATCTGACCTGGTGCTATGGAGTCAACGATGGAGTCAGTAATTTTTGTGAATTCTGTGACCGGTCCTGATGATGCCGCCACCACAGGCGGAGCGACTCCCGGCAGGCGCTTCGTCCATAACCCTTTTAACGCAGCTTCTCCTAAAGTGGTGCCCGCTACGCGCCTCATCTCATAATACAATTCCGAAGGCTTCTTGCTAAAAGTCGATTGTGTCGCCTTTGCTCGGTGTCTGCGAAGTGCTCTATAATTTTCCCTTTTACGTGATCGAAGCGGTCAGTCTGCGGTAGTTAAGTAATAACTTCGCTAATTTGAGCAACGACTTTGGTGTCTAGAGCTGCCAAGACGACAGCTGTCTTTGGCTTGTCTGTTGTAATCCCGGAAGCGGTGAACCAGAAGTCCATAGCGGCGAACCAAGCTTCAATGTTAACACTACACATGGGCATAAACTACGGCAACTGTGTCTGCAGCAGGCGCTTGATTTGGCGGTGGCGTACCTGATAGGCCACTGTCCGTCGTTAAATCCGGCATGATCGTATAACCTCACCCTGTAAAAAAATGTGTTTGCCCTTACGAAGAAAAGGTGGCGTGATTAACGAAGAACTTGTGCAGTTATTCAAAGAACCGTTTCCAACTAATCACGTCGGGGTCACCAGGTTTTGGTGTAAGGTTTGAAAACGCTCGAATTCCCTGTATTGTTCTCGAACCCAATCAATAAGAACCGAAGAACGTATTATTTAATACCAAGATGATTTAATTAATATAAACTTATTTTACGCTACTGCAAAACTTTCAGTGTCCAAATCGCTTGCTGGTGAATTATATCATCATGAACGACTGTAAAAAAGGTAGAAACAGTTCAGAATAGGTTAGAACAGGGTGCCACAGTTCCACACAGAGGTTTAAAAGTGTTGACGGCCGAAAAGGGATGTTAAAGTTTATTTCTCCAAAAAAAAAAAAAATAAGCTGAGACAACCCGTTTAGTAATTTGATCATAAATATTGTTCCACGCATTCTTTTACAACTAGCAAGGGTGGGAAGAATAATAATAAGTTTGTTAGTCCTTTTTCTTTGTTAAAATTTATAATACTTTGAAATGAAACCGAAGATTAAATACTCAGCTGTGTAAAAGCGGTCGTGGTAAATTGTTGTGGAGTTATGACACATAGAGGTTTTAAACTTTTTCTAGTACAATCCATCCCATTTTCCAAAATTAAAAAAAATTATTAATAATATTATCAGGTTATTGTAACTACAAAGTTCTAGAATTCTATCTGCGTCAGTGATGGAGATATGGCATGTTCGGGTTACCTTCCTCTCTTTTAGAAAGCTTTAGTACAAAAGTGGGCGTGGTTTGCGTATTCTCCGTGGGCATACTCTACATATCCATAGTAAAGCTCGTATCCACTTTCGTAATTCATCAGTCGAATTTGAAAATTGCTTGACTCATAAGTTTGCGGTGCCACCCCTACCTTCCAAAATTTTGGTAAAATAGAACAACCAACTAAATAAACCTACCAAATTTCTTTATTGCAGCTGCTTTTCTTATTGAATGATCTCATTTTAAACTTTTTCCTGAATTTTCGATACCGAAAAAAGAGACGTGGTTATGATTCGATTTCTCCCATTTTAAATAGCAACCTACCTTGGCCATAAAGCAACATACGCCAATTTTCACTGAAATATCTAAATTTTTATTCAAGTTATCGTGTCCACGGACGAACGGACATGTCTTAATCTATTACTTTGTTCATTCTAAGAACTGTGATACATAGAAGTCTAAGTATAGCTAACTCCATTATTTTGTACCGTTACCTTTGCCTTCGTTAAAATTATGATACTTGCTTTGCCGGGAAGTGGACCAGGGACCGACCTATTCAAAAATATCTAATTTAACATGCGATTCGCATGAGGCTTGGCACCTTGGTAGCCCTATGCATTTGTCAAAATTAAGATACTTTCTTTTCCGGGAAGTGGACCAGAGACCGACCTATTCAAAAAATGTTATTTATGATGCGATTTGACTTTGATAGTCCTTTGCCTTCATTAAAATTAAACTACTTGCTGTAATATATTCGAATATATTTATATACGATGTCCAGTAAGTGATGTGCACACGTTTCAAGTTAGAATCCATATGACCTTTACGTCATTGTCTTTTTTTCTACCTTATTCTTACATTCTATGTTTCTTACGTTCTAATAATAGAATTGCCAGATTAGCGGAATTATTGGAGCTTCAATGTAGATATCTCACACGCCAACCCCTTATACATAGATTCGTTTATTTACAGAGATATATCAAAATTGCGTGATTTGAAACGAAAATAATATTTTTTCTCTAACGAAGCGGTTTGTAATGGTACTTAGTTCGTATTTGCGATTGCTTTTGAGATTTGCGAAAATGGATTTTTTTAGCACCTTTACAAAACTTTCTGCCTGACTATTAGTTGATGGATGTCCAGGGGCAGTAAATACGTGCCTGATACCATTGATTTTCAAGAATTGCTGAGAATCAGCCGATGTGAACTGTCGTCCGTTATCACTCACTAGTCCATTACGGGGAAATAGTTTTCTCATTGTTATGATTTTAAAATCTGACGTGGTATACTTCGTAATAAGACTTCATCCCACTTGGAAAAGGAATCAGCGACTACTAATAAGTACTGGCTACTGCTTAGCCCCGCAAAATCAATATGTATACGATTCCAGGAAGCATCTGTGGGTTTCCACGGAATTATTGTACTTTTACTAGGGATGGTAGGGTGATATACCCACATTATTCAATTACATTTAGAAGATAGTTCTGATTCCTTTTTTTAAAGCTTTAAATTCGCCACCTTTAAGACTTTTCAGCATTCCTCTTTCTACAGACCATGATACCTTTGACAGGATCGGATCACATCGAGTTACCCTAGCTTAAGTAATTTTTACTTTCGATGAAGTTTATATAGTTCGATAATGGTGATCATTTACAGTTATTGCTTGTGGTAATCTAGATATGCAATCTGCATTATTCAACGTCCTTTAATATACTCAACTTTGTAATCGGAGCCTGATAGCATCAGAGCCCACCTTTGTAATCTTGCAAACGCCATTAAAGGTGGCCCCTTATGTTCTTCAAAGATTGTCGGTAATGGCTTATGATGTGTTCGTAAGGTGAACTGATTGCCCAAAAGATATTGCTTTAATTTAGTTACGGAGTAAATAATGGCCAGGACTTATTTTTCCAGTGTGCTGTATTTTAATTATTATGAGAAAGTACTCCAGCAGGCGTCTGTTGTTAGGATTATTTCTAAGTTGGGATTGAAATGTGAAAGAAATTGATCTGAAGTAACTTCCTTTTTTTATAGATCTATATGCTTCTCCACATTTATTACTCTATTCGAATTTTTTGTCCTTTTTTAAGAGGTCATACAAGGGTGATACTATTTCTGCAAACTTGTTGATGAATTTGAAGTAATAAATGACCATTCCCGTGAAGGCCCGCCGTTCCGACACGTTTTGAGGAGCTGGCGCATGAATTATGCAAGAAATATTTTCATAATTTTTACTCAGGCCATTCTTGTTGATATCAAATCCTAAATAGGGGATTTTTTATTTGAAAAATTCAAATTAATTTAAATTTAGTTTAAGATTTGCGGACCGTAATTTGTTTAACACAGCTTTCAGGGGTTTTAAGTGTTTTTTCACGTCCGGACCCGTGATAGTTATGTAGTCACGATGAACCACAACATGTTTTATACCTCTAAATAAATTCCCCATGCTTTTTGAAATTTCGCCGCTGCGCTTTTTACACCGAAAGGCAATTTCTTTAAAGATTTACATGTGTACTCCAAGTACACATTCTTTGCGAATTTTCATGCAACAACAACTGGTCGAGTTTCGAGAATATTTCACCTCCTTGCAGAGTAGCAAAAATCTCGTCAATCCTTGGTAAGGAATATTTGAAATTTTCTAAAACGTATTATTGTGGCTTTATAATCTGCACGCACTCGGATGTCTCCATCAGATTTTAGAATAGGAACCAAAGGGGTCTCCCAATCGGAATTGTCAACTTGCTCTGACATACCCTGATTAACTAGCTCTCTCAACTGAGTTTCAATTTCATCTCTCCATGATAAAGGCACAGGGCGCAGTTTGAGAAATACTGGATTTGCATTGCTGCTTAGTTTTAGGAAGTTTTCGCCCTTAAAGACACCGAGACTGCTACTAAATACATCAAAATATTCTTCTTTGATTAAGTTCGCAACAGTACGGTTATCACTACATGAATAAACTAAATTAACTTTAACAAGGTCAAAGCGCAATAGTCTTGGCATTCTCATTTTGTTTTATCAAGGCATCAAACTTACCCAATATTAAAATTCGCTGACCACTGAAATCCAAAAACGGCACTTTAACTTTTTTTAATATACATTTCTCTTTGATCTGTTGATAAAGTGATGTCGCGATTAGAGTGCAAGGAGGCCCCGTGTCACATGCTGCTTCTACTTTTACACCATTAATAATGACTGCTGGTGTGTAGGCTCTGCTCGCAGTATTCGTACTCTGAACACTAACGGGTCAATTATGTACGTAACCGCCAATTTTGTACCAGTAAGATTATCTAACAGAAAATCGTAACCTTTGGCAATGCAGTTAATTTAACCGCGATTCTAGCTTACATGGAAACGCTGTCGAAAACAAACAATGCGCAATAGAGAATAAAATGCAAACGCGAACGAAACTTGTTGTAAAAAGTGCTTATATTGTTTATTCACTCTTGTGAACTATTATGCGGTATTTTTAGTCCACAAAAATATTTTCAAAACACGTGCAATTTTTCGGGGTTACGCGAAGTAACCACCTATTTTGGTGGTTACGAAATTGAACTGAAACTTAAGCCTGCAGAATACCAAAAGGGTGTAAAAGTTTCCAAACTATTTATTTGCCATAAAACGAATGTTGTTACCACACTAGAATTAGGGCGTAAAAATAGAATGAGAAAATGCACAATCGTTATTAATATTTGCAAAATTATCTGAGTCCGATAACCAGTTCAAAGTATAGCTCTTATTTTGGTTGCTCCTGCATATTGATGCCAAGTGTCCAACTGTGTAGCATTTGTTACATTGACTATATCGGTTTTTACAAGCTAGGTCTTCATGGTTTCGCCAACCACAGTGGCAACATAGCTTCTTTTTGTCCGGATTATTTTTCCCTTTACTTGGGCTTATTCATACTAGTTTGAGCGACGCCAACGTTTTCGCTATCATAAGCAGCAACAACCCTTTAAAATTGTCGATACATGCATACACGAGCGTAAAAGAAAACAATTCAGTATTCGGGCCGCAATCGTTCAGTTAACAACGCCATCCTAAATTTTAATTTTCTATTCAACTAATATTCTGAGTTTTTAAATATTCATTTAATTAAATTAAACATAAAACTTTCTTGTAAATAATAGTTCTGATAATAAAATCATAATCCTTTTAAGAATTTCGGGGTTTAAATAATACATTTGGGTTGCAGATCATGTACGTGCATACATGTCTACAAAATCCCCCTTTTTTTGCCACGTCGCTACTGTAATAACGGCGCAGCAGCGAAGCAACAACGAATAAGAAATGTTCAAATGAGACCACGAAACGATCACTTGTCAAATCAATTATGTAAGTAAATAAAATTTCTTTTTGGAATAATTTAAGTAAAAAAGTTTTCAAAAAATTCACAAAAGAGATACTGAATTGTAATTTATTAGGGTTGACTTATTGCGATTGTGAAATGCAGTTTTCATAAATAAAACAACAAATAAATCTCCAAAGGAATCGTTTAAAAGCTGCAACAACGAAATTGGCGAGCAGAGGCACATGCAATACCAAAGTGGTTAAACTAGCACCTTCTTAAGAACTTAGTTACTGTTTGTACAACTGCTACTATCAAATACAACGCTGCTGGTTTATCTTATTTGTTATGCAAGTCCAAATGAAATCGTAAAAATATACGCCAATCTTACAAATTGTACATTATCAAATGTTTTCGTTGAATGATTAAATTATTTCATACATTTTTGGTCCAAACGAGCCGGATCCATGGATTCATTAATACATCAAAGGGCCCCGATTGAGGCTCAAATCACCCGTATTGAAAACTATATACAAAAGCCCGAGTACATAGCCGCCGATATCAAAGTACGTTATGCAAGGATAGACGACATTATCAAACAATTTGATATTGTGCAAACATCAATCGAACAGTCCGTAGCAGAACATAAGTTTCAGGATGAATTACACGCACGTGATCAATTTGAAACTAATAGCTTTAAAGTCAAAGCCAAAATGTTCAGACTACTCGACGAAGCTGCCGACGCGATCGGTAGCCCCTTTAAGTGCGATGATGCCAACAACACAAGCATAGGAATAAAAATGATTCGAATAAAAAATCCATTTGTTCGAAGGCTGTAAAAAACTCGAATAATATTTATTGGTATATGGTATTCGAATAGTTGTATTGAGTTTTGTGCTAGGGCTTTAAGCAAGAGATGCCAGGAACGAAATTCATTGTGGGCATAAACATATACTGTTTATTATGGTAGCCAAAGATCTTGTTCGCGCTGATTTTTAATGTTCATATGTGTATCTAAATAAATAGTTTAATTTGCGTAAAGCAACATATACAAAATAAGACTACCTGCTTACTATTTTTTCGCTAAATAGGACACTAAAATAGAAATTCAATGAAAATGAAGGGGGCTATATAGAACTTGCGGCACCTAAAAAACTTTAGGAAACTTTTCATTTCACCTTCTGCCTACACATGCATACATACATAGGTATGTAAGTAGGTACGGTCATAGAAATTTGCGCATTCTTTGGATTGAATGGGCTGGTTAAGGATGATCAAACCTTTGTGCTCTGAATCCAAAGTAACCATATCTTTGGTTCAACCTTTATACACAACTTAGTGAGCAAACACCTTAGGGCGAATTACGATGATTCCATTTTTATATCAAATATCAATTCAGAACGGTTTGAGCTGCATACGAATTCGGAACATCGCATCGAAAGACCAGCTCACATTGCATCGTTTCTCAATCCGGCGTATAAAACCTTGCTTTTTGAAAGCTCAATGGAATTCAGGGAGAAGATTTCCATGGCGACGAAACAATTGTATGATTCCATTTTAAATACTTCATCAACTTCAGCTGCAGACAATACACCAACAGTTATGGATATGCTTCTTGGAGGGATTACGTACTGGATGCTCATGATGAATTTGAAAAATATCTCTTAGAGCCTCTAATAAACCACAATTTGGAGACGGGAGTTTGCTGGAAGGACCATGAAAAGGCGTATCGAATATTGGAACTACTAGCCAATAAATATCCAGAGATTCCAGCCACTTCAGCAAGCTCTGAAAGAGGTTTCTCCAGTGCTGAAAATGTTGTTAAATCTTCAAGAAGCAAATTAAAGCCTTACCTGGTATCAGTTTTAGTGTTTTTACATTAAAATAACCGAAATAATTAAGCTAAAATGTGTAATTTAAATTAATTTCATTATCCTAATATAAGAGCAATAAATAATCTAACTTTCATTGGCAAATAAAAACTTATATTCGTGTTTATTTGAGGTACTTGGGTTAAATATATTTTTGTATATGAACATAAATTTGCATCTTAGCACGTAGCATGCACAAACGTTAACTATTTCAAACGCAATCCGTATACCTAATCATTGTTTAAAATATATGAATGGTTTACAAGGGAATATAATAGAAGAAAATATCTACCTGCTAAAGCCGGGTAAATTCGCAATCGCTCATGCAACTGGGTCATTTGTGTTTATTTAATTAACGAGTTTAGACACCCTAACTTAAAATAAATAGTCTTGCTTTACGCAATTCCTTCAGTTGCAGAAACATAAAGAAAAATCTACCTCCTAGTGATCATCCTCAACCAGGCCATTCAATCCAAAGAAGTCTCAAATTTCTATGACCATACCTACTTACTTGCGTACCTATGTATGTATGCCGGAGTATTCATTGGCCTTAACAACCGCGCCGTAACTTCTGCTTACTCCAACGATGTTATCCAATCTCTTATCCAGACATTTCCACCAGACCGAACTCCATAAAGGAGGATTGGTCTTACCACTGCGGTGTAGAGCCATAGAGTAATTTTAGGCGACAGTCCCCATCTATGTCCTATGGCGGCCCTGCATGAGTAAAGGGCCACTAGGGCCTTTTTAGCACGCTCCTGGGTGTTCTCACCCCATGTGAGCTTTTTACCGATAATGATACCAAGGTATCTTGCAGAATCACCCGTTTTAATGGTTGTATTGCCAATTGTTGGTAGCTGTAACTCCGGGACTTTATATTTCCTAGTGAACAGGACCAGCTCTATTTTGGCCGGGTTGACACCTATGCCTTTGTTCCTGGTCCACCTTTCGACTAATCTTAGGTTTCTCTGCATAATGTCATAGAGCGTTAGAAGATATTTACCACTCACTACTATCGCAAGATCATCCGCGTACCATATGACTTTTGACCCTCCCTACACCTCCAGGGCTTCCAACAGTCCGTTTACTATGGCTATCTATAGAGGAGGTGAGAGGACTCCACCTTTTGGCATGCCTGTATTGACGACGTTGTCCTTCGAAACCCCGGCTAGGTCTGCATGCACCCTCCTGCTCGTCAGCATTTGGTGCACGAGAGCCACGAGCTTAGACTCGATGCCCATTTTCGTCAGAGCTTCAGTTATTGCTACCGGCGTGACGTTATTAAATGCTCTCTCAATGTCCAGAAAGGCTATAAGTGTGTACTACTTATTGGCTAAGGATTTTTCGATATGCGTTACAATGTCATATAGCGCCGTTTCCGTGGATCTACCTTTCATATGTATATGCATCTTTTGCTGATACGATTTTGCTGTCCAACTGGTCCCTAAAGTGGGATTCCAACAGCCTCTCCAGTACCTTGAGCTGGAAGGGCGCCAGAGTGATGGGCCTGGATCTCTCTGATACCGATTCCATGCCGCTGCAGAAATCTCTCCAGGACGTCCTTTTGGCGTTTCTGAGTTGCTTTTTGTTCCTGTCCCCCATCGAGGCCTTTGCACTATTAAAACCTTGTCGACAAAGCTTCCTATATCTAGTTAGTTCAGGGTTCCACCAAGGTGGTTTTTGTTTGCCTCTAGCCTTTCACGTTAGTGAACGTGAATACTAGGTTCTCTATGTCATTTGTGTCCCTGGGTGTCGTGGGATCAAGAATTGAAAGACGATTTTGCAGCTCCTTTCTGTAAATTTGCCAGTTGGCGATCTTCAGATTCCTAGAAGGCGAGGTGGTGGACGGTACACCCTCAAAGTCAAAGCGGATGTAGCGATGGTCAAAGAAGGAGTGCTTATCGTAAACTTTCCAGCCCCTTTCTATGCCCTCCGCGCTTCTCGAGCATAAAGTGACGCCCAAAACCTCCTCTCTGTTTTTGTGACAAAAGTGGGCTATATGCCCCTATTGCATATTAAGATATTGTTTATTAGTACAAAATCAAAAAGTGGCCTACCTCTTTCGTTCATATCGCTACTGCCCCATGCTGGGTAGTGTGCATTCGCATCACCGTTGGCCTCTTCAAGCGTCCGCTTGACGGCCTCTGTCGGAGTTGGCTCGTCGTGAGTCATATACGCTAAGGTCAGTGTGCATGCCGCTCCATTGACCTCGATTTGGATGGTGGGGGTATCCTCATCACTAAATTGAGAATGAAATAATGAGTTTATATTAGATTTGGCCAGAGTGCAGGCCCTAGGTCGCCCTATGGTGGTTCCACTTATCAGTGAATACCTTGCTGCCTTCAGCCCACATATTTTATGCCCCACGATCCACGGCTCCTGGATGAGGGCTATACCTACTGCTCCCTTTGATGCGAGAAGGAGCAGCAGCTGAGCCGAGGCTGATTTACTGTTTATTTGTGGGACCTGCATCATTTTGGTCGCTACAGCTCTCCACCACGGTTATATCGCCAATGTCCTCATCGGACATCGGCTCATCTCCTGTGTCCACGGCACACAGATGCGCCAAGCCGAGAAAAGAGTCTAGTCAGGAGAGAGATGCAGAGTCGTCCAGTTCCGCTACGACCATCGGATTGACCGGCAAGCTTTGGCGACTCTTTGTTTAGCATCAGGACTGCCTGACGCTTAGCTTTTTTGTTGTCGATTATCCTTAAGACCTTCCAATCGCCGGTTGGAAGGTCAGGATTGTATGCCTTGAAACACTCTGGGACGCGTTCTGGATCCTTGGGTTTGGCCGGGATCCAGACCCTTGCCCTTGGTCTACAAGGTATGTCGTTGAAGTCAACAGCCCTGATGAACGCACCAGGGTAGACTTCATCGATGCATAACACAGCACGTTTATACATCTCGGCCGCCCTAGCATCATCGCAGCCCACTATCTTCATCGATCCCTGAAACCACCCCATTTTTTTCCAGGAGGGGATGGGCCTAGAGAGCTCAGTCAAGACACTGACTGCGTGGACGGCGATCTCGGCGCGCCCCCATTCCCAGTGAAGCCGGAAGGACCTCCCACCTGGGGGATTAGCGTCATAGACCCAAAGAAGAATGTTACGTTTAGCAACTTCTGCAAACGTGGGGCCCTGGACTCTAACCCTTTTTGGGTTCGAAGTACCTGCCCCGGCTTTCATGGACCTGTTGCGCTTCGCGGTCCCTTCTTCGCCTGCCGGATGACTACCATCGAAGTCCGGGATGATATTTCTGTACCATTCCAATTTGGCCTTTACTTCGTCTACATCACCAGGCACCGCCTCGGTTAGCAGATCAGGCGTATGCCAGGACCTTCTCAAGATCCTGAGCGCTGCCATCCTGTGCTTCGACCGCACATCTTTGATTGGTGGCCTCTCATTAGGCCTGGTAAGGGCAGTGCACGTGGTCGAGGGATTCCTAGGGGCGCGCTCCCCAGCTTCGGCTTTCTGCTCAGTAGCGAGCCGCTTACTGAGTACGCCTCCACCTGTAGACACAGCTCCCTTAGTTGCCCCCGCCTCGCCCTCAAGCGCGATGATTGGGTTCGCTTTAGTGATGTATTGCAATCATCAAATCTCGCAAAGATTTAGCTGGCATTGAAAAAATGGAATACCTACAGTGAAGCATTGCCGAATATTGAAAATTTTTTAACCAGCAACGAAAACTTCGAAACGGTATGGGAGTTATTATGCGAACACTACAACAAAACATCTCCCATTGTGGATGCTCATCTACGTAAAATATTCGAGCAACCACTAATTAGAACGGAGAGCCTTGACACTCTGAAACATTTTTATTTTTTAACAAACGAAAATTCTAATGCTTTGCAAGTTTTAAAGCAATATTTTCTGTCGTATTCAAAGGTTCTGCTACACTATTTGTTGAAAAAGCTAGATAATGATTCTAAGTTGGCTTGGTCACGTGAAACTAGAAAAATTGAGGAGCCAACATTTCAACAATTCTTAACATTGCTAAGTGAGCGTATAGCTGAAAAGGAGAAATTCGAAGATGGCTCTCGCAACGCGCAAAAGACGACACCACTCAAAATGCAAAGAGTCATACTCTCGCCGTTTCATTTGCAATGCAAACAAAGTCATGCACTCTACCAGTGCTCGTCATTTAAAGAATTGTTAATTCCATCTAGAAATGAATTTGTTCGTACAAATGGCAAATGCCCAAATTGCCCACGTGCTAACGGAATGCAAGTTCTCTAATTGCAGAATGTGTAGATGCAGACATAATATGCCTTTAGACGAAACTAAGTCATCAGCGAATGTGTTATCAATAAATGCTGCTGAGTATGTACGAGTACCTATACCGAAATATACAAAAATAAGTCTTTTGCGGACGGCTGTAGTAATGGTAAGTGACAATTAAGGTGTATTACAACCATGCCGGGTGTTGCTAGATTCCGATTCGCAATCGACGTTGATAACTGAATAATGTACTCAGCGGTTAAACCTACCACGAACGAGCGGGAAGGTCTCAATAAGTGGAATAGGTCGACGCAAGAAATACGTGACAACTCGTGGAAAAGTTGCAGTGAACATCACAGCCGTAAAAGATATTACAGTATGTGCATATGTAGTGTCAACCCCCACCGATGAATTGCCACGGGTAAGATTAACTGAGTCTAGTATAGAATTCTTCAAAAAGCTAAATTTAACAGGTCCATATTTCGGACAGCTCGGTGAAAGAGATATTTTATTGGGTGTTGACACCGTATTTCAAGAACTTATCAATGGGCAAATAAATCATCCGTCACAGGCATTAACAGCTAAAAATACACTATTCGATTGGATCGTACCTGGCAGTACTGAGAGTATAGAGCCACCAACTGATATAAGTGTGCTAAAAGTGGTCCGTATGCAGATGGGGCCGAGTGCAGAAGTCCACGCAAGTGGGGAAAGTTTCTGATCGCCATGCACCTGGGAATGACCAGGGCGATTCTTTTGCATGCGGTTCAAGCAGCTCACTACTTCCGGGCTTTGCGCCCAAGTATCCTCTGAGTAACCACCGAACACCCGTTTGGTGTTGAGCTAAGGCCACTGCGACATAATCGGTTTAAGGGTTTGCTGGGGGATTCAAATTGCAGCGTCTGATCACCATGTGGTGCGGGGCAAGCGGGCGTCTGTCTTGGATCAAGCGGCTCGCTATACAAACGTGTAATTGAATTCAACCTCCCGTGAAACGGGTTGTGCATTTTGTTTGGGCCCCACCACATAAAGCAACGTTCCAATGAAATTCAACAACAAAGCCTCGGATATGAGAACCCCTTTTTTAGATGACAACACCCGCAAACGAAATAAGGATTACGAGATAAGGGCATGTACCGGGAATGTCCGGTCCCTTAATGGGAAAGGTGCCGCTGCCCGGCTGGTTGAGGTTCTGAGGAAAGCAAAAGCTGACATCACCGCCATACAAGAGATTCGATGGACGGGCGAGGAAACACGATCAAAACACCTTGCAACATCTACTGGAGTGGGCATGTAGACAAGCGCAGATTCGGCGTGCGATTTGTGGTGGGAGAGAGACTCCGTCACCGAGTACTGTGGTTCACACCCGTGAACGAGCGTCTCGCCGCAATCCGCATAAAAGTACGATTGTTCACCATATCGTTTATCTGCGCCTGGAAGAAGCATACGAGCGCTGCCCCCGTCATGATATCAAAGTCGTGCTTGGCGACTTTAACGCCAGGGTGGGTAAGGAGGGTGCATTCGGCCCCACTGTCGGGAAGTTCAGTCTCCACGATCAGACTTCGCCAAATGGATTCAGTCTGATCGACTTCGCCGGTGTCCGAAACATGGTCATATCCAGCCCTAGGTTTATGCACAAGAAGATCCATCAGGCTACGTGGCTCTCCCCCGATCGAAAAACATGCAACCAGAACGACCACGTTGTAATAGACGGACGGCATGCTTCCAGCGTTTGAGATGTTCGCACAATACGAGGACCTAGCATCGACTCTGATAACTACCTAGCGCAACAAAAAACGCAGGGAAACCTAGACGTCGAAAAGCTGCAATCGCAACAGACCGCCAATTATTTCGCAGATCGCCTCTTACGCCTGCTGTCCGAGAGCACAATTCAACCTAGTGGTATGCATGAGCAGTGGGATCATATCTCAGGAGCACTCCGTACCGCAGCCGAAGAAGTAATTGGATTCCGGCGAATGCGAAGAGACAACTGGTATGATGATGAAGAGTGCCGCGCTCCAACGAAAAGAAAGCACGAAGCCTACAAGGAAACGCTGAGATCGAATGCCACGAGGAGTGCATGTGAAAACTACCGCGAGTTGAAGAGGGAAGCGAGGCGGCTTTTCCGGGCGAAAGAAAGAGAGGCAGAAAAGCGTGCAATAAAGGAGCTTGAGATGCTGGTCAACAGGAGTAACCCGCAAATTCTATCAAAATTCGAATGACAGAAGGTTTTAAACCCGGGGCAAACCCCTGTAAGAATGAGAACGGCGACATGGTGGCCGATGTTCAGAGAGCACTCAGAATAAGGAGGGATCACTTCTCTGCCCTTTCAAATGGAGAACCGGAGCAAGAAAATAGAGAAGATGCCGAACCCGAACCCACATTCGATGATGATGGAATTGACGTTCCACAACCCGACTATAATGAGGTGCTATAGCAATATCCCGATCGGAAAACAATAAAGCAGCTGGCGCCGAGGGTTTGCCTGCTGAGCTATTCAAACACGGAGGTGAGGAGCTGGTAAGGCGCATGCATCAGCTTCTATGCAGAATATGGTTCGATGAATGCATGTTTGAAGATTGGAATCTAAGTGTTCCCTGCGCAATCCACAAGAAGGGCGATCCTGCAAACTGCGCCAACTATCGCGGAATCAGCCTTTTGAATATCGCATATAAGGTCCTATCAAGCGTATTGTGCGAAAGACTGAAGCCTGATGTGAACAGACTTATTATTATCAGTGTGGCTTCAGACCTGGTAAATCTACCATCGACCAGATTTTTACACTACGCCTAATCTTGGAAAAACCCCATGAGAAAAGAATCGACGCACATCATCTCTTTGTTGATTTTAAAGCCGCTTTCGATAGCACGAAAAGGAGCTGCCTATATGCCGCTATGTCTGAATTTGGTTTCCCGGCAAAACTTATACGGCTATGCAAAATTACCTTGAGCAACACCGCCAGCTCGGTCAGAATTGGGAAGTACCTCTCCGAGCCGTTCGAAACTAAACGAGGTTTCAGACAGGGTGACCCCCTATCGTGCGATTTCTTTAATTTATTACTGGAGAAAATAATACAAGCTGCAGAACTGAACCGCGAACAATATTTTATAAAAGCGTGCAACTGTTGGCATATGCTGACGATATTGATATCATTGGCCTTAAAACCCGCGCCGTAACTTCTGCTTAATCCAAATTAGAAAAAGAAGCGGAGAAAATGGGATTGGTGGTGAAAAAATTCAAAACGAAGTACCTTCTGTCATCGTGCAACCAAGCCACTGTTGGCAGCAATAATTTCGAAATAGAAAAGGACTCCGTTTAAATGGGAACCAGCATTAACACGAACAATAATGTTAGCCTAGAAATTCGACAAAGAATTACTCTTGCAAACAAAGGCTACTTCGGACTGAGTAGGCAATTGAAAAGTAAAGTCCTCTCTCGACGAAGCGTGGGCACTAACCACATCTGATGAGGCGGCTCTGGCAGTATTCGAGAGAAAGGTTCTTCGAAAGTTTTGTGGACCTCTACGCCAGATTTACGGACCAACATAGTTTAGCGAATTAAAACAGCGGCTACGCTGGCTAGGCCACGTAGTGCGAATGAGCGAAGATGATCCAGGCCAGAAGGTATTCTTATCGGCACCCGCCGGTGGAAGCAGAGGAAGAGGGAGACCGCCACTCCGAGGGAAGGTACAAGTGGAGACCGATTTGCGCTCCGCGGTGTTTTCAATTGGCGCAACGAAGAAACGACTGGCGAGCTATGTTGGACGGTCAAAATCGCCCGGTTGGTTAGATGACCATTTAAAGAAGAGAAGAAAAAGTGTCTTTCATAGACCTTGATCAACTCATAAGAGCCTTTTGGGAAGAAGAAAGCCTCACTGAGGGTGCAGTTTTAAATGAATCCACTGAAAATCCCATACAAGACAATTTTTGTCAAACCCATACTGTGCGTGCAGATTTACTTTTCGTCGTCAGGTTGCCCTTTTCTTTGAATGTATCATCCATAGGGGAAACACGCGAAATTCCTATCAATCGTTTATATGGTATGGAACGACGTTTTCGTTCCGGTTCCAATTTTAAGGCACAATATACGCCCTTCATGCACGATTATGAGACACAGTATCACATGACACGAATAACATCTACCGAAAGTGAAAAAGGGTTACTTTCCACCACATCATGCCGTTCTAAAAATGGCAAGCACTTGCACTAAACTGCGAGTGGTTTTTGACGCCTCAGCGAAGCCTCGAAACGGATTGTCACTTAATAAATGCTTGATGGTGGGGCCAGTAATTTTAAACGATTTGTTCACTATTCTAGTGCGCTTCAGAACCTTCCGGTTCGCCGTCACAACTGATATAGGACAAATGTGTAGACAAATTTTAATAAATGACAGCGATTATGTTTTCCAAAAATTATATAGGCGAGATACTGAAGGGTGGAACATGTTATTGTACAAGCTGTTCGAAGCAACCCGGATGTTCGAAGCAGGACTAACTTGTTATTTACAGCACTAACCGGCTTTTACATCACTAACTGAGGTGACAATATATCTAACTGTTACTCTCTCAATACAATGCAGTAAAATATTTAGTGTACCAATTCTATTTCATTCCTATTATGATATCAAATCCATAGCTAAGGCTTAATAATGTAAAACTCTCATGTTCACTCTTGTTGTGCCAACCAAACAATAAATTTCATCTGCAATTTAAGTGTTCTATTTTTATTAGCGTCTTTTACATTCTGGAAAAAGGTGGTGCAAACCAGCATCTCCTCGAAACATTTGGTGACCCCGACGTGATTGAGCTATTTTGTGTGCAAGCAAAATCCGTTTACGGCTAATTAAACTATATTTCGTAAAAGCTAATAAAACGTCGTATAAATCAAGCAATATGACAAAGGGCAGCAGATCGAAGAAAGGAGCTGACATAACACCAGTTGATGCAACAATGAGCGGCTTCGAATCGATTCACATATTAGTGAGCTGGATGAGGCTGAAATTTCTGTGCACATGGAATACGTGGATAGCATGCAAGGCAGATCTCGACCACGTGCAGTCGGTTCTCGAAGAAGCTGATCCACGCGAACTAGAAGGAACAAGCCGAGCGGATTTCTTTGACGTGTATCTAGCAGTCAAAGCAAAATTATCGCGTGAACTCAATGCACACAAGAAGACAAACGTAAGGCATTCATCTACTGCTAGGCATTTCACAATGGAGGATTCGCCCACGACTTTATTTACATCGCTACGAAAATCTCGCCTACCGGATTTAAAAATACCCCATTTCAGTGGGGCATACATAGATTGGCCAAATTTCTTTGCCATGTTCACCAGCGTCATCGACAAGGACCTTGAGCTAAGCAAAGTGGAAAAGCTTCAACGTCTAAGATCGACCTTGCAAGGGGCTGCATTGGAAACTATTTGCTCACTCGAACCGGTGGAAGAAAATTATGACAAGGCCTTGGCTCTTCTAAAAAACAGGTTTGATAACAAATTACTAATTTTTCAGGCGCATATTAAAGCGATGGTTGGGTTCAAGGCCATTGACAACAGTTCTGCTACTGAGTTGCGGGAATTAAGCGACAAATTCAATGTTCACCTTCGCGCGCTTAATACTTTGGCAACAACACAACAAATATCGGATGGGCTACTCATACATCTTGTTGCTAGAAAGTGTGATTCAAAAACACAGGAAAAGTGGGAAGTAGACTTACCAACACAGACATTGCCAAATTTGAATTCATTTACAACCTTTTTAGAGAAGCGGTGCCGCATGATGGAAAACTTGCAAAGTGCTAAGGTAACTCAATCGCCTAGCCATCAGGTGAGCAAAAATTCAAATGTGAATAAAGGAACTAGAAATGTTTTAGTTGCATCTGCAAGTAGTTCTACCTCTTGTGTATTCTGTGATTCAAAAGACCATTACATAAATAGTTGCCTTAAGTTTTTGAACCTGTCCCCAAATTTTCGCTACAAAGAAGCTAAGCGGTTGCAGCTTTGTCTAAACTGTCTACGCAAGGGCCATAATTCACAAAGGTGTAAGTCAGGTAATTGCCGTCATTGCTCCTCCAAGCATAATTCTCTGCTCCATTTGAATCCTTCTCCGGTGTCAACCTCCTCAAATTCATCAGTAACTGAAGCCACAGCCCCTGCACAGCAAACACTAGTTTCATCGTTGTCTACAAATCTATCTCCAAGTACCTCGGAATTGTCCGCCAATAGCCACGTGTTGCTGGCTACGGCAATACTGTCCGTAAAAAATTGTGTTGGAGCGTTTGTACCATGCCGTGCCATTCTCGACTCAGCATCTCAGATAAACTTTATCACTACTTGCCTTTCAAATCAATTGCAGCTTCCATTGAAAAAATCATCGTTGGTAATCTCCGGCATAGGCGAATCCAACTTCGTCTCTGAAAGGGAAATCAACATTTTCGCACAATCGCAAGACAAGGAGTACAATGTTTCGTTCACTGCTGTGGTCACTCCTAGCATAACCGATTATCAACCAAACTTAAACCTCTCTTCCGAGTGGAAGATACTATCAAATATACATTTAGCGGACCCATTATTTTTCAGACCACAGCGAATTGATTTGCTTATTGTTGCGGGCTTATTTTTTGATATCTGATGTGCGTTGGACAAATTCGGTGCGAATTTGCTAATATTGCAAAAAACCCGACTCGGTTGGGTTGTCTCTGGTAGCCTCTCCTACAGCAATAAAAAAACATCTTCCCTAGCCGCTTGCAGCAAAACAGTAGCTGAAGAACAGCAACCCAACAGCTCCTTGAACGATATCGTAAAGCGATTCTGGGAAATAGAGAATCGATTCGATTCCGCTCCCTCACCATCTGTGGAAGATGATTGGTGTGAGAGCCATTTCAAGCAAAACTTTTGTCGTTTAGACTCTGGAGAGTACTCCGTACGTTTGCCAGCAAAAACAAGCATCACCGTCCTTGGCGATTCTTATAATCACGCTCTCTACAGATTCAGAAGCATAGAGAAAAAATTGGAGAAAAATAAAGACTTAAAAACTCAGTATACTTCGTTTATGAAGGAGTATGCATCGCTGAATCACATCCCTACCAACCATACGCAGATAAAAAAGTAGATAAAACATAGGTCGCGCTATCCACAAATGAAGATAAAAAAAGGGATAGTTTTGTATGGGCGGCGTGCAGATATTATCCACTTTCCCCATGTACATTTCGTGTACGTGTAACCTTGCATCACCCTCGCACACATTCATAAACGCCGTAAGAAAAAATATATCTACGCCGTTCTAAGTAAGAAAATTTCCCAAAACAAAGGGTTGCAATTTGCCAGATCTGAGACATGGTATGCTCAAAAAATACCAAAAAAAAAGGCAAAAAGCCCAAAAAATCACCTAAATTGAGAAATAAATATCCAAATAATTCAACACAACTTCGGTTTTTAAATCTGTTTTAATCAAAATAAGGATACATATTTGAATAAAAACAATATAAATTTTTTTTTAAAGTTATTATATGTAAATAAATACAAAATTAGCTACTTTTACTGAAATTTACAAAATACATGACATTCGTTCTGATCACATATAAGTGTTTACAAAATTTAAAATATTTACAATAAATTATTTGGCGATTATAACGCAATTAGCACCAAATGAAAGGTAATTTAACAATCTTTCTTTTGATGCTAAACAACTATTGAATTTTAAGATATTTTTACAGAAAAAGCTTATCTTTCTTACACTTTAAAGAAAGTCCATGGATTTTTTTCTACTACACATGTGTGTTTACAAAATTCACAAAATTCACAATCAACTAACACTACACAAATTATTAATATTTACAAAAGACATATTTCTAAATACATATATTCGCAGGCTTCGCGTTTCCCAAAGAATGGATACCTGTAAAATACGAATAAATAATTCATTAATCTCTCTCTATGGCGCGATATACAACAAGCTTCTCTTCCAATTTGTGGTGTGCCGATTTGAATATTCCCTACAAATTGGTGGGACCTACAGTTTTTTGCCGACTACGAACGGCATCTACAAAGGAGACGAATTTTTTGCTGAGAAGCCTGTCATGGCAGAAATACATTCGGAGAGCTTGCCAAACCACTGCCGAGGGGCGACCCCGTTTTTGAAAAACTTTTTTCAAATCACTTTTGATGTTACCTGTACCAGGGCTCGAACCATGGACCTTCGGTGTGGTAGGCCGGCAACACTACCTTCACACCACGGCGGCCGCCGTGTAAAAATATGAAAAACAGCACCTTACACTCTCTCAGTAATACGCCTTGGGCTAGTACCTCACTACGTTAGGGCATCTGAAATTAAAATCGTGTTTCATTACATATATTCGAACTTAAGTTTAATCGGGGTGCTGGGCGTTAAATAATAAGATTTTTAATTGACTTATTAATTAATTAAGAAATTAGCTGCAATTAAATCAATTCATTAGATTAAGTTAATTGTAACTTTTAACAAATTAGATTCAAAATTGTTAATTTTAGAAGTTGCAACTAACAATTAATTGTTAATTTGTTAATTATTAATTGTTTTAACAATTATAATTTGCCCAACACTCCCTACAAACAAACGATTGTTTCGGCAATATGGGATTTGGCTTGATATCATTTACTTAACAAGGTAAAAACAAATTGCTTAAGTTTGCATCATCGTACATAAGGCCTGAACACTTAAAACCGTGATGCATATTCATGAAAGGTATAAATCCTTCGACACAGCCGAAGACAGTGCTTTCTTTACAAGTTTTGGTAATTGTTTCCTTTAGTTGTGGCCAAAGCGGTCATTAAAAAATAGGGAACAAATAATTGATAAGAATATTATTAGTTTGTCCATAAGTTAGGTAAAAACTTGGGTAATTGTTTCCTTTAGGAGACAACTGCTAAAACACATCCGAAGTTATCGGGAGAGCTATCAAAAGACGCGGTTTGACCTCGGTAACAATAATCCGGAAGCGGATTTAAAATTTTTTGTTTCAGTGAAAAGTTATTCGCAAAAAAACCCAAAAATTACCCAGGTCCGCTCCAAAATAGGGGCTTGATTTATGTGCAGAACACCTTTCTGCGTAGGCGGCCTTTGGCCGCGCTTCAAAAAAATAACCCTTAGCCGGTCCAACACCGGCTCACGGTCCACAGTATTTCTGCGCAGAATACACTTTTTGCACTTTTCGGTACACCCTAACCTGTGATTACAACAACCACATGAAAATGACAGAAATTTTTCAACTTTGATTGCAAATATTTCTTCACTGAAAAAAAAACCCGAAAATCCGCTTCCAGATTATTGTTACCGAGATCAAAACGCGTCTTTTGATACCTTTCCCGATAACTTCGGATGTGTTTTAGCAGTTGTCTCCTAAAGGAAACAATTACCCAAGTTTTTACCTAACTTATGGACAAACTAATAATATTCTTATCAATTATTTGTTCCCTATTTTTTAATGACCGCTTTGGCCACAACTACAAGGTGGCCCAAAAGTAATCCTCCTATCAGAAAATGCTATAAATTTTGCGATTGGCCCCTAAAGTCAGTTCTGTTTTGACATTTGTGTAGTAAACACATGCGAAATACACGTTAATAAACAATGTTACGCTACACTGCTCCAGAACGCGGAATATTGCTGACTATTTATTTGACCAATAATCGGTCGGGGCCAAACGGTTACTGTACTTGGTGAGCGCTACAGAGCAATGATCAACGAGTTCTTTTTGCCGCAACTTGATGAATTGGGATTGGAAAACATGTGGTTCCAACAAGACGGTGCAACAGCACACACTGCACGTGCCACAACCGATATGCTGAACATCGGAAGCTTACTTTTTCGCCACCTTGTATAATCAACAAACGCACAAGCGCATGTAAATTTGTATATTGTGCTGACACTACAACATTGGCCTGATCTTGGCCAGGTACACTAAACTAAACTCACTTTGGCCACAACTATAATCAACAAATGTACAAGCGCATGTACATTTGTACATATATTATGGTGACACCATAAATATATCCTGATCTTGTTCAGGTACACTAAAGTAAACTCACTTTGGCTACAACCATATTGTGGTGACACCATAAATATATCCTGATCTTGGTCAGGTACACTACACTGAACTCACTTTGGCTACAACCATAGCAAACATATGTACAAGCGCTTGTACAATTGCAAATTGTGGTGACACCATAAATATATCCTGATCTTGGTCAGGTACACTACGCTGAACTCACTTTGGCTACAACCATAGCAAAGAAATGTACAAGCGCTTGTACAATTGCATATTGTGGTGACACCATAAATACACTAAACTAAACTCACTTTGGCCACAACTATAATCAACAAATGTACAAGCGCATGTACGTTTTGCATATTATGGTGACACCATAAATATATTCTGATCTTGGGCAGGTACACTAAAGTAAACTCACTTTGGCCACAAGCATAGCAAACAAATGTACAAGCGCTTGTATATTTGTATATTGTGATGACACCATAAATATATCCTGATCTTGGTCAGGTACACTAAACTAAACACACTTTGGCCACAACTATAATCAACAAATGTACAAGCGCATGTACATTTGTATATTGTTGAATTTTGGGCACTAACCTTTCAACTGCAATTCAAATCAAAGTTGCGACCTGCGAAAACATAGAATGTATTAGAAATATTAATACTATCATTAAAAGGCTTGAAATTATAGTACTTACCTTTATTTTCAATGAAATTTTAATTGTTGACCAAAAACATAAAAAAAATTAATTTTTATTTTGACAGAAAATTCCATTTATGGAAACAGCTGGATAATTTCCCCTTGTTATGATTTTGGTTTTCAATTATTAAAATCTTATTTTTTCATTCGCACTCATAGGAGTAGCAATAGCGAAAAAAGAGAACGATTTTTGTTTGGGAAATATATTCCATAAATATGCGTTGGTGTTGGTATGGAGGTGAAAAAAATAGAGATGGTTTTTCAAGTCGATAAGAAATTGATAAAAACTGGATAGCCATGGTTGGTAGGGATGTCTCTAGCAAAGGCGCATACAACAACTACCAAATATTTTCTTCCTCATCATTGCGTACAGAAGCTGGACAGTACAACGACAAAGCTTCGCGTCGTATTTGATGGATCTGCAAAAACAACAACAGGCTATTCTCTTAATGATATCCCAGCTTACCAAAGTCGGAGCGCTCCGAAATAATGATCCAAAAAGAGTCCGTAATTTGAGCTTTTTTGGAGTGTTATTTAGCAAACATCAAAAAACCCCACTTTTTTATGAAGATTCACGGAGCCTTGGGAGAAGAAATGAATATTGTAGAGCGGATAAATGACAAGGCTCACTTATATGAGCGATTTGGACCGTTTTCTGATCCTTTTTGTTGTAGGCGTAAAGCTAATTGTGAGAAAATAAACGTTGGAGAGCGGATGAACGGCAACGTTCAATTAAGTGAATGTTTTAAAGCATTTTCTGAAGTTTTTTTATTTTACCTAACTGAACGTAAAGAGTATTTTTTTTTTCTGAATGTTTATCAATAGTCGAAAGTTAGAAGCCAACTGAAGTGCATTTAAAATAAAACAAATTAAAATTATTTAGTATAAGCCAATTTTTATACTTTTATAATACCTTTATGCGTAGATATGTACATAAAGTGGTGGCAGGAATAATAGAAACAAAATTTGATAAATTTTCCTGATCTTCGTGTTAACTTTCAAAATTTGATTTATGTGGTTTCTGTAAAAGATCTTGCTTTATTTTAAAAGAAATTTATTAAAAACACATAAATAAATATATTTTACGAGTAAAACATGCTCCAATTTAGTTCTATTATTCCCGCCACTATTGTATGTTTATTCTATATAACATTTTAATGAAAATAATATAATTTTTGTTTTTATGAAGTAATAAGTTCCTAATGAAAAATGTATACGCTTAGTTATACCTATATATTTAGTTATACAAATATTTTTACATAAAACTTGTTTTCAATAAAGAACTAATTGAATTTCATACATTTTTAATATTAAAAAAATAATACTGTATAAAACAATAAAAAGACAATTTTCTTCTGATTAATTAAATAAAGATATGTGTCTTAAGCCCTATAAAAATCTTAAGAAACGGCCAAAAAGAGTCGAAAGAGGCTCCGAAAAAGCATAAGAAAAGCGTTAATAAAAGGCTCCAAAAAGAGTCTAAAAAGGCTCCAAAACCCATCAGAAGAGAGGAAAAAAGGTGCCTAAAAAGAGTCGAAAAAGGCTCCGAAAAAGCTTCAGAAAAGCGTCAATAAAAGGCTCCGAAAAGAGTCCAAAAAGACTCCGAAGTTTATTTAAAAAAGAGTCAGAAAACGCTCCAACTTCATCGGATTCGGACTCATTTCGGACTCATTTTTATGACTCCTTTTGGGGTGCCCGCGTAGAACGATTTTTCGCTCCATTTGGGCTCCGAAAGGAGCTCATTTCGGAGGGTAAAGCTCCGAGAAATGTGCGTTTTATGGATCCGAAAGGAGTCTTTTTTCGCACTTTTGGTTAGCTGGGTATATTGTTAGCTGGTCCAACTATTCAGCCGACGCTGTTCAAAACTCTTTTGCAATTTCGTTTTTGTAGATTTGCTTTGTGTGGGGATATATGTAAAATGTATAGATGTGTACGCGTGACATTCCCAGACGATTATCTTCAATGCATTTTATGGCGAGACAATCCATTCGAAGAACCGCAGATACTGTAACTTATGGTACAAAATCTGCCGCATTTTTAGCAATACGCGCTATGCAGCAACTGTCGTACGATGAGGAGGAGTAATTTCCGATAGGCGCAAAAGTACTCAGAAGAGACTTTTACGTCGATGATCTTATATCTGGCGGCAATACGATAGAAGAAGTGATTCAAATTAGACGTCAGGTGAAAGATTTACTCCAGCGCGGAGGATTCAACATTCGTAAATGGTGCTCAAACGAGTCTGGTACACTGCGTGACATTGTTGACTCAGAGCGCGAAAGCCTAATCAAATTCCATGACGGAACTGATATTGCAAAAACTCTTGGCCTTATTTGGGACATAAAGACAGATAATTTTTTATTTTCCTTTTCACCTATTAAATGCAGCACACGCACCACAAAGCGCACAATACTTTCGTATATCGCCAAATTTTATGATCCGCTTGGGCTAGTTTCGCCAGTCATTACCAAGGCAAAAATCTTTATGCAAACCCTTTGGAAGGAAAATATACAATGGGACGAAAGCTTGCCCCAATCACTACAAACTATATGGACGGACATTCAAACACATTTCGACCTAGTAAGCAGTATCAAATTTCCTCGCTATGCATTGACTCCTAATGCAAGCTGGGAGATTCACGCATTCTCCGATGCAAGCTTGAAAGCGTTTGGTGCTTGCCTATACATTCGTTCGAAGTGTGGCGGCTCTTTGAAATCATACTTACTTTGTGACAAATCGAGAGTCGCGCCTCTAAAGAGTATAACTATTCCCAAATTAGAATTGTCTGCAGCTTTATTACTTGCTGAACTTGTAGCACCCATATCACAAGACTTTCCACATCATCATACTGTGCATTGCTGGTCCGACTCAATGGCTACCCTATCTTGGCTTCGAGATCAGCCTTCAAATTACAACGTTTTTGTATCAAACAGAGTAAGCCAGATACAAACATTAACGAAGGGAATGTCTTGGCATCATGTGAATACTTCTTTGAATCCGGCAGATATACTTTCAAGGGGATGTACCCGTAATGAGTTACCTACATCCAAGCTGTGGTGTAACGGCCCACCGTTTCTTACAAGAGAGCCTTCATATTGGCCAAACAACATGAAGTTCCTATCCGATTTACCTGAAAGACGACGTAGGGTTCTACTTACAAGCAAGTTGCGGGACCTAGCGCTTGACTGTAAATATCACAACTCATTTGGGAAATTGCAGCGTATATTTGCATACGTTCACTACTTTTGTCAACCGTCGAGTATTCGCACTGATAACCAACCACTGACTCCACTTAATATCAAAATGGGCACGCACATGCTCATTCGTAATATTCAACATATTTAAATGCATCAAGCAAGCTTAAATCGCTAAATCCGTTCGTTGATACATTTGGGCTTCTACGCGTTAGTGGGCGCTTGCAAAATTCTACATTAAACTTTGAAGCAAAACATCCAATTTTAAGGCCAAGGAATCATTCCGTAACAAACGCTATGATCGACTACTTCACCGAAAATATCTACATGCTGCACCTCAAAGCTTAGTAGCGCCGATTCGACAGCAGTACTGGCCAATAGGAGGTCGGAAGGCTGTTGTCAGCGTCATAACGTCATAACGAATTTTGTTGGTGCTAAAAACGAATTGCAAGAATTAAGGCAATTGTTTTGGAGCAACTCACATAATAAAGAAGACATCAGTCAATGTGTCGCAGAAGATATTGCATGGAAATTTATTCCGCCTCGGTCTCCACACTTCGGTGGACTTTGGGAGGCTGCTGTAAAGTCAGCAAAATTCAATTTTTTACGCACCGTTGGGCTATCAATTCTAACATTTGAAGAGCTTCGCACTCTTGTGTGTGAAATCGGAGCAATAATGAATTCTCGTCCCCTTTGTTCCATTTCAGAGAACCCAGAAGACTTGGACGTGCTCACGCCAGCTCATTTCCTCATAGGCGCTCCATTTACGAGCATAATTGAACCAGACTTAACCGATCTTGAAATCACCCGCTTGAACCGATGGCAGCGCGTATGCCACATGCAGCAGGTATTTTGGAAAAAGTGGATCGCTCATACCTATCACTCTTGCCAGAGAGAACTAAGTGGCAGAAATATGGTAATTTTAAAAGAGGAAAACCTTCCTTCAATGAAATGGCGACTAGGGCGCGTAGAGAGTTTGATTCGCGGTGCGGATGGCGCCGTTCGTGTTATAATCGTGAAAACTGCCAGTGGCCTAGTTAAGGGAGCCGTGCGAAAAGTTGCTGTGCTCCCAATTGAAACTGCAGCGGTTGAAAGCCTGAATCTTCCAACGGGGGGAGGATGTTCGAAGCAACCCGGATATTCGAAGAAGGACTAACTTGTTATTTACAGCACTAACCGGCTTTTACATCACTAAATGAGGTGACAATATATCTAACTGTTACTCTCTCAATACAATGCAGTAAATATTTAGTGTACTCGTACCAGTTCAATTTTATTCCTATTATGATATCAAATCCATACGTAAGGCTTAATAATGTTAAACTCTCATGTTCACTCTTGTTGTGCCAACCAAACAATAAAGTTCATCTGCAATTTAAGTGTTCTATTTTTATTAGCGTCTTTCACATTCTGGAAAAAGGTGGTGCAAACCAGCATCTCCTCGAAACACAAGCTTTATACCATAACCTACGGTACAACGCCAGCTTAATAACATTTGTTGCAAAAATTTGACATGGATGATTATTTAGGTGGTGCACCCACTATAGAAGCTGCAAGGAGTATATCGAATGATCTTAATGATTTACTGTCATCAGCGGGAACGAAGCTACGTAAATGGTCGTCAAATAATCAAGAGTGTATTGTAGATATTCCTGCGTATGACAGAGAAACCAGTGAAATTCAATGAATTGGAGGAAACGATGTAATCAAAACCTGTGGCATGTGGTGGCAGCCACAATCAGATGTTTTTCGGCTTCGAATAGAACTTAACTATATCACCGTAAATGGTTCCAAAAGGGGCCTGGCCCCTTGGGGTGGTTATCCCCTATGGTAATATTTCTCAAAATGTTTATGAAAAGGGTGTGGACAACCGGCATTGGCTGGGACGAGCCCATATCAAAACCATTGTCGGACGTGTATAATATTTTTCGAGATGGTGCTGAAAGTATATCCGAACTGGCTGTTAGACGATGGACACAATTGGTTGTTGAGAATTCAAAGGATGAGCTGATTGTTTTTGCAGACCCTTCGAAATAAGCTCACGGTGCCGTGGTATACTTACGAATACAAGATTTGTATAACAAAGTAGACGTGTCGCTGATTGCAAGTAAAACTCGGGTTGCACCTTATAAACCAGAGTTCAGTATTCCGCGTTTGGGATTAAGGTTAGCGGCTGTATAATACAATCCAATATACAATTATTCGGTTGGACTGAATCTACAGCAGTCTTGTACTGGATAAAGGGGTATCCTCAACAGCGAAATGGATTTGTGGATAGCTGTCTTTCAGAAATCGTAAGCTTACTACCAGCTACGAAGTGGAGCTATGTCCCTACAGCTGTTCATCCGGCAGATTATACGACGCGAGGAATAATGCCCAAGGATTTGCCAAATCTCGCACCTTGGTGGCTTACAAGATGAGCGAATACATTAATAAATGTTTTCGTTGAATAATTAACTATACAAATCGCGTCTTACATTATTTCATACAGTTACTAAGAACTTGCACATTATGTACTAGAATTTCATAAGCGAGTTATCTGCATGGTTATAGCAAGGGAACTCCGAAACTTAAATTTTGCACTATGAAAAGCTAATCTTCCTTGAAGTTCCCTAATTCTTTTGTAAATATATTTTTACAAGTATGGATTATATTCTATCTGAGATTAATATATACATTTTAAAATTTTCCATAAGATGTTTCAAGAAAATTTTAAGATGTATGCGTGGGGGCCAATTATGAAATTGAATCAAAAACGGGCTATTGTTAAAAAAGAAGAAAACTACTTTTTAGAAATGTTTTCCAAGGGTAAAACTGCTATGAATGGCGACTATATTTTTATTGAAATTGGTTTCATTTGTTTAATATAGTGTTAGATATATTTTTATATCTGATGACATCTCTTTTTCATCTGATGACTGAATTTTTAATAAGGGGATTTGTAATGTAATTTTTGCAATTTTCGTGAATTTTTAAACCAAAAATGAGCTAACCTGCTGTGAAGCGGTACAGTAACTGTTATGATTCTGGTATATGTACAGACTAGTATGCCAACTGGTATATTGCTGATGCAGACACTGACTAGTATGCCAAATGATATGGTGCTGATGCAGAAGGGGACAATTGCCATCTCGTAGGATATCGCCGTGTTAAAAATACCAGTTGAAAATATGGGAAAATTACAGAACTTGAACTAGATGGGCGGGCTTGGCAAACTAGTATTTGACTAGTATAAAACTAGTGGAATTGACTGCAGGGCTGCTGTTTCATTCTTGTTGCTGCTGCTACGTGTTGCTTGCTGTATCGATTACGCGGACCTCTTCTTATAATTTACTGTACCATATTCGTGTGCTGCCATTTTTTTTTTCCAAAGTACGAGACGCCAATCTTGTTTCGACAATCATCGCCTTCCTCAATGCACTATGAATTTGTCCAGCACAAACGCGTCTAAGTTTGAACCAAACTTCATCATATCTGCATGCTACGTGGAATTTTCGACGAAAATTATTGTGGGCGGTGTAAAATGCGTGTGTAGCATTTCGCACAACTCTTTGTACGCTCTATATGACGGGCTATAAGGGCTGCACGAACTATCTATTACATTGTATTCATCCGAACCAATTGATTTCAATAAAATCGCCTTTGTTGCATTGTCATCGGTGTACTTAACCTCACAAAAGTGGATTTCCAAACGTTCCTTTCATACTTTTTTATTTATTTAAAATCGATACAAACACAAAACGGTCGACTATTAACAATAAAAAGGAATATATGAAAGATATTAATAAAGACTAGTATATCCCGTGGTCGAAATTCGACCACCTTAAATTAGTTTAAGTTATTAAATCCTCTGTAATTTGACAACTAACCGAAAAAAGTCAGTCCCTTAAAGACCGGTAGTCATTAATAGGAGATGGCAAAAACAGTCCTTAGGAATGATTGAAAGTTCACCATCAGAGCCATCCTTTCAGATTCGGTCAATATTTCAATCAAAAAAATATACCAATAACATAGTTAGACTTATAATATATATAATGGTTACTTTAACTCAATGTGCTCAGTGAGTGAAAATATGTCCACTGCTTAGACATGGTTGCCATATTGTAATTTTTTGGTTATTAGTAACAGGTAGTGCTTTTTGTAATCCATTTACCGGGAGAAAATTACAAATTCAATTTAGCAATTCCGAATCAACGACGCACCTTCCTCTTTTGACTCTGCTTTCCTTTTGATCTGAAATTTTGAATTATAAGGCGGCCATGGCTAGTTTGGCATCCCGTTTTAATATTGGGTTTTATGAGCAGTAAAAATTTACATTTTATTAAAAACACTTAGGTTTTTCAGGATTTTAGGATGCATCTAAATACCTGACCCAAAATAGAGGCCATGAATACTTTTGAATCTCATTTTAATTATGGAATTTTCCAAAAAAAGAGAAGTTTGATTGCGCATAAAGAAAAAAAAAAAGTTGAATTATATGAAGAGGGGACGATTATGGATGTTTTTGAACCTCATTTTCATAATGGAGTAAAAATTTTAATTTTGAACTTTTTTTTGTAATAAAACGTGCGCGATATGTTTAAAACATATATTTTACAATGCATCTAAATAACCGACCGATAATAGTGGCCATGAATACCTTTGAATCTCATTTTCTTTATAGAATTTTACAAAAAATAGAAGTTTGTTTGCGTTTTAAAAAAAATTTAAATTTAGAATTATGTGAACAGCAGCGACTTTGAATGCTTTTGAATCAAATTTTTATAATAGAGTTCTATTAAAAAATTTAAGCTTTTGTTGTGTTTTCTCTAAAAATTTTAATTTTGAACTATTGCTTCCAATAAAACGCGCAAGATATGTTGAAAACAAATTGGTATTTTTTTTAAAGAGTTTGGTACAGTTCAGTATAGCGGAGGACAACTCTCGCTCAAAATCAAATTGGACAGACGCGCCGACGCCGGTGTATACTTTAACTCAGTTTGCTTAATGAGTAAGAGAATGAAAATATGTCTACTTTTTGGAGAGCAAATGAAATATGAGTTCGACGCACCGATGCCACTACTTTAACTCAATATGCTCAATGAGTGAGAGAATACAAATTTTTCACCGTTAGGAGTGTGTCCACATATAAATATTTTGGTTGAAAGTGAATTTAGCGTTTATTTTGCAGTTTCTTAAATTTCTCAATGTGTGCATGAAGCCGGTTTCCATTTTGGTTTTTTGTTTTGGATATACAGACAGTGCTGCCAATTTACCAATTTTTCTTTAGGTCTGGCTTTTTTGAAACCCTTTTAGCAGGGGAAAATTACAACTTCAGCATATGGTTTTCTGGTTATTTTCTTAACCACAATTTAGACATGTATAAAGACATTTCATATTGACTTTTATATCATTTCAATTATATTTTGTGATATGAATGTAAATGACCTGAACTTACTATTTTTATGGCTGTGCGTATAAGTTTACCTTAAGTGCTATATCAATCAGAAAAAAGTAAATTCTTTAAAAAACATTCATAAAACTATGTAACTATGTAAATACAGGGTGGCTGATGAAACCCGCTACCAAAAAAAAATTAAATAACTTTTTTTCTATTTAATGAACCTGGTTAATTTTTTTTTTATTTTGCAGATTGACTTTTACATTTAACAAAAATAACTGGGACACTGAAACAAGAATTTGGATTGTCCGCCGCTATCACGCACTGGAGTCCGTAGTTTCGGTTCAAAGAGAGTATATGCGCACGTTTGGCGGCAATCCTCCGAGCACATGGACCATAATAAGACTTGTAAACAATTTTGCCGAGCATGGCACAGTCAACAGAAGACCTTAAAATCGAAACCCTTACTGGAGACCGTTACTTGAGCATGTTGAGAGAGTTTTTCTATCCAGAATTACGCCGAATGAGAATTTCTTTCAACTCTGTGTGGTTTCAGCAAGATGGTGCAGCTCCTCATATAGCCCAACCTGTTATGACAGAATTGCGACGAAAATGTCCCAATAAGCTGATATCCAGAAACTCCACATTCCGTTGGCCACCCAGGTCGCCTGACCTTACTGCACCTGACTTTTTCTTGTGGGGTTATTGCAAACAGGAAGTCTTCAAAGCAAAACCAACAAATTTGAATGAACTAAGGCAATCCATTCGAGAAACAATTGCGGCTATTCCTGTCTCAACTCTCCAAGCAGTAATGAACAACTTTTTGGTAAGATGCCGCACATGCATCGACGAGCAGGGGGGCATTTAAATTCCATTATTTTTAAAACTAATTAAGCTATATTTAATAAAATTTAATGAGCTTTAACATGAATAAAAGAAAAATGAATTCCATACACTAAAAAAAAAATTATTTGAGTTTCTTAATGCATCAAAATTCATCAGCCACCCTGTATTTATCTTACATATTTTGTTATGGTAAATTTTTATTAATTTTCTTGCGGTTTTTTTTGCAAAAGAAGTTCAATTTAAAAAAAAGTATTGTCCGGAACCTGGGCTCGAACCATGGAACGCACGCGTCTCACCCGAGACTCTTATGCCTGCTTCAGAAAATATTTCCACCAATAGGAGTGTACATACATATCCATATGGCTTTTCAAAATGAATGAAACGTGCATTTGGAAGTTCCACAATATTAGCTTGACGCCGGTTTCCATATTTGTTTTTTTTTTTTTTATGTACGGGCAGTTTTCTCAATTTTTCCTTCACATCTGGCTTATTTCAAGTCCATTTAGGGGGAGAAAATTACAATGAATTGATGGTTTTCTGACTTTTTTCCTCAACCACAACTTAGACATACTTCAAACACATTTCATGTTGATTTTTAAGGAACGTTATCATCTTAACTGGTCAAATTTAGTCTACATAGGTAAGGGTGCGGGTTATATGTCTGCCCTTTGACAAATTAAAATATTTGAAGAAGAAAATAGTTGATGTCTTCAGGAATGTATAACCACTGCGTAAATATAATATTGAAGAAGCTACAAACTATGTTTTTGGTTTTTTGTATATCGTCTCATCGGAAAAACCGGATAAAAATAATGAAATTATCTACCGAACTCTGATAAATTTCGAGATTTCTATCGAGCTTCTCGTTCCGATGAAATTGGGTTGTGCTATATATGAATATTCTAATATTATGACGTCTTAAGCCGAAAAATATTAGGTTAGAAATCTAATAAATTAAAAAAAAATCAAAATAAGAAGTTTTGATATATTTAAAAACCAAGTCAATTTAATAAAAAAAAAAACAAAGTTGTACAGAGAACCTGTACTCGAACCTTGAAACACACGCGTTCTACCTCAGACGCTTACCACCTGCGCTACTTCGGTATGTAGAAAAACGCAGTAAGATACTGTAGTTAAGAGCCATGGCTTTATGCAGAAAATTCAGTGAAATATTGCAAATAAATGAAGAACTATTTGTTAAATAAAATATACCTATGCGCCGCTCCTGATCCATAGGAAGATATCAAAATACATTTAAATAGGAATTATGCATGTTTAGGTAAGATATACTCTGGCAATTGATTGTATTAAAAAAATGTTAGCCTATTTATTCATTAAAATTATTACTAATATTACATATGAAATAAAAACATAACAATAGCATAACTAAAATTACATTCATGATAATGATGCCAATGTTGCCAGGAAGCTGCATTCCAATCGGCTGTTTAAGAGGTTGGAAAGGACGTGTTTCCAATCCTCCCTTATTCCAAATGTTAACTTTGTTTATTTTATTAGTTTAGTTTTATTCTGTTAGCTGTCGGAATGCAACAGATTCCCATGGGTACAGTTACAGCTCCAATTTAATTGGGAGGTTGAAAAGGACGTGTTTCCAATCCTCCCTTATTCCAAATGTTAACTTTATTAGATTTAGCTTTATCATAGATACTGCACTAGATTTTCCTCAATCCCTATATAGGAAAACACAGAATCGGTTCTTAAAGTAAAAGAAAAATCTCTTGACAGATTTTGGCCACGGCTCCAATCGGCATATGACACAATCATCGAAACATATTATTTTCAAGCGTGCAACTGCACCTACTCCACCCCAACGAGAAGAGCTGCCTAAAAAAAAAATACTATTATATTCCGCATTTCACCGACTAGTCCAATCCGCGGCTACAAACTAAAAACTGTGACATTTGGCGTGAACTGCGCTTCTTTTCTAGCCATTCGAATATTACACGAACTTTCAAAAAACACAAAAGCCAAACTAGCACTAGCCGCCACGGTGATAAGCTCACAAACATACGTACACGATATACGGTCTGGAAGCCGCAGCCTTCCTCTAGCGTGCGAGTCACTAGTTCCCATTAAAAAAGATAACTCCTAACCACCCAGAAATACTGGCAAACATAAATAAAGAAAACTTGCTAGATACCAATTTGAAAAAGAGAGCACCATGAAAACTCTAGGCATACAATGGAATGCAATATCAGACACATTTTCAAACACTCTTGAGTCGGACCCCGCAGGATGGCTTGCACCAATTATGATATAAGCAAAAATCTTCATTCAAAAATTATGGGTAGATGGAACAGATTGGTGCGAAGTGGTTAATCAACTCCGCTATATAAAATGGTGCCAATTTGCAAACAACTTACACACTTTATCCAATATACAGATACCTCGTTGGGTTAATTTCTCACCCGACCATCAAGTCGAACTCCAGGGCTTCTGCGATGCTTCTGAAAAAGCATACTGGCAAGCTATTTATGTGCGAACCCAGCATAATGGCAAAATTGCAAGTCACCTATTAGTGCCAAAAGGCAAGGTCGCACCTCTCAAGACCGTAAGTCTCCCATGTCTCGAGCTATGCGGCCCACTCCTGCTCGCAAAACTAGTCTCGACCGTACAAACACATTTTAACCTGAGCAATCGGAAATTATATCTATGTTCCGATTCAGAAATCGTACTAGGCTGGCTAGAAAAACCACCACATACGTGGATGACACACGTGTCAAACCGCACAGCTCAAATCATTGACCTAGTTGGGTCCGAAACTTGGCGACACGTTACCAGTGCTGATAACCCTGCGGATATTCGCACAAGGGGCAAACCCCTGCACCTTACAACCACCACAATATGGTGGAATGGCTGTAACTGGTAGAATCACAAGACGCATGGCCAAAGTCGCCTGCAAGCAATATCATAGCTCCAGAAAGCCGAAAAAAAGGATGTTTTCATACAACTCTGGAGGACACAGACATCCTCGAGCGATTTTCGTCGTTGCCCCCAGCCTTAAGAGTAATACATATCATATATGTTTCAATTTGCAAATCGCTTAAAGAATAACGTGAAACGAATACCCAATACCGCAAGCTGTGCACTAATGCATCAAGACTTACAGCGGACCAAAATAGACCTAATCAAGTCCACGCAGACTCGCTATTATAGTAGTGCACGAACGCTTTTAATGGCATCAAGGCCCATTGACAAAAAGAGCACACTCTGAGTACTTAGCCCCTTTGTAGACTATAAGGGACTGCTTCGTGCCAATGGCAAAAATACATCTTTGTGTGTAATGTCTGTACGCTACACAAGTAAAACATGAGCACGCAGATCATGGCAGCTCTACGACCCAAACGCTGCAATTTTTCTATGCCTTTCACCATCGCTGGTGTAGATTTTGCCGGACCTTTCCAGCCAAAGGCCTCCATGTTAAAGTCTTCTACCACAATGAAGGGTTATGTGGTTGTTTTGGTATGGTTTACGAGAAAAGCCGTGCACGTAGAATTATTTTCAGATCTGACAACAGCAACTTTTCCCTCGCCATTTGCACGCATTGTCAGACGGCGGGGTTTCCCTCTAAAATCATAAGCGACAATAGAAAAACTTTCATCGGTGCCCAACGGGCTACCGAAAAGGAGTTCATACAGTGCGCTGAAGAAGTCTCGCCCCACATCATTGAAAAATACGCACCTCAAGGCATTAATTGGCAATTTATCTCCCCAAGTGCCCCACACATGGGTGGACTATAGGAATCAGCTGTGAAAAGCTTTAAATCACATTTCAAGAAAACTGCTGGCAATAATAAGTTTACATTTGAAGAGTTCACTACGCTACTCATGCTATTTGAAGCCATTTTAAACTCACGGCCGCTATTCGCACAGCACGCACCCCTGGTCATTTTCTTAGAGGAGCTCCACTTCTGGCTATACCAGAACCAAACGTGGACTCCCCCTTCCTTATAAATAGATGGGGAACGAATCTAAAAGACCTCTAAAAATGATATCGGTGGAAAAACGCACAAGAAGCACCAAAAATTGGAGCATGCGTCTTAATTCACGACGAATGTTTGCCTCCTACCGAGTGGCGGCTAACCCGCAACGAAGAGGTACATTACGGTTCGGACGGCCACATCAGACTAGTTGACCTACGTACAAAAAACGGCAAACTAACTCGACCGCTCGTCAAACTTGGTTTTCTACCCGAATCTAATACCGCAAATCCCGATCGCGCGATTATTTAAAACCAATATGCAACCAAATATGGGGCAATTCAACCACACAAGCAATGTTGCTACCCGAAATAAATACCTCAATCCTAACGAGGTAGCTAGCTCGAAGGACTGTCGTTTTCTCGAACAAAAGGTGATATTATACCGCAAATAAAAACCGGAATAAAAGATACAATAATTATATCACATTTAAAAAACATATGTTGATAAAGTGCTTAAATTAAGCACCCACATGCATTTATGAGACACTCAAGTCTACTCTTTTCCCACACAGATCATAATGAGCATGGGAGTTGATGAAGTCGCACCGACACCAACAATCCACTTTGCGGTTTTTGTGCCACGAGTACGAGCAGCATCTACTGCAGCATATCGAACTACCGTTCCCCGAGTTGCAACTGCACCTACCGTACCGCCTCACAGGCCACAGGTCACCAGGACCTATACATTGGTCATACCGGAAGCATCTACAAGGGACCCGGTGGTACCACATGGCATGTGTTGCCCTCTCATTTAATTTTTAAAGGCATGCAGCCGCATCAACGTCATAAGTTCGAAAAGTGAAAAATTATTATTCTTGGCCTTGAGCTCTTTTCATGAATGCTTGGAAATGTAGAGACCGTAAATCAACAAAAATTGTTGGTATAAAAAAGCAATAACAAAACAGTCTTGCTGATAAATCAGATCTGTCAAAAAATCCATCATGATCACACTACTAACTGTCAAATGGCGGAAGTGGTTCATGCATATGGTAAAGAAGAATAGAGTTAGGAGTTTAGATTACATTAAAACCAGTGGGTACTGCCCACGGTTACTGCTTCAATTGCTTGGCACTGTGGCATGCCACTGCAGAGTACACTTCGGCCGTCCTGTGTCACCTATGCGACAGGCCGCATCACTCGCTTCTGCACCGTACACCAGTTGCACGTCAACAGGCTCGCCCAAGGGCGCATCATGTTCGTTCACTACGACATCGACGGACACCAGTACATCAACAGCGTACACGGAACCTCCCGAGGCCCGCCTTAGGCCACCTACCACAACCTACCAGCGACAGCTAACAAGTCGAGGCCGACGTCGCCCAACCGGGCTTAGCAACGTGGTGGAGACGCTGCAGCAATTACAGAGATTGCTAGGTTGTTCACTCGCCTAGGGGGGCCGGGATGGCTAGATTAGCCAGAACACTGGCGGGTGCAACCCTGCCGAGAGAATTCACTTCATCACACACCAACATTTACACAGTCACGCACTCATAAATTGTCAACTCCACACACATACACTTTTGTAAAGAAAACACAATTCTAAACTTTTGTGCAAACCGGTCGCATATCGCCTGAGCAAAACCGAATTAAATAAATATTTTAATTCTTAACCCACTGCTTTTCGGAGTTTTTATTACTAAAGTTAAGTGCCGAGGTGAGTGCAGTGAAAAGTGAAGTGAAGTGCCCTAGAGTAATTAGAGCGGGCAACTAAATACTTTGAACAGTCAGCAGATTATCCAGATCTCTTAAATCGCTTATAAAGTCTAGATTTAATATTATTAAGTCTGACAAGTTGACTTGAGAATTTGTGAAATATTCGTGTATATTTATTAACGATGTCCAATAAGTTATATGCACATGTTTTAAGTTAGAATCCAAGTGACCTTTATTTCATTGTCTTTTTTTCTACCTTATTCTTGCACTCTAATGATAGAGTTTCCAGATTAGCATGATTATTGGAGCTTCAATGTAGATATCTCACACTTCTTTTCCAGGAAGTGGACCAGGTACCGACCGATCTATTTAAAAAATCTTAATTATGATGCGACTTGCCTTTGAAAGTCCTTCCTTTTCCGGGGAGTAGACCACGGGCCGACCTATTCAAAAAAATTTTATTTATGATGCGATTTGCTTGAAGATCGGTACTTTGGTAGTCCTTTTCCTTTGTGTAAATTAAAATGCCTTCTTTTCGAGAAGTGGACCAGCGACCGACCTATTCAAGGAAATATTATTTAGTATGGGATTATCCTGAAATTCGGTACCTTGGTAGTCCTTTTCGTTTGTTTAAATTTAGAATACTTTTTTCTCGGGAAGTGGATTATGGACCGGCTTTTAAAAAGTCTTATTTATGATGCAATTTGACTTTGGTAGTCCTTTGCCTTCTTTAGAATTAAGATACTTGCCTATCCGAGAAGTTGACCAGGGACCGACCCATTAAAAACTATCTTATTTAACATTCTACTTGGTTGGTAGCCCTATGCCGTTGTTAAAATCTTGAATACTGTTTTACAGGAAGTGGATCATGGACCGACCTATTCAAAATTAGGTAGTGCTTTGCCTTAGTTAAAATTAAAAAAACTGGCTTTTCCGGAAGGTGGAACAGGGACCGACCTAATCAGAAATATTTAATTTATGAAGCATTTTACTTGTGATTCGTTAACTTGGAAGTCCTTTTCCTTTGTGAAAATTTAGAATACCTTATTTTCGGGAAGTGGACTAAGGACCTACCTATTTAAGGAAATTTTATTTATTATGGGATTTTCTTCAAATTCGGTCTTTGGTAGTCCGTTTCCTTTGTTAAAATTTAGAATGCTTCTTTTCGGGAAGTCGATCATGGACCGACTGATTAAAAAAATCTTATTTATGATGCGATTTGACTTTGGTTGTCCTTTCTCTCTCTATGGCGCGATATACAACAGGTATATCATCATAAACCTCCTAAGAGATTTTTGCGCCAAGCTTCTCTTCCAATTTGTGGTGTGCCGATTTGAATTTTCCCTACAAATTGGTGGGACCTACAGTTTTTTGCCGACTCCGAACGGCATCTACAAAGGAGACGAATTTTTGCTGAGAAGCCTGTCATGGCAGAAATACACTCGGAGAGTTTGCCAAACCACTGCCGAGGGGCGACCCCGTTTTGAAAAACTTTTTTCAATTCACTTTTGATGTTACCTGTACCAGGGCTCGAACCATGGACCTTCGGTGTGGTAGGCCGGCAACACTACCTTCACACCACAGCGGCCGCCTTTGCCTTAGTTAAAATTGAGACACTATAGGGAAGGGGATTCGTTTCCCTGAGGGTTTCTCAATAATATCTACCGACAGAGCCACAAATGTCTACTGTCGTCAAGATGATATTGAGGTGTCAATTCTCTTGGCAAATAAAAGTACGCAGTACTATCTGCCAAGAGAGCCACGTATTTATGTCTACTGTCGTCAAAAATTATACTGAGTACTTAATAGATTTTTTAAGTAAAACCGCGATATAAAATTTATGCGCTTTATTTGCAAGTCGTTAATTGAGTGAGTGATCTTCTAACAACGCTGCCCTTAAATAGCATAAAAAAAGAAGAACAAAAGTATTTAACAGCGAACATAGCTATGACTGTAACAAAGTTTTAATATATAACAGTCACGTCAATAATAAATGAGAGCACATAAAAAAAACGTTTAAATTACGAAATAAAAAAATGAACATAAACAAGCAAAACCAATTGTTTGATGTATTATTGTAACTGCATGTTGAATATATATATACATAATAATCAGCGCCGTTGCAGCCTCCCCCCCTGACGCAGAAATCGTCCGATGAAGCAATCAGCACTCAAGGTGTCTTCTTGGATCGTAATGTTCTACCAAGGGTGGTGTTGCTGTTCTGTGTTTCATGTTCCTTGCTTGTTGATGCTACATTGCTTGGTTTGCAAAGAGGCTTCTTTCTTGGTCATCCTCTTTTACGAGCGGGTAATTAGGCTCCGCACTGGGCCTTCGATTTCGTACAGTTACTTTGAGCACTACCGGTAAATTGGCTTCGAGCTGTCACAGTCAAAATATCTGCTTATTTTTTTATTTTCGATGGGCATATTGATCAAATTTTTCTGGTTATTAATTAAACCAAAACTGACCAGATATAAAAAGTATTTAAACAATTTCACTAAAATGTTGTTAAGGATACATTACAAAAATGTAACACAAATACTGACGTGGTTGTCTGCCAGACACTTTTCCGCTCTCACCAAAGCATGTGCGCGATTGGACCCTTTTCATCAAAGTAATCTACTCATGAGCATAAAATAAAAAGGTAAGGAAAGCGCGGGAATCGATGATTATAAAATAGTGGCGCAAAAGACATTTTTCCGTTTATTAGTGTCTGTCAGTCGCAGAGGGTAAATGAAATTCCAGAGGAAGAAATAGTCGACAACCTAAAAGCACAAAGTGTTGTCTCAGTTTTTAAATTTAAGAGAATGACTGACGGAAAACCAGTTCCCAGCGGAGTTGTGTTGCTGACTTTCGATATGTATCAAATGCTTGAAAAAATCGACATCTCTTGGTATACAACTATAGTCAGACCCCACTACCCAAATCTGATGAGATGTAAGAACTGCCAAGTCCTCGGTCATACGGCTAAACGCTGTACGAAAGTTCCTGCGTGTGAGTTATGCGCTCTTCCACCTCATCCATCATCATCGTGCCTAAGACTTTATTGCGCCAACTGTACCGGCCCCCATCCTGCCTCTGACAAGTCATGTCCGAAATTCTCTCAAATGAAAGAAATAATACAAATAAAGACAGGCAAAAGATGCTCTATACGAGAAGCAATAAAAGCATACTCGTATAAAATGCAATCTCCCACTCCCCTTAATTCGCCTCTTCTTTGCTTCTCTGACATAACTAGAAATTCAACTTACACTCAACAGTTAAACAACAACAATTCTGCAGTCCCAAAATCGTCAACATTTGAACCCAAAAGTCACACACAAAGCAACATGACTAATGATATACATACATCTTCTATTTCAAATAAATCATTTCCAGCATTCCTCAAAACATTTCGCAACAACGCTCACAACCACTCCAACAATTCAATAGCCCTAACGGCACCAGCTCAGTGGACAAAAATAATATGCAAATAAACAATTCATTTAATGCTGCTCAACATAGTATCATAAACAAAGAAAAAACAGAAAACAAAAATCAAGAGGCAAATTTGCCTATTAATACAGCGACGGTTTTATCAATCGATGACTTACCAACAACATCATTAGTTTCACCATTCTTCTCACACCTAATTTCTTCAACCGACCCTCACCATCCCCCTTGCTCAACTTCACAGGAAGATCGTGATGTGGTACAAATGTTTCAAATCCTCCAGTGGAATTTGAACGGACTTTTTAATAATTACCCAGATTTTAATTTATTATTAACGATCAATAAATAATTGCTTTGCAAGAGACCCACAAAAAAGCTCACGCCCCCAACAAATATGCAAGTTATTTTCACAACAACAACCTTAACCGCTCATGTAAACAAGGCATAGCAGTTTTAGAAAGAAAACCTTAAATCACAAACATATTCAAGTAACTGTAGGTCCCACCAATTTGTAGGGAAAATTCAAATCGGCACACCACAAATTGGAAGAGAAGCTTGGCGCAAAAATCTCTTAGGAGGTTTATGATGATATACCTGTTGTATATCGCGCCATAGAGATAGATAGATTCAAGTATTATCAAACATCTATTGCTTAGCTATAGAAATTTACATTGGTTTTAAAATTACAATTATCAATTGCTATATCCCACCTCAGCAAAACTTTACTACTACAGACCTTACTAACATCCTCAACCTCTTTCATAAACCAGTTATTTTAATGGGTGATCGTAATGCATGGAGTCCCCTACGGGGTTCTCCCGTACAGAACAAAAGTAGGCAAATTATAGAGGACGTCATTCTCTCCCAAGATCTCGTTGTTCTTAATGATGGATCTCCTACTAATTTTTCCACACACAAAACTTTTAGCCATCCAAATATAATTGTCTCATCTTCTTACATAGCACCAAAACTCACCTCCCGTACCATCTATGAACTTCCAACACAACAGCGGGCATTTTCCACTCCTGACATACCTTGCTATACCCAGTTAGGCTCATATAAAACCACCTTATAAATTCTTAACCGACAATGCGGATTGGTCCGAATTCAGGTCGCTCTGCAAAAATTAACGCCAAAGCGACCACAAAAAAAAATCATTCGTTCAGCAGCACATTTAGCTATTCCGGAAACTTCCACAAAAAAGTCTTATGCTAAACTATCATATTGGTACAACCTTCTTACAGCTCTTAGGAAAGAAAAAAAATTGCTTTGGGCAAAATATAAAAGAGATAGAAATTATGAAACCCTAATCCACTATAAAAAAGCTAACGCGGTATTCAGAAGATATCTAAATACTTCAAAGTGCAAGGCACTCGAAAAGCTAGCATCAAACATAAATCCTAATTCTATCCCAAAACAAGTTTAGGATGACATTAAAACCCTCACCGGACCCCTAAGTCCTCCCATATCTGATTACTTCACACAAATCAGGGCCCTACTTACTGTTCTGATGAAATAGCTAATGCCTTTACTTCACACTGGTCAGATTACTCACATCCCAATAACTTCAACCCTTGTTTCAACACTTCTAAAAACCAAATAATCGACGAGCAATACGAAACCAGCACCCATTTCTAGTGCCCCAGCACGGGAGGAATTTGAGTCAACTTAAAGCCCAATGACTGGACGAACTCCTGGCATCGACAAAATATCCCACCCCACCCTTAAAAATCTCCCGGGCACTCTCAAAATAAGACTTACAATGAAATTTTTACCAGCGGTACATACCCACAAGCTTGGAAGGTTTCCTCCATCACCCCAATTCCCAAACCCAACAAACCTTCTTCAATTATATCCAGCTAGAGACCTATATCTCTCCTTCCATGTATGTCTAAGATTTTGGAAAACATTGCAAATCGAGTTATTTGGTTCGGTAAAGTAAACAAATATCTGTCCCCTAACCCGTTTGCTTTTCAAAAAGGCTTGGGTGTTACAGAGCCTCTTGTATATATTGAGCATTTTGCCTCAACTGCCCTGATGTCAAAAAACCATGTCTCAGTTTTGAGCTTGGATTTTGCAAGCGTGTTCGACCGAATCGGTTCGCATATCGTGCTTAAGAGCTGAAGCGTTGGAAAATCGGTAACAAGATTTACAATATCATCAAATCTTTCCTGTAAAATCGAAAATTTATAGCCAGAGTTAACAACTTTAAAATATATATAATGTAAATAATGTATACAACGGCATACCTCAAGGTTCCCCACTATCAGTTGCTCTTTTCAATGTTGCTTTCACTGAACTAAGCTTAATCCTAAAACCTTTCAATCGTGTGGAACATCTTCTTTATGCAGATGACGTGCTAATATTTTGAAAAACTAAATACTCAAATCACACAAAGACATATCAGATTGGTCCTTAGTCTCAGGTGCCAATCTCGCCGCCAGTAAATGTTCTACTCTCCACATATGCAGAAAACATATATGCTCATTCCCCTCCATTTCCTTTCTTAAAATTCTAGGATTAATATTCGATAAGAAACTTAGCTTTAAGGAACATTGCCAATATGTTAGAACTAGTTGATTCTCTAGACTAAACATTAAAAATTTCTTTTATCCAAACACTCTTTTGTACACATTAACACCCTAACAAATATAACAAAGGTTCTGATCCTCTCGTAAATTAAGTACTGTCTCGCTATATACGGCAACTGCGCCCAAACGAATCTAAAACTTCTACACGCCCCGTACCACGCCGCAGCTAAAAGAAGTATACGCGCCTTTGCAACCTCGCCGGTCAAAGTACTCCTGGCCGAAACCTGCAATTTCACAAAGAACCAAACACAACAAGCTAATACTGATCCCAAAACTTTTACAATGCAGAAATGAAGTACTTTTCTCCCAAGTCAACTCAGCACCCTCCTTAAAAAACAAAAAAACATTCAAATCCACGCTTTGCCGCTGCTTACTACACCTGATCGATCTAAACATCATTGCAACCCCATCACTTGTACAAACCAAATCTCACCCACCGTTTCTGCTTCCAAGAACTTCCATAATTGGGATCAAAAACCGACACCAACACAAAGTTTGCACTGACAAACCAATCTGGTGTCTGGTGTCGGCGCCTTGCTCACATACTGTACAGCTTATACGGCCGAAGTAGCTGCGCTACGTGAAGCCATATTGTACGTCTCGCGTGAGGGGAAAAATGTGTAATCTTCTCAGATAGCAGGTCGGCAATAGAGGGAATTTTGAACCCCAATAACAGCAGCCCCATTATATGCCAATTACGCGACACACTCCTCGATTATACAGATATAATAAAAATCATGTGGATTCCCGGGCACGTTGGCATCCGAGGTAATGAAATAACTGACAAAAGGGCAAAGGAGGCCAGCACGGAACCGCTCCATCTATTCGAATACGTTTTTGATAAAGACATTCGGACGCACTGCAAAAGAAATATACAAACAAGTAAAGAAAGGGCTGTCTTCGACTGTCACGGTTTTAAGTGTCTGATCCTTACTCACAATTAGTAAAAACTCTGCATAACTGATAATTTAAAGCTACATAGCCCAAATCCCATTTATATGTTATATTGGTCCGATCTGGCTGATTTTCACGACACACATTACCTACATAATAAGTACCAAACCAGCAAAACGTTACGGTCCTAGCTTCTTATTTGCAAAATTTGTAGCCTAAAGCCCATATATCGAAACTATATATTGTATGGGAGCTATGCGTTGTGTTGCTCCGATCTTGCTGATTCCGACAAATGATTAATCTCATGCAAAATGCCGACTTCGTACCAAATTTCTTTCAAAATGTCTCAAAAACTGAGGGACTAGTTTGCGTACAAACAGACAGATAGGCATGGCTAAATCGACTTAGCTCATCGCCCTGATCATTTCGATATACTTATTGGTGGGTCTATCTCTTCTTCTTCTCATACTTACAAACATCGGACCAAAGTTATAATACCATTTCATGTTCATGAAAGGTATAAAAACATAAATTTCCGACTGCTATAATTACCTAGCTACAAAGTCTATAATCCGGATGGCAAAGGCTCTATATATCCTCCAGAAGCGAATTGTTACACGGTAAAATATTTCATACGACTTCGAGTTGGCCACACTATAACCACTCACACACACTTACTCACAGGAGGAAACAAATAACCATGTCCTTTCTGTGGCATAAGTGACTGCACAATACTCCACCTCTTGGACGATTGCCTAGCACTTAACCAAATCCGTACCTCAATCTTCGACGATTCCAAGCCTTCCGAACACCTCAACGACATAACCAATACTTACTGTAATAATATTTCCAAACTTATATCAAATTGTAAATTAATTATCTAAGCTTATATTTTTCTCTCCATATATCTGAAAATGACATCTGTAAATAACATAATTACCTCATCTATTATTTAAGAATAAAGCCGAAGGCCCAGGCAGCCAGTGCTCCCGTTAATAAAAGGTAGCAGCTTTTTTATAATTGGTTCCCTTGTAAATAAATAAATACAAAATAAATAAATGTTTGGAGCTGTAGAGCCCACCTGGTAAGGCGTCCGGTAGGTGTTTTTAGGCTGAATAGCCGTTTTAATGGTTGATGGTCAGGAACCACTGTCACTTCTGCCCCTTCGATGTAGCCGCGAAACTTTTGCGTTGCCCACACTACGGCCAGAGCCTCGCGCTCTGTCGTTGAATAATTTCTCTCTGCCGTGATTAAAAGACGACTAACACATTCAATGGGATATTTTTCTTATTTCTACCCCTCGAGTAGCACAGCTCGGAGAGCATAGTTGATCGCATCTGTTTTCAATACAAAAGGCTTATTAGACCCGTTTACTTGTTGTAAAACTGGTGGAGAATATAAAAGCTTCTTAAGCCCCTCAAACGCTAGTGGTCGTTCTTCCGACCATTTCCAAGGAACCATTTTTTTAGGTCAACATAGATAAGGGTTTCGATACTTCCGCGAAGTTAGGCATAAAGCGTCTGTACCATGAACAAGTTTGCGAAAAGTACGAGTATATTACCTGCTTTAAGTTTTTGGGTATTGTTCGCTTTACAATGGCCTCCGTTTTTTCACTATCGACTTTGAGGCCACCCATGGTCAAAATATGCCCCTGGTATTTAACCTCTGAGGCGGTGTGCTAATCGGAAACATTTTACTCAGAGGAAAAATGAGGTGAACAAATTTTTTATGGTGTAAAAATATTTTCCATTTCGCTGTGCCAAATGAAATGGTAGATTTTGACAGTTGTAAATTTTGACATCTGAAAAAATCACGTGCGAAAGCAAATAGTCCGTGAATATATTTTACATGTACGTATTTTTTCTGCCGTTGGCATATATAGGGAGTTCACAAGGTGTACTATTCGGTACTATTTGTCGTATTTCTTTAATCGTGCTATTGTAATAGTACAGTTGTAAAGTTGTTGTTATTGTTTCACATGTACAGGGTGTTTTTTTTACAGGTTTGTTTTTCGAATAGAGATAAAACTGGCATTTTGTGGTCAAATCTGGCAACTCTAATGTCATTTATGTTCAGTTTGGTTTGCCATTTCATCATGAACAGGTTGACAAAAGAACAACGCTTGCAAATCGTGCAAATTTATTTCGAAAATAATGGTTCAGTTCGCGAAGTTTACCGTGAGCTCCGTCCATTTTATGGTCGACATAATCGTCCATCAGAGCAATTAACTCGGTTAACCATGGATCGTTTTCGCACTACGTTTACTCTATGTGATAATACGCATCCGCAGAGACGTCGAACAGTGCGCACCGAAGAAACAATTGCCGCTGTAGAGCAAAGTGTTGAAGAGGACCCGAATGAATCGATTCGCCACCGTGCACAGCAATTGGAGCTTTGTCCATCAACTTTATGGAAGACTTTGCGCAAAGATCTTGGCTTGCGACCTTACAAGATCCAGCTTGTGCAAGAATTAAAGCCGCGAGACCATGCAATGCGTCGTGATTTTGGTGTATGGGCCGAAAATGAGATTGATTTCGATGCTGATTTTCATCGCAAAATTTTGTTCAGTGATGAGGCTCATTTTTGGTTGAATGGCTACGTCAACAAGCAAAATTGCCGCATTTGGAGTGAAGAGAATCCACATGAGACCCTTGAAACGCCATTACATCCACAAAAACTGACTGTTTGGTGTGCTCTATGGGCTGGTGGAGTCATTGGGCCATACTTCTTCCGCAATAATGCTGGAGAGGCAGCTACCGTTAATGGAGACCGGTATAGAGCCATGATAACCGACTATTTTGTTCCCGAATTGGATGGCATGAATGTGGATGAGTTGTGGTTCCAACAAGACGGCGCTACATGCCACACAGCGCACGTCACAATCGATTTATTGAAGGAAACATTCGATGAGCGCATAATTTCGCGGAATGGACCTGTCAATTGGCCACCAAGGTCGTGTGATTTGACACCATTGGATTATTTTCTTTGGGGATATGTGAAGTCGCTCGTCTACACCAACAAACCAGAAACGTTAGGGGAATTGGAAGCCAACATTCGTGGCGTTATTGCCGACATACGGCCCCATATGCTCGAAAAAGTGGTTGAAAATTGGACCTGTAGAATTGGCTTTATTCGAGCCAGCCGCGGCGGCCACATGCCCGAAATCATATTTTAACATTAATGGCATAAAATTATCCTTCCAATAAAGCCAAATTGATGGACCTTAAAACGATTTTCTTGTGTTTTATTTCAATTCGAAGTTCTATACCCCTAAAAAAACACCCTTTACAATTTTCTTATTTCAATACAACTCTGAAACCTATGTATATTGTGCTATTTGCTTATGCTATTTGATCAGCTGATTTTGTTTACGTCCAATTTTCCATAATTTGTTGAAAAGCAAAATTGCGATGAAATTTTAATTTGCTTAAATTCAATTTAAATAAAGAAATCATAAGAATGGAATTAAATCAAAATAAGGTAAGTGATTTTGAATTAAAAGCAAAGTTAATTAAATGGCTATTTAAAAATCGTTATGAGGGCAAAGGTAAGCGCGTTCGCTGCAACCCAACCCGGAGATGGACAGTGGCAGAGGAGAAGACTGTTATTGCCTTTCTCATGGAAAATCTGCCAATCGAGGTTTGTTTTTGTTTGCAAGGAAGCGAAATAAGATTTGCTGAAAGATATGTACATATATATGCACATACGAGTACATAAATAAATTGGCTCCTTTTACACAAGCCGTCCGCTAAAGTATATTATAAGTGTTTTTGCGAGGAGAATAATATTGAAATGGAGTGGAAGTTGGTGCGTGCAAAAGAGCGAAACTTGAGGTCGAGCTGCAATAAGGCCAAAGTATGGGAGGGATCGACGGGAGCAGGGAGCATGAATGGTGATACGATTAAAGGTAGGGCCGTAAAACTCGTTTCATTGCCAATATATTTCAACAATCATCGTATTGATTCAAAGGAACTTTGCTTAAAATGTGCGCTTTTTTCTACGAGCTGGATGACATTTTCGGAAGCCGTATTTGTGAGTCTTCCGTAATCGTGGATACAATGGCAGAGGAAAATGAAGAGGATGAACCAATTGAAATGGAATTGCCACTGGCGATACAGGCCCAAGAAAGCTGTCACATTTCGCCGGGCACTTCGACTATGACACCAGCAACACTCTCTGAGAGTCCGGTTTGCACATCGATTTTCACACAAAGCTTACAGAGTCCGTTGTGCATGTCCAGTCCAACACCAAGTAAAGGTATATACAGCCGAACAGGAGCTTCGGAAATTATTAAAGTACAAGCTGAAGCAATGGAATTAAAAAAACAGAAATTATAGGCAGACTCGGTAGCAAGAGACAAGGAGTTGGCCATAAGGGAAAACGAGTTGATCCTTAAGCAAAAGGAGTTTGCGCTGAAGGAAAGGCAGGCACAAAATGAAGATAAATTCAGAGAAAGCCAACTCCAAAGTCAAGAAAAGTTAAAAATTCTCGAGCTTGAAATGAAAGAGCGTTTGGCTATGGAAAAGTTGGAACTTAAGTATAAATAAGGACTTCATGTACATACATACGTAATTTGATTTCATGTATTTATTTTTGAATCATCCTTTGGTTGCTGTACCTGCCGCCTTGTGCTGTTTTTTGTAAACTAGTTTTAAGGGTTCAAATATTTCGTCAGAGATAGTGTTGGTTTGTTCGTTTATGATCCTGCCGTCAAATGTTTTTAACTTGTATATCTCCATGTTCTCAAGTACATTAAGCCGCCGGCGTTTTCCTTGTACGTGAAGTATGCCATTCTCTCGTCTATTATTTTGGTAGCATTTTTTATAACCTCTTTAACTTTGGTCTGGTATTTATCCGTGGGGTTATCCCTAATAATGCGGAACAACGCTGCGCCAAAACTATTTCCGGTTCAACAACAAAATATATAGACAGACAAACGGACTAGGAATGGGTAACCCAACATCGGCCATTCTCATGGAAACATTCATGCAAAACTTGGAAGGAAAATATATACAGGAGTTAAAAACCAAGTTAGGCGTGGCATTCTACGCTAGATACGTGGATGACATCATCAGCATCCTAAATGACGATAACGAAGAGCAAATACTAGAGTTCCTCAACAGGCAACATAGCAACATAGAGTTCGCAATGGAAGTAGAAAAAGATGGAATAATGAACTACCTGGACCTAACTATAGGGATTGACAAAATAACAAATAGGTTCAACTACGGCATTTATAGAAAACCGACTGCCACGGACACCATTATACACTCTACATCAAACCATCCGCAACAGCACAAAAATGCAGCATTGAGGCACTTAGTGGATAGGCTTCAGAGAACGCCGCTCACACAGGAAGCATACTGGAGAGAGCTTAATACAATATATAACATAGCGGCAAATAATGGATACAAGAAAGCACTTGTGGATAAACTCAGAAGTAGCCATGGAACACAAAAAAGAGTAAACGTAGAGGAAAATCCAATGGTTTGGACGGCAATGACATACACTGGAAAAGCGACGTACAAATTAGCAAAGTTCTTTAAAAGATATAACATCAACACAGCATTCAGAACATCTAACAACGTCGGACAAAAACTAAGAACCGACACTAATTCTGATGACCCATTCAACAGACACGGAGTGTATAGGCTTGCTTGTGAATGTCAATACAGCTACATAGGACAAATAGGAAGAAAAATAAGCACAAGATTCCGAGAGCATATCAGGGACTACAACAAAAAAACACGAAAACCCACCGTAATACCAGAATCTAATTTCGAGAACAACTGCACCCCAGCTAACATAAAAACAACGGCTCGAATACTTCACGTACAAGGAAAAGGCCGGCGGCTTAATGTACTTGAGAACATGGAGATATACAAGTTAAAACCATTTGACGGCAGGATCATAAACGAAGAAACCAACACTATCTCTGACGAAATATTTGAACCCTTAAAACTAGTTTACAAAAAACAGCACAAGCCAGCAGGTACAGCAACCAAACACGTAACAATGAACAAACAAAAACGAAATATGAACCAAACTGCAAAAATCACCGATTTCTACCTACATCAACCTACCGCTTAGCTAACAAGCGGTATGTCTACATACCTACAAAAACAACCCTTGGGACAGATAACAATTCGGACGTATCAATACCGCGCACACACACACGCATATTAACGTTACCTACCACGAACACATAGATTGACATTACCTGCCACAGCACCCACGGACTATAAAAACAACGCAGCGGATAGACACAGACCAGAACGAAACCAGGAATTGAAAATGGCAGAACGGCGAAACCGGTTTGTCACAAAACCAAACTTGACAAGGGATGACGGAAAATCGTTCCAACAAAAATCAGCTTACTACCCTGTCGGAAGATCAACACAACAAAACAAATTTCTTAGGACCGTTTTCGCCATCCTCAGTTAATGCTTAACTGACAGGCTGCTATACATTAACTGTCCGATTAAGTCCCAGACTTAGAACATAGTTCAGATCTAGGTGACAATACAATGCAAGTGGTAAAAACGCCGGCTTGTGGGCACGACAGAGGACAAAGGACTGCAGTTACAACTCGAACAACACCAACCCAACCACCTACAAATCTCTGCGCTTGGATATACTTATAAAATGAAAGATTTTTATTGGAATTTTTTGAACAATTTGTAGTAGCATTAAATATGAGGCTGGTTTTGAATGAAGTTTAACATGTCACCTCTAAGATTTGTTGACGGTAATAAATTTACAGTAGGCTCAAAGTTGGTTTCCTGATCCTCGTTGTTAAAACTTATGAAAATATTATGTAAAATGCAGCAGGCTATTATCCAATCATTGCAGTCTGCCTTGTTCTGCATTGTATGCAATCTGAACTTGAGTTCTTTGAGGCTAGGGAACCTTTCTTTTACAGCTCCAAAACAATTTTCAATACGCACGTGATATTTCGAGAAGTATTTGTTGAATTTTTCTCTTTCAGCTCTAGTGTATTCTGTACTATTTTGACGGAATGGGGTCAGAAGAAATGGCTTTAGTGGATATGCACTATCACCAGCAATCCACTGCGATGTCGATAAAAACCTCTCTGGGTGCTTCGCTAACAAAGAGTCTGAAAACATTTTCGCGTCGTGGACACTACCAGGGTAACCTAGTGTAGCTTGCCTTATACGTAAGCGATAATCACAAATAACTTGAATTTTAATGGAATACTGGCGCTTACGGGAAAAAAAGATCTGATGATGCTTTACAGGTGCTTCAGCCAATTTAATTTCGGACCCATCAATGTATCCCACGCATCCAGGCATTTCTTGTTTCGTTGCTGCAATCAAGTTTGAACGCTCCCTCTCGTCTGGCCAGTATAAAAATCGTCCCCTTAAATTGATTAAAGCTTGAAAAACTCTTCTGGTTACGATTTGTATAGTACCGCCATCTCCAACACCAAACAAAGATGCCACTTTGCGAATCGAGAGTCCTTCACCTGAAGATCCCAGCCTATAGAGCACAATTTTAAGCTGTGTTTCGATCGGAAGTTGTAGTGAGCTATTATCACTCCGAAAAACAGCATCATCCTTTATTCAGTTAAAAAGATGGTCGAACTCAATTTGGCTTACTCGGAGCATTTGGCAAAATCTATTTCCGTCGAAATGCTGCAATACATTCAGTTCCTATTGGTTTGACTTTGGAACCCCTAAATGAACACCTCGGCGATTGTTTAGCAAAAGCAGCATATTCAGCCTGAAACTTTCATCGATATCTTCCTGCTCATCTTCATCACCTATAATCAACACTTTAAAAAGTGCATATTGGAAATGTGGGATTACTTACTCTCGTCCATCATTATGACATCTTGTGTATATTTTTGACAAATTGCAATTATTAATTTAAATTTTTCACTCTTCTTGGGCATTTTTAAGTTTATTTTTATCACCAATTATTTTCAGGTTTACTAAACAGCTGATTACTTCAGTTAATAGCACATAAAATAGTACGTCAAATAGTACAGGATGTTCACACGTCCCACTATACGACTGTCCTATTTCAATAGCGGAAGGTTGAAATAGCACCAATAGTACGCCTTGTGAACTCCCTAATAAATTCATTTGAAATAATATGATTGGCAATACCGAATGCATATATGTGTACACATTCGTAGTTGTCAAAAGTTTACCTAGCCCCATGGGCTAGGGTAAATTCTGACGTACATACTCACCGCGGTAACGGTCAAAATTTTCTTTCGCTCTGTCAAAATTTACAATTTTCAACCGATTGGCACAGGGCCTGAGCAGCAAAATAAACACTTCTTTCTATTTAATTTAAAACCAAAGTTATGCAGTCGTTTGAATGTTAGGCGCAAATCTGTCATATGTGACTCAAAATCCTTCGAGCATACAATTATGTCATCGAGGTGTGCCCGGATCAAAATTTGCGGTTAACCGTAACGGAATTTGTCTATTAGTCGTTGAAATGTAACCGGGGTGTTTTTCAACCAGAACGGCATGCGGTTAAAAACGAATATGCCAAATGGTGTCGTAAAAGCGGGTTTTGCCTTGTCTTTTTCTCACATCTATATTTGCCAATATCCGGTGGACATAAATGGCATTTTCAAAAATACTTGTTTGTTCACACAGAAACTTTTCTAAAATCGTTTTCTGATCTTGGCGAAGATGTGTTGCTTCATTACTGCATAGCTTTACCTCAAAAGAATTCAATTCCATTGGTCAAGCTGCTTTCCTTTCAACTTTTTTCATCTTTTTCATAAATCTTTATTTTCTGGGTTTTATAACCCACTGGTAAAGTATCTTTAAAAATTTCATTAATAGCCTCAAGAGAGTAACCATCTAGACTTTCGTTTTTCGAAGTTTCGCTCATATTTGATGTCATGGTTTCGAACGTTTGTTGCTGTTAGTGCAAGGCACGTTCGCTGAGCTAAATCCATTACGACGCCAGCTTGCTCGAGGATATCAATGCCTAGCAAGCAGTTTATAAGCAGTTAATGCGCTTATAACGTTTGCCAATGACCATGTCAACTACAGTCGAATGCCATCAGCTAATACGATTTCAGCAAATACTTCTTGAAACTTTACGCCTTTTTCCTTTAGCTTTTCAAACAACTTACTACTGGCAAAAATGCCTCGCCATTTAACCCATTTACATTTATGTCTATTGTGGGCACAACCCTACCAACAAGAGTGGTGTCCACAGAGTGAAAATCGAGATTTTGGGGCCTATTTATATGATTTTTCTTAATACAAGTGAGACAATTTGACCGTTAATAACCTGCAGCCCCATAACCGTAACAATTAATTGTTTTTTACTTTACCTTAATCGTATTTCTCTTTTCAGCTTCTATTTTTTGTAGCAGTTTTTAGCGTTGTGGTTTTTCTTGCTGCAGTATTTACATCGGGTCGAAACCTTAACAGGAGCTTCATTGGGCTTATAGACGTCATCTTTAATCTCCACAATCAACATTTGAGCTTCTCTGGATTTGTCCAGTAAATTATGAAATGAATTTACGCTTTCGCGTGGAACTCTCTCGAATTTTAGGTTGAGTATAAATGATATTTAACAATGTTGACTCGCCCAATTCTTCCCTTAATTGTGCAAATAGCTGTCTTTTAAGTCCGATTAAGTCCCAGACTTAGAACATAGTTCAGATCTAGGTGACAATACAATGCAAGTGGTAAAAACGCCGGCTTGTGGGCACGACAGAGGACAAAGGACTGCAGTTACAACTCGAACAACACCAACCCAACCACCTACAAATCTCTGCGCTTGGATATACTTATAAAATGAAAGATTTTTATTGGAATTTTTTGAACAATTTGTAGTAGCATTAAATATGAGGCTGGTTTTGAATGAAGTTTAACATGTCACCTCTAAGATTTGTTGACGGTAATAAATTTACAGTAGGCTCAAAGTTGGTTTCCTGATCCTCGTTGTTAAAACTTATGAAAATATTATGTAAAATGCAGCAGGCTATTATCCAATCATTGCAGTCTGCCTTGTTCTGCATTGTATGCAATCTGAACTTGAGTTCTTTGAGGCTAGGGAACCTTTCTTTTACAGCTCCAAAACAATTTTCAATACGCACGTGATATTTCGAGAAGTATTTGTTGAATTTTTCTCTTTCAGCTCTAGTGTATTCTGTACTATTTTGACGGAATGGGGTCAGAAGAAATGGCTTTAGTGGATATGCACTATCACCAGCAATCCACTGCGATGTCGATAAAAACCTCTCTGGGTGCTTCGCTAACAAAGAGTCTGAAAACATTTTCGCGTCGTGGACACTACCAGGGTAACCTAGTGTAGCTTGCCTTATACGTAAGCGATAATCACAAATAACTTGAATTTTAATGGAATACTGGCGCTTACGGGAAAAAAAGATCTGATGATGCTTTACAGGTGCTTCAGCCAATTTAATTTCGGACCCATCAATGTATCCCACGCATCCAGGCATTTCTTGTTTCGTTGCTGCAATCAAGTTTGAACGCTCCCTCTCGTCTGGCCAGTATAAAAATCGTCCCCTTAAATTGATTAAAGCTTGAAAAACTCTTCTGGTTACGATTTGTATAGTACCGCCATCTCCAACACCAAACAAAGATGCCACTTTGCGAATCGAGAGTCCTTCACCTGAAGATCCCAGCCTATAGAGCACAATTTTAAGCTGTGTTTCGATCGGAAGTTGTAGTGAGCTATTATCACTCCGAAAAACAGCATCATCCTTTATTCAGTTAAAAAGATGGTCGAACTCAATTTGGCTTACTCGGAGCATTTGGCAAAATCTATTTCCGTCGAAATGCTGCAATACATTCAGTTCCTATTGGTTTGACTTTGGAACCCCTAAATGAACACCTCGGCGATTGTTTAGCAAAAGCAGCATATTCAGCCTGAAACTTTCATCGATATCTTCCTGCTCATCTTCATCACCTATAATCAACACTTTAAAAAGTGCATATTGGAAATGTGGGATTACTTACTCTCGTCCATCATTATGACATCTTGTGTATATTTTTGACAAATTGCAATTATTAATTTAAATTTTTCACTCTTCTTGGGCATTTTTAAGTTTATTTTTATCACCAATTATTTTCAGGTTTACTAAACAGCTGATTACTTCAGTTAATAGCACATAAAATAGTACGTCAAATAGTACAGGATGTTCACACGTCCCACTATACGACTGTCCTATTTCAATAGCGGAAGGTTGAAATAGCACCAATAGTACGCCTTGTGAACTCCCTAATAAATTCATTTGAAATAATATGATTGGCAATACCGAATGCATATATGTGTACACATTCGTAGTTGTCAAAAGTTTACCTAGCCCCATGGGCTAGGGTAAATTCTGACGTACATACTCACCGCGGTAACGGTCAAAATTTTCTTTCGCTCTGTCAAAATTTACAATTTTCAACCGATTGGCACAGGGCCTGAGCAGCAAAATAAACACTTCTTTCTATTTAATTTAAAACCAAAGTTATGCAGTCGTTTGAATGTTAGGCGCAAATCTGTCATATGTGACTCAAAATCCTTCGAGCATACAATTATGTCATCGAGGTGTGCCCGGATCAAAATTTGCGGTTAACCGTAACGGAATTTGTCTATTAGTCGTTGAAATGTAACCGGGGTGTTTTTCAACCAGAACGGCATGCGGTTAAAAACGAATATGCCAAATGGTGTCGTAAAAGCGGGTTTTGCCTTGTCTTTTTCTCACATCTATATTTGCCAATATCCGGTGGACATAAATGGCATTTTCAAAAATACTTGTTTGTTCACACAGAAACTTTTCTAAAATCGTTTTCTGATCTTGGCGAAGATGTGTTGCTTCATTACTGCATAGCTTTACCTCAAAAGAATTCAATTCCATTGGTCAAGCTGCTTTCCTTTCAACTTTTTTCATCTTTTTCATAAATCTTTATTTTCTGGGTTTTATAACCCACTGGTAAAGTATCTTTAAAAATTTCATTAATAGCCTCAAGAGAGTAACCATCTAGACTTTCGTTTTTCGAAGTTTCGCTCATATTTGATGTCATGGTTTCGAACGTTTGTTGCTGTTAGTGCAAGGCACGTTCGCTGAGCTAAATCCATTACGACGCCAGCTTGCTCGAGGATATCAATGCCTAGCAAGCAGTTTATAAGCAGTTAATGCGCTTATAACGTTTGCCAATGACCATGTCAACTACAGTCGAATGCCATCAGCTAATACGATTTCAGCAAATACTTCTTGAAACTTTACGCCTTTTTCCTTTAGCTTTTCAAACAACTTACTACTGGCAAAAATGCCTCGCCATTTAACCCATTTACATTTATGTCTATTGTGGGCACAACCCTACCAACAAGAGTGGTGTCCACAGAGTGAAAATCGAGATTTTGGGGCCTATTTATATGATTTTTCTTAATACAAGTGAGACAATTTGACCGTTAATAACCTGCAGCCCCATAACCGTAACAATTAATTGTTTTTTACTTTACCTTAATCGTATTTCTCTTTTCAGCTTCTATTTTTTGTAGCAGTTTTTAGCGTTGTGGTTTTTCTTGCTGCAGTATTTACATCGGGTCGAAACCTTAACAGGAGCTTCATTGGGCTTATAGACGTCATCTTTAATCTCCACAATCAACATTTGAGCTTCTCTGGATTTGTCCAGTAAATTATGAAATGAATTTACGCTTTCGCGTGGAACTCTCTCGAATTTTAGGTTGAGTATAAATGATATTTAACAATGTTGACTCGCCCAATTCTTCCCTTAATTGTGCAAATAGCTGTCTTTTCTTACATATAAAAATCGCTTTTGATTCACAAATGTACACCAGTCAGGTTTTGGTCGAGAGAAAGCTTTTCGAAGGAGTACAATAGCATCATAAAAGGACCTTGGCTCATTTTTAACACCTGCTTGGCGCATAACCTTCTAGCAATGGGAAACTTACCAAAGCTCTAATAATAAGCTCGGTAATATTTTTGGCCTCTTTATAAACAAGTATTGTAGCATTAAAATCCTCGACCTGGCTAATATTTCTCCACCACTAAATCGTGCACTACATTTGCTAAGTGTTGGTCTGGATTTATGGTTAACATGCAAATTCCCTAATAGCTGACGAAATAGGTTTTCAGTTAGTGTGAAGTTTGAAGAAGAAGAATTACGCCTAACAGTCGAAGAAGTATTGGCATTAGCATTTGCGTTCGAATTTGTTACAACACTTGCCACGTTATTTAAACTAGCATTTTGTTTTCCTTCTACTTCTACGCCTTCGTTTAGCCTTGGGCTCCTTCGCAGCATAAATCCCAAACTTACAGCAGAAGGAGGAACTTCCCAAGCAGCAACAGCAACGAACACAACACATTCCCACAACAGCCGGTTCTATCGCACCTCAATGACTCGAGTTTTTATATCCGACCAAGGGCTGTTATTTCAACATTACCCTGTCCAACTTATCACCTTTCCCCCTAGCATTGTCATCCTCCGAGCAGCTCCTTGCAGCAGGGCTGCTCAAAACTCTCCTGCTCCGGGCTGGCGTTGAATCCAGCCCGGGACCAATATAATGGATCTGCTGCGTTTGCTGGAAGAAGATTTACGTCAAACGTTCACACTCCGTCCAATGTAATACATGTAAAAGATGGATGCACAAAACCAGGTGCGCCGGGCTAAATCCCTCCACACATAGGCCCCTTGTTTCTACAAAGCTTTTGTGGCCGCTTGCTGATCCAGTGTCGCACCACCACAAGTTCCAGATACAGTCTCCACGACTAACAGCACTAATACTGCCCAGCAAGTAGTGAGTAACTCCTGCTGCCGCTCACGCGCACCGGCGCCAACACCTCACACAGCTGCTCATAGCTACTTTCTACGTAGCACTTCTCTTTTAGATGTGAGCAATGCTGAGGGACAGCCCACCCCCTCCCACTTACAACTTCCCCTTCTTCTCCCAGCACTAGCACAAATGTAAGCCAAAGCCACCAGCTCCTCGTCCCTTACATAATGTGCAATGTTTGTCAGTTGAGACTATATACATCTGCGACGTCAGTCAAATGCAACTCTTGCCTTGGCCTATGTCACCTGCTTATTTGTTCTCAACTTGATAACAGGAACTTATGGACTGATAAGTGCGTTGCGCCATGTTGTCGAGCTTCGCAACCTACAACGTCGACCGATTCGCCTACTTCCGGTGGTCCGGATCCATCGTCTTCTAGATTGCAACGCAGTACGCGACCCAGCCTGCTTCGGACCTGTGATGGCCACAACATAAACCGGCGTGAACGTGAGAGAAGACTTGGGGGCGGACTTGCCTTCATCACTCATCAATATGACGAGATCCGGCATCACATTTTCTCGCCGTTTGATCCAAAGGTGCATCGGGGGGCCCTTATTCTCATCCACACGCAGTCGGTAAACTCCTTTGTCCGTTATCGGCCTGTGAATGCAGTACTACAGGCACAAGCTCCACCTGTTGCCGATGAGGAACGCGAACTGCCTAGGGAGACAAGAGTCATGCTGGCGCAACTTCGTTCTGGATACTGTAACAGACTAAATTCTTACCTATCCAGACTGAACCCCTACATGCCATACGTCTGCCCGGCATGCGGGGTGTCTCCCCACGATACAAACCATCTGTTCATCTGCTCAACCGAGCCTACTCTTCTAACAGCAATTTCACTCTGGTACATCCCTGTTGAAACCGCGAGGCTTCTGGGACTTCCGTTGGAAGAGCCTGATGACAGTGTTGGATAAGAGGTGATACTTTAGGCAGGTTAAATAGTAGCTAATACAACAAGAACAACACAACCAACACAATTTTCAAAAATCGTCAATAGACGCACCGACACAGTAACTGCTGGATTGGAGTACATGCATTCGGTCGTCAAAAATTCACAGCAGCTGTTGTAGATTTTTATGTTCCAATTGAATTTCGTTGGGCGTCAGTGTAGGGAATGGGTTGCTCAATAACATCTGCCGCCAGAGCCACGAATGTCTACTGTCGTCAAGATAATATTGAGGTGTCGATTCTCTTGGCAAATAAAGGTACGCAGTACTACCTGCCAACAGAGCCACGTATTTATGACGCTGCTGTTCGAACCTCCAGCAAGCCCTTAAACCTATTATGTCGGAATGGCCTTACCAGGTTGTCGCCTTCTCACGTTTAGCTCACCACCAAACGGGTGTTCGGTGGTTACCCAGATGATACTTGGGCGCAAAGGCCGGAAGAAGTGAGCTGCTTGAACCGCATGCAAAAGAATCGCTCTGGCCATTCTCAGGTGAATGGCGATCAGAACATTTCCCCACTTGCGTGGACTTCTGCACACGGCCCCATCCTCCCTAATTTAATACTAGAGAAAAGAATACAAGCTCCAGAACTTAACCGCGCTGGAACATTATTTTGGCATATGCTGACGATATTGATATCATTGGCCTTAACAGCCGCACCGTAACTTCTGCTTTCTCCAAATTAGAAAAATAAGCGGGAAAAATGGGATTGGTGGTGCACGAGGGCAAAACGAAGTACCTTCTGTCATCATGCAAAGAGAGTCAGCGCATTCGCGCCTTGGCAACCAAGCCACTGTTGGCAGCAATAATTTTTAAATAGTAAAGGACTTCGTTTACCTGGGAACCAGCATTAACACCAACAATAATGGTAGCCTAGAAATCCGACGAAAAATTACTCTTGCAAACAAACGCTACTTCGGACTGAGTAGGCATTTGAAAAGTAAAGTCCTCTCTCGACGAACGAAAATAACACTCTACAAGTCACTCATCGCACCCGTCCTGCGGGCGATGCGCAACGAAGAAACGACTGGCGAGCTATGTTGGACGGTCAAAATCGCCCGGGCGGTTAGATGACCATTTAAAGAAAAAAGAAGATCTTACAATGCTGCGAAGAGATCATATAACAAAATACAAAAGCATAAAAAGATCAAAATAATTTGCCGCAAGGTCTAAGAACAAAACTATATAACAGTGGTGGCGAACATAGTTATGACTGTAACAAAGTTTTAATATATATCAGTCGCGTCAATAATAATCACATAAAATAAACGTTTAAATTACAAAATAACAAAATGAAAATAAACAAGCAAAACAAAATATTTGATGTATTAACGTAACTGCATGTTTAATATATATAGATACATAATAATCAGCTCCGTTACAATACTGACTTTTCGGGAAGCGGACCAGGGACCGCCTTAATAAGAAATATTTCATTTATGAAGCGTTTTACTTGAGATTCGGTAACTCGGTAGTCCTTTTCCTTTCGTTAAAATTTAGAATAGCTTATTTTTGGGAAGTGGACTAGGGACCAACCTATTCAAAAAAAATCGTATTTATGATCCGATTTGCTCAAACTCCGTACCTTGGTACCCCTATGACAATTTTAAAATCAAGAATACCTTTTTTTAGGGGAGTGGATCAGGAACCGACCTATTCAAGAATTCTAATTTATGATGCAATTTGACTTTGGTAATCCTTTGCCTTCGTTAAAATTAACATGCTTTCTTTTCCGGGATGTGGACCAAGGACCGACCCATTCAAAAGTGTTTTATTTATGAAGCGATTTTCTGCAGTGTGACCAGGTGAAAGAGGCTAAATCGGTAAAAAAAAACATGCGTAAAAGCTACAATTAAGAAAAAAAGAAGCTAAAAAGGGTCAGAAATTTTTTTACAAAATTCATTTCAAATTTTTTACTTTAGTTTAAACTATTTGTACATAAAGCTGTAGACATAACTTAAACATTTGGATGGCGTTTTAACGAAAGCATAATATTAAGCAGCAAGTTAAACGTTTTAATTTTTAATCTGTTCCTTAACATAGTTTTTAAAATGTTCATGGCACTAAAAATTCTTTCAACCTCCCCATTACTGAAAGGTAATACCAACAAGTAAGGAAGTCTAAGTTGCGGTGGAAACGAAAATTATATACCTAGTAGTGATCTATTATGGCATACCAATTTACCCAATTCTATTTTAATACTTTTCAATTCGTATTATAAAGCCAGCTGACTGTTTTCAATAAAAACACATTTGTTATGAGTTTTGAGGAGCAAATTAATTGTAAAACAATGCAAATGTATGGCGCGATATACAACAGGTATGTCATCATAAACTTTCTAACAGATTTTTGCGCCGAGCTTCCCTTCCAATTTTTGGTGTGCCGTTTCGAATTTTTTCCTACAAATTGGGGGGACCTATGTACAAAGGAGATGCATTTTTGCTGAGATGCCTTCCATAGCAGAAAGACACTCGGAGAGCTTGCCAAACCCCAGGGACGAACTTTTCAAACCACTTTTAATGTTACCTGTCCCAGCACTCGAACCTTGGACCTTCGGTGTGGTAGGCCGGCAACACTACCGCCACACCACGATGGCCGCCATTAATTTATTTGTATATAAATAGCTTCTCTACCAACAACTGCTAACCACATTTTTTCAAAATACCAATACATGCACACATTTTGCTTGAAAAATTTGCATTCAAATAGACAGACGGACAGACGGAGAGACGGATATTGCTAAATCGACTCAGCTTATCGTCCTTATTATTTCAGTTTAATTATTGATGGGCTCATCTCTTCTTCTTCTCATACTTACAAACATTTCATGTTCATTAAAGGTATGAAAATCAGAAGAGGTATGTAACTTCCCTATTGCAGTGGGGTATTATTAACTTGACGGGATATTTTACTTGTGTGTTATCCGATTTGCTTAGTCTTTGGTAGGAATATACTACATAATATTGAGAAGCAGTCGGACAATTTTGATTGTAATATCTAGTTCAAACTATAAGCAATGGCCTTTGGAAGTGGGCGGCGCCGCGCCTACTTCCACAAAATCCACAAAATTTTTCGCGGTCGAGTTTTGCTCGTCCACTTACACACCAACAGTAACTTGGACTAAATAAAGATGCAACCAACGCATTTTTATTTTGTTCATTGAACGGGGAAATAAATAAAGTTGAAAAATATAAGTAAATGCAACTTCTATGTTTACTTGACTTCTCTAAAGCGTTCGACTCTGTTGATCATTTATTACTTTGCTCTAAGCTTACGTATTATTATGGATTTGGTAAAGCTGCTATTTGTCTTATGAGGAGTTACTTAACGGATAGGTGTCAAAGAGTCAAGATTGGCGAAGTGACATCAACGGTCAAAACCATAACTTGTGGCGTTCCTCAAGGGTCCATTCTAGATCCACTGCTTTTTAGTGTATTTATAAACGATATATTTTTAGCCTGTCGGTATGTAAGTATGCATGCATATGCTGATGACGTTTAGCTGTACTTATCTGGTCGTTTTGATAATATTAATGCAGAAACGGTAAAGCTGAATGAGGATTTACTAGCACGATGGTCTGCACGAAATGGCCTTCAACTTAACCCAAATAAGTCGTATGTCTTACCAGTTTTCAAAAATAAAATAAATCTTACTAGTATTCCTAATGTTAATTTAAACAACAACTCTCTTGAAATAGTTGAAAAAATCGCCAACTTGGGCTTCGTTATTAACACAAATTTAAGTTGTGTAAACCACATAAGTTCAGCTGTAGGCAAAGTGTATGGCACTTTACGTAACCTGAGGCAGTCAGCACGATTTACTCCAATTCATATTCGAAAGAAGCTTGCCCGTCAAATTATTTTGCCTAGCCTAACCTACTCTGAACTAGTATATAGCAAGCTTGACTCGCAGTCGGCGCATAAAGTTAATGTTGCATTTAATGAAATTACGCGTTATGTATATGGAATACGTAGGTTTGACCACATATCTGCATGGAGAACATCGCTACTGGGATGTGACATCGCTGCTTATTTAAAAGCCAGAAACTGTATGTTTCTATTTCGTTTAATGTATACGAAGACTCCAAATTATCTGTATGAAAAACTTATCTTTCCACAATTGGAGCGATGTCTTAACCTCATGTTGCCATATTTCAACCTTAAGAACTCTACTAGAATGTTCTTCATCAATGCTGTTAGAATTTGGAACTCAATACCTGCTGGCATAAAAAGCAAATTGAACAGAAGTAACTTCAAGGATGTCTTATATAAATACTTTTTCACAAATTGAACCACTTACATAATGTACTTTTTTTTTTTTTTACGTATTTTTTGTTACGTGTTTTAATATACTTATTGATTGATTTAATCTAATTTAATTTATCGTTAAATATCGTTTAACTATTTTTAAATATTTTGTTTGGATCTGAGTTTTATTTTTCTGTTGTGCAAAAAGAGATGCAAACCTTCCTGTACTAATATTTTAGAAATAAAATTGAATTGAATTGAATTAATGCAATTATATTTTGTTTATTGACCGAAATAATAAATAAGTTGTAAACAAATGCAAGAGGTGAGTGACCAATGAATTCGCAAATATAGAACTGCACTATAAAAAGTCTTTGTGCAATACGTAAAACATTAAAAACGTGAATAATAAACTGTAGAAATTGCGGACACTATAAAAAGTCCTTGTGCAATACGTTAAACGAAAAACGTAAATAATAAACAGTGGAAATTACAGATACAAAAAGTCCTTTGCACAAGAAAATTTCAATCACCATGGAAGGACCAAACAACATTACGATACCTGTATCAGAGCTTCTAAAAGAAGCAAGCAGGATAAAAGAATATAGAGGAACAAAGGATCTCACTTCATTTATACGAGAAGTAGAAATATTCCTGCCACTCTTCGAGAATACTCCAGTGCCAGAGTATGTATTCCAGAGATGTGTTATCAATAAAATTCAAGGAGAAGCAGTAAACGTTGTCAGAGGGATAGGAAACCATCCAACATGGGACTCCATAAAACGAGAACTAACAAAAAACTTTGGGATAAGAGAATTTTACCACCGGCTATACCACAGAGCAATAAGTGCAAGAAATAGTAATATAAGTCACTATTATAACTACCTTAAAAATATTCTCGACAATTTAGATACAAAATTTGAGCAAGATAACAATAAACCAACAGAATTTTGCCCAACCGTTAACGAATCTGTGATTTTGAAAACATTTTTAAATAACATTCCGGCATACTTAGGGAAGCATACTACACCTTAGAAGAAACAGGATCAGTAAAATCAGTTAAAAAATCTGAAAATATAGGGTCAAAAAATATAACACAAAACCTAGGACAGCCCAATCGTAATAGTAATCTCCCAGAAAGTAGGCCAGATCAACCAAGGCCAAAAACCTCGGGAATAAGTAAACAATCTCCGTCAGAACAATCACGACAAAGTTACCACAATCAAAGATCTACACAATCTCGTCGATACGAGCCAATGGAAGTAGATTATTTGCAGGAGGATATATAATGAAATGAACAGGAGGTCAATTTTCTGTCGGCTACGAACAGGGAAATATTCCGTTAGTAGAATAAAGCGTAGATAAACACAAATAAATGTGTTTCATCGATACAGGATCGTCAACTAGCTCACCAAAGTCGTAGCGCTCCGAAATAATGATCCAAAAAGCGTCCGTAATTTGAGCTTTTTTGGAGTGTTATTTAGCAAACATCAAAAACCCCACTTTTTTATGAAGATTCACGGCGCCTTGGGAGAAGAAATGAATATTGTAGAGCGGATAAATGACAAGGCTCACTTATATGAGCGATTTGGACCGTTTTCTGATCCTTTTTGTTGTAGGCGTAAAGCTAACTGTGAGAAAATAAACGTTGGAGAGCGGATGAACGGCAACGTTCAATTAAGTGAATGTTTTAGAGCATTTTCTGAAGTTTTTTTATTTTACCTAACTGAACGTAAAGAGTATTTTTTTTTCTGAATGTTTATCAATAGTCGAAAGTTGGAAGCCAACTGAAGTGCATTTAAAATAAAACAAATTAAAATTATTTAGTATAAGCCAATTTTTATACTTTTATAATATACCTTTATGCGTAGATATGTACATAAAGTGGTGGCAGGAATAATAGAAACAAAATTTGATAAATTTTCCTGATCTTCGTGTTAACTTTCAAAATTTGATTTATGTGGTTTTTGTAAAAGATGTTGCTTTATTATAAAAGAAATTTATTAAAAACACATAAATAAACATATTTTACGAGTAAAACATGCTCCAATTTAGTTCTATTATTCCCGCCACTATTGTATGTTTATTCTATATAACATTTTAATTAAAATAATATAGTTTTTGTTTTTATGAAGTAATAAGTTCCTAATGAAAAATGTATACGCTTAGTTATACCTATATATTTAGTTATACAAATATTTTTACATATAACTTGTTTTCAATAAAGAACTTATTGAATTTCATACATTTTTAATATTAAAAAAATAATACTGTATAAAACAATAAAAAGACAATTTTCTTCTGATTAATTAAATAAAGATATGTGTGTTAAGCCCTATAAAAATCTTAAGAAAAGAGTAAGAAACGGACAAAATGTGCCTAAAAAGAGTCGAAAGAGGCTCCGAAAAAGCATAAGAAAAGCGTTAATAAAAAGCTCCAAAAAGAGTCTGAAAAGGCTCCAAAACCCAACAGAATGGAGGAAAAAAGGTGCCGAAAAAGAGTCGAAAAAGGCTCCGAAAAAGCTTCAGAAAAGCGTCAATAAAAGGCTCCGAAAAGAGTCCAGAAAAACTCCGAAGTTCATTTAAAAAAGAGTCAGAAAACGCTCCAAATTCATCGGATTCGGACTCATTTCGGGCTCATTTTTATGACTCCTTTTTGGGTGCCCGTGTAGAACGATTTTTCGCTCCATTTGAGCTCCGAAAGAAGCACATTTCGGAGGGTAAAGCTCCGAGAAATGTGTGTTTATGGATCCGAAAGGAGTCTTTTTTCGCACTTTTGGTTAGCTGGGTCAACAACTCTTCTAGATAAAGACGCACTCCCTAATTACATAAGGATAGAACTAGATAAACCAATAATATTTAATACATTGAATGGACAAAGTCACACAGAATACTGAAATCCACAAGGAATTTGACTACCCAAATTTAATGGCTTGGAAAATGGCCACATTAAAAAATAAAAGATTTCAGGGACTCATAGGCCAAAACATTCTAACAAGACTGGGAGCAATAGTTAACCTAGAAGAAAATGATATTGAAATAAATAAAAAATAAAATAACATTTCTAAGTGTTTGCCCGTATAAGTACGAAAACATTCACATATTGGAAAACCAATAAAACGACAAAGGCTTGGAAGTACTAAACAAATCTTTGAAGACTGACATGAACAAAGAGGAGCAGGACGAACTAAGAAAAATTATTGAACACAATAGGGATCTATTCCTTTAAGGAAGGCGAACCCTTAAGCCATAATCATGAGTTTGTCACCACAATTAAAAATGCCGTATATATACAGATACCCGAAAATTCATAAAGAAGAAATCAACAAACAAATTGACGACACGTTAAAACAAAATATAATCATAGAAAGTACGTCCCCCTATAACTCACCATTGTGGATTGTACCTAAAAAGATGGACAACTCAGGTAAGAAGAAGTGGAGGATCGTAATTGATTATAGGAAACTAAATGAAGTCACTGTAAGTGACAAGTTCCCAATTCCAAATATAGAAAATATTTTGGATAAGATGGGCAAAGCCCAATACTTCACAACACTCGACCTAGCCAAAGGCTTCCACCAGGTGCTAGTCAAGGAAGAGGATAGAAAGAAACCCGCATTCTCTACACCTTTAGGCCACTACGAGTTTGTTCGAATTGTCATTCGGACTGAAAAACTCACATGCCACATTCCAAAGGCTAATAAACTCATTGTTAAGGGAGTATATAAACCAGATATGCGTTGTTTATTTAGACGATATCTTGATTTTTAGCACAAGTCTAAAAGAGCACATCAACAGTGTAAACAAAGTATTAGATAAGCTGAGGGAGCACAACCTTAAAATACAAATAGACAAATGTAATTTCTTTTCAAAAGAAACCGAGTGCTTGGGCCATATCCTCTCACCAGATGGCATCAGACCCAATCCAAAGAAGGTCGAACCGATCCAACATTTAAAATTACCCGAAACACAGAAACAAATAAAACAATTTCTAGGAATAACTGATTACTATAGAAAATTCATAAGGGATTATGCTAAAGTAGCCCACGGACTCACAAAATACCTGAAGAAAACACAAAAGTCAATAAAAATTACCCACTTTATATAGACGCATTTCTTAAACTAAAAAGGTTTCTTACAAATCCACCAATTCTGTAGAAAAAGAACTACTCGCCATAGTTTGGGGAGTTACCTACTACAGACCATACCTCTATGGAGAAGAGTTTGACCTCTACAGACCACCATTAGTCTGGCTATATCATAAACACAAAGGTAAGGACATTAACGCAAGGCTACATCGTTGGCTACTAGAACTTGGCGAATATAATATAAGTATAAACTACATAAAAGGTAAGGAGTATATAGTTGCAGATTTTCTTAGCAGGATTAATAACGAGACAGGAGAAATTTACATGACAGAAGAAAATGATAATAACATGAGTAGATGTGCAACAATCCACTCACAAGAAGAAGAAGAAAATTACCACATCCCCATACTAGAGACAGTCGTGAACCGATTTTCAACACAAATTATCTTAACAGACCATAAAACTAAAGAAATTGAAATAGTAAATAACAAAAGGAAAATCTATACTAACACATATGACATATCCTCAAATTTTTGACTGATATATTTAGAAGATATCTGAACAGCGGAAAGATTGAAATTTTTTCTGAACTTCCAGGCAGTATATATATATATATATATAAAACTTTTAGAACTTTTTGGATCAAGCCTGAAATTCGTGAAATGTACTCACCACGCTAAAATATGACTAGCATCGACGAGACGTACAATCAAATACACAAATACCACAAATTCGAGACTGGAAATAGTGGTATAACCGAAACTTACGAAAGCATTAAAAAGAAGATATATTTTAATAACCTTAAAGAGGTAGTGCAAAAATACATTAACAACTGTGACATTTGTAACAAAGGAAAATATGACAGATGTCCACCAAAACCAAAATATCATATCACGGAAACACCAACAGATATAAACCAAATTATACACATTCACGTTTATACAATTAAAAAACAGCTTTATTAAATTTATTGATAAATTTTCCAAACAAGGAACAGCCTTATTTTTAGAGGACAGAAACAGTCAGACTATTATCGAGAAACTCAGGCTATTCTTTTCAATGAGAAAAAAACCCACCAAATTATAACTGACAACGAAATGAACTCAGTAAAAGTTAAGGACTTCGTACGACAAGAACATATCGACGTACACTTTACCAAACCAAACAGCCACATTGGCATTTCAAATATAGAAAGACTTCATAGGCCAATCTCTGAGGAATTTAGAGTTCTAGAAGCTGAAAAATCCGAGTTGTCAACTCAAGAAAAAGTGTTCAAAAGCATGGAATTTTAATACTGATGCTGGCGCTGCTAACATGGGCAATAAAAACGGCAACCTTGACCCTACAACCAATTGACAGTACAAACGGATATGCCGCGATAAAACTTGACGACGTAGAAATGATACAAAATTAGCACAAAATCATTTACATAATAGACATTAGCAACATTTTTGATATTATAAATACACTACAACAGAACATAAAATCATCGAAAGTAGATAATAGACTACTTTTAGAACAAGAATTAAACAGAGTAAGAACCAAGCTTTTGACAATTTTACCTCAAAGACAGAAAAGAGGGTTAGCTAATGTACTAGGAATCGGACTTAAACTCCTTACAGGTACAATGGACGACAATGACAGAATGGAAATAGACGAACACCTCAGAATTATTGACGAAAACAACCATAATGAAATAAAAAATTTTAATAAGAATATGAGAATTAATAATAGTTTTAATAAAACGTTTAGTCTACTTAAACTAGCAATAGAAAATGACAGACCAAATATCATCGAAAAATTTTAAATTGAAAATATAAGAAATGGCAACATATTTAAACAACTAAATTACTTAGATACACTTCTAAAAATTAAAATTCTGGAAAATAATATAGAACACATCCTTAACAATATTGCGTCCTCCAGATTTAGCATAATGACCAGCAACATCCTCACAGAGCAGGAAATAAGGGAATTAGAAATTGATCTTCTCAAGCTTCAAAGCATTGAATTAACTTCCGCAGAATATACTCGTAAAGAAAGTAAATTGCTATTTATTATAAAAGTCCTAACAAAAGTAATTTCCTTAGAAAGATTATTAGTCACCCCAGTAAGTAGTCATAACTTCATTGCACTAGATTTTTATTACAAGAAATATTATATTACAACAATAAGACATTCGATTATAAAGGGTGTTTTTTTTAGGGGTATAGAACTTCGAATTGAAATAAAACACAAGAAAATCGTTTTAAGGTCCATCAATTTGGCTTTATTGGAAGGATAATTTTATGCCATTAATGTTTAAATATGATTTCGGGCATGTGGCCGCTGCGGCTGGCTCGAATAAAGCCAATTCTACAGGTCCAATTTTCAACCACTTTTTCGAGCATATGGGGCCGTATGTCGGCAATAACGCCACGAATGTTGGCTTCCAATTCCCCTAACGTTTCTGGTTTGTTGGTGTAGACGAGCGACTTCACATATCCCCAAAGAAAATAATCCAATGGTGTCAAATCACACGACCTTGGTGGCCAATTGACAGGTCCATTCCGCGAAATTATGCGCTCATCGAATGTTTCCTTCAATAAATCGATTGTGACGTGCGCTGTGTGGCATGTAGCGCCGTCTTGTTGGAACCACAACTCATCCACATTCATGCCATCCAATTCGGGAACAAAATAGTCGGTTATCATGGCTCTATACCGGTCTCCATTAACGGTAGCTGCCTCTCCAGCATTATTGCGGAAGAAGTATGGCCCAATGACTCCACCAGCCCATAGAGCACACCAAACAGTCAGTTTTTGTGGATGTAATGGCGTTTCAAGGGTCTCATGTGGATTCTCTTCACTCCAAATGCGGCAATTTTGCTTGTTGACGTAGCCATTCAACCAAAAATGAGCCTCATCACTGAACAAAATTTTGCGATGAAAATCAGCATCGAAATCAATCTCATTTTCGGCCCATACACCAAAATCACGACGCATTGCATGGTCTCGCGGCTTTAATTCTTGCACAAGCTGGATCTTGTAAGGTCGCAAGCCAAGATCTTTGCGCAAAATCTTCCATAAAGTTGATGGACAAAGCTCCAATTGCTGTGCACGGTGGCGAATCGATTCATTCGGGTCCTCTTCAACACTTTGCTCTACAGCGGCAATTGTTTCTTCGGTGCGCACTGTTCGACGTCTCTGCGGATGCGTATTATCACATAGAGTAAACGTGGTGCGAAAACGATCCATGGTTAACCGAATTATTTGCTCTGATGGACGATTATGTCGACCATAAAATGGACGGAGCTCACGGTAAACTTCGCGAACTGAACCATTATTTTCGAAATAAATTTGCACGATTTGCAAGCGTTGTTCTTTTGTCAACCTGTTCATGCTGAAATGGCAAACCAAGCTGAACATAAATGACATTAGAGTTGCCAGATTTGACCACAAAATGCCAGTTTTATCTCTATTCGAAAAACAAACCTGTAAAAAAACACCCTGTACATAATTTTAATGTACGCAACCTACAAGAAAGTAAATTATGCATTTTTAGCAATACATGTAAAAGTATAAAGACAAATCTAACTGAAATCATAGAAATTGAAAACGGCTTAATTCTATTAAAAAATCGACCAGGCTATAATCTGACCAGCAATTGTGACAATAGAAATCTATTTCTAAAAAGAAATTATTTATTAAGCTTTCATGATTGTAAAATGCATATAAAAACCAAACGTTTAATAATACAAACAAACAATTCAAAGACAATTTTGTAATACCAACTAATATCAAAATCAACAACACTAAAGTTGAACCAACTTTTGACGAAATAATATTAAGTAATATACAAAATATAGAAAAAATAAAGGAGCTAACATATCATAAAGTAAGTCATTCACATTTTTAATTGTAATACTTATAATAATTCCATTCTATCATGCTACTGCTTTCCGTCACCGCTCTTGTATATTTTAAATAGAAATGCATCAAAATTAAAATTCATCAGAATTTTCAAGCAAAGAAGGGAGAAGTTACGTCACCTCCACCGTCTTCGTACACACCGACAGTAACTTGGACTAAAAAAAGATGCAACCAACGCATTTTTATTTTGTTCATTGAACGAGGAAATAAATAAAGTTGCGAAATATAAATAAATGGAACAAATGCATTTATATTTTGTTTATTGACCGAAATAATAATAAACAAATGTAAGGGGTGAGTGAACCAATGAATTCGCAAATATAGAACTGCGAATTCAATGATTAAACAAATAGATATGTAAGCAACAACTAAATAAACAAATGTGTATAGCTATTTAAAAATTAAAATTCAGTGTTTCTTTTTATTAATTAAAATTTTTTTTTAATCAGAGTAGGACATACTTAGATATTTTTTCCGCGGTTATAAAAATATCGCGTTTTACATTTTACAAACAAATTTTCAGAACTATGTTAAAAAACTGGGCGTGGCCGTTAACCTCTTTCGCTCATTTTTACAGCAAACATTTACCTTTTTTATCATCATTTCGATAAATCAATTTTAACCGGAGCTATGGCAAAAAAAGTTTTTTGGAATAATCCACCATAAAAGGGGAGGGGCCACGCCCATTTTCAAAAATATATATTTTTCGACTTTCTTCGTTCACGAACACTTTGAAAGTGAAACAGAAATGATATAAAGCTTTTGTGCGCAAAGTTATTGCCTATTAAGTATATCGATGATCCTTTTCAAAATCTTGCTTATAAAAGTGGGCGTGGACCTTGACATATTTCGCCCATTTTTTTCCGGAACATACCCTGTATTAATGTAAATATGTGTGCTAAATTTCGTTTCGGTGTCTTGAACGGGGTTTGATTTATGATTAATAACATTTCTAAATTTGACTTAATCAAAAGTTTAAAAATTTATTTTCTGCCTTAACATTAATGTACACACCAAATTTTATCCTCATAAGTGTATTATGTACTGAATAATCACTTTTTTGTATTTTCGAAAATGTTCTATATATTAAAAGTGGGCGTGGCTATCATCCGATTTCGCCCATTTTAAATAGCGCTCGGAGATGAGTGCCAAAGAATCTGCATACAAAATTTCATTAAGATATCTCAAAATTTACTCAAGTTAATGTGTTAACCGACGGACATGGCTTAATCAATTAATTTTTTCCTCCTGAACATTTTGATATACATGAGTCAATATCTATCTCGATCCGTTTATGCCGTTAAATACCACCGTTGCAGGACTAAAGCTAATGTACCTTGTGTGCGTAGCACTTCTAGGTATAAAAAGCTAAATACGAATTGGACCAGTTCTAAAAAACGGAGTTCGTTTAATGAATTTTTATGTTCTCGGACTTCCGCCCAAAATTTTATGGTAGAGGTACATTTGTCCACTGTACGGTTAACGGTTATTAGCTTTCGCCACTGCAGCTTGAAATTGAGAAAATACATCCGGATTTGTAACTTTCAAAGAATTATCAACTGAAACAAAATGTATCTTTTGTAAAGAGTTCATAATATCAGGTCGATGTCGCAATTGTGTTTTTAACTCCATTAAAAATAATTGACAATTTTTACGAATAATTTTCTGTACTTCGTCATCAATACTACCTTCATTTAACTTTAATTTTACATTTATTTATTTTATTTATTTATTTGGAATAAAAAAAGACTAAATAAAGCCACGAAGCTAATCCCAAAATTATGAGGATAAAGACAAAAAAAACGGCTAAATCTAGCCTCGAAAAGGCTAACCTGGTCACACTGCTTGAAATTCGATACCTTGGTAGCCCTTTGCTTGGTTAAAAAATTTAATACTCGGGAAGTGGGGACCGACCTATCCAAAAATATCTTATTTATATTGATAGTCCGTTTCCTTTGTTAAATTTAAGAATACTATTTTTTCGGGAAGTAGATCATAAACCGACCTATTTAAAAAATCTTATTTATGATCTGATTTGTTCAAACTCGGTACCTTGGTAGCCATTTGCCAATTTTAAAATTAAGAATACGTTTTTTCGAGAAGTGGACCAGGGACCGACCTATTCAAGGAAATCTTATTTATTGTCCGATTTCCTATAAATTTAGTTCTTTGTTAGTCCTTTTCCTTTTTTAAAATTTAGAATACTATTTTTTCGATGTAATCGTTACTGATCCGAGAGCTCGAAGAGCCGCCTGGCTGTCAAAGAAAATTTCTATACGATTACCGGCAATGTCCGCACACAGTAATGCCCTGCATGCCTCCTGGATAGCATAGATTTTCGATTGAAATACACTCGCTGAGTCTGGAGGACGGATAGATAAGGACACGTCCGGGAGTGTTGCAAAAATTTCTGACGCTACTCCACAGGCCATTTTGGATCCGTCCGTGAAAACTGAAATCTCCAATTTCTGAGTGAATTCCATTTCTCTCCAGTCCTTTCTGGAAGGGAATATAACTTCAAAGTTTGTGACAAAAACTGCCCGTTTTGGTTTTGATATAGGAGTCGTTAATATTCAACAGAATTCCAGAGTCCCAACTCCCGAAACCTGAGTGCACCCTTAGATGATGTTTCCTTGTTAAGGAGATTGATCGGTGGTATGTTACATACCACGTTCAGAGCCTTTGTGGGGCATGATCTAATCGCCCCGGTGATTGCGCCACAGGCTGCCCGCTGAACTTTGCCAAACATTTTGTCCATGTAGTTCAGCTCGACTGACTTTCACCACACTATTTCCCCATAGGCTAAGATCGGTCGAATAACTGCTTCGTACATCCACGCTGTGATTTTTAGGGTCAAGCAGCTTTGTCTGCCTAACATTATTTTACAGGCGTATGCCGCTTGACCCTGATTTCTATATTAGGCTTCCAGTTCAACTTAGGAGTCAAGAGGACGCCTAGATATTTCGCACTATCAGAAAGATGCAACTCTAGACCATTAAGAGAAGGTGGACTGAAACTTGGTATTTTTGTCCTATTAGTGAATAGCACTAGTTCTGTCTGCCTATCCACTCAGCTTCCTTAGCGCTCCCTGCATGATCCCACTGAGCACGTTACGGCACAGACCCGATACTAGTAGTACTACGTCGTCCGCGTAGGCAACAACTTTAACTCCATTCCTATTTAGTTGACGAAGTATGCTGTCTATTACACAAAGCCAGAGCAGTGGAGACAGAACCCCACCCTGAGGAGTCCTTCTTGACAGATGTGCTGTGACTTCACTGGACCGCAGTGCCATCCGTATCCAATTTATTATAAGGTCCTCGATACCAAGGACCGAGAGCGAGTCTTCCATCGCAACGAGCCTAACATTGTTTTCGGTACCTTGTTAGCTCTTTGCTGGTTACAAAATGTAATACCCTTGAAGTGGACCAAGAACCGACCTATTCAAAAATACCTTATTTATTATGTGATGTACTTTGATAGTCCATTTTCTTTGTTAAAATTAAGATGCTTTCTTTTCCGGGAAGTGCCAGGGACCGACCTATTCAGAAATATTTTTTTATGAAGCGTTTTACTTGAGGTTCGGTAACTTGGTAGCCCTTTACCTTTGTTAGAAAATAAAAGAATTTTTCTTTCGGGAAGCGGCGAAGGAAATTATGTACTTTGAAGGCCTTTGTTTTTGTTTAATAGGACATTTCTGATATAATGAAAGGTTCTATCGATATCGGCCAAAATACGTATATTATATCCCATATAGATTCCTTATACTATGCCGCAGTATTCGCTTTTCTTATAATAAGAAATCCTAGATGCATTCATACCACTTTGAGTGTTTTCCCTTGACTCTTTTTTATTGTTGGAATAACAGGTTTCTTGGGATTAATACTGGGTCTCCCTTGGCCCCTCCAGTAATAGTGATGGCTTTGCAAACAATTTTTTAGCGCTCTAATTAGCGAAAGCTAAAGAGCAATGTCTCTTTGCAAAATCTGTTGCCGAAGAAAACTCGAGAAATGATCACAGCATTCTATGAATTGCGTACTCGCACGCATCAATAATGTAACGCTTTATATAATCAAGTGAAATATGTACCCGAAACGTTGCCGAGAAGCTTCTCAGACAACAAGCAAACCTCATCACTTAAGTAAAGTATATTTAAGATAGATTCGTTATTCTTTAAATGGTCATCTAACCGCCTGGGCGATTTTGTCGCTTCTTAGTCCTTCCATAAAAGTGGTGGTATCCCTCTTCCTTTGCTTCCACCGGCGGGTGCCGATAAGAATATCTTCTCGGCCGGAGCAGCTTCGTTCATTCGCACAACGTGGATGAGCCAGCGTAGCCGCTTCATAAAAAAAGGCGCCTATGTAGCAAAATATTAGGTATTTCGATTTGCAATTTTTTCCTTGATTAAGTATGCAATCAAAATACCGAGAATGTTCTTTCAAAGTGACCATGGCTGGTGGGTAAACCCGAAATTTGTAAAACATACCATAACAACTCCTTAAATATCGGGCAAAAATCGTAGCTGCTCTGATATCTAGGTAACCCATTCGGTACATTATTGAAGTTAATTGCAATAACTTATTCAACTGATTTTCAATTCTACTCAAAGATTTTTCATCGCTCATATTTAATTCCAGAAATGGTAAATCTTTGGATTCAGGTCGATTTTGATTTAAACAAGTTTTTGGATAAAATATCAGAATTTTCTTTAACTTTTCAAACTTTTTGGCAACCGTTTATCAATTTCTTTGCAAAGGGTTTTAATATATTAAAAAGCTGACAGTTCAATGACAGTTTCATCACCTATGGGAGTCTTGAACGATGAACTTTTTTTTTATAATAAAATTTGCTTCCGCAGGAAGACAGTACACTAAGGGTCGTTTACTCAATGTCTGATTAACCGCTTAATCAGCACTTTATCATAGGTTGGCCCCAAAGCCATTTACTCAATGTCTGACTAGCGACAACTCGCTGATTATCTTCTACAACTTTTGTGAATTTTTTTCAAAAAACGTTCACAATGACCAACTTTATTATGATAACTTAATCATAATTTTGTGCAAACGAAACTGAGCAAACCCAGGTTATCATGTGATAAAGTTTATCATAACCAGACATTAAGTAAACGGTCCTAAGTCAAAACTTTCATCAAACTATTTGTATCCCTGGTGTTGACAAAAGTGGGTTTTATCGCATCATTGACATAGTCGCCAGAAAATTGGAGCCAATACCCAATCTTAGTATGTATGCCTACGCACATACTACAAGCTGGCGCAAAAGTAAGCTTCCGATGTTCAGCATATCGGTTGTGGCACGTGCAGTGTGTGCTGTTGCACCGTCTTGTTGGAACCACATGTTTTCCAATCCCAATTCATCAAGTTGCGGCAAAAAGAACTCTTTGATCATTGCTCTGTAGCGCTCACCATTCACAGTAACCGTTTGGCCCCGACCGATTATTGGTCAAATAAATAGTCAGCAATATTCCGTGTTCTGGAGCAGTGTAGCGTAACATTGTTTATTAACGTGTATTTCGCATGTGTTTACTACACAACTGTCAAAACAGAACTGACTTTAGGGGCAAATCGCAAAATTTATAGCATTTTCTGATAGGAGGATTACTTTTGCGCAGTAACCGTTTTTCACCGACCGATTATTGGTCAAATAAATAGTCAGCAATATTCCGCGTTCTGGAGCAGTGTAGCGTAACATTGTTTATTAACGTGTATTTCGCATGTGTTTACTACACAAATGTCAAAACAGAACTGACTTTAGGGGCCAATCGCAAAATTTATAGCATTTTCTGATAGGAGGATTACTTTTGCGCCACCTTGTATTATACCTAATAGTGCTACGCACAGCAGGTATATTAACTTTAGTCGCCTAAAGTACGTAACAGCATAAACGGATCGAGATAGATATTGATTTATATATATCAAAATCTTCAGGACGAAAAAAGAAATTGATTAAGCCATGTCCGTCCGTCCATGCGTCCGTCTGTGGACACGATAACTTGAGTAAGAGATATCTTAATGAAATTTGGTACACAGGTTCCTTAGCACTCAACTCCGCGAGCTATTTAAAATTGGCGAAGTCGATTGATAGCCACGCCCACTTTTTATATATAGAATATTTTCGAAAACACAAAAAAAGTGATTACTCAGTACATAATACACTTATAAGGATAAAATTTGGTGTATACATTAAAACTTAGACAGAAAATAAAATTTTCAAGAAATTTTTGAAAATGGGTGTGGCACTGCCCACTTTTTATTAAGTCAAATTTAGGTGTGCAAGGAATGTTCGAGGACAAAATGGGCGAAATCGGTTCTTTATGACAGATTTTGAAGAGGACCGTAGATATATTAAATAGGCAATAACTTTAGGTAAAATAGCTTTACATCATTTATATTTCACTTTTAAAGTTTTCGTAAACTAAGAAATCAAAAGAAGAAAAATTTTCGAAAATGGACTTGGTCCCGCCCCTTTTATAGTTGATTATTCCACAAAAATTATTATGCCATAGCTCCAAAAATTGATTTGTCGAAACGAAATTTGGCGATAATGTTCAAGATATAAAGATAACTGTTTGTTGTAAAAATGGGAGAAATCGGTTAATGTCAACGCTCAGTTTTTAAACATAGTTCTTAAATTTTTTTTTGTTAAATTTAAAAAGCGAGATTTCTACAACCGAGCAAGTTATATCAATCAGATATTGCACACATAATAAGCTTTTTAACAAAAACTCGACCGCAAAAAAATTTGTCAATTTTGAAGAAGTAGGCGTGTCGCCGCCCACTTTTCAGCATAAAATGTCTGCTATATTCAAAGACAATCGCTTATAAATCGGAAAACACACAAGCAAAATCTTCCGGCACGTAGTTAATAGCCCACTGCAATAGCGAAGTTATATATCTTTTTTTATTTTCATACCTTTCATAAACATTAAATGTATGTAAGTATGAAAAGAAGAAGAGAAAAATTCCCTAAAATGATCAGCACGATGAGCGGATTCGATTTAGCCATGTCCGTCTCTCCGTCCGTCTGCCTGTCTGTCCGTCTGTCTATTTGAACGCAAACTAGTCTCGCAATTTTACAAAAGAATGCTGAAATTCGTTGTTTGCTTTCGCCATTTTATAATACTACCAAACCCGGTAGACGTTGTTTTGACGTTTTGATACATAGAACACATCTATATATAAAATATCATTAACTTGAATCAAACAAACTCCTATCTATACCGAACTGCAGCTTTATATAACCTGGGGGCTTTTCCAAAAGCTATATATAGACTGTGTCGTGCCCAGCGAACTCCTGAACCTATCGTGAAAGTTCAAGAGCAAAACAAAACACAAAATATGTGGGCGTGGCACAGCCCACTTTTGAAAAATTATGCAGGCATTGACTAAGTGACACATATATCCAACTTTCATTAATTTAGACCAAAAAAGTGCGGAGTTATGTCGAATTGAAACTTTATATAGCCTGGGGGCGTGGCTCCGCCTACTTTTCTAAAACTACATTTTGTCTATGCTGTACGCAGTGAATCCAAGTATATATTGTGAAATTTTTGTTACGCACACAAGGTATATTACTTCATTCGGCATAAACGAATCGAGATATGTATTTATTAATGTATATCAAAACGTTCAGGATGAAAATAAACCAAATTAAAAATAATACCCCACTGCAAAAGCGAAGTTGTATATCTTTTTTGATTTTCATACCTTTCATGAACATGAAATGTTTGTTAGTATGGGAAGAAGAAGAGATGACCACATCAAAAAGTATACTGAAATGATCAAGAGGATGAGCTGAGTCGATGTAGCCATGTCCGTCTCTCGATACGTCTATCTGTCATTTGAACCCAAATACGAACTGAAAGTATTAAAATAGACCTGTGTAAATTGGGATGCCACTTTCACTACACCTACGTTCAGGTTGAAAAGTAAAATATCCGGGCCAGGCCCATCGCAGAAAATATCCGAGGGGGGGGGTGGCTTAAACTCAAGTTACGTAATCAATGAAAAAAGATAAGAAATATATTTTTGGAGTACGGAAATTTTATTGTCAAATAATAAATCAACTCTTCGAGGTACTGTAAAAAACTCTTTCAAAATTATTTGCGCTTCGATTTTGCCATCGCGATGTACATTGAGTGAGGCTAAGCCGTTCAGACGATCTTCAGACATTGTTGATCTCAACTACGTTTTTAGTCATACTACGTGCCCGTGAAACGGGGTGTCCGTTGTGTTTGGGACCCACCAAATAAAACAACGTTCTAATGAAATTCAAAAGCAAAGCCACGGATATGGAACCCATTTTTTAGACGACACCTGGAATGGCCGGTCCCTTAATGGGGAAGGTGCCGCTGCCCGGCTGGCTGAGGTCATGAGGAAAGCAAAAGCTGACATCACCGCGACGGACAGGGTGAAGAAACACGATCAAAACACCTTGCCACATCTACTGGAGTGGGCATGAAGACAAGCGCAGATTCGGTGTGGAATTTGTGGTGGGAGAGAGACTCCGTCACCGAGTACTGTCGTTCACACCCGTGAACGAGCGTCTCGCCGCAATCCGCATAAAAGTAAGATTTTTCACCATATCGTTTATCTGCGCTCATGCACCGACGGAAGAGGAGGACGACGTGGAAAAGGATGCATTCTACAAACGCCTGGAAGAAGCATACGAGCGCTGCCCCCGTCATGATATCAAAGTCGTGCTTGACGACTTTAACGCCAGGGTGGGTAAGGAGGGTGTATTCGGAATCACTGTCAGGAAGTTCAGTCTCCACCATCAGACTTCGCCAAATGGAATTCGCCTGTTCCCGAAACATGGTCATGTCCAGCACTAGGTTTATGCACAAGAAGATCCATCAGGCTACGTGGCTATCCCCCGATCGAAAAACATGCAACCAGATCGACCACGTTGTGATAGACGGACGTCATGCTTCCAGCGTTAAAGATGTTCGCACAATACGAGGACCTAGCATCGACTCTGATCACTTCCTAGTAGCAGCCAAGATTCGTACTCGCCTATGTACGACAAAATAGGCGCAACAGAAAACGCAGGGAAAGCTAGGCGTCGAAAAGCTGCAATCGCAACAGACCGCCAATTATTTCGCAGATCACCTCTCACATCTGCTCTCCGAGATTTATGATTAATAACATTTCTAAATTTGACTTAATCAAAAGTTTAAAAATTTATTTTCTGCCTTAACATTAATGTACACACCAAATTTTATCCTCATAAGTGTATTATGTACTGAATAATCACTTTTTTGTATTTTCGAAAATGTTCTATATATTAAAAGTGGGCGTGGCTATCATCCGATTTCGCCCATTTTAAATAGCGCTCGGAGATGAGTGCCAAAGAATCTGCATACAAAATTTCATTAAGATATCTCAAAATTTACTCAAGTTAATGTGTTAACCGACGGACATGGCTTAATCAATTAATTTTTTCCTCCTGAACATTTTGATATACATGAGTCAATATCTATCTCGATCCGTTTATGCCGTTAAATACCACCGTTGCAGGACTAAAGCTAATGTACCTTGTGTGCGTAGCACTTCTAGGTATAAAAAGCTAAATACGAATTGGACCAGTTCTAAAAAACGGAGTTCGTTTAATGAATTTTTATGTTCTCGGACTTCCGCCCAAAATTTTATGGTAGAGGTACATTTGTCCACTGTACGGTTAACGGTTATTAGCTTTCGCCACTGCAGCTTGAAATTGAGAAAATACATCCGGATTTGTAACTTTCAAAGAATTATCAACTGAAACAAAATGTATCTTTTGTAAAGAGTTCATAATATCAGGTCGATGTCGCAATTGTGTTTTTAACTCCATTAAAAATAATTGACAATTTTTACGAATAATTTTCTGTACTTCGTCATCAATACTACCTTCATTTAACTTTAATTTTACATTTATTTATTTTATTTATTTATTTGGAATAAAAAAAGACTAAATAAAGCCACGAAGCTAATCCCAAAATTATGAGGATAAAGACAAAAAAAACGGCTAAATCTAGCCTCGAAAAGGCTAACCTGGTCACACTGCTTGAAATTCGATACCTTGGTAGCCCTTTGCTTGGTTAAAAAATTTAATACTCGGGAAGTGGGGACCGACCTATCCAAAAATATCTTATTTATAACGCGCTGTATTTTGATAGTCCGTTTCCTTTGTTAAATTTAAGAATACTATTTTTTCGGGAAGTAGATCATAAACCGACCTATTTAAAAAATCTTATTTATGATCTGATTTGTTCAAACTCGGTACCTTGGTAGCCATTTGCCAATTTTAAAATTAAGAATACGTTTTTTCGAGAAGTGGACCAGGGACCGACCTATTCAAAGAAATCTTATTTATTGTCCGATTTCCTATAAATTTAGTTCTTTGTTAGTCCTTTTCCTTTTTTAAAATTTAGAATACTATTTTTTCGATGTAATCGTTACTGATCCGAGAGCTCGAAGAGCCGCCTGGCTGTCAAAGAAAATTTCTATACGATTACCGGCAATGTCCGCACACAGTAATGCCCTGCATGCCTCCTGGATAGCATAGATTTTCGATTGAAATACACTCGCTGAGTCTGGAGGACGGATAGATAAGGACACGTCCGGGAGTGTTGCAAAAATTTCTGACGCTACTCCACAGGCCATTTTGGATCCGTCCGTGAAAACTGAAATCTCCAATTTCTGAGTGAATTCCATTTCTCTCCAGTCCTTTCTGGAAGGGAATATAACTTCAAAGTTTGTGACAAAAACTGCCCGTTTTGGTTTTGATATAGGAGTCGTTAATATTCAACAGAATTCCAGAGTCCCAACTCCCGAAACCTGAGTGCACCCTTAGATGATGTTTCCTTGTTAAGGAGATTGATCGGTGGTATGTTACATACCACGTTCAGAGCCTTTGTGGGGCATGATCTAATCGCCCCGGTGATTGCGCCACAGGCTGCCCGCTGAACTTTGCCAAACATTTTGTCCATGTAGTTCAGCTCGACTGACTTTCACCACACTATTTCCCCATAGGCTAAGATCGGTCGAATAACTGCTTCGTACATCCACGCTGTGATTTTTAGGGTCAAGCAGCTTTGTCTGCCTAACATTATTTTACAGGCGTATGCCGCTTGACCCTGATTTCTATATTAGGCTTCCAGTTCAACTTAGGAGTCAAGAGGACGCCTAGATATTTCGCACTATCAGAAAGATGCAACTCTAGACCATTAAGAGAAGGTGGACTGAAACTTGGTATTTTTGTCCTATTAGTGAATAGCACTAGTTCTGCCTGCCCATCCACTCAGCTTCCTTAGCGCTCCCTGCATGATCCCACTGAGCACGTTACGGCACAGACCCGATACTAGTAGTACTACGTCGTCCGCGTAGGCAACAACTTTAACTCCATTCCTATTTAGTTGACGAAGTATGCTGTCTATTACACAAAGCCAGAGCAGTGGAGACAGAACCCCACCCTGAGGAGTCCTTCTTGACAGATGTGCTGTGACTTCACTGGACCGCAGTGCCATCCGTATCCAATTTATTATAAGGTCCTCGATACCAAGGACCGAGAGCGAGTCTTCCATCGCAACGAGCCTAACATTGTTTTCGGTACCTTGTTAGCTCTTTGCTGGTTACAAAATGTAATACCCTTGAAGTGGACCAAGAACCGACCTATTCAAAAATACCTTATTTATTATGTGATGTACTTTGATAGTCCATTTTCTTTGTTAAAATTAAGATGCTTTCTTTTCCGGGAAGTGCCAGGGACCGACCTATTCAGAAATATTTTTTTATGAAGCGTTTTACTTGAGGTTCGGTAACTTGGTAGCCCTTTACCTTTGTTAGAAAATAAAAGAATTTTTCTTTCGGGAAGCGGCGAAGGAAATTATGTACTTTGAAGGCCTTTGTTTTTGTTTAATAGGACATTTCTGATATAATGAAAGGTTCTATCGATATCGGCCAAAATACGTATATTATATCCCATATAGATTCCTTATACTATGTCGCAGTATTCGCTTTTCTTATAATAAGAAATCCTAGATGCATTCATACCACTTTGAGTGTTTTCCCTTGACTCTTTTTTATTGTTGGAATAACAGGTTTCTTGGGATTAATACTGGGTCTCCCTTGGCCCCTCCAGTAATAGTGATGGCTTTGCAAACAATTTTTTAGCGCTCTAATTAGCGAAAGCTAAAGAGCAATGTCTCTTTGCAAAATCTGTTGCCGAAGAAAACTCGAGAAATGATCACAGCATTCTATGAATTGCGTACTCGCACGCATCAATAATGTAACGCTTTATATAATCAAGTGAAATATGTACCCGAAACGTTGCCGAGAAGCTTCTCAGACAACAAGCAAACCTCATCACTTAAGTAAAGTATATTTAAGATAGATTCGTTATTCTTTAAATGGTCATCTAACCGCCTGGGCGATTTTGTCGCTTCTTAGTCCTTCCATAAAAGTGGTGGTATCCCTCTTCCTTTGCTTCCACCGGCGGGTGCCGATAAGAATATCTTCTCGGCCGGAGCAGCTTCGTTCATTCGCACAACGTGGATGAGCCAGCGTAGCCGCTTCATAAAAAAAGGCGCCTATGTAGCAAAATATTAGGTATTTCGATTTGCAATTTTTTCCTTGATTAAGTATGCAATCAAAATACCGAGAATGTTCTTTCAAAGTGACCATGGCTGGTGGGTAAACCCGAAATTTGTAAAACATACCATAACAACTCCTTAAATATCGGGCAAAAATCGTAGCTGCTCTGATATCTAGGTAACCCATTCGGTACATTATTGAAGTTAATTGCAATAACTTATTCAACTGATTTTCAATTCTACTCAAAGATTTTTCATCGCTCATATTTAATTCCAGAAATGGTAAATCTTTGGATTCAGGTCGATTTTGATTTAAACAAGTTTTTGGATAAAATATCAGAATTTTCTTTAACTTTTCAAACTTTTTGGCAACCGTTTATCAATTTCTTTGCAAAGGGTTTTAATATATTAAAAAGCTGACAGTTCAATGACAGTTTCATCACCTATGGGAGTCTTGAACGATGAACTTTTTTTTTATAATAAAATTTGCTTCCGCAGGAAGACAGTACACTAAGGGTCGTTTACTCAATGTCTGATTAACCGCTTAATCAGCACTTTATCATAGGTTGGCCCCAAAGCCATTTACTCAATGTCTGACTAGCGACAACTCGCTGATTATCTTCTACAACTTTTGTGAATTTTTTTCAAAAAACGTTCACAATGACCAACTTTATTATGATAACTTAATCATAATTTTGTGCAAACGAAACTGAGCAAACCCAGGTTATCATGTGATAAAGTTTATCATAACCAGACATTAAGTAAACGGTCCTAAGTCAAAACTTTCATCAAACTATTTGTATCCCTGGTGTTGACAAAAGTGGGTTTTATCGCATCATTGACATAGTCGCCAGAAAATTGGAGCCAATACCCAATCTTAGTATGTATGCCTACGCACATACTACAAGCTGGCGCAAAAGTAAGCTTCCGATGTTCAGCATATCGGTTGTGGCACGTGCAGTGTGTGCTGTTGCACCGTCTTGTTGGAACCACATGTTTTCCAATCCCAATTCATCAAGTTGCGGCAAAAAGAACTCTTTGATCATTGCTCTGTAGCGCTCACCATTCACAGTAACCGTTTGGCCCCGACCGATTATTGGTCAAATAAATAGTCAGCAATATTCCGTGTTCTGGAGCAGTGTAGCGTAACATTGTTTATTAACGTGTATTTCGCATGTGTTTACTACACAACTGTCAAAACAGAACTGACTTTAGGGGCAAATCGCAAAATTTATAGCATTTTCTGATAGGAGGATTACTTTTGCGCAGTAACCGTTTTTCACCGACCGATTATTGGTCAAATAAATAGTCAGCAATATTCCGCGTTCTGGAGCAGTGTAGCGTAACATTGTTTATTAACGTGTATTTCGCATGTGTTTACTACACAAATGTCAAAACAGAACTGACTTTAGGGGCCAATCGCAAAATTTATAGCATTTTCTGATAGGAGGATTACTTTTGCGCCACCTTGTATTATACCTAATAGTGCTACGCACAGCAGGTATATTAACTTTAGTCGCCTAAAGTACGTAACAGCATAAACGGATCGAGATAGATATTGATTTATATATATCAAAATCTTCAGGACGAAAAAAGAAATTGATTAAGCCATGTCCGTCCGTCCATGCGTCCGTCTGTGGACACGATAACTTGAGTAAGAGATATCTTAATGAAATTTGGTACACAGGTTCCTTAGCACTCAACTCCGCGAGCTATTTAAAATTGGCGAAGTCGATTGATAGCCACGCCCACTTTTTATATATAGAATATTTTCGAAAACACAAAAAAAGTGATTACTCAGTACATAATACACTTATAAGGATAAAATTTGGTGTATACATTAAAACTTAGACAGAAAATAAAATTTTCAAGAAATTTTTGAAAATGGGTGTGGCACTGCCCACTTTTTATTAAGTCAAATTTAGGTGTGCAAGGAATGTTCGAGGACAAAATGGGCGAAATCGGTTCTTTATGACAGATTTTGAAGAGGACCGTAGATATATTAAATAGGCAATAACTTTAGGTAAAATAGCTTTACATCATTTATATTTCACTTTTAAAGTTTTCGTAAACTAAGAAATCAAAAGAAGAAAAATTTTCGAAAATGGACTTGGTCCCGCCCCTTTTATAGTTGATTATTCCACAAAAATTATTATGCCATAGCTCCAAAAATTGATTTGTCGAAACGAAATTTGGCGATAATGTTCAAGATATAAAGATAACTGTTTGTTGTAAAAATGGGAGAAATCGGTTAATGTCAACGCTCAGTTTTTAAACATAGTTCTTAAATTTTTTTTTGTTAAATTTAAAAAGCGAGATTTCTACAACCGAGCAAGTTATATCAATCAGATATTGCACACATAATAAGCTTTTTAACAAAAACTCGACCGCAAAAAAATTTGTCAATTTTGAAGAAGTAGGCGTGTCGCCGCCCACTTTTCAGCATAAAATGTCTGCTATATTCAAAGACAATCGCTTATAAATCGGAAAACACACAAGCAAAATCTTCCGGCACGTAGTTAATAGCCCACTGCAATAGCGAAGTTATATATCTTTTTTTATTTTCATACCTTTCATAAACATTAAATGTATGTAAGTATGAAAAGAAGAAGAGAAAAATTCCCTAAAATGATCAGCACGATGAGCGGATTCGATTTAGCCATGTCCGTCTCTCCGTCCGTCTGCCTGTCTGTCCGTCTGTCTATTTGAACGCAAACTAGTCTCGCAATTTTACAAAAGAATGCTGAAATTCGTTGTTTGCTTTCGCCATTTTATAATACTACCAAACCCGGTAGACGTTGTTTTGACGTTTTGATACATAGAACACATCTATATATAAAATATCATTAACTTGAATCAAACAAACTCCTATCTATACCGAACTGCAGCTTTATATAACCTGGGGGCTTTTCCAAAAGCTATATATAGACTGTGTCGTGCCCAGCGAACTCCTGAACCTATCGTGAAAGTTCAAGAGCAAAACAAAACACAAAATATGTGGGCGTGGCACAGCCCACTTTTGAAAAATTATGCAGGCATTGACTAAGTGACACATATATCCAACTTTCATTAATTTAGACCAAAAAAGTGCGGAGTTATGTCGAATTGAAACTTTATATAGCCTGGGGGCGTGGCTCCGCCTACTTTTCTAAAACTACATTTTGTCTATGCTGTACGCAGTGAATCCAAGTATATATTGTGAAAATTTCATAAAGATCGGTTGAGTTCTTTGGCGCCTATAAAGGCACATTTTTTGTCTATTTTTGTTACGCACACAAGGTATATTACTTCATTCGGCATAAACGAATCGAGATATGTATTTATTAATGTATATCAAAACGTTCAGGATGAAAATAAACCAAATTAAAAATAATACCCCACTGCAAAAGCGAAGTTGTATATCTTTTTTGATTTTCATACCTTTCATGAACATGAAATGTTTGTTAGTATGGGAAGAAGAAGAGATGACCACATCAAAAAGTATACTGAAATGATCAAGAGGATGAGCTGAGTCGATGTAGCCATGTCCGTCTCTCGATACGTCTATCTGTCATTTGAACCCAAATACGAACTGAAAGTATTAAAATAGACCTGTGTAAATTGGGATGCCACTTTCACTACACCTACGTTCAGGTTGAAAAGTAAAATATCCGGGCCAGGCCCATCGCAGAAAATATCCGAGGGGGGGGGTGGCTTAAACTCAAGTTACGTAATCAATGAAAAAAGATAAGAAATATATTTTTGGAGTACGGAAATTTTATTGTCAAATAATAAATCAACTCTTCGAGGTACTGTAAAAAACTCTTTCAAAATTATTTGCGCTTCGATTTTGCCATCGCGATGTACATTGAGTGAGGCTAAGCCGTTCAGACGATCTTCAGACATTGTTGATCTCAACTACGTTTTTAGTCATACTACGTGCCCGTGAAACGGGGTGTCCGTTGTGTTTGGGACCCACCAAATAAAACAACGTTCTAATGAAATTCAAAAGCAAAGCCACGGATATGGAACCCATTTTTTAGACGACACCTGGAATGGCCGGTCCCTTAATGGGGAAGGTGCCGCTGCCCGGCTGGCTGAGGTCATGAGGAAAGCAAAAGCTGACATCACCGCGACGGACAGGGTGAAGAAACACGATCAAAACACCTTGCCACATCTACTGGAGTGGGCATGAAGACAAGCGCAGATTCGGTGTGGAATTTGTGGTGGGAGAGAGACTCCGTCACCGAGTACTGTCGTTCACACCCGTGAACGAGCGTCTCGCCGCAATCCGCATAAAAGTAAGATTTTTCACCATATCGTTTATCTGCGCTCATGCACCGACGGAAGAGGAGGACGACGTGGAAAAGGATGCATTCTACAAACGCCTGGAAGAAGCATACGAGCGCTGCCCCCGTCATGATATCAAAGTCGTGCTTGGCGACTTTAACGCCAGGGTGGGTAAGGAGGGTGTATTCGGAATCACTGTCAGGAAGTTCAGTCTCCACCATCAGACTTCGCCAAATGGAATTCGCCTGTTCCCGAAACATGGTCATGTCCAGCACTAGGTTTATGCACAAGAAGATCCATCAGGCTACGTGGCTATCCCCCGATCGAAAAACATGCAACCAGATCGACCACGTTGTGATAGACGGACGTCATGCTTCCAGCGTTAAAGATGTTCGCACAATACGAGGACCTAGCATCGACTCTGATCACTTCCTAGTAGCAGCCAAGATTCGTACTCGCCTCTGTACGACAAAATAGGCGCAACAGAAAACGCAGGGAAAGCTAGGTGTCGAAAAGCTGCAATCGCAACAGACCGCCAATTATTTCGCAGATCACCTCTCACACCTGCTCTCCGAGAGCACAATTAAACCTAGTGGAATGCATTAGCAGTGCATTCATACCTCAGGAGCACTCCGTACCGCAGCCGAAGAAGTAATTGGATTCCGGCGAATGCGAAGAACCAACTGGTATGATGATGAAGAGTGCCGCGCTGCAACGAAAAGAAAGGACGAAGCCTACAAGGAAACACTGAGATCCAATGCAACGAGGAGTGTGTGTGAACACTACCGCGAGTTGAAGAGGGAAGCAGGGCGGCTTTTCCGGGCGAAAAAAGAGAGGCAGAAAAGCGTGCAATAAAGGAGCTTGAGATGCTGGCCAACAAGAGTAAACGCAAATTCCATCAAAATTCGAATGACAGAAGGTTTTAAACCCGGGGCAAACCCCTGTAAGAATAAGAACGGCGACCTGGTGGCCGATGTTCATAGAGCACTCAGAATATGGAGGGGTGACTTCTCTGCCCTTTTAAATGGAGAAACTGAGCAAGAAGCCCGAGAAGATGCCGAACAATCGAAGGTGATGGAATTGACGTTCCACAACCCAGCTATAAGGAGGTCCGAATAGCAATATCCCGATTGAAAACCAATAAACAGCTGGCGCTGATGGTTTGCCTGCTGAGCTATTCAAACACGGATTAGAGGAGCTGGTAAAGCGCATGCATCAGCTTCTATGCAGAATATGGTCGAATGAATGCATGCCTGAAGATTGGAACTAAGTGTTCTCTGCCCAATCCACAAGAAGGACGATCCTGCAAACTGCCGCAACTACCGTGGAATCAGCCTTTTGAATATCGCATATAAGGTCCTATCAAGCGTATTGTGGGACAGACTGAAGCCTGATGTGAACCGACTGATTGGACCTTATCAGTGTGGCTAAATACCTGGTAAATCTACTAGCGACCAGATTTTTACAATACCCCAAATCTTGGAAAAAACCCCTGAGAAAATAATCGACACACATCATCTCTTTCTTGATTTTGAAGCCGCTTTCCATAGCAAGAAAAGGAGCTACCTACCTATATGCCGCTATGTCTGAATTTGGTTTCCCCGCAACACTAATACGGCTATGCAAAATTACCTTGAGCAACACCGCCAGCTCGGTCAGAGTTGGAAAGGACCTCTCCGACCCGTTCGAAACTAAACGAGGTTTCAGACAGTGTGACCCCCTATCGTGCGATTTCTTTAATTTAATGCTGGAGAAAATAATACAAGCTGCAGAAATTAACCGCGCTGGAACAATATCTTATAAAAGCGTGCAACTCTTGGCGTATGGTAACGATATTGATATTATTGGCCTTAACAACCGCGCCGTAACTTCTGCTTACTCTTAATTAGACAAAGAAGCGGAGGAAATGCAAGGAGTCAACGCATTCGCGCCTTGGCAACCACGCCACTGTTGGCCGCAATAATTTGGAAATAGTAAAATACTTCGTTTACCTGCGAACCAGCATTAACACCAACAGTAATGTTAGCCTAGAAATCCGACGAAGAATTACTCTTGCAAACAAATGCTACTTCGGACTGAGTAGACAATTAAAAAGTAAAGTTCTCTCTCGACGAACGAAAATAACACTCTACAAGTCACTCATCGCACCCGTCCTGCTATATGGTGCAGAAGCGTGGACACTAATAACATCTGATGAGGCGGCTCTGGGAGTATTCTAGAGAAAGGTTCTTCGAAAGATTTGTGGACCTCTACGCGTTGGCTACGGCGAGTACCGAAGAAGATTTAATGATGATCTGTATGAACTCTACGCAGACGCCGACATAGTTCAGCGAATTAAAACACAGCGGCTTCGATGGCTAGGCCCCGTAGTGCGAATGAGCGAAGATGCTCCAGCCCAGAAGGTATTCTTATCGGCAACCGCCGGTGGAAGCAGAGGAAGAGGGAGACCACCACTCCGATGGAAGGACCAAGTGGATCCCGCGGTGTTTCCAATTGGAGCCAGTTGGCGCAACGAAGACGGTCAAAATCGCCGAGGCGGTTAGAGGACCTTTCAAAGAAGAAAAGTAGAAGAAAGTTGAGAAGGATCGTTCATTCGTCGCAGTTGTCACAGGAAAAACTGCTATAACGCGAAGCATTTCGTGAACATTTGGAAACGCATCTTCATTACAAATATCGAGTGCTTCAACTGAGTTTTTTCTTTCCTTTCCGGCAACGAGCTTCCGCCAAAGTTCTACTTCGTTCACCCAGATGTCACGGGAATCGTCTTGCAAAAATGAGCAGTATGATTGGAATAGTTGAGCGCAGGGCTCTTCTTCGAAAATTTTCATTTAGTTGGGAATAAGGCAAGTGAAGTTTGATAAAATATTGCGCTGATTTAAGAATCGATCTTGCAATTGTGTCAGAAACGAATCAATGTACGGTTTGTAGATTGTTATATGGAAGTAATCTTCAACTTAATCAGTTTGTACGTTGAAACGTTGGGTCTGGTTCGACGCAATCCTTGGCTTTCGCAATTCAATTTCGTATTGCAAGCTAATTTCGCTCACGGTTTTAAAAATTTGTCTGAAGTCTCCCTTAGCGTTTTCTCTTATTCCCATCAAAATTTGTTTCGCAGCATCAGCCAATTGATAGCCTCTCCCAAATCTTGATTTTCTCCTTGAAGTACTCGACTCAGAGACAATGTGAGAGAATGCACCGAGCTCAAAATATGCATGGATATCTGGAAATTTACGGGTTTTATAGCTGAAAGCAGTTGGAAAGCTCCAGACGAAGTCGTTGAGTCTTTCCAGTTGGTGGAAATCACTTCAAGAGCGCGAATTACTGCTGGTTGCAAATGGAGATATGTTGCGACGGACCCATGCTGTTTTACCTATCTGGTTTTACAACATTTTCTCAATTTCTTTACTCCAGTTTCCGATAGATGTTCATTTTCACTTATCGCATCCTGAATGGCATTTTGGCGTTTCGGATAAATGAAGAAGGAATGGATATTCTCTAGAACTCCCACACCATTTTTATTCCCGTTATATTGCAAGAAGAGCTTACCGCCAAATTGATGCTATGAGCGGCACACCTGGAGTAGAGCGCGAGTGAATAAGTTTTTCTGACAATCCCTCTCGCACCGTTATATCCTTGCCCGAAGAAATACCTGCAATCCAGTCCGGAGGATTTTAGAAAATCAAGGTAAACAGTTCCTATTCCCTTTCCAGTGAAATCGGTGATAGGAATAAAGCGCAAAACATATTCCTGGATGATGAAGTTTTCGCCGCATTTATCCAAGTAGCGAATGCAAATTGAACTTTGTTCTGCTCCTGCAATGTCTGCGGTGTCATCTCCGAGAAAAGAAAAGCCCATCGATTTGTTCACTCGATCGATGTTGTATCTCATGATGAGGTGGTGACAAATGTTGATTATTTCATTCAGGACACGGTTGCTTATGTACATAGCATTCTTTGGTGAATCACTCAGGTGTTTTCTCAACTGCTCATCGGTTTTGGCCCGATATCTTAAGAGAGCTCTAAAGTTTCCATCATTCGTCAACGGGTCGTCTTCAGAAATTCTTCCCGTATCATTAGAACCTCTGAGAGCAAATCCTTGTCGCCCACACAGGATAACTGTTTCAATAATTGGAATAATGCATAGCTTGCTTTCATTCAGAAAGTCTAATTTTTGTTTCTAAAGTTGCAAATCAATGGGTACAGCATTATCGTCTTCGATTCCCATTCTCAATGCCGCATTGCGGCTCAGTTATAAGTAATAAGGCAAATTCAAACAGCTTTACACAAACAAGTGAATGCAACGTAATGACAATTTGAATACATATACCCACCAAAAAATGTGAGCCTTATCTAAGGTTGTAAGGAGTATCAGTTGGAATGCATTTTGGTCATTTGGAATATAAATGTATGCTGAAATAGCCCCAAACGGGCCTGATCCGGGCAAGTAGTTAATACTTCACTGCAAAAGCGAAGTTGTATATCTTTTTTTTATTTTCATACCTTTCATGGACATAAAATGTTTGTACGTATGAGAAGAAAAAGAGATAGTCCCATCAAAAAGTATACTGAAATGATCAGGTGGAGGAGCTGAATCGATGTAGCTATTCCCGTCTCTCGATACGTTTATCTGTCTGCCCGTCTGCCCCTCTGTCTATTTTAACGCCAATGTCGAACAGAGACTGACTTTCCACCACAGACAACCTCGAGTCGCAAGTCAACTCCGAAGAGCAGCGTACCGGTAGTTCCCCATAACGACTTAGCTGTACAGCTAGAGTCGTTGTGACAAACCTACGAGGGTTCCCCAATATTGAAGACGATTTGTCTTCAGCATTGCCGCCGGCCTTGCAATATGTAGGAATTGCAACTATTCGAAATTTTATTTCATTTTAGATTTCATTTGGTATTTATAAGATTTCAAGAATTCACGATTAGCCTATGACTCAGGAAGGAGTCGTGGTACTTTAGAGGTAAGTACATCAGTACAAGAACGGTTACCCAGTAGGGGGTGTAGTGCATTAAAGAGCACACGGGCCAGAAAGCACCCAACCGAACATCGAATTTTGAGCTGTAGGAAAGCCCGGGTAGGAAATAATTTCAGATCGCATCAATTTGTGTTGTACATCACCTCCGATTATTACGGCCACGGCGGAGGAGGTGTGAAAGCCGGGGTCAGCCAACTTCAAATTTTCAAATTTATCTCGCGTAGCTGGACTGAATGTATGTTAAGCGCAACCGTCGGCAACACGGTGGTTTTTGAACATAGACCTGCGTAAATTGGGATGTCATAATAGATCAGTACTAGGTATAGTTATAATGTTCGGTTCCACCCGAACTTAGACTTCCTTACTTGCCACAGAGCAATCAGAGGTGAACCAAACAAGGAGCATCTCCCCCCCTCTTGCCACGACTAAGCAAGAGCACATGTGAGGTGTCCAGGCAAACGTGGCCCTGCATATGTAGGAAACGGACCGAGTCTGCTGAACCTATCGTGAAAGTTCAAGAGCAAAACAAAACACAAAATATGTGGTCGTGGCGCCGCCCATTTTTGGAAAATTATGTAGATATTGACTAAGTGACACATATATCCAAATTTCATTAATTTAGACTAAACAAGTAAGGAAGTCTAAGTTCGGGTGGAACCGAACATTATAACCTAGTAGTGATCTATTACGGCATCCCAATATACGCAGGTCTATTTTAATACTTTCAGTTCGTATTTGCGTTCAAATAGACAGACGGACAGACAGATAGACGAATCGAGAGACGGACATAGCTACATCGACTCAGCTCATCCTCCTGCTCATTTAAGTATACGTACAAACATTGATGTTCATGAAAAGTATGAATATCAAAAAAGATATACAACTTCGCTTTTGCAGTGGGGTATTAACTACTTGCCCGGATATTTAACTTTTCATCCTGAACGTTTTGATATAAATTAATAAATATAAATCTCGATTCGTTTATGCCGAATGAAGTAATGTATACCTTGTGTGCGTAACAAAAATAGATATAAAAAATGTGTGTATTTTATAGGCGCCAAAGAACTCAACCGCTCTTTATGAAATTTTCACAATATATAATTGGGTTCAGCATGGTTAATATATAGTTTTGGAAAAGTAGGCGGAGCCACGCCCCCAGGCTATATAAAGTTTCAATTCGACATAACTCTGAACTTTTTTGGTCTAAATTAATGAAATTTGGATGCATGTGCCCCTTAGTCAATATCTACATAATTTTTCAAAAGTGGGTGGTGCCACGCCCACATATTTAGTGTTTTGTTTTGCTCTTGAACTTTCACGATAGGTTGAGGAGTTCGCTAGGCACGACACAGCCTATCTATTAGCTTTTGGAAAAGCCCCCAGGTTATATAAAGCTGCAGTTCGGTATAGTTAGGAGTTTATTTGGTTCAAGTTAATGACATTTTATATATAGATGCGTTCTATGTATCAAAACGTTAAAACAATGTCTACCGGGTTTGCTAGTATATTATAAATTGGCGAAAGCAAGCAACGAATTTCAGCATTCTTTTGTTAAACTGAGAGACTAGTTTGCGTTCCAATAGACAGACGGACGGAGAGACGCTGCATTCCCACAACAGCCGGTTCTATCGTACCGGAATGACCCGGGTTTTTTTCCCCGGCCAAGGGCTGTTATTTCAGTGTAACCCTATGCACTGTTAACAACAACAACAACGCGCATGGCTAAATCGACTCCGCTCGTCGGCCTGATCATTTTAGTGAACTTTTCTGTTCTTGTTGTCATACTTACATACATTTAATGTTTATGAAAGGTATGAAAATCAAAACAGATATATGGCTTCGCTATTGCAGTGGGCTAGTAACTAAGTGCCCGAATATTTTGCTTCTGTGTTCCCCGATTTGTGGGCGTCGGCACGCCTACTTATTCAAAATTGGCTGCCGAGTTTTTCTTAAAAAGCTTATTATGTGTGCAAAATCTGATTGATATAACTGGCTTGGTTGTAAAAATATCGCTTTTTAAATTTTACAACAAATTTTTTCAGAACTATGTTAAAAAACTGGGCGTGGACATTAACCGATTTCGTCCATTTTTGCCGCAAACAGTTACCTTTATATATAGAACATTATCACCAAATTTCGTTTGCACAAATACATTTTTGGCGGAGTTATGGTATAAAAAGTTTTGTGGAATAATGCACTATAAAAGGGGTGGGGCCACGCCCATTTTCGAAAATTTTTGGTTTTTGGATTTCTTATCTTACGGAAACTTTAAGAGTGAAATATAAATGATGTAAAGCTATTTTACGCAAAGTTATTGCCTATTTATTATATCTACGATCCTCCTCTAAATCTTTCATATAAAAGTGGGCGTGGACCTTATCCGATTTCGCACATTTTTTCCTCCAACATTCCTTTTGTTAGAGCATACCTATTAAAGACATTGTATATGCAACTCAACTACATAACAGTTCTATTCCAAATGTTCTCTCCTTATATAAACCACTATGTCACACTACTTGTTATTGACTTATTATGTACCTATGATTTAATCTATTATTCATTACATTAAACTCGCTTAAACTGAACGGACGTGTGTTTTATTTCCTCGAGCCTTCTTCTGCTAATATTGGTTATGGGCCCGGATTAAGGCTTCATCATAACACACGTGGTTGTTCGGAAAGTTTTGTAAATAAAAGTTTAATTATATTTGTATTTATCGTTGGTCGATATGGCGAGTGCAATTTCACAAGTAGAAAAATTGAGTGGCGCAAATTATGCAGTTTGGTCCGTACAAATGAAAAGTTTGCTGGTGACTTTGGATTATTGGTACGTCATCGAAAACGTTTGCAGCACAACAGCAACTGCCGAGCAGAAAGCAGCATGGATGTCGTATGACAAAAAGGCCCTGGCGACTATAACACTTTGCGTCAAACCGTCGGAGTTATTAGCATTAAAAACTTGTGTGTCAGCTAAAGGTGCGTGGCTCAAATTGTCCGAAATTTATAGAGCAAAGGGACCTGCACGAAAAGTGAATTTATTTAAGAGGTTGGCCCCGTACAGTGGTCAAGTGAATAACTTTTGTACAATCGCTGGAAGCCTCAAGGAGATAGACGTTTCTATTCCTGACGATATTCTGAGCATAATGCTACTTTGCAGTCTTCCAGAAGACATGGACAATTTTGTCGTAGCGATCGAAAGTCGTGATGACCTACCCAAGGTCGAAAGTTTGAAAATGAAAATATTTGAAGAAGAAGAACGGCGCAAAGGAAAGGTCAGTGAAGGTGAGCAAGTTGTGTACGCATTAGACAACAAAAAGTTCAAGAGACAATCAACACGAAAGTATTGGGATAAAAAGAACAACAACAACATAAAGTGCTATGGATGTGGTACACGCGGACACGTGTAGTGTAAAAATTCCTCAAATAATTCAGCAAGTTCAGAAGTTGTGTTCAGTTCATATGGTAGCAAATCTTCAAACAACAGCAAGCAGTGGATTCTAGACAGTCGAGCATCGTCGCATATTTGCAACAACAAAGGTGAACAGAAGGTGATACTAGCATCTGGAGAAAGCGTCTTAGCAAAAGGTATAGGTAATGTCCGTATTAAATCAGCTCATGCTGACATTATACTAACCGAAGTACTCTTTGTGCCCGAGTTAACTTCTAATTTTTTGTCAGTGGGCAAAATCATATGTAATGGAAACTCAGTAAAATTCACTGAGAATAAAGCTTTTGCCTATACGAAGCGCGGTAATTTGAGTTTTGTAGCTGAAAAAAGTTATGGTATATTTGTTGCTAATTTTAATCCAAATTAATATACGTATATGAACTGTGAAAAATGGAATTATTTTGATTTATGGCATTGACGATATGGTCATTTGAATGCGCACGATTTATGTGCATTGTCAAGTAATGAAATGGTTCGTGGTTTAGAGGTTAAAATGCCTAAAGATTTTTCTTGTATAACTTGCGCTTTATTCAAAATTTCATGTAAACCTTTTTGTTCATACCGCACAGTTCTTAGTAAAAGTAAATTAGAGATAATCCATACGGATATTTGTGGTCCGATGCGAAATGTTTCGCAGGGTGGATCTGTGTACTTCATTACTTTTATTGATGTTATATGAGTACGTATTTTTTGAAGAAAAAATCAGAAGCGCTAAATGTATTTAAAGAATTTAAATTAAAAGCTGAAAATGAAACAGGTTGTAAAATTAAAATTTTGCGTAGCGATAATGGTAGGGAATACCTAAGCTCTGAGTTTAACATATTTTTAAAAGAAAATGGAATAGTCCACCAAACTACCGTAGCATACACGCCTCAACAAAATGGGATTGCCGAAAGGGCAAATAGAACGTTAGTCGAAATGGGTCGTTGTATGTTAGAAGAGTCAAAATTGCCCAAAAGTTTATGGTCTGAAGCGGTGAATACGGCCACTTATTTGAGAAATCGCGCTCCTACGAAAGTTTTGCAACGCCAAATGAATGTTGGTTCGGTTGGAAACCATCGGTTTCACATTTAAAAGCGTTTGGGTGCAGTAGCTTTACAAAAGCAGACAAATTTGTCGAAGTTTATGTCAAAAGGGCGTAAGTTGATATTTGTTGGTTATTCGAACCAAAGTAAGGCATACAGGCTTTACGTTAGTCAGCGTAGAGCAATTGTCATTTCACGCGATGTTAAGTTTTTTGAAAATTCTCTCACAGAGAAGAGTTCGTCTCAAAGTACCCCAACGTTAGCTTCTAATAATGAATTCTTTACTACACCTGTTGTTCTTAGTGTAGATTTAAATCAAAATAGCCAAGTGCAGTACATTGAAAGCGAAAGCAATGCAATGCTGCCTAGCGCAGAGGGCGTGGGAGGCGCGGTAAATGATGAATGCGCGGAACATATTGGCAATGCTACTGATGTGAGTACATCAGAAGAAGCAGAGGAACCAAACGTTGAGGGGAAACGAAAAAGAGGTAGGCCAAAAGTAAATAGAACTGGAAATGTTGGTAGGCCGAGAAAATTTTTCGTGATTGAAGGCAGTACTGTTCCAAAAGTTTTAAATTCAATCGTTTCTGATCCAATTTCAGTTAGAGACGCAATTGAAAGTGCAAATAAAGAGAAATGTTGGGAAGCCATGAAATCAAAATACGATTCGCTAATTAAAAATGAAACATGGGATTTAGTGGATAAGCCTGATGGCAAAAATATTATTGGAAATAAATGGGGTTTTTCAGCGAAGCGGAGGTGTGATGGTAGCGTTCAAAAATATAAAGCGCGGTTAGTTGCGCTAGGTTGTTTTCAAAAGCGTAATATAGACTACCATGAAACGTATGCACCTGTAGTTAGGCATTCCACTATAATGTTAATTTTAGCTATTGCGGTTCAGTACAAGTTGTTAGTAAGCCATATTGATATTGTATCTGCTTATTTAAATGGTACTCTTAACGAAGAGATTTACATGTACCAGCCAGAAATGTTTGTGCAAAAAGACCAACAAAATAAAGTTTGCAAATTGAAAAAGTCTCTGTATGGGCTGAAGCAAGCAGGCAGAGAATGGAACAAGAAGTTTAATGAGATTTTATGTGGTATTGGTTTTCGTAAATGTTTGTCAGACAATTGTGTTTATATTATGAAAAAGAATGAAGAATTTATTATTGTGGCTTTGTATGTAGACGACTTAATGTTAGCATGTTCAAATCAATCAACAATGAGCGAAATTATAGAGCAATTAAAATGTTTTGTTGATGTTGTGGACCGTGGTCCAATTTCATTCTACCTAGGAATGGAAATAGAGGGGATGGTTTGAGAGGCCCAATTTCTGTTCATCAAAGAAAATATACAGCTGAACTTCTAAAAGCATGGAATATGGCAGAGTGCAAACCAAGTTCAACTCCTCTTCCCAGTGGAACTGAGCTAGAGAAATGTACAAATAAAAATTGTAAAGGGGTTTATGATGTAAAAACATACCAGTCGCTTATTGGTGGTTTGATGTACCTGGCGGTTATATCAAGACCAGATATTCTTCATACGTTATCAAAGCTGTCACAATTTAATAATCCTCCACATAAGCAGCATTTTAAAGCTGCAAAGCACATTTTGCGTTACCTTAAGTATACGGCTAATGCGAATTTTACATACAGCAGAATGGAAAAAACACTTTCTTGCTTTACTGATTCTGACTGGGGCGCCAATATTGTTGACCGAAAATCTTATAGCGGTTATATTGTTTTTCTAGCTGGCGGCCCGATTGCTTGGGAATCAAAAAAGCGAAATAGTGTTTCACTTAGTTCGACAGAGGCTGAGTATGTTGCGATGTGCGAGGGGGCTTAAGAAATTATTTTTTATCGTCATCTGTTAACAGGAGCTTAGGTTAACAGAGTACTGCAAGGTTGCAACTGTTATTAACAGTGACAACCAGGGTGCAGAATTTTTAGTTCTTAATCCAGTTACTAAGAAAAGAAGTAAGCATATTGATATAAAATACCACTATTTAAGAGAAACATATGAATCAAATGATATTGATATTATATATGTACCATCGGCAGAGAATGTTGCCGACTTATTAACAAAATGTTAACCTAAAAGCAAGCATATGAATTGTTGTAAATTGATTGAACTTAATTTATAATTTGAAAATATTTTTGTTCAATGTTTACTATATGTATCCAGCATGTATTTGAAACCTGCGTGCTGAATTTGGTTTCGATATATTGAACGGTGTTTGAATTACGATTAATATTACGTCTAAATTTGACTTAATCAAAAGTGGGCGGTGCAACACCCATTTTCAGAAATTTCTAAAAAAATGTATTTCATGCCTCAATCTCAATGTATCTACCAAATTTTACGCTAATAGTTGTATTATGTACTGAGTGATCACTTTTTTTGTGTTTTCGAAAATATTCTATAAATAAAAAGTGGGCGTGGGTATTATCCGATTTCGCCCATTTTAAATAGCGCTCGGAGATGAGTGCCAAGGAACCCGCATACCAAATTTCATTAAGATATCTCAAAATTTACTCAAGTTATCGTGTGCACAGACGGACGCATGGACGGACGGACATGGCTTAATCAATTTCTCTTTTCGTCCTGAAGATTTTGATATATATAAATCAATATCTATCTCGATCCGTTTATGCTGTTACGTACTGCCTTTAGGCGACTAAAGTTAATATACCTTGTGTGCGTAGCACTACTAGGTATAATAAAGATTCAGTTAAGACTCGAAACTCAGCCGAAGCTGATGTTTTTTAATTTTCGCTCGGTCGTGATAAAATTCGCCATTAATTTTTTTGGAACTTATTTCATTTTGTGAGTGATTTAAGTTAAGTGCATCGGTTTCATAAAAAGAACAAAAACATCATTGTATAATATATATTGTATTAACAATGTCGGAACCAAAATGTAAAATGGACCATTTTTGTAATGTTTGTGGACGTTTCATAGCAAACAATGAAAAATGTGGCAATGCGAGTGATTGTTTTTTGGAAGCCTATAAACAATATTTCTCACAAGAGTTTATCACTGACGTAAACTATGCACCTAAAAAAGTTTGCTTTTATTGTTATTCAAGTGTTATGCAATGGAAAAGTGAAAAGAAGAAGGTTATGCTTTTTGGTATACCAATGCTGTGGTTAGACAACAGCCCGCATATACAAGAAAATTGCTATGGATGTATCAACTATCATACAACTTTGAATAGAAGGAAAGCAAAGAATAAAACTTATGTAGCAGTGCCAAGTGTCCAATTGCCATTACCGCACTCACAATTCCTTCCAGTACCAATATACCGAAGTATTGATCTTCAAACAGATATCAGTACTACAACCGCCGCTGCTATATCCATACATTTCTTTTCAGAATACGACCCTGGCGAAGGTACATCCTATGAAACATCAAAGGACCCAATCCTAGTCACACAATGGATGCAATTGTTGCAATTCTGTGTTTGACTCAGAAGAAATCAGAAGAACTGGCTTCTTTTTTGAAAGGAAATAATTTGCTGGCGAAAGGTACAAAAAGAGTTAGAAAAGTTCTTCAATGTGAATGATGCAAAAAATTTCGCTTATTGCAACGATATCGAAAAGTTAATGGAGACGATAGGGTTAACCTATAAAAAAGATGATTGGCATTTATTCATCGATAGTTCACTAATCACCTTAAAAGTTGTGCTTTTGCACAAGACGAATATAATGCCTTCTGTTCCAATTGCGTATAGCATTGACACTAGTGAAAATTTCGATAATTTGAAACACATTCTGGAAGTACATAGTCAAATAAAGCGAACACCATTTGCTGCTACCTCAAAATAGTTTTATTGATTACAGGCTTAACAGCATCTGGTCGTCCAAAATATCCGTGTTTTTTGTGCGATTGGGATTCACGATGCGGTGAAGGTATTAGAGGAAGAAACCAGCTCAAACAGCATAACTGGAATAGTCGCATTGGACGGAAATGGCCTAAAGACAATAGGCTACACGAAAATCTTGTTCCTCAAATGAAACTTTTGTTGCCGGTGCTCCACATTGCTAAAAATTTTTTGAAATGTATCGCCAAAAGACCAACAGTATTCAACGGCTTAAAAGACATTTTCCAAAGACTAATTAACGCCAGGAAGGCGTTGTTAATGGTCCTGACATACGGAAACTAATGAGTCGTCAAGATTTTGACCAAGTTATGACAGACCGAGAATTAAATGCATGGCTCGCATTGAACGCAGTAATTAAAGGACTTTTGAGTAAAGAACGCAAAGACAAATACAGGCAATCTGTTGCAAGCATTTTGGCAGCTTTCGATGTAATTGGGGTTAATATGTCGTACAAAATTCATCTCTTGCATCACCATCTATCTTGATCAACTCGCTCAACAGTTGCCAACTGAATCTGATGAGCAAGGCGGACGTTATCACCAAACTGCGCTTCCATTTGAAATAAGGTAACTAGATTTTTCTAATATCTTTGTCAGAGTGCAAAATTTAAACATGTTAACGATTGAAAACTATTTTCATTTCAGGTAAAGAGGAAAGAAATCTCCAGATGCAATACTCGCTGAAATTTGTTGGTGGTATAAAAACATCTTTGAAGAAGAGGAAGACGAGGAAAAAGAGGAAGAAGGGGAAGACAAAGATGAAATTCCAGATTATCAGTTGGACGAATTTATCGACCTTTCTGATGATGATGACGATGACCAAGATATTAGAGAGAGCAGTGATGTTGATCCACAGCCGCCTGCTAAACGGCAACTGGCCAAATCATTAATTTAATTTTTTTACTTTAAACTTTTCATAACTAACATTTTAAAATTATATTTTTTTCTTTTTTTATAATTTCTTCAAAACCAACACTGAAAAAATTTAGAAGCATATTATAAATCAAACAGAAAGAAAAAGACTCATTGACGACAGCATTGCTGAACTTAAATCCAAGGACATATATATTAAATACATTAAAAAATATGTAGATTATATATTAGCAATAGTTAAGAAAAAGGACGTGGAAGACATTCTTAAAACACTAAACACTCAACATAGAAAAATCCAGTTCACCACAGAAAGAGAAAATAACCAAAAACTAGCCTTCCTAGACATCAAAATTATCCGAGAAAACAAAAAATTAAAAACTAACTGGTACTGTAAGTCGATAGCTTCTTCGAGAATGATAAATTATCACTCCAACCACCCGTGGACCCAGAAGAAAAATACAGCAACAAACCTCATAGGAAAAATTTTAACTCTAAGTGATAAGGAGTACAGAACGGATAACAAGAGAAAAATAAAATACATCCTACAAAAAAACACATACCCTAATACCGTGATCGAAACATTAATAACAACAACCATGAATAAAATAGAACAGGAACACAGAACGATGGAAAGAAACCAAGAACGGGAAAGTAAAATTTACAGAAGTATCCCATATATACCCGGCCTAACAGACAACAAAACATTAAATAAAATCATTACCAACAATAACAACACAAACTTTGCATACAAACCACACTGCACTCTAAATAAAATATTTACACAAACAAAAGACAAGCTAGACAAGGGACAACAACACAACGTCGTATATGAAATACATTGCAATGGAAAAGTTGGCGAAAAATGCAACAAGATTTACGTGGGCACGACGAAAAGAAATTTTGAAAGAAGAATTAATGAACACAAAGCAGATGCGAAAAATGGTAAAACGACTACAGCATTAGCCCAACACTTAACAAACAACAACCATACAGCAGACTTTGAAAATGCACGAATACTGGATGTAGAGAAGAAAACAAAAACTCGACTGACACTGGAAGGATTGAGGATACAACAAAGAATAAAAGATGCTGTCAATTTTAAGGAAGACGTAGACAATATAAATTGTGCTTATTCAACAGCGATAGCAGAACGGAGAAGATGTACGCGCAAAACACAAAAATGAATGTTGTTTTTAATGTTGTTTGTGTGTTTTCTTTTGTATTACTGCTACCTTTATACTTGTTATGTGAAAAGATAAATTGAATGTGATATAATGTAAGTTAATTATTTAATGTCTTTTTTATAATTCAATTGTAATTGTTTTATGTTTTGTTGAATAAAAAATTTACCGACTCCCTGAGGAAGGTGCAAAATAGCACCGAAACGCGTAGGAGGAAGAAGGAAAACTTTGTTTTTGCCCTAAAAAACCAAAACGGCCGTAAAGTTCATATAACATACAAAAAAAGACTTAGTTTTGTGAAAAATATCTTCAAAAAGTATTAAAAAAAATGTCCAACATTTTGCTTCATAAGCACTACAAAAATTTTATAAATAATTTTTTTTTTTAATTTTAATTGTTGCACAGGTCTCTAGCAAAAATTTGGCTTTAACGGATTGAAAAAATATCAATTAGTCGACGAGTTAAAAAACCATACAAGCAAGATGCTGACGTTTTTCATTGAATAGAAAAGGAAAATTTTTATAGACAACCGCCTTAGCTTTTCTTATAGATCCATTTCGGAAGCTGCTAGACTGCACTCATCCGACAAATTTTGGCACGCACTGCTAGCCATTAAGTTAACAATACGTAGGTTTTTCTGTCCTCTAAACTCCTCTAAACTCCATTTCTGCCATGACAGGCTTCTCAGCAAAAATTCGTCTCCTTTGTAGATGCCGTTCGGAGTCGGCAAAAAACTGTAGGTCCCACCAATTTGTAGGGAAAATTCAAATCGGCACACCACAAATTGGAAGAGAAGCTTGGCGCAAAAATCTCTTAGGAGGTTTATGATGATATACCTGTTGTATATCGCGCCATAGAGAGAGAGAAACTCCATTTATTCAATTTATCGTATACATGACCAACACCGCCATCTGGCAGTCAGTCTTTGATCATGATGGATTTTTTATATATATTGGGGAGTCGTTGAAAGGCAGGGGTTTGTTAAGTGTCGAGATCTAAAACTGCTCAGCTACAGAGGAAAACTCATCAGCTAAGTAACACAAGAAATTCAGACTTATAAATAGTGTATTAAACGAAGAAAGAATCAGTTCGATTGTAAAGATTAAATTCATACAATGTTTCACAAAAAGAGGTTTAATATGCCTTGATGGCCGAAAAGGAACGCTAAAGTTTACATCTCCAAACAAAAATGGGCTAGAGACCACCCCGTTCAATAATTTAGACATAAATATTGTTCCGAGCATTTCTCTGACTAGCAAGAGTAGGAAGGTTAATAAGTTCCAAGCGATTAGTATAGGGAGGCAAATTATACAAGGAATCCCATAAAAGATCTCTTAAAGCGAAAAGTAAGAGTTGCTTTTAACCGATTCTATCCGATCAACGTGGACCTGGTAGCTCGGATTCCAAATAATTGAATCCAAATAATTGATTCTAATATCGGTCTTACTAATGTTGTAAAAAGGGCTTTAGTTACGTACGGATCACTAAATTCTTTCGACCATCGCTTAACGAATAATAAAACACCCCTAGATTTATTGACGGTTGCATTAGTATGGAGATTGAAGCTAAGTTTACAATCCATCTTAATTCCCAAGCCCATAAACTCTTACACTTGTTCAAGACTATGAGTGTTTATTATGTAAAAAGCTGGCTGTGTATTTCGCCGCGAAAAACACATATAAAAACACTAAATTTTTTAAGATTGAGTGGCATATAGTTTAGATCGCACCAAGCACCCAGTCTATCAAGATCTGATTGAAGTAAAGCTCTATTTTTGCTCACCGAGTAAGACATAAAAATCTTAACGTCGTCAGCGTACATAAAAATTTTAGAAAAATTGATAGTACTGGATATGTCATTAATGGCAAACTTTGTCAAACGCTTTACTGTAATCTGTATATATAACACCTGTGTGCATTTTTCTCTAAACGCGTTTGAAACATGGGTTGTGAATTCTAGTATGTTCGTACTTGTTAATTTTCCTTTACAAAATCCGTGCTGGCAATCTGCCATCAATGAGGATATAGAAGTTGTAAGCTGATTTGTAACAATTTCTTCAACTAATTTGGGAATAGCGGAAAGCTTTGCCATGCCGAGGTAGTTATCTACAGATGACCTACTCCCACTCTTATAAATTGGTATAAGGAAAGATTCTTTCCAAGCAGTTGGGAAGACGCCGCTTTTTAAAGACAGATTAAACCGATCAGTTAGAGGCTGGTAAATGTAGTTAGCACAGGTTTTGAGAAAAAATGCCGGGAACATATCAGGGACACATTTAAATGATTCCTTTAAAGTTTACAGATAGGATAAAACATTTTCAGAAGAAATTATTGGACTATTAATGATGTTGTTTGTATTTAACTGATATGGATATTTATTTAAGGTAAGGTACCAGTAGAACAACTAGATTAGAAAAATTGGGCAAAGAAATTTGCAATATCTTGATTATCGTTGGATACATAGTTTTGGTATTTCATGGCAGAAAGAAAACCTCTTATATTACGTTTAGAGTTTACGGAACCATAAAATGACTTTGGGTTACAGATAATTCATTCATTTTAATTTGACAGATATAAGCTGTGTAACATTTTTTATTCACTTCGAAATATTTCTGTCGTAGGTTGGAGTACTTTAAGTAACCTTTGTTTAAACCGGATTTCTTGTATAGCTTGAATGTTGAATGAACGGTTCTTTTTATTTTTTAAATCTTTCAGTTTCTTAGTAAGCCATGCTTGCGCTGGTTCGTTAAAGAAAGGTTTACATTTAGGTACATGCTTTTCGCCATAATGTTCAGGCCAAGTTAATTTAGACAAATCTTTATTTAATTTCTTAAAGTTGGTTTTAGCAAAGTCAAAGTCAAAGAGACTTCTAGAATCGCATGGTTTAGTCTCACTGCCTTCTACATTAGTTATGATTTCGTAAACGATCTCAAAAGAAGGATGGCAAACGTCTTCCGTTAAAACCAAATGATCGCATCCCCTCAAAGAGAATCTAGATGTATCATCGGCGAAAGCCAAGTCCAGTACCTCTCCGAAATTGGTTGGGATAACATTTATTTGATTAAGGCCTTTGCCTTTGTTAAAAAATATAACGCTTTTTTGCGGGAAGCGACCAAGGAAATTAGTTACTTTTGTAGGCTTTGTGTTTGTTTAAAAGAACACAATATCACATTTTTGATATATTAAAAGGTTCTATCGATATCGGCCAAAATACGGATATTATAACCCATATACATTCCTTATACTATGTCGCTATATTCACTTTTCTTATAATATCACCTTACATACAAATAAGTTTACATGCCCTATCAGACTCATACGTAGAGTTGTCCCACAGAGAGATTCTTATGGCCGGTTAGCTTAAACCGGATATTGAGAAAACGGCCTTTAAAATAACAAAATGTTTCTGAACACATTTTTACTTATCAGCGAGGTAAATATTTAGGGTTACATATTAAAACGACTGTTAACATAGAACTTACATTTAACTTTTTGTTAAATATTAATTTTTAAAGATCTCATGAAAAACTGGTTCTTAGGGCCGTTTACTCAATGTCTGATTAACCGCTTAATCAGGACTTTATCAAAGGTTTACCCAAAACACATTTACTCAATGTCTGATTAGCGACAATTCACTGATTACACAGGTCAGCAAAATAAGAGTTTTGGTTTGGTGCAGCTCTACTTGTAACCAAATTTGGTAGTACTCGGTACCCTGATAAAAACGGTATACTTACTTTTTTAATGCTACGTACAGTTTTCTAGATAGGGTCAAGAACCCCTTTTTAAGAGGTTAACGCATGTATGGCCCCATAACTTTGTTTTTGTTTATTCTATCAACACAGTGTTTATGTCGTTGTAAAGAGTACATTTCGCCGCTTCTATCAGTATACAAGTTGTTAATATGTCATCATAAATGTCAGAGAAATAGCCAAAATAATGTGAAAAATTCAATTTTTTGTTAAATTTTTTAATTTTTAATCACGGTTTTCTCGAATAATTTGTCAATCAATGCATACGTAAATTATTTTAAAACAATCTCCTATTAATTTTGTTTTCAAAGACATATAACTTTTTTATATCAGCATAGATCTTCCTGGGATTTTCTACTTAGTACATTTCTACTGTGAAAAAAAAAAAATTATATTTTATAAAAAAATTTTCCTTCCCCGTTATTTTTGAAATTTTCTGTAATTAGTACTTTCGGGAGCGCGGTTTCAAGTGTTAGTGCCTTCTATAAATAAATAAAAAAATTTCAATATCATGTCTTCATCACGAGGTAGCTGTGTCAATGACCCAAATGTGGTTGGCTACATTTCGGGGGAATACACAGTCCAAAAATTCAGGAAAAGTATAACAGATTTTATAAAAAGTGCTTATTTTTTGAAATTTAAATTGCAAGTTGTAGACAAAAACAAGCCGTGGATACCTCGAATAGTTTGCGAAATGTGCTGTGAACACTTGCGACAGTGGGTCAATGGTAAAATAAGCCATATGAGATTCGGGGTGGCTATGCAATGCAGAGAACAAACAAATCACTTCGATGACTGTTACTTCTGCTGTGTCGATTTGCGTGGGGTTAATGTAAAAAAAATGATATATCCAAACGTTTAATCCGCTAAGGGACCTTTACCACATTTAGAGGAAGCACCTGTTCCAACATTTTATTCTACCCGTGAATCATCGAATAGTGAAGTGTCTAGCGATAGTGATATCGAAGAAGTAGCGTCTACTGAGCCAACAACTTTTACCCAAGTAGAATTAAACGATCTAATAAGCGATCTTGAATTATCTAAGGAATCTGCAGAAGTGTTGGCTTCTAGATTAAAAGAAAAAAACTTGTTGGCTACAGGTAGAAAGTGACTCTCTACCGTACAAGAGAGCAAGACTTGATGCCATTTTTTAATTCGGAAAATGATATAGTTTTTTGTTCAGATGTGCAAGGCCTCCTTCTCAAAATGGGTCTTTCAGAATACCACCCAAATGAATGGCGTCTCTTCATAGACAGCTCTAAACGAAGCCTTAAGTGTGTTCTTTTACACAATGGCAACCAATATGGTTCAATCGCCATTGCTCATTCCACTAAATTAAAGGAAGAATATCAAAATATTGCACTTGTTTTAGACCAAATCAAGTATAACGAACATAATTGGAGTATTTGCGTAGATCTAAAGATGGGTAACTTTTTGTTAGGACAACAAAGTGGATACACCAATTACCCATGGTTTTATTGCCTGTGGGATAGTCGTGCCAAGCACTAACACTGGACAGAAAGGGACTGGCCTGTACGTGAGATGTTGAAAATGGGAAAGCAGAATGTGATAAACCCACCTTTAATTACAAGAGATTCAACTATCTTGCCCCCCTTGCACATTAAACTGGGTCTAATGAAACAATTTGTGACAATTTTGTAAAAATGGACAATGTTTTCTTTACATAACGAGAAAATTTCCTAGGCTAAGCATAGAAAAAATTAAAGCGGGTATTTTTGATGGCCCACAGATAAGAATGTTGATAAATATACTGATTTTTCAAATTCAATGACCAAATTGGAACTTCTTGCGTGGAATTCGTTTGTTGAAGTTACTAAGAACTTTCTGGGAAATCACAAGTCAAGTAACTACTCTGATATTGTTAACAACATGCTAGAGAATTACAAAAACTTAGGATGTAACATGTCCATCAAAGTCCATTATCTCCACAGCCACCTTGACCAGTTTCCGGAGAATCTTGGTTCCTATAGCGAAGAAGAAGGCGAACGGTTTCACCAGGGCCTAAAAACTATGGAAGAGAGGTACCAAGGCCGATGGGATCAGCATTCTACATACATGACTACTGCTGGGGAATGCAACGTGATTGGCTTGCCATACCTCATTCACGAAAATCACGTAAACGAAAGTTTTTATGTAAATAAAAAGTTAATAATAAAATAAATAACCAACAATTTTTTTTTTCACAGTAAAAGTTTACTAAAATAGAATATATTAGGAAGATCTGCGCGGATATAAAAAAGTTATATGTATAGAAAACAGAATTAATAGGAGATTATTTTAAAATAATTTACATATGCACTGGTTGACAAATTATTCGAGAAAACCGTGATTAAAAATGAAAAAATTTAACAAAAAATTGAATTTTTCACATTATTTTGGGTATTTCTCTGACGCTTATGAAGACATATTAACAACTTGTATACTGATAGAAGCGGCAAAATGTACTCTTTTCAACGACATCAAAACTGTGGTGATAGAATAAACAGAAACAAAGTTATGGGGCCATACATGCCTTAACCTCTTAAAAAGGGGTTCTTGACCCTATCTACATAGAACACTGTACGTAGCATAAAAAAAGTAAGTGTACAGTTTTTATCAGGGTACCGAACATACTTGAAATCAGTTTACTTTTAGCTGCACCAAAATCACTGTTGACCAGTGTTATCTTCTGATAAAAGTTCTCAGAGGATGGACCTCTGATTATGTGCTTATTAAAAAAAATTACAGTTTAAAGTAAAAATCTGATTTGGTGATAAATTAGTTTGCTAACAAACAGTTCGAGTAATATAATATAAAAATCTAATAATAGCAATATAAAGAAAAATCAAAATCGAAATTTGTACGCCAAGATGGTTCATTTAAAGTTGTAAACAAGAGCACCTGCCACTTTTTATGCGTTCACAATGCAACTTTTGTGAATTTTTTCCGTTCACAATGACCAACTTTATCATGATAACTTAGTTTTACTTTTGTGTAAGCGAAATTGTCATTCTGAGCCAACCCATGGTTAGGTTATCATGTAATAAAATTTATCATAACCAGACATTAAGTAAACGGCCCTAACATAGAACTTAAGTTCAATTTGGTTTTATATACAGCCTAATTCTAAATACTCCCATGAGAGTTCATCTTCCACTCCCTGGGAGAAGACTTTTCCCAAAAATGTTGGGAAAACGAATTCGAAGCCCGAATCAGCTGTTTCGAACAAATTTGACATTTCTCGTAAGTATAAAAATGTGAACAAATGTTGGGACAACTTCTGTTTACATTATTAAAAGTTAACTATTTAGTAAACATAATGCTGCTAATTGTAAATTAAATTATGTTTTAAATAAAATTAGGTGTTTGCTAGCTTGTCATGATCGTTTGACTGGCGAAGGTGTTAGTGGTAGTGGCGTTCCAACTCAAGACAGGCCGGTCAACGCAACTCACACAATGGTGGTGTCGGCGGTCGTAGCGGTGAATGTTATCGTCTTCCCTGATAGAGAGGTCTGTTCAAGTAGTGGGGAAGGAGTGCCGACAATAGTGGTGGATGTTATACAGCGTTTTTTTAACCTGATGTCCTATGTTTTGGAGGATGTTGATTCAAACCATATTTATCGTCATGGCATGCAAGGCAGATGTTGAGCTGTGTGACTTCCGGAAACCATGTCGGAGTTCGGCCAAGGGTATTTATTTCCTTTAGGAGACAACTGCTAAAACACGTCTAAAAATGGCAGTACAGCAATCAAAAGACTAATTTCGACCTCGGTAACAGTAATGCGAAAACTAATTTTTGCTTTTTATTTTTGTCAAGAGATGTTTGCAATTAAAGTTGAAAATTTTCTCTTTTTTATTTTGTTTTTCCGACAGGGTGAATGATTGATGTACATTGTATTGATGTATGTGAGACAAACCGGTTACGGCGTTGTGCCATCAACAGTGTCGATTTTCGTTCTGATCTGTTGTTGTCGTTTGTCTTTTATTTATAGTAGGTAACAGGTAACGTCAGCATGGGTGTCTGTTTGTGTACGTGTGTGCATGTGTTGTGTGTGTACATTCAGAAACGGGGGTGGTTTTTCATCGATCGGTTTTTTTGTGTGGTTTACTGAGGCAGGTAAAAGTTGGTAATTTTTGTTGTTTGACCTTTTTTGCTTGTTTGTTGTTTTTGATCTTTTGCTGTTTTGTGGTTATTTGTCGGCGCGTGTGTGTTTGTGGTACCTGAGTGGTTGCTTTGTTTTTTGTAAACCAATTTTAAAGGTTCGAATATTGTGTCGGAAACAGTGTTTGTCTGTTCATTTATTATTCTACCGTCGAATGTTTTTTGTTTGTAGATTTCCATGTTTTCGAGTACGTTCAGACGTCTGCCTTTTGCTTGTACATGTAGGACATTGACTGTTTTTTTGATGTTTCCGGGGGGGCATTTATTCTCCGCCATGTGATTCGCAAAGTTGGACTCTGGTATGATGGTTGGATTCCGTATCTTTTTGTTGTAATCTCTAATGTGTTCTCTGAACCTCGTTCTTACTTGTCGTCCAGTTTGTCCTATGTAACTGTGCTGGCATTCACAAGTGACCTTGTATACACCATGGCTGCTAAATGGATCTTCTGAGTTAGTTTTGGTTCTTAGCTTCCGTCCTAAATTGTTCGATGTTTTGAACGCTGTGTTGATGTTGTATTTTCTAAGGAAATTTGCTAATTTATATGTTGCCCTTCCAGTATATGTCATTGTCGTCCAGGTTTGTGTACTTGCTTCTCCATTGTTTCTTTTATGTTCTCTAAGGTCTCTCCTGAGTTTATCTACTAGTGCTTTTTTATATCCGTTGTTTGTAGCGATGTTATATATTATTCCAATCTCTCTTCTATATGCTTCTTGTGTAAGAGGTGTTCTTTCCAATCTTTGTACTAAGTGCCTTAGCGCTGCATTTTTATGTTGTTATGTTATGTTATATTGTTGTAGACACAGACATAGGGTATACCGAAAAGTGGAGAAGTGTGTTCTTCTACTGGGGATCGCGTACCCGATGTTGGACCGGCTGAGGGTTATTTTTTTTTTTGAAGCGCGGTCGAAGGTGTTCTGCACATAAATACCTTGAATCACGCCTCCTATTTGGAATCGAACCCGTGGTCTTCTTATAGGTTTTTGCCAATAACTTTTCAAAATAGAAAATCCGCTTTCGGACTGTTGATACCGAGGTCAAAACGCGTCGTTTGATACCTCTCCCGACGTGTTTTAGTAGTTGCCTCCTAAAGGAAACAATTACTGATTTCTTGAGGCGCTCAGAATCCGAGCTCCCAATAGCAGAATTGGCGAGCACCTCTGTCAACCGCCCGAAGCCAAAAATATTTCACGCCGGAAAAATACCCTATTCGGAGATGTGATTGTTTAACTGTTTGCTGGAGAAGATAATTCGACCAGCAGATCTCAAACAAGGGGCATCAACATTTTTTTTTCTTTCACACCCATGGCGCATGCCTGCGATAGCCAGTTCTACACATCTGAATAGCTAAGAGTTAACCTGACCAAGGGCTGTTGCGGTAAATTAATTACAACTGGCTAGATTAGCCACAACACTGGCGGGTGCAACCCTACCGCCAACATTCACCACATCACACACCCACACTTACACAGTCACGCACGTATAAATAAACACCGAACACACACACACTTTGTAAACAAAACACTATTCGTAAAAATCCTGAAGCAAGACGGTCACGTAGCACCTGAGCCCAGCGAAATATACATAATTTTTAAAAAACATAAATCCATTCTTTTTATTTATTTTATACGAGCAAGTGTCGAGCCGAGGTGAGTGAGAGTGAAAAGTGAAGTGAAGTGCCCCTAGAAATATATATGGTACTACTTCGCCTAAAAGACAGGCACCTATCGAAGTAGCGAAAAATCCAAAAAAAAAAATAATAATTGTAAAGAGGTACATTTACCCAATTTAAAATAGTTTTTAAAGTGCAAGTAAGTGGAAAATAAACAGACACAGTATATGCACAAACATACAAAACTAATAAATAAACAAATATACAGTCCACTAAAAACAACCGTACGGGCGCGAACCAATTTCAACAAATTAATAAACTACATCTAAACAACAACACGGAAAATAAAAAGAAAATCAAATCAAATCCACAACAGCAATACATTTCCAACTAAGTGAACTAAAAGGATAAGTAAAACCTCCTTTCCCCTGAAAAAACAGCGGTGAGTTTAATGATTTTCAAAACTACATATATGCAACTATTTAGCGTTCTGCATACTATACATAGGTAAATTTTCGGGTTACTTAAACAATAGTAAATAAAATCCAAACCTCTGTTTTGTACCTACGAGTACATACGTAGCACATATTTGTAATAAAATTAAAAAATTTTCTATCAAAAACGGATCATTTCAAGATAAACCGTAGTCGAAAAAAAAACCCACAAAAAGTTATACATATATACCGTCTTCTCGGTTTGATCAAAGTATATTCAAGTTTTCACTTGCAAATTTACCCGGCAATACCCCCTCTGCTTGCATTCCCCTACATATATAAGTAAAGTAAAGGCAGGATTGTAACAATAAATAAGCAGAAACTAACAAGCAAAAGAAAGGAAAACATGAAAACAACTACAGAGCTATTTTCTGCTATCCCATCATAATTATCTATATTCTTATTATATTCACGGGAAAAATATAGACAAACGTGTGTCAAGCGAAAAAGCACCCAAAACATTGTAGACAAACAACAAAGTACCTTGCACTCAATTGCATTGAACTTAAAATTGCATTGGCATAAGAAAAGCAGAAAACAATTTCTCATATTGGTTACCTGCATTGCTTTTGTCCACCGCTGCTATACATTTATACAAACACACAAACTTGTGTTTAGCACCCTTACAAAAAAAGATTACATACGAGTACAAACATTCATATATATACGAAAAATTTAATAACTAACCTTAGTCAAGAGGGTAACCCAACAAACTTTTGGTGCACGAAAGCATAAAATAAATTACAAATATATATTTTTATCTTTAACTTAATAAGTATAATCTAACTCGACTTGGAAATTACAGTCGTGAGTAAAATAAAAGCAGTGATACGCATAAAAGCGCGATTCACTAAAAACCATATACTAATAATAAATACAATATATTGATTTTTATTTTCTAAACATCAAATCGTTAAAGACTGACAAACTGCAGTCGCGCGCAAAAACTAAGCACCGTTAAATTTAAAAGCTCTGTAAATTAAACACCAAATATATATCGACATATAGAAATATACCGATAATTTTATTTATAAAAGAGGTTCACTTTCCGCCTTATAATGTCAACTGACCCTAAAGCAACTCATCAATTATTAGATGTACCTAAAATGGATGAAGAAGAAAAGCCTCAAGGCAGCCCTGCTGAAAGCACCCGTTCAAAACAGGGTGCAAATCAAAAAAGGGGCAAAGATTTTTCAGCTGCAAAATTCATTGCAGATAGTGACAGTATTATAAGATACTGCACTAGATTTTCCTCAATCCCTATAGAGGAAAATACAGAATCGGTTCTGGAAGTGAAAGAAAAATCACTTGATAGATTTTGGACACGGCTCCAATCGGCATAAGACGCAATCATCGAAACAGATTATTCAGAATTGCCCGAAAATTTTAAAAACTCGGCATATGCAAAATATGAAAACTGCTTAGACCAAAATGAAGAAACGAAGGCTTTGATCGCGGATCAATTAAAACTTCTAAAGCCTGTAACTGCACCTACTCCACCCCAGCGAGTAGAGCTGCCCCAAGCAAAAATAAACGAAGCAAGCTCCGGCATATATCTCAAAGTGCCAGCCTGTGATACTGAAGTATTTCATGGGGGTTACGAACAATGGCCGTCCTTCCGGGATATGTTCTCAGCCGTGTACATAAACCACCCAAAGCTATCACAAGCGCAAAAACTATATCACTTGCGAAATAGAACAAGAGGTCAAGCAGCGGCAATAGTCAAACAGTTCGCACTTAACGATGACAATTTTAATCTGGCTTGGGAAGCGTTAAAAGCTAGGTATGAAAATGAAAGAGTCTTGGTCGATAAACAAATAAATAAATAAAAAAACGACCTTAATGAATTTACCAAAAATTCAAAAAGAAACCAGTGAGGAATTTCTAAAATTACAGTCAACAGTTACAAACTGTTTGTCGGTTCTAGCAACCCGAAATGTCCCCACTGAAAACTGGGACCCCATTCTGGTCAATATATGTGCTGCCGGATTACCAGAAAAATCTTTAATTTTATGGGAGCAATCGCTCTCACCCCGTAAGAAATGCCCAACGTGGCAACAAATGAAAGATTTCCTCACTACCCAGTTCGAAATCGCAGAACGGGTAGATAATAAAGTATCAAAGCCGAAAAATATACCCGAAGACCATAATAGAAGCTTCTTTAAACCCCAAGCCACTAAAAATAATTCAAATAATAAGAGCTTCAATAAGTCTCAATCGTTCACCTTTGAACAACTCAGACATATGTCATGCGAACTGTGCGGCGGAGGTCATCAATTACGATCTTGCCAGAGATTTAAAAATTTATCAATAAACGAAAGAAATAACATATTCAGAACTAAGAAATTTTGCAACAACTGTCTGTCACCTAGCCACATGGTACAGGCATGTCCAAGTAAATACAATTGCTCATATTGCCGTAGGAGACATCATTCGATGCTCCATAATAATCACTATAATACTTCACAAAATAATCCAAATGCCAAAATAACCACGGGACTAGCTGCAACAGCTAAATCGGATAATCTCGAAAAAGACAATCCCGAAAGTTGTCAAGAACAAACATGCTGCTCAAACGCAGCCAGAATACAAACGCTACATTCAGAAAATGAAAGCAAAACACTATTACCGACAGCAATAGTCTCCATCGAACACCGAGGAGAACTATTTAAGCTAAGGGCCTTAATAGATCAAGGATCACAGCGATCATTTATAGCATCTAAGGTCCAAAAAAGTTTAAATCTGCTAACCAAACAAGCCAATTTCGAAATTTCAGGAATGGGCGGAGGAGTTGTTCAAAACCGAAATAAAATCTGCTTCATTACCCTGGTTTCAACAAGCGCCGATCAAAAAATAGAAGCACAAGCTATCGTTCTGCCGCGACTTACCAACATGCTTCCAAGCTATAACATAAAAGTTTTCACATCTGAAACTAGCCGATCCCAACTGCCATACACCCGATCAAATCAACATATTATTGGGAAGCGATCTAATCTTCCAAATAATACTTCAAGGTGTTGAGAAAATCTCCAACAACCTAATAGCCCAAAATACCATCTTTGGATGGATTTTAAGCGGGCAAGTCAAAGAGAAAATCTCCAGCTGCACAACGCAAGTGGAAGATATTTCAAATGACTATCTTAACTCACAATTGCGACAATTCTGGGAGGTAGAAGAATTACCCCCAATCCCCGTTACTACACCTGACGACAAGTATTGTGAATACTTCTATGAATCCACAACTACAAGATCAGACAACGGGCGGTACGTCGTTCGACTACTATTCAAACAACAATTTCCCAACGCACTCGCCTTAGGTCACTCCCGAACCTCAGCGCTACAGCAGTTTTTAGGTATGGAACGAAACTTACTTAAAAAAGGGGAGCTTAAAACCTCATACGACAACGTCCTTGAGGAATACATAAAATTGGATCATATGGAACCAGTAAATTCCTATGAGAAAATAACAAAAGGCAAACACTCATCCTTTTATCTCCCACACCACGCGGTTATCAAACCGGAAAAACTTACAACAAAAGTACGAGTGGTATTAAATGCATCTAAATGCACGAGCTCAGGTAACTCTCTAAATGACGTGTTATACAAGGGTCCAATATTACAACCCGATTTAATGCTACTTATCCTACAGTGGCGTATACATAAATACGTATTCAATGGTGACGTCGAAAAAATGCACAGGCAAATCCTAGTACATGAAGACGACCAAGACTATCAGCGCATTATATTCCGCAACTCACCTAGTAGTCAAATCCGCGACTACAAACTAAAAACAGTGACATTTTGCGTGAACTGCGCTCCTTTTCTAGCCACTCGAACATTACACGAACTGGCAAAAGACAAAAAAGCTAAACTACCACTAGCAGCCCCGGTGCAAATTTCTCAAACATACGTAGATGATATACTGTCTAGAAGCCACAGTCTTCCTCTAGCGTGCGAGTTACTAGCTCAAGTTATCGAAGCCCTCGACTCAGCAGGGTTCCCATTAAAAAAGATAACTGCTAACCACCCAGGAATACTGGCAAATATAAATAAAGAAAACTTGCTAGATACAAATTTTCTAAAGTTTGAAAAGGAGAGCACCACCAAAAACTCTGGGCATACAATGGAACGCAATATCAGACCAATTTACATACCCTCTTGAGTTGATATCTGCAAAATCCGCAAAACGAAGAGGCAAACCTTGTCATCTGTGGCAAAACTTTTCAACCACTCAGAATGGCTTGCACCAATCATGATACAAGCAAAAATCCTAATTCAAGAATTATGGCTAGATGGAACTGATTGGGTTAAACCACTCCGCTTAATAAAATGGTCCCAATTTGCAAACAAATTGCACACTATATCCGAGATACAGATACCTCGGTGGGTGAATTTCTCACCCGACCATCAAGTCGAAATCCACGGCTTCTGCGATGCTTCTGAAAAAGCATACTGCGCAGCTATTTATGTATGAACCCAGTTATTCAACGCAAACGTCAAGCTGTGTAGTTGTTTATATTTTTCTCTGTGATTATCTTTAATAAATTAATAATATCTTTTATATTCTAAAGTTAAAATTAAAGTTAATAGAGATAAATATCTAATTGTGCTTCACTACTTGGTGTAAATAGTGTTAAAAAGTTTTGATAGTGATAGTGAATTATAAATTCATTTTGTTGAATTTGTGTGTGCCGAGTTCTTTGCATATTTTATTTGTTGCTATTGAAAGGCTTTATTTCATATTGCAATTGTTGTTGTGCTCTGACTTGCTTTTCTTGTTTCTTTTTCGTTACAGCTGTTTTGCGTGGTTTGTTGAACGTCAGATACAGTGTGTTTAAAACTGTTCGCTCAGTACTGTGTCATTTAAACTGTCAGGGTTGCTTTTCTTTAATCCGCTAAATTTTTTTTTCTTAACTTATAATTTTTATTATAAATTTATATAAGTATTTATATGAAAATGTCGTGCATGATAGCAAACTGCCAGTTAAAAAGCGAGTCCGAACGCTTTGTAGCTTGCTGGCTGTGTGATGGACTTGTCCACGCCAAGTGCACTGGGTTAACCGGTAGAATAGCTGACCTGCTTAACGAAGGAAAAGGCCTGCGCTGGTCTTGTTCCAAATGCCGGTCGACGGAAGTTGATCTGTGTAAAATCTTTAGGCATATCAGAAACGGTTTTTCTGAAATAAGCAAAGATTTTTCATTGCTGACTGAAAAGTTCCAAAAATATGAAAATATTTTCAAAACCTTGGAAACTTTGGAGAATTCGCCTCATTTGGAATGCCCTGATCATCGCGAAAACAAGCGCAGGCGTACGGATGATCGGCCTACTACCTCAACAGTCCCGAACTTGCCTCAACCCCTTGAACTTATAGATTTGGCTTCTCCAGTTCCTAGTACGGTTGTCCGAGCAACGTCGAAGAACGCCCCTTCAAAAATGTCCACTAGGAAAAACCAGGAAATTCCAACTATTGCAATGGAGTCTGAACCAATCGTTGGTAAGCTGGTTGTGGTTTCTCGCAAAAAATCTATTTTTGTGTCTAGGTTCCATCCAGACACTACCGAGGATGATTTGTTGTACCATATTTCTTCTAAAGTTAAAGATCAAAGCGTAACTGTTAGAAAATTTAATTTCACATATCAAAGAAGTATGTCTTCGTTTAAGATTGATGTATCTGGGAAAGATTTCGATACTCTTTTGGACAGCTCTTTTTGGCCTCCCGGGGCTCTTGTGCGGGAGTTTGAATACAGACCGAATAGGAATGTTCAAAATGTAGCGAAAATTTCTCGTAATAACGTTGAGTCAAAAAACTGAGCACTAAATCCGTGAATATCTTTTATCAAAATGTCAGAGGTCTAAATACCAAATTAACTGATCTCTTTTTGAAATCTTTTCATTGTAATTATAACGTAATTGCTTTTACCGAAACTTGGCTAAAACCTCATGTTTTCAATTCAGAGTTTTTATGTAATGAATATCAAGTATATAGAAATGATCGCTTGAACAGAGTCGGGGGTGGTGTTCTACTTGCCGTTCATTCCTCCATCCCTTCAGAAGAGGTTAATATTCCTAACATCGATTTCATTGAGTTCAAATGCATCCGCCTTCAACTAGACAACGTCTCTATGTACTTATATGTTTGCTACATCCCTCCAGCATCAGATTTTTCAGTCTACATGCAACATGTCTCTCTGCTCAAAACTGTTAACCTTATGACTAAAGCTTCAGATTCAATTATTGTTTTGGGTGATTTTAACTTACCTCATATATCGTGGAACATATCTGATGGTAACATTATTCCAAATCCGTCCAAACTGGGGTTCAATGACTTTTTAGATGGAATTTCCGATCTTTGCCTTAATCAAATAAATGTTACCGCTAACAAGTTTGGGAAAGTCTTAGATTTAGTGTATGTTAATGATATAAACCAATTTTCTGTAAATCGTTGTGATCCTTTGGTTTTACCAGAAGACCTTTACCACCCTTCTATGGAAATAGTCTACGAAACCTTAAGTAATGGCCAAGGCACTCAATGCTACTCATGTAGTAGCTTTGATTATAACTTTTCCAAAGCAAACTACAAGAAATTAAATAAAGAACTGTCTAAATTAACTTGGCCTGAATTTGGTTGTGATATCGATCTAAACGTCTCACATTTCAATCACACTATTTACTGCCTATTTGAGAAGTTTATTCCTAAACGTAAAGTAACTTATGATCATCCTACGCAAGCTTGGTTTACTAAAGAGCTTAAGGCTCTTAAAAATAGGAAAACGCGATCATTTAATTTATATAAGAAGTCCGGATTAAATAAACATTACCTGCTGTATTCCATTCTACGTCAGAAGTACATGGATTTAAATAAGAAGTGCTATAAAGCTTATATCTCTAAAACGAAAAGAGACATTATTCTCAATCCTAAGTCATTTTATGGTTTCGTAAATTCTAAACGTAAAGTATCAGGGTTTCCCTCAGCCATGAAATATCAAGACATTATATCTAGCGATAATCAATGTATCGCAAATCTTTTTGCTCAATTTTTCACTTCTAACTATTCTGCTGTCACCAATTCAAACTTTCAAAACTATCCCTATAAGCTACACGGGACAAATTCAATTAATTCACCAATTATATGCGCCAAAAAAGTTCTAATTTACCTTAAAACCTTAAAAGAATCTTTTAAATATGGTCCTGATAGGATTCCTACATGTTTCTTGAAAAAGTGTGCGAACCATATTTACCAACCCCTTACCAATTTGTTCAATCTATCACTAAAGTGTGGTGTTTTTCCAACTGCGTGGAAAGAATCGTTTCTTCTACCGCTGCATAAAAGCGGGAGTAGGTCTTCTATAGAGAACTATCGTGGCATCGCAAAGCTTTCTGCCATCCCAAAATTGTTTGAAGCTATTGTTACAAATCAACTTACGGGTCCGATCTCTACTTTGATAGCTGACTGCCAACACGGGTTCAGTAAGGGAAAGTCCACAGTTACGAATTTACTTGAGTTTACCAGTCATGTCTCAAATGGCTTTAGAAAAAATCTGCAAACCGACGTTATTTATACGGATTTCAGCAAAGCTTTTGACAAAGTGTGCCACTCATTACTTATTCATAAACTCGATCAGTTGGGCTTCCAGCCGGGTCTCAATCGCTGGATCTCTTCTTACCTTAGTGACAGGACACAAAGAGTAATGTTCAAAAATTTAGTATCCGATGTCATTTATGTCTCTTCGGGGGTTCCTCAAGGAAGCCATCTTGGCCCGATTCTGTTCTTGTTGTTTATAAATGATATTTCTACAATAATAAAATTTTCAAAAATGTTAATGTATGCCGACGACGTAAAGCTTTTCATGTCATTCGCGTCATTTGAAGATAGAAATAAGCTACAATCAGATCTAGATGCACTAGTTACTTGGTGCGATTTAAATTATATGCCACTTAACCTTAAAAAATGTAAGCACATGGGTTTTTCGCGTGGAATTTCTCAGCCGGCTTCCTATACAATTAAAAATTATAGTCTTGAGCAAGTGTATGATTTTGTTGACCTGGGGGTTACTATGGACTATAAACTCAGTTTCAACCGCCATATTAATACAACAGTCAATAAGGCTAGAGGTGTCCTAGCATTCGTTAAACGATGGTCTAAAGAATTTAGCGACCCTTATGTAACTAAAGCCCTCTTCACTACATTAGTCAGACCGATACTTGAATATGGTTCTATAATTTGGAACCCGCGTTACCAGGTTCATGTAGATCGCCTTGAATCAGTTCAAAAACAATTTTTACTATTTGCCTTAAGAGATTTTCATTGGGATCCCTCGTACAATCTGCCACCCTATACGAATCGTTTAAAACTCATTAATCTACACACACTTTCTAGTCGGAGGGAAATGCTTGGAATTATTTTTATGATTAAATTGCTAAATGGTTCACTATCCAGCCCATTTCTTCTAAGTGAAGTGAACTTCAATGTACCGTCTCGTCCTTCAAGGCATTTTAAACCTCTAGTCTTAAAACAGTGCCGAACCAATTTTCAGTTAAATGAGCCTTTTCGCTGTTTGTGTCAAGATTATAACTCTCTTTCTGGTAGATTTGATATTTCAGACTCGCTTTTCAGCATAAAAAAATCAATCCTTTCTGTCCTAAATGCATAGCTACTAATTGTTTTTTATTCTTTGACTTCTATTTTAACTTTTAACAATAATTTTATTCTGTTAACTAGTTATTTCTTAATGTATAATCTATCCTATATCTACTTTACTTAGCTGGTGAGGTTTTCTCTGTAGCTGAGCAGTTTTAGATCTCGACGATTAACAAACCAAAGCCTTTCAACGACTCGGCACGAACGAATAATCCGCGCGTTATGCGGATGCGCCCCTCGCGCCGGTCGGGCGGGATATGGTGGGTAATCCGTTGGGAATTATTATTATTATTATTATTATTATAATGGCAAGATTACAAGTCACCTATTAGTGGGAAAAGGCAAGGTCGCACCTCTCAAGACCGTAAGCCTCCCACGGCTCGAGCTATGCGGTGCACTCCTGGTCGCAAAACTAGCCTCGACTGTACAAACACACTTGAACCTGAGCAATCGGAAATTGTACCTATGGTCCGATTCAGAAATCGTGCCAGCTTGGCTAGAAAAACCACCACGTGCGTGCAAAACATACGTGTCAAACCGCACAGCTCAAATCATTGACCTAGTTGGGCCAGCAACTTGGCGACACGTTGCCAGTGCTGATAACCCTGCGGATCTTGGCACAAGAGGCTGCAAATCCCTGCACCTTACAACCACCACACTATGGTGGAATGGCCCCAACTGGCTGGTAGAATCACCGGACGCATGGCCAAAGTCGCCTGCAAGCAATATCATAGCCCCAGAAAGTCGAAGGATCGAAGGCTTTCATACAACACTGGAGGACGCAGACATCCTCGAGCGATTTTCGTCGTTCCCCCGAGCCTTAAGAGTAATAGCGTATATGTTTCAATTTGTAAATCGCTTAAAGAATAAGATGAAGGGAATACCCAATACCGCAAGCTATGCACTGACGCATCAAGACTTGCAACGGGCGAAAATAGCCCTAATCGAGTCCACGCAGACTCGCTATTATAGTAGTGAACGAACGCTTTTAATACCATCAAGGCCAATTGACAAAAAGAGCACACTCTGAGTACTTAGCTCCTTTGTTGAGTCTAAGGGACTGCTTCGTGCCAATGGAAGGCTAGCGAACTCCAGTCTGAGCTACAATGAGCGGCACCCTATAATAATACCGGAAAAATCCGCATTTGCTACAATCTTTATTAATTATCTCCACGTCTTAATGCTACACGCCGAGCACAGGCTAATGCAACAAATGGTCCGACAAGAGTTTTATATTCCTCGACTTAAGCCTCTGATAAAAAAATTCATCTTTATGTGTAAGGTCTGTACGCTACACAAACAAAAGCTGCGCACGCAGATCATGGCAGCTCTACAACCCGAACGCTGCAATTTTTCTGTGCCTTTGACCATCACTGGTGTAGATTTTGCCGGGCCTGTCCAGGTCTTCTACCACAATGAAGGGTTACGTGGCTGTTTTTGTATGCTTTACGACAAAAGCCGTACACATGGAATTATGTTCAGATCTGACAACAGCAGCTTTTCTCGCGGCATTTGCACGCTTTGTCGGACGGCGAGGTTTTCCCTCTAAAATCATGAGCGACAATGGCAAAACCTTCATCAGGGCCCAACGGGCTACCGAAAAGGAGTTCATACAGTTCGCCAAAGAAGTCTCGCCGCATATCATTGAAAAATACGCACCTCACATGGGTGGCCTATGGGAATCAGCTGTGAAAAGCTTTAAATCACATTTCAAGAAAACCGCTGGCAACAATAAATTAACATTTGAAGAGTTCACTACGCTACTCATTCGAGTTGAAGCCGGTTTGAACTCACGGCCGCTATCAGCACTCTCGCAAGATCCCTCCTACTTTACAGCCCTCACCCCTGGGCATTTTCTTAGAGGAGCTCCACTTCTGGCTATACCAGAACCAAACGTGGACTCACTCTCCCTCATAAATCGATGGGAACGAATCAAAATTCTCCATCATGAATTTGGTCGCCGATGGAAGGAAGAATATCTAAAATATTTATTTTGTTGTGTTGAACTTCCGACAGGGTAGTAAGCTGATTTTTGTTGGAACGATTTTCCGTCATCCCTTGTCAAGTTTGGTTTTGTGACAAACCGGTTTCGGCGTTCTGCCATTTTCAATGCCGAGAACGAAACTAGGCACTGAAAACGGCAGAACGCCGAAACCGGTTTGTCACAAAACCAAACTTGACAAGGGATGACGGAAAATCGTTCCAACAAAAATCATATCTAAAAGACCTTCACAAACGATATCGGTGGAAAAACACTCAAGAAGCACCAAAAATAGGAGCATGCGTCTTAACTCACGACGAATTTCTCCCTCCTACCGAATGGCGGCTAGCCCGCTTCGAAAAGGTACATTATGGTTCCGACGGTCACATCCGAGTTGTTGACTTACGTACGCAAAACTGCAAACTAACTCGACCGCTCGTAAAACTTTGTTTTCTACCAACCGAGTCTAATTCCGCTAATACCGATCGGGCAAATACTTAAAATAAATATAAAAGCAAATATGGAGCAATTCATCCACTGAAGCGATGTTGCTATTCGAAATAAATACCTCACTCCTAAAGAGGTAGCTCGAAGAACTCTCCTCTCCTCGAACTAAACGGGAAATTATACCGCAAATAAAAACCCGCATAAAATATCCAATAACGAAGTTACATTTGAAAAACATATGTCTATAATTGCTTTATAAGACACTAAAGTCTATAATTTCTTTCCATACAGAATCATGAACATGGGAATTGAGGAAGTCGCCCCAACACCAGCCACTCGTTCGGCGGTTACCGTGCCACGACCACGAGCAGTACCTACTGCAGCACCGCGCACTGCTACTATCAGGGCAACAACGGCGCCCACCGTACCGCCTCAACGACCACAGGCCACCAGGGCCGAGGAATGGTCGTAAACGCCACCAAGGGACCCCGTAGTAGCGCATAGCGTGCGTTGCCCTATCTGCTGTCGCCCGCATGCACTACGCCTATGCGCTATTTTTAAAGGCACGCAGCCGCAGCAACGTCAGCAGGTCGCGGGTACTGCCTTAATTGTTTGGCACTATCGCATGCCACTGCAGAGTGCACCTCGTCCGTCATGTGTCACCTGTGCGACAGGCCACACCACACTCTTCTGCACCGGACCTCCAGGCGTAGCGCCCCATTGGCCCCGCCTTCACGCAACAACATGCGACCCAGATCGCAACCTCCTCGCGTCACACACTCTCATCGAGCGACCTGGCCACAGCAACAACGTCCACACACCTGAAACCAGTCTGGGACCCGTTATCGCCCTCCAGCAGCGTCACCATACCAGCGACAGCCAGAAAGTCGAGGCCGACGTCGCCCAACCGGGCTTAGCAACGTGGTGGAGACCCTGCAGCAGCTGCAACGTTTGATATGCTGATGACTCGCCTAGGGGGGCCGGGATGGCTAGATTAGCCACAACACTGGCAGGTGCAACCCTACCGCCAACATTCACCACATCACACACCCACACTTACACAGTCACGCACGTATAAATTGTCAACACCAAACACACACACACTTTGTAAACCAAACACTATTCGTAAAAATCCTGAAGCAAGACGGTCACGTAGCACCTGAGCCCAGCGAAATATACATAATTTTAAAAAAAACATAAATCCATTATTTTATTTATTTTATACGAGCAAGTGTCTAGCCGAGGTGAGTGAGAGTGAAAAGTGAAGTGAAGTGCCCCTAGAAATATATAGAACAACCATTTAAATCCGGATCTATGAGCGGACGGTCCCACTAAGCGTGATAGTGTGCTGTTACAACAACAACATGGCTATTGGAATATTTGAGCCAAGAAGATTTTTTGAATCTAAGCGAGATTCCACGGATTGTCAGAAGATTATGTGATAATCTAAACTGTATTGGTGTATTCATATATCCACCAAACGGTAGAGGCAGAGTGAGAGGGATGTCCCCATACCGTCCGCGTCCATACTTACATATTTATGTAAACGTAACTTTCTTTCGCAAAACTAAGTCTACTCAGACCGAAGTAGAATTGTTATGCAAGACATGGTTGACAGTAGGAGGAGAACGTGGACGTTTAACTCTTGTCCTATCAGCGCAATCCACGTCGAAAAAAGTGTCGCCGTCGATTTAGTCGGAGACACGGGCAAGTCTCCCTTGGTGAAGAAGCTGGAAAGGTCTAGGAGGTAACAGCTAATACTCGTCAATGGACGAGCCCTTACCCGAAGCCATAATCGTGCAATCGTCAGCGCAGGATACAATGGAGACTCCGTTTGGTGGGGGAGGAAGTCACGAAATATAGAAGTTAAACAAAATCGGGGATAGGACACCACCCTGCCGCACCCTTTGTTTGATTTTTCGTGGTCTAGATTTCTTGTTCCTAAATTTGACTGACGCCTGCCTGGCTAGCGGTTCGTCTTTTTAAGCCGGCAGGGCGCCGTGTCTCTTCCAGGTCTCTTAGAAGTGGGGCGTGGTTGACCGTGTCGAAGGCTTTGGAAGGGTCAAATGCCACGAGCACCGTCCTATGGTTGGTAGCTGTTGATTCAAGCCATAGTTTATCTGCATCGTTATGATGTTCAGAGCGGTTGTTGTGCTATGCGACTGCCGGAAGCCATGTTGGTGTTCGGCCAACTGCAGGCTTGCAGTGTAATATGGGAGCAGATTGGTATCCAATAACTTCGCTACCAGCGATAGGAGAGATAACATACGATTTAATGCTCCCTGGTTCGCCGGCTTCCCTGGTTTTATTGGAATGACCTTAATCGCTGGTTTCCAAATCTCTGGAATGACGAAAGTGGTTATCGAGAGATTAAAGAGAGCGGCCTAATAACTCTGGCCCTCGTGGCCTAGGTGTTTCAACTTCTTCGTGGTAATGCAGTCAGGCACAATTGATCTTGAGAGTTTGGTCTTCATTATGGCTACCTTGACCTCTGCGACGGTAGACTACAATGGGCGCTGTGTTGGGTTTGTGTTTGTGCGCCTGACGAATGGCTCCTCTTTTGGCCCTATCAGCAGGTGGATGCATAATAAACTGTCGGCAGAAAGAACTCGCACAGCGCCTAGCGTCCGATTTGACACTGTAACCAAATGCAATGGCGACCTTGTCATTGAATTTGGTCGGATTTGATAGGGCCTTGCTGTTGACCATAATTTGCCGACTCCGCCGGAGAGGTTGCATGCCTCTAGGTGTTGCTTCTACTAGGTGAATTTTTAGGTATTGACCGTCCGTCGGATTTCCGCCTTGATATCTTTAATTTTGAGGTCTGCGGGATTGAGAAGTCTCACTTGGTCACATTCTCTTGCCAGTGCCGCTGCTTCCTCAGGAAAATTCGGTCGAATTTCATATACATTTTCTTCCAGCAAACGCAACAGATCCAATCTCTTCGTCCGGGACCGCAAGGGTTTGCTCCGAGCATGACAATGACGAATTAAACAAGGTTACACTGAAATAACAGCCCTTGGGCGGCTAAAGAACCCGAGTCATTCCGAGTTGTGGGCCGCTCTTACCAAACAACTAAAAAATATTTCTTCTCCTGAGGCAGATGCTGATTCTAGCGACAAATACGCGCCTTTTGGTACCCATAGCGAAATTGTATAAAAAAAGGTAGTTAAAGTACAGAGTTACACATTCCCTACTAAACTATAGCCTACTACTGTCATTGATAAGCAAAAAATTTTTAAAATTTTCACCATTTCAAATGATTTAAAATAACTTGTTTACATTTTTCTATTACCTCCCTTAAAAATGTTTGAGGAAATGTCTCCCAAAATAACTTCTCAGTTCTTCCATTTTTTCAACATTCAGAAAACCTACTTTTCCTCCCAAATACATCTTCGATTTTTCGAAGTTTGTTTGTGATACTGGGAGATGGGAAAAGAAAAATAATTCCCATAAATTATGCGTTCATGATTGGGGGAATGGGAAATGGGGGAAATCTCCCAAGAAATTTCCTTTCAGAATCGCTATGATAATCATGGCTAAGGTTCACATGAAAAATGTATTCTTAATATAGAATTTGATTTAACATTTTTTAGTATTAATTTTTAGGGCAATACATCTCTGTAAACAACGTTTTTTGTTTTATGGTTTCCTGACTTCCCCACAGGGAACAGATACATGTTCGTACATCTAGACACATGTGTTTGCTTCCCTGTGGGGAAGTCAGTAAGAAGTGAGAACAATTTCTGGTTCAGAACTAGAGATAAAGTGGCTAAACAGAACTAGTGAGATGGGAACTAGATTTTTTCTATTGATCCGCAATGATAGGTGTTTTAAAAAAGGTGGGGAATAGCTAAAGGGTGTTTTTTTTACAGGTTTGTTTTTCGAATAGAGATAAAACTGGCATTTAGTGGTCAAATCTGGCAACTCTAATGTCATTTATGTTCAGTTTGGTTTGCCATTTCATCATGAACAGGTTGACAAAAGAACAACGCTTGCAAATCGTGCAAATTTATTTCGAAAATAATGGTTCAGTTCGCGAAGTTTACCGTGAGCTCCGTCCATTTTATGGTCGACATAATCGTCCATCAGAGCAATTAATTCGGTTAACCATGGATCGTTTTCGCACTACGTTTACTCTATGTGATAATACGCATCCGCAGAGACGTCGAACAGTGCGCACCGAAGAAACAATTGCCGCTGTAGAGCAAAGTGTTGAAGAGGACCCGAATGAATCGATTCGCCACCGTGCACAGCAATTGGAGCTTTGTCCATCAACTTTATGGAAGATTTTGCGCAAAGATCTTGGCTTGCGACCTTACAAGATCCAGCTTGTGCAAGAATTAAAGCCGCGAGACCATGCAATGCGTCGTGATTTTGGTGTATGGGCCGAAAATGAGATTGATTTCGATGCTGATTTTCATCGCAAAATTTTGTTCAGTGATGAGGCTCATTTTTGGTTGAATGGCTACGTCAACAAGCAAAATTGCCGCATTTGGAGTGAAGAGAATCCACATGAGACCCTTGAAACGCCATTACATCCACAAAAACTGACTGTTTGGTGTGCTCTATGGGCTGGTGGAGTCATTGGGCCATACTTCTTCCGCAATAATGCTGGAGAGGCAGCTACCGTTAATGGAGACCGGTATAGAGCCATGATAACCGACTATTTTGTTTCCGAATTGGATGGCATGAATGTGGATGAGTTGTGGTTCCAACAAGACGGCGCTACATGCCACACAGCGCACGTCACAATCGATTTATTGAAGGAAACATTCGATGAGCGCATAATTTCGCGGAATGGACCTGTCAATTGGCCACCAAGGTCGTGTGATTTGACACCATTGGATTATTTTCTTTGGGGATATGTGAAGTCGCTCGTCTACACCAACAAACCAGAAACGTTAGGGGAATTGGAAGCCAACATTCGTGGCGTTATTGCCGACATACGGCCCCATATGCTCGAAAAAGTGGTTGAAAATTGGACCTGTAGAATTGGCTTTATTCGAGCCAGCCGCGGCGGCCACATGCCCAAAATCATATTTAAACATTAATGGCATAAAATTATCCTTCCAATAAAGCCAAATTGATGGACCTTAAAACGATTTTCTTGTGTTTTATTTCAATTCGAAGTTCTATATCCCTAAAAAAAACACCTTTTATTTACTGCAGGAATAACATAAAAATGAAAGTCAAGTACAAGTCCGCAAATTGTGCAGTGGAATATATGTTTGTAGAGTTGTCCGATAGCATTTCAAAAGTTTTCCTTTCTTGTGTCTATAGTCCAAGGAGGGATAATTGTTTTGACCCATTGTTCACCTCTTTGCCCCCTATATTGCTAATTATGAAAATATAATTATATGTAGCGATTTTAATGTAATTCTCCTTTTGCGTGATTCTAATACTTCTAGCATGTTAAACAATTTATCCCCGATTGGTCTCTCTATAGTTCACATGTCTATTCCCACAAGATATTCCACATGACCTTTCCTCTGTCATTGCATTTGACCAGTTGTCATTCATATCCGACCACGATTTAATACTGTGTTCACTTGATTTTAATCTTGGACAATGTGAGTCGAAGAGGCCGTTCTCATATAGTGATTACCACAACGTTGATGTAAACGCATTGACCATCGATACTAGCTTAGTGAGTTGGTGTGATTGTTGGTATTTTGTGAGCGTCGATGATAAGCTTGAGTTTTTGAATAAACATCTGCTAACTATTTTTAATAATCATGTGTCAGTACGGGTTAGTAAGACCAAATACTCGGTGTCCCCCTGGTTCACTCATAGAGTGTTAGCTGCTATTAAAGCGCGGAATAAGGCATTGTCTAAATGGAAATTTTACTCTGATCAAGATAACTAGACGCTGTTCAGAATTTCTAGAAACAGTGTGACTTCCATCATCAGAAGCGAAAAACGCAATTTGTACCTATCCAAACTCGACGCCTCCTTGTCATCTAAAATCTTATGGAGTAATCTTAAACGCTTGCGTGTGTGCGGCTGTGAGAGCGGCAAAGCCTTCACACTAGACCCTGAGCTGCTTAATCAAGCATTTATTATGAGCCCTTCACAATGTGCAACCCGTCGTGTCTTTGTTCCGCGAGGTGACGACTGTTATTCAAAAGATGCACATGCCCCTGCTGGTTAGGGGTTTAGAATATGCCCGAGGTAGGCATACCGGTCGTAAAAGGCGACTAATATGCACAAAAGTAATGACTCTCAACTCTCATTACCCATCTTATCCTACCTTACGAAAGGAGGGGTGCCATGACTTAGAAGGTTCATAAATCGCTACCACGACAGTCGGGCAGTACCGCTATGGAGTATCGGAGCGTACCGGGTTCAAATCCGGCCAAAAACTGTTAATTCGACAATACTGCCCAAAACCTTCGGGGAGTGTTTTGGTCGTTCCCACAACAGCAACAACAGTTCGCCCAATAACAAAGAAGAGGTCTGCTAACACCCCTTCGGATTTCCGTGCTATAAGTTTACTGCCTACTTTGTCCAAAACCCTCGAAGCATTAATCTTGAAACAAGTTACATGCCATATCCAAAGTAAACAGCTGCTGTCACCTCTTCAGTCTGGATTCAGGGTAAACCTGGGTGCACAACAGCTATGCTTAAGATCTTTGAAGATATCCGGGTCCCATTTGATGATAACTTCTTAACTCTGCTCTGTCTCCTTGACTTTTCCAAGCATTTAACTCAGTTGACCACCAGCTACTCTCCTCTAAGCTCAAGCATTATTTTGGTTTAAGTGCTAGTTCGTTGGCTCTAATGAATAGTTACTTGTATCACCGGTACCAGCGAGTATTAGTAGGGCCTCTAACGTCACGCCTTAGCAAATTAGAGGCTGGTGTGCCACAGGGGTCTATTTTTGGCCCGTTGTTATTTAGCCTCTTTATAAATGATATTTTTACAGTTTACAAAATCCTCAATATGCATGCTTCCGCGAATGACGTGCAGTTTTACCTGTCTTGCTATAAACTTAATGCAGATTTCGCAGCCATTTTACATTGCGCTACAAATAATGGGCTTTATCTTAATCCAAGTAAAACATACGTCTTACATCTTCAAGAGAAAGCTAGATGGCATTAGAATTCCTCCTTAGGTACATAAATGCCATAAACTGGCTATTCAATTAATTTTGCCGTACTTAACTTACTTCGAGCTAATCTATATTACTTATAAAATAAAGTCGCTAAAAAGCTATTTACGGAATTGGCTTCGCACAGAATGCTCTGATTTGAAAAGGGTTTTTTTGAATTTTAAAGCTAAGCTGTGTGAGATGGACTTTTTTTATATAATGTGAAGGAATATATAAAGGGGGCGTGGCAATCGGACAAAATGTGGTAAAAAACATAAATTTTTGGTTTACCCAGCCATACATCATAACCTAATCAACCGATTAGAATGAATCTTCCTTGAAGTTAAACTTTGAAATATTTACTTTCGTTCTGCATTAAAAAAAAATAGTTGATTTCTTTCTAATTTAACCAAAATTGTTTAAACAAAAGCAGCACTTTTTCCAAAAAAATCGGTTTGTGTGTTTGTTCGCTGGCAACCGAATAAGTCAGCGTGCTTTGTATGTATGTATGTTACATAATTTCGCTTTTATTTCGGCTTCATATACATTTTTATGCATGGTGCCAGATTAATGCAACAAAAAGAAAAAGGATGCATGCATATTTTTAAACATACATACAGGGTGTTTTTTTTACAGGTTTGTTTTTCGAATAGAGATAAAACTGGCATTTTGTGGTCAAATCTGGCAACTCTAATGTCATTTATGTTTAGTTTGGTTTGCCATTTCATCATGAACAGGTTGACAAAAGAACAACGCTTGCAAATCGTGCAAATTTATTTCGAAAATAATGGTTCAGTTCGCGAAGTTTACCGTGAGCTCCGTCCATTTTATGGTCTACATAATCGTCCATCAGAGCAATTAATTCGGTTAACCATGGATCGTTTTCGCACTACGTTTACTCTATGTGATAATACGCATCCGCAGTGACGTCGAACAGTGCGCACCGAAGAAACAATTGCCGCTGTAGAGCAAAGTGTTGAAGAGGACCCGAATGAATCGATTCGCCACCGTGCACAGCAATTGGAGCTTTGTCCATCAACTTTATGGAAGATTTTGCGCAAAGATCTTGGCTTGCGACCTTACAAGATCCAGCTTGTGCAAGAATTAAAGCCGCGAGACCATGCAATGCGTCGTGATTTTGGTGTATGGGCCGAAAATGAGATTGATTTCGATGCTGATTTTCATCGCAAAATTTTGTTCAGTGATGAGGCTCATTTTTGGTTGAATGGCTACGTCAACAAGCAAAATTGCCGCATTTGGAGTGAAGAGAATCCACATGAGACCCTTGAAACGCCATTTAATCCACAAAAACTGACTGTTTGGTGTGCTCTATGGGCTGGTGGAGTCATTGGGCCATACTTCTTCCGCAATAATGCTGGAGAGGCAGCTACCGTTAATGGAGACCGGTATAGAGCCATGATAACCGACTATTTTGTTCCCGAATTGGATGGCATGAATGTGGATGAGTTGTGGCTCCAACAAGACGGCGCTACATGCCACACAGCGCACGTCACAATCGATTTATTGAAGGAAACATTCGATGAGCGCATAATTTCGCGGAATGGACCTGTCAATTGGCCACCAAGGTCGTGTGATTTGACACCATTGGATTATTTTCTTTGGGGATATGTGAAGTCGCTCGTCTACACCAACAAACCAGAAACGTTAGGGGAATTGGAAGCCAACATTCGTGGCGTTATTGCCGACATACGGCCCCATATGCTCGAAAAAGTGGTTGAAAATTGGACCTGTAGAATTGGCTTTATTCGAGCCAGCCGCGGCGGCCACATGCCCGAAATCATATTTAAGCATTAATGGCATAAAATTATCCTTCCAATAAAGCCAAATTGATGGACCTTAAAACGATTTTCTTGTGTTTTATTTCAATTTGAAGTTCTATACCCCTAAAAAAAACACCCTTTATATACTCCTAAAGTATAAACAAAAGTACTATGTTTTCGTATGTTTGTATGTATATATGCAAATATGTACTTATTTGTGTAGTAGGGAGATTGAATTCTACAACATTTTGTTTTGTCCAAATTTGTATGATGATTTCCAAAGACTGAGTACCGATCCATTTTAATTTTTTTTGTTCGGCAACCATGAACATCTTTCTTCAAAAAGAACCATTGCTTTTCACGAATTATGCTATTAAAATTTGTATGCTAGTTGCGGGAGTACATTAAAACGATCGCAGTTCATAAAGTTTTATTTTAAAGTGATTTTTATTAATCAAAAGTGCAGATTTAATAAATAATTTGACTTTTGAGTGGTAAGTACATATACTTATTTAGTGTAATTTTACAACCAACCAATTATAAAGTTGTTTTAAACATTATCAACCTGTGTGAACCAAGGTGCGGGTTGCTAGTTTACAATAAATTAGATTCGAGCTCTGCTCATAAAATTGATGTGGCTGTTAACTATATCACACGTTATGTGTATTAGGGTGGGTCGTTTTGTATGGACGAAAGTTAACCGATATCGCGCCATCGATTTTTCGATAAGTTTTGGGCTCAGGAAAAGAAGTTCCACTACGCATACCTAAAAAAATAAATTTCGAGCGTTCGAAATTTCATTTTTTTTGACTTTTTTCGACTTTGATTAAGGTTTTTTTAAAATTTTCATGTATACCCTGTCCGACCCAAAAATGTCCGCTAAAAAGTTGGCGATAACAGTTTTTTGAAAAAAAAAAAAAATTTCCTCTAATGTGCCATTTGCTTATTCCTTTTATACATTCTTTGGTACAAATATTTTATATGTCAACTCAAGGAAAGTGGAATATTTTTAGGCGCGTTCATAGAACAGTTTTAGATACAGAAGGGCTTTTTTGCATATCAACACTTCCGTGTTATTTGTTATGCACCGCCACTGTACCTGTAACAATTATAGTTATGGTGATTGTTGTTGGAGCAAAGCTCGAATTTTTATGTTTTGTTTGTTAATTGATATTAGAGGAAAAATTACAACGTTATGCACAGCGATGGTATGGGATGACATGTTTCGAAGTGCCCAACTTCTCATCAGGCCCCTTCTCGGACACTGAGATACGAATCACCATAACCATAATTGTTACAGGTACAGTGCGGGTGCATAACAAATAACACGGAAGTGTTGATACACAAAAAAGCCCTTCTGTATCTAAAACTGTTCTATGAACGCGCCTAAAAATATTCCACTTTCCTTGAGTTGACATATAAAATATATGCACCAAAGAATGTATAAAAGGAATAAGCAAATGGCACATTAGAGGAAAAATTCATCGTGACGCTACAGGGCATCATAGCTTAGTTGTTAGAGTACTCTAACAGCGGCTTTGGTGCAGGCACTTGGGTTCGTATCTCAGTGTCCGAGAAGGGGTCTGATAAGAAGTTGGGCACTTCGAAACATGTCATCCCATACCATCGCTGTGCATAACGTTGTAATTTTTCCTATAATATCAATTAACAAACAAAACATAAAAATTCGAGCTTTGCTCCAACAACATTCACCAAACCAAATGTTTTTTGGGTTTTGGGGAGTGTTTTGGTCAAAAACTTTACACTTTCGCCATTTTTTTAGGGGTTTTTTCAGAATACATGCAAAAATTATTTCGGTGAAAACGAATTTGTCTCATATTTCCTGTACCACTTAAAATTATGCGCTAAAACCGTTGGCGATAACAGTTTTTATTTTCGTGTTTTGGGACTTGTTTTAGTCGAAAAATCAACTTTTCCAAAAACCGAAAATACAATTTTTTTTCAAAAAACTATTACCGCCAACATTTTTAGCGGAAATTTTTGGGTCGGACAGGGTACACATGAAAATTTTTAAATCAAACGAAAATTTTTTATGAGGTAATGAAAAATACCTTAAAAATCAAAGTCGAAAAAAGTCAAACAAATTTAATTTCGCAGGCTCGAAAATTATTTTTTTGGGTATGCGTAGTGGAATTTTTTTTTCCTGGGCCCAAACCCTATCGAAAAATCGAAGGCGCGATATCGGTAAATAAATCGACCCAGTCTAATGTGTGTGGTCTTGCGAAGTTCGACCATATATCACGTTGGAGATCCAATCTTCTGGGATGTCATATATTCGACTATTTGAAAGCCAGGAGCTGCATTTTTATTTTTCGTTTAATGCTCACAAAAACGCCCCAATACCTTTACAATAAACTTAAATTTACAAGATCGGCCCGTTTGAACGACCTTATTGTACCTATTTACATTTATGTCTGTCTCTTCGACTAGACTATTTTTTGTGAACACTATACGTACCTGGTACTCTATTCATAATGCTATACGAAATATTTTAAACAAGAACAACTATAGACATGTTTTTATAACCACTTCGTAGAAAGTAGTAATAGTATATAGACTGACCATCTCATTAGCTTTAGATACCGATACAAATAGTATTATTCTTCAATATACATATGTTTGTCTTAACAGTATACTCATATTTATTGGTTAATACTCATGTTTTGTATTCTGCAATGTAATATTTTTCCTTCATTATTGTTGTACTATAAAAGATGAAAAATCTTATTATACTAATATCCTGTTCAATAAATCAAATCAAAATCGCAACCGGCAGTTGTGTAATCATTCAAAGGTGTTTGAAAAATGTTTTGTTTTTACAATGCTCTTTAAAGAAAGGTTTAAATCTTAAACCATGAATAAAACAAGTAAGAAAGTCTAAGTTCAGGTGAAACCGAACATTACATACCCAGCTGTGCACTTGAAACGCGGTTATTGTTTGTTTTGTGTGGTTAATGGTGTTAAAAGGCTGGGCAATAATACATATGAAGATGGCTCTATCCTGGACTCATTTTCGTTTAAAAGAAGCAAAAAGGATACAGAGGCTAACACTAATGACCTTGAGCGTGTAATAACGCAGTTATCCTTCAGATATGTGGATTTCCCTACAAAAACTGTTCATTTTAAAATAAAGATATAACAGAACAATAAACTAAACACGTAAGTGCTATTTTACTAAAAGGGTTGTTTCTTACCTGTCTATGCAAAAACCAAAAACGCATAGCTGCAATAGTACTGTGTGTTACATAGTAGCAGGTAGTAAATAATTTAGGATTTGTTAACTGAGGAATTAAAGTTTTTGGTAACCATTGTCCTGTTAAATATCTATGTGGAAAGGTTTGACGAGCGACCCAAAGTTTGAGTAAAAAGTTAAATTTTAGTTTAGTATTATTAGGCCGCCTAAAAATTCAAACGTGTTTTTTTCAAAACGTTATAAAAACACAAAAAATTTTAATAAATATATATGTAAATTAAAAGAGTGCTAAAGCGGAATATTGATTACTTATACTCGTATAAGATAAACGAAAGACTAATTATTTAAAGAGAGTGATTACTGTTATTTTTTTGTGTTCAAAATTTAAACGCGTTTTTTTCAAAACGTTACAAAAAAGTTCGAAGAAAAACATTTATTAAAGGAGTGATTTGTGTTCACGTTATTATCAAAATTGTGTGGAAGCAGTTTGAAAGAAGCGATATCCATCAAAAAAGTTTACAATGCAGACGAAGGAAGGACCCAATTTCCACCATCACCAGAAAATCCCCAAAAATATGAATAAAGTAAAATAAAATTGATAAATATTTTATATACATACATTTCACATTAAGTTACTTTTAGCCATATATATACATATAGTTTATAAACCATGCCTAGGCTAAGTAGAAAATCTGGTAATCTTAGACGCGTCGCAGCTAGAAGAGGAATGCACGTACTTCGTGGAGAGGAAGAATATCGAGCACTTCCACAAACCCAAAATACATTAGACCGCAATATGGACACATTTTAGCTCTATAGAGCAAATTAGAAACACTGCGGAACGTAGATCTCGCCGTGGAAATGCAGAGATTCGCTCAGCTGAGCGAATATTCAATTCAAAGTAGAGCAAAGTGGAAATACCGATCCCCCCGCAGTAATCCAGGGAAAAGGCACCGAGGACAACAAAAGAAATACTCTTGCTCGTAGAACTGTCCGTAGAAGAGCTGGGGTAGAAAGCTCTAGACGAAGCCGTCAAAGTCAATTCCTAGTACATCGTCATAGCGTAAATTTACAAAATAGGCGAAATGAAAATGAAAGGCAGGCAGATAGAATTCGCTCAATGAGAGAAAGTGAGGGTCGGGAGAACGAATATATACTAAATGATTTAGGATTGGCAGATTTTCGACAAACATATTTAAGGAATATCAAGAAGGGACCAACAGAGGTTTGCATATGCTGCGGTGGGCTAGGTTTCCATACCAAGTACAGCCGTTAAATTTTAATATAGTCAAAGTCATCCAGATGTTGCATCTGCCTTTTATTTGCCCGATAAATTTCCCGTTGAAGATAGTAGCTATAAATTCTGTGCTACTTGCCGAAACGCAATTAAAAGGAAGACCCTTCCAAAGATATGCTTGGCTAATGGTTTAGATTTTCCTGAGCTCCCAGAATGCCTAAAAGATCTTACGCATTTAGAGGAACGCCTAATAATATCCTTTGGGATACCACGGTCAGAGTGTAATATGTTGTTTTTATATTGAAGTACGCCGATGGTTAGCGTAAAGTCAATAATAATTCTTTATTAAAAAGCCTTCTCTTTTATACAATTTCTTACTTCACCTGCGTATACATAATTACACTAATACTTACAAACGAAAAGTATTTACATTGTGTGCAAAGTCAGCAATAAGTTGGTAGTTCACATTGACAAACCGATACTGTCGATCAGTCATGCTGATCGATACGTGCGTTGGTCAATGTGACGAATTGAGTAATTGGGGACAAATGTAAGCAGATACGATATATGTTGTTGAACTCACGTTGGGTTCAACATAATTTATTTGGGTCAATATTTGTATATGCAAAGAATTGCATTGAAAGTGAAATGTATTCTGAGTAATGCTACACCATCCGCCTTAAGAATAGTCGTATACAATTGCAGACAATTGTGTACAGCTATTAAAAAGACTTAATGAACCACTTAAGGTTTGCTTGCGTTTACAAGATTTTAATTATTTTTCGTATGCCGTTGCAAAATATTGCATAACGGTAACTTAATATCGAAAGTAAAGAGTTTGTTTATGAGGTTTTTTATCTGTTTACATTTGTTTCCCATGTGTCTTTATTGTGCTGACTTCTCTTTTTTTTTTCTGAACACAACATGTTGTTTTTGTTTTCTTTGGCTCGCGTGCCTGTTTATTATTATGAGTAAAGTGGAGTGCTTATTTTTATTACTAAAGGTTCTCTACTGTTTTAAGTATTTTCTTATGAATTATAATTTCTTTATTTTTGTTGGTCTTATTGTTATTTCCTATGCTATGTGGTATTGAAGTAAAATTATTATTCTTATCAATGCTTTAACTTTATAGTTTCCGTTATATCTATGTTCTAACTTATGGGAGGCCTCTTCTCTAACTAATACTAAATCTCCTATGTTAATTTCCTTACTATAGATATTTTTATCATAATTTGTTTTCTGTTTTTCTTTAGCCTCTTTGACTAATTTCCTAAGCTCTTTGCTGTGCTACTTGAATTCTATATTTTACTTCTTTGTCGTAAGCTTCCTGATTGTACAATGGACTGATTTGAGTTTCTTTTAGGAATTCGTAATTCGGTGGATTTTTTGCAAATATTAGTTCAAAGGGACAATACTTATGTGTGGTTGACGGCGTCGTATTGTAACCATACGCGAAATACCTGAGGTATTCATCCCAAACGTCTTTGTCACTGGATATGTATGAACGTACATATATTCATTGAATGTCCGGTGACTGCGTTCTACAGTACTCAAAGTTTGATGATGGTACGATGTTGAAGATTTATGTTCAATTTTCAACAATTTACACAGTTCTTTGAATAAGCTATTTTTGTATTCTGTGCCCATGTCTGTCAAGATTGTTTTCATTTGTCCATAAATCAGGATGAAATGCTCAAACACGGCTTTAGCGACTGTTATTGCGTGTTTGCTTGGAACTGGGATAGCTACCAAATATTTGGTAAGATCGCATATAATGGTATACAACCTTTGGGGTTAGAGCGATTGTTAGTTTTTTGAGAACAGTGTCCAAGAAGGGGTCTGATGAGAAGTTGGGCACTTCGAAACATGTCATCCCATACCATCGCTGTGCATAACGTTGTAATTTTTCCTCTAATATCAATTAACAAACAAAACATAAAAATTCGAGCTTTGCTCCAACAACAATCACCATAACTAAATATAATTGTTACAGGTACAGTGCGGGTGCATAACAAATAACACGGAAGTATTGATATGCAAAAAAGCCCTTCTCTATCTAAAACTGTTCTATGAACGCGCTTAAAAATATTCCACTTTCCTTGAATTGACATATAAAATATATGCACCAAAGAATGTATAAAAGGAATAAGCAAATGGCATCATAGCTTAGTTGTTAGAGTACTCTAACAGCGGCTTTGGTGCAGACACTTGGGTTCGTATCGCACTGTCCGAGAAGGGGTCTGATAAGAAGTTGGGCACTTCGAAACATGTCATCCCATACCATCGCTGTGCATAACGTTTCCAAAAACCGAAAATACAATTTTTTTTCAAAAACTATTACCGCCAACATTTTTAGCGGACATTTTTGGGTCGGACAGGGTACACATGAAAATTTTTAAATCAAACGAAAATTTTTTATGAGGTCATGAAAAATACCTTAAAAATCAAAGTCGAAAAAAGTCAAAAAAATTTAATTTCGCAGGCTCGAAAATTATTTTTTTGGGTATGCGTAGTGGAATTTTTTTCCTGGGCCCAAACCCTATCGAAAAATCGATGGCGCGATATCGGTAAATAAATCGACCCAGTCTAATGTGTGTGGTCTTGAGAAGTTCGACCATATATCACGTTGGAGATCCAGTCTTCTGGGATGTCATATATTCGACTATTTTAAAGCCAGGAGCTGCATTTTTATTTTTCATTTAATGCTCACAAAAACGTCCCAATCTCTATGGCGCGATATACAACAGGTATATCATCATAAACCTCCTAAGAGATTTTTTTTGCGCCAAGCTTCTCTTCCAATTTGTGGTGTGCCAATTTGAATTTTCCCTACAAATTGGTGGGACCTACAGTTTTTTGCCGACTCCGAACAGCATCTACAAAGGAGACGAATTTTTGCTGAGAAGCCTGTCATGGCAGAAATACACTCGGAGAGTTTGCCAAACCACTGGCGAGGGGCGACCCCGTTTTGAAAAACTTTTTTCAAATCACTTTTGATGTTACCTGTACCAGGGCTGGAACCATGGACCTTCGGTGTGGTAGGCCGGCAACACTACCTTCACACCACGGCGGCCGCCCAATACCGTTACAATAAACTTAAATTTACGAGATCGGCCCGTTTGAACGACCTTATTGTACCTACATTTATGTCTGTCTCTTCGACTAGACTATTTTTTGTGAACACTATACGTACCTGGTACTCTATTCATAATGCTGTACGAAATATTTTAAACAAGAACAACTATAAACATGTTTTTATAACCACTTCGTAGAAAGTAGTAATAGTATATAGACTGACCATCTCATTAGCTTTAGATACCGATACAAATAGTATTATTCTTCAATATACATATGTTTGACTTAACAGTATACTCATATTTATTGGTTAATACTCATGTTTTGTAATCTGCAATGTAATATTTTTCCTTCATTATTGTTGTACTATAAAAGATGAAAAATCTTATTATACTAATATCCTGTTCAATAAATCAAATCAAAATCGCAACCGGCAGTTGTGTAATCATTCAAAGGTGTTTGAAAAATGTCAAACTCAATGTTCTTTAAAGAAAGGTTTACTCGTAAATCTTAAGCCATGAATAAAACAAGTAAGGAAGTGTAAGTTCGGGTGAAACCGAACATTACATACCCAGCTGTGCACTTGAAACGCGGTTATGGTTTGTTTTGTGTGGTTAATGGTGTTAAAAGGCTGCGCAATAATACATATGAAGATGGTTCTATCCTGGAATCCGTTTAAAAGAAGCAAAAAGGATACAGAGGCTAACACTAATGACCTTGAGCGTGTAATAACGCAGTTATCCTTCAGATATGCGGATTTCCCTACAAAAACTGTTTATTTTAAAATAAAGATATAATAGAACAATAAACTAAACACGTAAGTGCTGTTTTACTAAAAGGGTTGTTTCTTACCTGTCTATGCAATAACCAAAAACGCATCGCTGCAATAGTACTGTGTGTTACATAGTAGCAGGTAGTAAATAATTTAGGCTTTGTTAACTGAGGAATTAAAGTTTTTGGTAACCATTGTCCTGTTAAATATCTATGTGGAAAGGTTTGACGAGCGACCCAAAGTTTGAGTAAAAAGTTAACTTTTAGCTTAGTATTATAAGGCCGCCTAAAAATTCAAACGCGTTTTTTTCAAAACGTTATAAAAACACAAAAAATTTTAATAAATATATATGTAAATTAAAAGAGTGCTAAAGCGGAATATTGATTACTTATAGAAGATAAACGAAAGACTAATTATTTAAAGAGAGTAATTACTGTTATTTTTTTGTGTTCAAAATTTAAACGCGTTTTTTTTCAAAACGTTACAAAAAAGTTCGAAGAAAAACATTTACTAAAGGAGTGATTTGTGTTCACGTTATTATCAAAATTGTGTGGAAGCAGTTTGAAAGATATCCATAAAAAAAGTTTACAGTGCAGACGGAGGAAGGACCCAATTTCCACCATCACCAGAAAATCCCCAAAAATTTGGATAAAGTAAAACAAAATTGATAAATATTTTATATACATACATTTCACATTAAGTTACTTTGAGCCATATATATACATATAGTTTATAAACCATGCCTAGGCTAAGTAGAAAATCTGGTAATCTTAGACGCGTCGCAGCTAGAAGAGGAATGCACGTACTTCGTGGAGAGGAAGAATATAGAGCACTTCCACAAAATTCCCAAGTACGCTCTACCGAGCGCAATATGGACACATTTTAGCTCTATAGAGCAAATTAGAAACACTGCGGAACGTAGATCTCGCCGTGGAAATGCAGAGATTCGCTCAGCTGAGCGAATATTTAATTCAAAGTAGAGCAAAGTAGAAATACCGATCCCCCCGCAGAAATCCAGGGAACAGGCATCGAGGACAACAAAAGAAATACTCTTGCTCGTAGAACTGTCCGTAGAAGAGCTGGGGTAGAAAGCTCTAGACGAAGCCGTCAAAGCCAATTCCGAGTACATCGTCATAGCGTAAATTTACAAAATAGGCGAAATGAAATGATAATTTTTTCTTTTAATCTTAATCTATCAACCGTATTTGTTGTTAGGTTAAGTAGCTATTTCTTTTCTTTTCCTAAGTTGTTTGTCTCCCCGTTTCCTTTTTTGGATTTTTACAGGGGTAGGTATTTTTGGAATTTCTTCTTTTTTATTAAGCTTGTTCCTTCGCCGATACTCTTCTATGGTAATCGGTGTCGGACCTTGCTGTGTAGCTTTACGACTCTCGAGGATTTGTTCGGAAATTTTTATAAATTCTTTAATAGTGTCTTCGCACTTTTTGAAAATTCTATTAAATTCCTCGTGAGTCGTAATCTCCTGCATTATATTTTATAAGCTTTCTTTTCTTTAGCATGAACTTGCCTAACTGAATCTGTATTTAACCGAAATATTTTATTCGTGTTACAAAATTTTATTGGCGCATAAGCAAAATGCAGTAACTACGCTATTAGTTCTTAAATTTTGTATTCTTAAATTATCCCTAAGCAAAATAAAATGTTGCTATTGGTTTAGCGGCCGTGAGGCATGCTCAAATTATTCTAAATATACTTAACTCGCCGTCTTGCTGCCAGTCTTGCTGCCAGTCATGCTGCCAGTTCCCTTGTCTTCGGCGCTAACTTGCAAAATTCCATTAACATCAATTTCAAATGACACTTCAAATCTTTTCCTTGTAAGGATCACCATGTAATGTTCTCTACGAATGCTGCCCCTATTGCCATGTCATCGGTGAAGTTGTGCAGTCCAGCGCCCATTATAATCATCCAAACATGCTCTCAGTGATTCATGCGGCGAGTGAACATGCCCATGCCCTTGATGTGATGATTCGTGCTCACGTAATATTACAGTCGGTACTGAATCAGTGGTTATAGCACGTGCTTTGGCGTTGCCATTCGTGGTTACAATGGAAGTATAGGTTAGGCTGGCAGGATCGCCATGTAATATGTTGTTTTTATATTGAAGTACGCCGATGGTTAGCGTAAAGTCAATAATAATCCTTTATTAAAAAGCTTTCTGTTTTATACAATTTCTTACTTCACCTACGTATACATTATGACACTAATACTTACAAACTAAAAGTATTTACATTGTGTGCAAAGTCAGCAATAAGTTGGTAGTTCACATTGACAAACCGATACTGTCGATTAGTCATGCTGATCGATACGTGCTTTGGTCAATGTGACGAATTGAGTAATTGGGTGACAAATGTAAGCAGATACGATATATGTTGTTGAACTCCCGTTGGGTTCAACATAATTTATTTGGGTCAATATTGGTATATGCAAAGAAATGCATTGAAAGTGAAACGTATTCTGAGTAATGCTACAAGAGCTCATTGAGGGTAGCAGTTGTTAACATTCCTATTTCAGTTAACGAAAGTGTTACTTCCCTCCCAAGATCATTCGATCAAGCGCATGTGATTCAAATCCATTTAAGAAGACGTATGGAGTATAATCATGACTATATGACTGATACCATACGTCCTGCGAAAATTATGGAAGCCTTGCGATATTTAGTGAATACTCCATTATTTCAAGAGTACAATATACATATTAATGAAGAGTGGGTTGCAGGGTTTGGTGATAATGAAGAAATTCCATTTATTGTATCTATTGAACATGTACCCGTGCTTCAAAATTTGCGACATTGCCCAGCAGAGAATAATTCCCCCCTTAGAACCTGCGATTGAAAAAATAAACCAAGGTGGGTTCGAGACCCTTCTCGATAATGTTCCAGAAGAAAATATGTTCATAAATCCTTTGACAATTTCACCAGGTGAAGGCCACTGGATATCATTCGAGACAACAACTCTGAAGAACTTTCACAGATGAAAGCTCTTCACGCGAACTTGTACAGATACATACAGCAAGATTGTTCGATCTGAGATTCGCCGCTACGATAGAAGGGCTTGTACTATTCCTTAGCTTTTCTATAATTACAAGAAGTTAGCACTGCTTCAGGTTAAGAATAGTACATCGATTCGCCTACGAAAGTTTTCTGGAAGCAATCGAATTACGGCCCAAAATGTTTTAAATGAAAATGTTGTTCAGAATTTGATCTAGAATGACGATGGATACAGAGTTCTTAAAGGTGTTAGATCTCCCCCAGCTCACTACGAGGCAGAGAAAAAAAGGCAATTGCCATGATCCGCCAATTCGGCCTTCCAACCTTTTTTATAACGTTGTCTGCTACTGAATCTCATTGGATCGAATTACTGGTTATTTTGGCTAAAACTGTGGACTCAAGAACTATTTCTGAAGAAGAGGCCAATAATTTATCTACACAAGAACGATATCATCTAATTCGCTCAGATGCAGTCACATGCGGTAGATATTTTGACTATCGTTATCGTCAGTTGCTTAAGCTTTTTAAAGACGAGCATTTTGTTGAGCATTTTTATTGGCGGATTGAATTCCAACAAAGGGGCTCACCTCACGTGCATGGCATGTATTGGCTGAAGAATGATTTTAAGATCGATCTTATCGCTTATTGACAAATATGTCTCTACAGATGGATCCATAAGTCATTTAGAAAATGTCATTGAGTAACATAACCATAGCCGATCCTGTACCAAAGAAATAAGAGGACAGGAATTTTGCCGATTTGGTATACCATATCCACCTATACCTTCCACCCAAATCTTATTACCACTTCCAGATGACATAGAAAATTTAGAAATACATAGGGAAAGCTACTCAAAGATTTAAAATCTTTTAAGTTCTAATTTAACTTCTTCTGCGATTTCCTGTTGAAATAATTTTGAAGCTTTTCTCTCTGATACGAGAATAAATTTGTCATTCGATGTCTATTCACTTGCTCTCAGATCAATTTTAATGAAACCTAAAGTTTTTCTTAAAAGGAAGTTCCAAGACCGCTCAATTAATGCTTATAACCCGGTTATCTTAGAACTACATAGGGATACTCAATTCATATTGGATGCATATGCTTGCTGTTCCTACATCATAAATTATATTAATAAATCAAATAGGGGAATCTCTAGGCTTTTAAATGAGGCAATGGTAGAAGTTAATACTGGAAACTAGACAATCAAGCAGAAACTTCAGCATATAGGATATACATTTATTTCCGGAACAGAAATTTCCGCCCAAGAGGCAGTTTATTGCTTCATCTTTCGGAAGCTAGCAATGCAGAAATAAATATTAATACCTCTAGTCCTGAAGAACGAGTGCGGATAGTAGAACCTAGAGCACAACTTCAGAATCTTGCTGAAGGTTCCACCGATAATTTTGCGGCGGGTTTATTAGAACATTATACTGAGAGGCCCACCCTTCTTGATAATGTTTGTCTAGCTGATTTTGCAGCTTTGTTTACTTTTGTAAAAGCAGCTAGAACTGCACAAGCTAACTCCGATAATGAAGAAGATATAGAAGGCGAAAATTCTTTAGTTCGGCGAGTAGCAACTCCATTGAGGGATGGTAGTGGTTATGTAAGGAAACATACCAAACCGTGTGTGGTTCGGTTAAGAAGGTTTAGTCCAGACACGGCTAGGAACGATTATTTCAGAGAAACGGCAATGCTCTACCAACCGTGGCGGGATGAACAACGGGATATTATAGATAATAATAATGAGCAAACCTGCGTAGAAAATCAAATTGCTATAGAGGAAAATCGAAAAAAATATGACGTGTTTGAACAGAGGCAGCTCGAAAAAGTTCTGAACAGATTAAGGGAGGAGGAAATTCTCATACCAGTTGAAATAGATAGACCAGATATTGTTGACAAAGAGTTTTGACGTAGAGTGGTTCTTACCGTGTTCGTGATTTGCGTACTTTTTACTTTATCTTTTGTTTTACGTAGTATTATAGAGTTTACTATGTTCAATGTCTCTGCTAGTGGTATTGATGTGTATAGATCTTTTATGTCGAAAGATACAAATTTGCTGTCCTTTGTCACTTCAACGGTCCTAAGTTTGTTTATTAGTTCTAACTAATACATCTGAACTATTTTCAATTCAACAATAAAACATACAGACAAACAAACGGACTTGCGATGGGAAACCCAACATCGGCTTTTCTTATGGAAGCGTTTATGCAAAACTTGGAAAAAGAGTATATACAGGAATATAACTCCAAATTAGGAGTGTTATTTTACGCAAGGTACGTGCATGATATCATATGCGTTTTTAGTACCAACAACGAAGAGCAAGTACTGGGAACATAAAATTCACAATGGAAACCGAAGAAGACGGAGGAATCAATTATCTGGACCTCACAATAAGTATTGATAAAGCTACCAATAAATTCAACTACGACATATATAGGACACCAACGGCCACCAACACAATAAAACATAATACCTCGAACCACCCACAACAATATAAAAATGCAGCGCTAAGGCACTTAGTACAAAGATTGGAAAGAACACTTCTTACACAAGAAGCATATAGAAGAGAGCTTGGAATAATATATAACATCGCTACAAACAACGGATATAAAAAAGCACTAGTAGATAAACACAAATCTTAGAGAGAAAAAAAGAAACAATGGAGAAGAAAGTACACAAACCTGGACGACAATGACATATACTGGAAGGGCAACACATAAATTAGCAAATTTTCTTAGAAAATACAACATCAACACAGCGTTCAAAACATCGAACAATTTAGGACGGAAGCTAAGAACCAAAACTAACTCAGAAGATGCGTTTAGCAGCCATGGTGTATACAAGCTCACTTGTGAATGCCAGCACAGTTACATAGGACAAACAGGACAACAAGTAAGAACGAGGTTCAGAGAACACATTAGAGATTACAACAAAAAGACACGGAATCCAACCATCATACCAGAGTCCAACTTTGCGAATCACATGGTGGAGAATAAATGCCCCCCCGGAAACATCAAAAAAAAAGTCAAGGTCCTACATGTACAAGCAAAAGGCCGACGTCTGAACGTACTTGAAAACATGGAAATCTGCAAACAAAAAATATTCGACGGTATAATAATAAACGAACAGACAAACACTGTTTCCGACACAATAATGTTTTTAGCGTGTGCCAGTATTCGGAGCTTCATGCGTATGCTGATGACATCCAACTCTATACGTGTGGACCTTCAAGCCAACCTAGTCAGGTGTCTGAAAATCTGAATTCAGATTTGTTGGCAATGTCTCAGTGGGCGTCCGCCAATGGTTTAGTACTCAATTCCAATAAATCGTTCGTTCTTGGGGTTGTTAGTAAAAGAACTAGAACGATTAACCTCTTTCCTCCGACACATTTAGGCGATGAAACTCTGGAGCTAGTTACAAGGTCAAAAACTTGGGTTTTACAATAAATTCTACTCTTTCATGTAGTGATCACGTCAACCCTGTTGTTAGAAAGGTATATACCACTTTAAGAAATCTAAGATACTCGGGTTTTTATACTCCAACTGAAACCAGGCGCCAGCTTGCCCTGCAATTAATTGTACCTATCATAACATATTCCGAATTAGTTTATAGCAAATTTGATAGCCTCTCGGCCCGCAAGATTACCCTCTTATTTAATAACGTGATACGGTACGTTTATGGCCTGTCCAAATTTGATCACATTTCTGAGTTTAAAAATCGACCTTTGGGTTGTGACATTTTGGATTACCTTAAAGCCAGGAACTGTATTTTTCTCTTTAATTTAATGTCTTTGGGAGTCCCCAATTATCTTTATACGAAGTTGGTTTTTACCAGATCTGCTCGGGTAACTGACCTAATAATTCCTTACTTCCGCTCGCTGGCTTCAGCAAGACTATTCTTCGTCAACGCGGTTCGCATTTGGAGCTCTATTCCTGACAATATAAGAGGAAGTTTTAACAAAACAAATTTCAAAACATCTATTTTAAATTATTTTTGCGAATGATTATCTAAGATGATCTGACCATGTGCCAATAAACTTTTGACTTTACTTTACTTTATTTTTTACTTTTACTATTTAATAACTATTATTATTGATTGTTTTTAGTGTTTATATGTTTTTCTTTAATGTGTTTCTGTAATATTATTATTATTATCTTTTATGATATCATAATATTAGTTATAATTTGTCTTAACGTTTCTTTTTCCAAATTTAATATTGTACTATAAAAGATGAATATCTTATTGTACTAATATTTCTTTGAAATAAATAAATTGAAAATTGAAATTGAAATATTCGAACCTTTAAAATTGGTTTACCAAAAACAAAGCACCCACTCAGGTACAACAAACAAATACGCACCGAGAAATAAACACAAAACAGCAAAAGATCAAAAACAACAAACGAGCAATAACGGTCAAACAACAAAAATCACCAACTTTTACCCACCTCAGCCAACCACCGAACCAAAACCGATCGATGCAAACCACCCCTGTTTCTGAATGTACACACGCAACACATGCACACACGTACACAAACAGACACCCATTCTGACGTTACCTGCTACCTACTATAAATAAAAGACAAACGACAACAACAGATCAGAACGAAAATCGACACTGATGATGGCACAACGCCAAAAACCGGTTTGTCTCAAAACCAAATTTGACAAGGGATGACGAAAAATTTTTCCAATATACATCAATTACAAACTCAACAAAACAAAATATAACTAGTGTATCTAGATCTGATTGTAGCTTATTTCTATCTTCAAATGACATGAAAAGCTTTACGTCGTCAGCATACATTAACATTTTTGAAAATTTTATTATTGTAGAAATGTCATTTACAAACAACAAGAACAGAATCGGGCCAAGATGGCTTCCTTGAGGAACCACCGCAGAGACATAAATGACATCGGATTCCAAATTTTTAAACACTACTCTTTGTGTCCTGCCACTAAGGTAAGAAGAGATACACCGATTGAGACCCGGCTGGAAGCCCAACTGATCGAGTTTATGAATAAATAATGAGTGACACACTTTGTCAAAAGCTTTGCTGAAATCCGTATAAATAACGTCGGTGTGCAGATTTTTTCTAAAGCCATTTGGGACATGCCTGGTAAACTCAAGTAAATTCGTAACTGTGAACTTTCCCTTACTGAACCCATGTTGGCAGTCAGCCATAAAAGTAGAGATCGGACCCGTAAGTTGATTTGTAACAATAGCTTCAAACAATTTTGCGATGGCAAAAAGCTAGAAACGCCACACTTTAGTAATAGATTGAACAAATGGATAAGGGGTTGGTAAATATGGTACGCACACTTTTTCAAGAAACATGTAGGAATCTCCTTTTAAGGTTTTGAGGTAAATTAGAACATCTTTGGCGCATATAATTGGTGAATTAATTAAATTTGTCCGGATATAGTTTATAGGGATACTTTTGAAAGTTTGAATTGGTGACGGCAGAATAGTTAGAAGTGAAAAATTGAGCAAAGAAATTTGCGATATCTTGATTATCACTAGATATAATGTCTTGATATTTCATGGCTAAGGGAAACCCTGATACTTTACGTTTATAATTTCTATCTCTATCTCTATGGCGCGATATACAATAGGTATATCATCATAAACCTCCTAAGAGATTTTTTGCGCCAAGCTTCTCTTCCAATTTGTGGTGTGCTGATTTGAATTTTCCCTACATATTGGTGGGACCTACAGTTTTTTGCCGACTCCGAACGGCATCTACAAAGGAGACGAATTTTTGCTGAGAAGAAAAACTTTTTTCAAATCACTTTTGATGTTACCTGTACCAGGGCTCGAACCATGGACCTTCGGTGTGGTAGGCCGGCAACACTACCTTCACACCACGGCGGCCGTTTATAATTTACGAAACCATAAAATGACTTTGGATTGAAAAAAATGTCTCTTTTGGTTTTAAAGACATAAGCTTTATAGCACTTTTTATTTAAATCTATGTACTTTTGATTTAGAATAGAATACACTAAGCAATGTTTGTTTAATTCGGATTTCTTATATAAATGAAATGATCGCGTTTTCCTATTTTTTAGAGCCTTAAGCTCTTTGGTAAGCCAAGCTTGCGTAGGATGATCATAAGTTAATTTACGTTTAGGAATAAACTTCTCTAATAGGCATAGATAGTTTGATTGAAATGTGAGACGTTTAGATCGATATCACTACCAAATTCAGGCCAAGTTAATTTAGACAGTTCTTTATTTAATTTCTTGCAGTTGGCTTTGGAAAAGTTAAAATCAAAGCTACTACCTGAGTATCATTGAGTACATTGGCCTTTACTAATGGTTTCGTAGACTATTTCCATAGATGGGTGGTAAAGCAACAGGGGATTAAGGGATTCCTGTAATTCGTCATCCAAATACTCCTAGATTGCAAAAATTGTAATTGAAAATAACTAATTTTTTTTAATAAAAGCACCAATTACCTCCTGGAATCCCGCTTCTATGGTGCCACCATCGCCACTGACAAGAGCAGCTGGAAAGAACTCCAGCACCTCCTTGTCTATGCCTTCCAGTGGCGCCGGAAATTCGGTGGCAGACCGATTTCCAGTGGCTTGGTTAAATCTGTTGATGGCGGCCTGCTGCTTTTTGACGGATGATTTCCAGTCTGCCCAACACTGTTAAAATAAATTTATAACGGCTATGAATTCAAACATATACACACCATATATAACATGTATAATATAAATATAACGTTGGTAATTCTATACGACAGCACGTAACTGCTAATATACGTCCAAAAATCTCGGGAAAGGTTTCAAACGACGCAGGAATTAAATAATTTGTTTCAGTGAAAAGTTATTAGCAAAAAACCCAAAATTGGCTTAGGTCCGATCCCATATAGGGGGCTTGATCCAAGGTATTTATGTGCACAACACCTTTCGGCGTAGGCGGCCTTCGGCCGCGCTTCAAAAAAATAACCCTTAGCCGGTCCAACACCGGCTACGCGGCCCACAATATTTCTGCGCAGAACACATTTCTGCACTTTTCCGTACACCCTAATCTGTGATTACAACAACCACATGAAATTGACACAAAATTTTCAATTTTGATTGCAAATATCTCTAAACAAACATAAAATATCGAATTTCCGCTTTCGGATTATTGATAGGGAGATTAAAGCCCGTCGTTTGATACATTTCCCGAGATTTTTGGACGTATATTAGCAGTTACGTGCTGTCGTATAGAATTACCATAACGTTTTCATTTTACATATATAGGTAATAAATAAAGTAAACATAAAGTAAACTAACCTTTTTCCACTGGTCACCCGTCTTACATGCTGCGCCACATGCATTAAGCTCCGCCGCCACTGTTTCCCAAACAGCCTGTGCCGATTTGCCGCTATTTGGTCCACCAAACTGCCCCATAGCCACATTTCTATGGCCACGTAAAATTTCCAAAAGCTTTTGCTTTTGGTCTGTGGAAATTTTGCCAGTACGTACTTTTTTCTGTAAACAATATGTATTAATATTTTGCGAACAATAGTAAAATTGTTTGGCCTTACCTCACTCATTTCTGTTTTTGCGCCAGATATCACTATATTTTTTGTGTATAATATGATAACGAAAACAATAACGAATATTATAACGAAAATGATTATCACCACACTTACAGAAACACCGCCGTTAATTACACTACTCAATTCGTTATTTCGTTCGTTATAATGCATAACGAAAGTTACATAAACGCACTACAGGAAAGGTTTGGAGTAAAAAAAGGTTAGAAAAAAGCAGCGAAGTTAAACCTAAATTATGAGGCTGGTCACATTGGAGGTAACATCAAAAGTGGTTTGAAAAAGTTTTTCAAAACGGGGCTCGGTCATTCGTCAAACTCTCTGAGTGTATTTCTACCATGATAATGCATCGGGGAACAATTTCCACCGCCTGTTATAATCCTATATGTGTATCTGTGCCCCTCGTTTTTGAGTGGAAATGGAAAAAAAAGACAATTTTCCATTTATGGGGTACGATCGCCAAACGAATCTAGGACAGGTTCCAAATTGGAAGTTTACCCAAGTGTGTATGCAAGTCGTCATCCGCGCGTCTTATTTAGTCTTTTTATAAAGAAAAACAAATAAGGAAAGCACTGTATGCGGCTGTGCCGAAGGATTTATACCTTTCATGAATACGCATCACAGTTTTAAGTATCCAGCCTTTACTTACAGTAAGTACAAACTATGCAAAATTTTACGATCTTACCCTGCTAATTTAAGGATACATAGTCCAAACCCCGGTTATCGGAAAAAGTGTTGTATGGGGGCTATACGATACATAGTCCCAATCTTAAAAATGTTCACCAACCACATTAGATATGTAATAAGTACAAAATCTGCAAACTTTAACGTTCCTAGCTATTTAATTGCAAGAGTTATAGCCCAAGCCCCATTTATCGAAAACAATCGATTGTATGGGAGCTATATGTTATATTTGTCCGATATGGCTGATTTTCACTAGCCACATTACGTATATAATAATATGTATGCGGGCTATGCGTTTTATTGGCCCGATCTTGCTGGTTTCGACAAGTGATTAATAAGTTGAGTTTTTAATAAATTATTGCCAACAAGTTATTTATTGGTTTGAATCGACTTTAAAAAACAGACTAAGTTTTATTTATTTTCTACTCTAGATGTAAAGTATCTAGCTTTAGCCACCAATTGTTGATTCTTGTTTACCACAATTTGTTGCGGACTGTTTACCATAATTTGTTGCTGACTGTTGTTTAGCAACATTCTAAATACGGTGATCCGGTATCAGCGTTTACCAAGTGTTTGCCTGATGGTGCTCTGGTCCATAGGCTCATTGTCCAATTTATAGCTCGTAAAGAATTGCGTTAAGTCCTCTCCTATTAAACACGATCGCCCTCGATCGTTAATAGAATGGTAAATCATTAAATTGTTTCTAGGTTGGGATGGTGATAGTTTCTACTGGCGGATAGGCTTTTTGACTCATGCTATGGTTTTCTGTTTCGTCTGGTGTTGAGAAGATTTGAGACATCTCATGATTTCCGAAAGTGTGCTGTGCAATCGTTTTACTTGTCCGCTACTGGTGCTACTATAAGGAGGTGTGGTATAAATATTAATGGACATTTGGTATCTAAGTAAGAATGTGATTGCGGCAGAGTTAAGGCATTATTCGTTGTCAACTATTACTAGGTTTGGTATTCCGAACGTGACCATAATTTCACTGATTGGATCTTTAATGTGCTATATTGCTGTAGAATATATCTTTTTAACCTGGGCATATTTATAAAATTTGTCAATGACAGTAAGGATTAATTTTTTTCACTGAAGTATATGTCAACATGACCTATTTCGCCTGGAGAATGTGGAATAGGTGTTGGTTGAGTTTGCGGTTTAACTGGATGTCTATCATATTTCTGTGCATGACGAATTGAACATTGTTTGACAAACTTTTAAATTTCCGAATGCATGCTTGGGAAGTAGAATTTCTGCAAGATTTGTATCTGGTTTTCGCGACTGTTTCTGTATATTCTTTGATTTTCTTTAATGAATATTTGTTCCTGATCAGTTTCTGATGCGGTGCCCTGAAGTAGAGTTTGTGTTGTGGATATATTTCTTGAATCCGTCCCATCAAGCTTTCTGTCGTGTATAGTCCGTTGGTAAGTGCTGGGTCTAAGTATCGCTTGAATATGTCTATGATGTCCTGTGTAGAATAGTCTGGTTTTTAATAGTTTGTCTGTGGAAGCTAGGGAATGGTCTCTGGAACGAGTAACTGTTCACGTTTCCAAACATTAGAAATAGTTGGTTATTAAAAGCATTTATTGGGGCTTCGATAGCTATCGTTGCTATGTTCTGTAGTTGTAAGTGTGTTTATGTTAGTCGGTGGGGGTCTGAAAAGTGTGTCTGCTACGAGGCTAGTTTTTCCCGGTTTATATTTCATCTCATTGTTATATTCTTCAAACATGCATTTCCATCTCTTTATTTTTCCATTGTGATATTTGTTACTCAATGCAAAAGTGAGAGGCTGATCCGTACAAATAGTTTCTAAGGGACGTGAGAGCTCAGATGATTGCCAACATTTCCTTTTCATTTGCGGCATAGCTCTCTTCTGTTTTATTTAACGATCGGGATATGAAGGTTATTGGTTTACCTGCTTGCTCAGGGGCAGCCCCTAGAGCGTAGTTTGATGCATCGGTAGTGAGGTGGAAATCCTGTTTGAAATTTGGGTATGCTAGTACGACTTGTTTTGATATTAGTGAAGATTTAATTTTATTGAAAGCGTCTAGGGCGCTTTTATCGAGCAGAACTAGCTTTTGGACACGATTCCATCTTCCCCTCTCAAAACCGAGGTTAGAGGTTTCGATAACTTGGCATAATCTCTGATGGAGCTTTGATAGTAGCCTGACATGCCAAGAAAATACCGTAAGTCCTTCAATGTCTTCGGACATGGAAATTCTTGAATTGCCTTTACTTTGGATATAATAAATTCAAGGAATTCGATTTCCTTACGGAAAAACTCGCACTTGTTTTCCTTCAGTGGAATCTGATGGAAGCTACTTTTAAAATCAGGAACAGAAAAATATATGTTGTTTCTCAGTTAAGAGACTACTTTGTTAATTTCTGGGCTTGGGTATCTGTCGGCTATTGTTAGAGTATTTAGTTTCCTGTAGTCTATTACGAGTCTGTATTTTTTTTGTCCAGAATCATCTAGCTTTTTAGGTACAGCCCACACGGCTGAGTTGTAATAATTCCATGTTTTAGTAGGTTTTCTATTTCCTCCTTTACAAAGTCTCTCATTGCCAGAGGGTAAGGGTAATATTTGGTATATACTGGGGTATCCGCAGAGGTTCTAATTTCCCCTACTACGGTGGTGGTATAAGTGAGTTTCTTTTCTGGTAATAAATACGTTTGGATATTTCTTTGTTAGGTGGTTTATGTGTTGTTTTTGCGAATGAGCAACCGGTGGATACGGTTGTTGCCTAATTTAAATTTTTATGTCATTGCGTAATATGAGGGTATCGTCGTAGATGTTAATAGTCGCACGAAGTTCCTTAAGGCGGAGTAATGGAAACGATACTATTACTTCGTCGAACGACTTGAGTGTGGGCAGTAAAACCAATTTTAAAGTACCGTCGTTTCTTCCAAATAATATTATGGTCGTGTGATGGGTGATTTGGATTTGTGCAGCTATAGAGTTTGTAAAAACTGGTTCGTGATTTGGTATTTTCTTTGGGACGTGTCAGGGTTGGATGTAGTTTTTACTTGACCCTGTGTCGATTAACATTTTGAGAATTTTTCCGTTCCTCGCCTTACATTCTACTTAAGGCAGCGAAGAACTGTTCATTCTAAAAACTGAATATACACATGGTACCTTTCTTCGGGTAGAGAATTTCCTTCAGCGTCAAGGCTGGTTGCCAATTTTCTTCGGCCGCCAATGCGGCTTCATACTCCTGTAGAGTAGGATTCCAGTCTGGTTGGTTATGTTGGTCGGGTTCTTATTGTTGTTGGCACTCTTGGGGCCACTGGTCTTGTTTCGTATCCTGTTGTTCGCCTTCTTCTGTATGGTAGTTCCTCTGTTGTTTAAGAAGAACATGTTGTATTATTATTAATTTGAGGTCGATTCATGTAGTTTATAGCTCTTGATTGTAGAGACTTATCGACGTTCATTGGTCTGTAGTGTTAAGTATCACGATAATTATTCATTGGAGCTTGGGGCGATAGTGATTCTCTAAATTTTGTGGAGGCATTTGCGACGATGGCATGTATGGCAATTGAAGATAAAATTCGTTGTTTGGTTTTTTGGGTGGAAGAGGTGTTCGGAAATCGTGAGATTTCCCATTTTGACCGCTGATGCTTAGCGCGTAGCGCGTAGTGCGGACGGAATTTTTGGTTTTCCAGTTTCGAGATTGAGTGAAGAGCTTGAGGAAGATCTGCTGGCTCTCTTATGCCAAGAAGTATTGGCAAGTCCCCTTTTAATATTCTTATGAAGGAATCGAGGCCTTTTTCATAGGTGCGTGTCAATAGATGGATAGATTCTGCACTAACTTTCATGCATACAAGTTTATTCAGAATAAATGAAAGGTGGGAATAATCCCGCTTATAGAATTTCTGAATAGTAAGGTTACCTTGCACTAAAGAAGTCAATTGGTATTCAAGGCTACCTAAATCTCGCTTATCAGCGTAGTGGAGAGTAAGGCATCTTGAGAAAGCCTTCCGGTCTAATGGTGTGCTGTAAGATTCGAGTGCGATGTCAGCGTTGACCACGACTTTGTTTCTTATAACATTAAGTATACCGTAATACTTCGGCGTTTCCTTCAAAGAGTTGTACTCTCCTGGGTTACCTGAGTAATCTCCCAGGCATTTTACCATGTCCGGTATTTTGTCAAGTTCCGTAATATTGCTTACATGGGTTACGTCACGTCCGTTATATTGGGAAAGTTAACATTTGGGTTAAGGGCTGCTTGACCATATTTCGTCCTTCTTGTCTCTTTATTTTATTAACTAATTCTGTCACTATATTGGTTAGTTGGTCCATGTTAAATGAAACAGAAGAGTTAGCAGTTGGTTGCGAGGAATGGTTCAGCACAGGTGGCCGGAATAAAGTAGCAACGGGCTTTGAAGATACCGGTCCCCTAAAGAACCGGAAGACAGCATCCTTCCCAGTTCCTAATCTTAGAGGTGAGTGCCCTGGTATTGTGAACGTGTCCATAAAATACAATTAAAAGGAACTTAATCCAAAAGAAAACTAAATATACTCGTACATGTATAAAAATAAAATGAAAAAGGTAAAAGTGAACTAAAATTAACATACCGTAACTTACCCATACTATAAAACTAAATATAAAGTAATAAAACGCCTTAAAAAAATGACGAAAGTAAAAATTAAAATGCATGAATAGGAAAAATTTTTATAATAAAAACAACACGAATTTGTAAAAATGTGTGTATCCATGTATGCATCCATGGATAAATAGTTACACTCCCATGCATACATACTCGTACAAGCAAATAACATATTAAAGACGCTTTCACATGCACCCGTTTTTTTCTTGTGTTTTTGTATCTAGACCCCAAAGTCCTTTCTCTTACCCCGACAGGAAACTGCTGGACAGCCAGAAGTAAAAGCCTAAAGCCGCGGACTACCCGTTTCAAACAAGCGCCCATAGAAGCAGCAATAAAGAAAAACAGCAGAACACCACAAAAGGGGTAGTACGAGTATAAGTGATCCCACGGGAGAAGGGAACTGGACGACACGTCTTGGGCAGTGATACACGCCCGTTCCTGGTACAGTGGTACTCCATCATCGTTCATAGGGGTAGTATATGACAACCGGGAAAAGGCAATGCTAAATTGATTTTAGCGAAAGAGAAGAAGAAGAGAGATATGCTTTTTACTTTTTGAATATTTGAGTTTAAGTTTCTTTCGATTGTTTGCCATAAGTCGAATTTGGTTTGCTTGTCTTACTAAATTTTAAATTCGAGACAACCTTTAGGTACCCGTCACTTTATCACCTTTTTCTTTAACATCCAACATTCGTATTAGTTATATTTAGAATTTTTTCTCTCATTTAATTTTTGGCACACTTATCTTTCCTTTTCCTATTTTGCCGGCCAGTCAATTCTTTTTTATTTCTCGTCATTTTCCTGTTTTTAGTATTCTTTTAACTTCCATTAATCGAAATCGTTTGTTTTTACTCTTTTTGGGTACTTATATTAAATCACCCTTTTCTCACTTTTACTGATTTTTCTATTACCCATTCATCTCGCCTTCATCTAACTATTATTCTTTTGCTTTTTTCATAATAATTTTTCCATTCGGCGCCGTATTGTGGCGGTTGTGTTGATGGCCCACCACACCGAAGGTCAGATGTTCAATCCCTGGTACAGGTAACATTAAAATAGGGTTAAAAAAGGTTTTTCAAAACTGGGTCGTCCCGCGGCAATGGTTTCACAAACTCTCCGAGTGTATTTCTGCTATGGAAAGCTTCTCAGCAAAAATTCAGCTGCTTTGGAGATGCCGTCCGAAATCGGCAAAAAACTGTATGTCCCGTCAATTTATAGGAAAAATTAGAAGCAGTACACCACAAATTGGGAGAGCAGCTCGGCCTTAATCTCCTCAGGAGGTATATAAAGCGCCAATCTTTTTTTGTATCACTACAAATCTTAATTCCACTTAGCTTTGAAGTCCGAATAACCTTTGTAGGTCAATTATTACTTCTCCTACTTTTTAGTGAGTAACAAGAAAAATAAGGGCCTTCCAACATAGAATCCTCTCTTGGTAGGAATACATATGTATGTATTGCAGTAGTGTAGTGTAGTGTTGTAGAGAACAACTGCTACTTGTCAGCCCCAAATTAAAGAAACAATTTTGTGTAAAGAAAAGAAAAGAATAAAACAATTCGAATTTGACCGCCGACCTAAAAGTAAATTATTTAAAATTTGTCTAAAACAAAAACGTTCGAAGCGCTTTCTTTAATAAAAATAAAAAACAATGAGCAGCGAAAAATAAATGCTGAGAAATATACCCTCATGCAACTTAAGGCATGGTCCACCAACGTTGCCAGTGTCGTTAAGGCATCTCTTACATCTAGATTGAGCGAGCTTTCAGAGGAGGCACGCGGTATATGCCCAAATCATGATAGGCATGGGGAAAATCCTGGCACTAGTACCAGATCGAATGATGCCGGCGCTCACGACGACAATGCAAAGGACAAAGTAAGCGGCTATAACAAAGACAACGGCAACTGATCGAAAAACAAAGACAACGGCTCCAGCAACGAAGACAACGGCAATGGCGGAGATAGCATAGACGTCGCAAACGATGGCAACGGCTCTCCCGACGGCAACGTAAACGCCACAGGTGGCAGCAACGACAACGAAGGCGATAACGGCGCACGTTGCGATAATAACATCTTATGTTTAAATAACAGTGTACAGTGTGAAACATTAACCCCTCAAAACACAGATACACCAAATGACTACAATATATATAAGGTAAAACTCTTGGAAAAGAGTTGCTTAAGTTAAGGCTAGAGATGGAAAAGGCAGGCACATCTCGCAACATGAAAAGTGGCTTGCCACTCGAGACAATAAAAGAGCTCATGACCAGTTACGATGGCAGTGATGGATTTGATGTATGGTGTTCTCAACTACGCCATTTTCAACGCATACTCAGAATTGACGACAAAGCCTTAAATTTAGTGGTCGTTCTCAAATTGAAAGTCGCAGTACTGACTTGGTACAACTCAAACAAAATGATCACAAAAAGCGTCGACGAAATTCTCCAGGAGATGACGACACTATTCGCATCAAAATGAAATATTTTGAAAAGACGACGCAATTTCGAGAAAAGAATGTTAGTAGATGGTATTTCCGATACCCAACTACGTGTGCAAGCAGCCATACAAATCTTCAAGTCAGTCAATGAGTTAATCATGGCGTTCCGCATGATACAACTACCACAACGCGCTGCAGCCAAACCAACACCAGAGAGACTAAAATGCTACAATTGCAATTGTTCGGGTCATAAGTTAAATGAATGCAGAAAACCGAGACGTGATCCAGGGAGATGTTTCGCATGTGGTGAGCGAGGTCATTTCGCACACCCTAATGTTAATATTGTTATAGAATGTCTATCGATTCAGGGAGTCAAATCAGCCTAATGAAAGGTGGTCTCATGCCCAAAGGAATATATTTAAGAAAAATTAATACAAAATATTTTGGAATTAATAATACAATGTTAAATACTATTAGAAGTATAAATTCTTAGGTTAACGTTATTAATAAAAAGATATTAACCCTGATGAACCGATTAGTTATTCAGTTATTTTAGGCAGAACGTTTATTGAATCAAGTGGAGCAAAGCTCCAAACGGGAACGTTTGTTGAAGGCAATACGTCCAAGGTCAGCTGCCCAAGTTCCGGAAAAAAGTTCGCTTAATGTTAGAAAATAACAAACCATTTAGTTGCAAGCCCAGAAGATTGTCATATAGTGAAAAGGTTGAGCTGCAAAAGATTATAGATGATTATGTGAACAGAAGCTACATACGCCCGAGTGATTCTGAGTTTGTACCCCCCATAGCGTTAGTGAAAAAGAAAACAGGAGAAATCCGAATTTGTGTAGATTATAGGAAGCTCAATAAATTTACTGCCAAAGATAACTACCCAATACCACTCATCGATGACTTGCTCGATAGGTTAGTCAACAAAAAGTTGTTCACCAAGTTAGACTTAAAGAATGGATTCTTTCATGTGTTTGTTGAAAAAGAGTCGGTAAAATACACCCCCTTTAAAACGCCGTTAGGACGATTCGAGTTTCTAAGGATGCCGTTCGGGCTAAGAAATGACCTGGCCACTTTTCAGAAGTTTAAAAATTAAATTTTTGCAGATATGTTATGTGGAGGCGAAGTAATCGTATACCTCAACGATATCATGATACCAACAGAAAAGTTAGAAGAACATTTGTTTATATTATGACAGAAATATAATATTTAGGTTATTCGATTTCTGGCGAAGGCATAAGAGGCGACAAAAAGGTCTTAAGTGCAATAGAAAACTACGCGGTTCCAACTAAGGTACAGGAAGTTCAAAGATTCATAAAAGATTTTTCGATTATAGCCAAGCCACGATCTTTTTAAAAAAGGAGAACATTTTCACTTTGGTCAGAAAGAAGTCGAGGTTTTCGATGCACTTAAAGAAAAAATGTTAGTCTCACCAGTGCGAGCCCTATACGACCCTAACGATGTGACAGAACTCCATTGTGACGCGAGCTCTGTAGGTTTCGGATCAATAATACTACAAAAGAGGAAAGATACAAAACTACACCCATTTTTCTACTTCTCAAAACATACGAAGGAAGTTGAGTCTAGGTATCACAGTTTCGAACTGAAAACGTTGGCCAACGTTGACCATTGGCTTTGAAAGATTCAGAGTTTACCGACTTCAATTCGCTTACACTAACGCTTAACAAAACGGAGATGAATCCAAGAATCGCAAGGTGGGCGCTATAATTACAAAACTATGATCATGTGCTCGAGCATAGAGAGGGTAAGAGAATGCAAAACGTGGATGCATTAAGTCGTTCATATTAATTCCTTTGAAAAAAACCTAATCAAAGTCAAAATAGAGATGACCGCATAGAAAAGATAAGAAAAGAGTTAGAGATCAAAGAAAATAGCAACTATGAGATGAGGAATTGAATAGTCTATAAAAAAAGTGGTGACGACACGCTTATACGCTGCAAAGACAACCGGATCAAAAGAAGCGTTTGTAGCTTTAAAAGATTATTTCCGAGCATATAGCAGACCCAAAATTATAATTTCCGACAGAGGCACTTGTTTTACTTCAAACGAATTTCAGGAATTTTTAAAACTGCCCCAAGCTAACGGCCAGGTGGAAATCGTAAATAAAACACTAGGTCCGATGATAACCAAAATGACAAACTCTGGAAAAGATATAGACTGGGACAAAGTGTTAGAGTCAGAAGAGTACTCAATAAATAACATGATACACAAAGCTAGTAAAGAACATCCTAGTGTACTACTTTTTGGTATAACCCAAAAAGTAAAGGTCATCGATAGCGTGGAAAAAAATATTTTAGAAGAATTGCGAGGTTCGAAGCGTATGGGCACAGAAAGCGTCAGGGAACAAGCAGAAGCAGTATATTCAGATTCAAGGCGCCAGAAGTTACGCACATTTGATTTTGGGTATTATGTTATTTCTAATATCAGCTCACAAATTGGTGCTTCTAGTAGACTTATACCCAAATTTAAATAATGATCGCTACCTGGTAGAAGATGTAGAAGGTTTTCATCAAACGCAAGTTCCCTACAAAGGCATTTGGTCAATCAAAAATTTAAATCCGTGGCTAAATTGTAAAAATGTAAAAAATTAAAACTACAAATAAAAAAAATATGTATATACGAGTATGTTGTCTTTATATACTTTTATTGCATGTTGTTGATTACGATGTTGTGAAAAAGATTAATAATATATTACATGAATGCTTGTACATATTTGCATATAAGAATTTTATGTACTGTTATGTTACGGAATATATATGTACTTTAATGTTAACTGGGCGTAGAATCAAGCGATTCTATTTTATCAGAATGGTTTGGTGCAGTAGTGTATATGTATACCTTTGGTGTAACACAAGGGTTAAGTAACACCCTAAGTGTGGATGGCAACGCTTAGTAGGTTGTGTAGAGAATAACTACTACTTGTAAGCACTAAATTAAGAAACCATTTTGTGCAAAAAAAAAAAGAAAAGAATAAAGCACTTCGAATTTGACCAGCAAACAGCGAAATCTTTTTTTCTAATTTCGTCGCATATTTCAGTATGCATGTGTATTAGCTTTCGCATCACACTCTCCTTCGACACAGACGACTTTGTCATAGGAGTAAGTAAGTAAGTGCTAGTTTTTAAGTTATTTACCTAACAAAGCGATACGTATGCGTACATATTTACACGAGTTTATAAAACCAAAAGATATCTATATCGGAAGTTAAGAGAGAGCAATAAGCCATTGGAGCACAGGGGCGGTCCAATAAGGAGGGGAATAATCTTTGTGTTTGATGTAATTTTTATTAACAGCCCTATTCTTAATAATCAGCGAAATTTTCCACAATCGGAACTTATTTTTCACGGTGGAAAAATCCGCCTACTTTAAATGAACCGTAAGACTATTATTTGCCGTATCGGAATTTCTCACTTCCGAAATCAGCTGTTTTTGATTTAGTTACAAATAATAAATTGTAAAACTTTGGTTTTCTTAATTTCACTAAGAGCACTTAAGCTGCTCTTCCCATCCCGTCTGATGTACGAGAAGGGGAAAAAGCGTTTCGCATGGTCATAACTTCAGCCTCCAATCAGTACATTAGAATTAAGGAGATACGTCCGTATTCCCCTCCATCACCTTCGGTGATAAATGTGAGTAAGTAACTAAAAATAAATAGCTTTGCGCTAAATTAGCCGATCAAGTTACCGATCAAGAGGAGCACTTGGCAAGCTCGCAAACGACTATCAGGAGGAAACTACGTGATGCAATGAACCCATTTGAGCTACCTCAATCTTTGTGAGTGAAACCGTGCTTAAACCATGCTTTGTTTAATTGTTTTGATTTTTGGTTTAAAAAATATTACAGGTTAAATAAGCCTGCTTTCAACTTTGTACTAGACGTCCGGACGAGCCATACTCCTGCACGTAAAAATCAGTTTGCTATCTCACCAATTGTAATGCTTAGCGCTTGTCCGCGTTTTTTTGGATTGGGCTGGCGCAATCTAGCTTCAGCAAAGTTTTAACTAAAGTACTGGATGTGCTGGAGAAACATCGCTGCCCACGATGGATGCAATTCCCAGCAACGCAAAAAAAAAGAGGGAAATAGCACTGCGTTTTTATAAAAAGCATAAAATTGTGTGGGATATGTTGATGGGATTAATGTGCGTATTATAGCACCACCAGAAAATAAACACCTTTATTATAATAGGAAGGGATATTTTAGTTTAAATGTAATGCTGGTAAAGAGTAGCAGGATTAATATATATAATTATTATCAGATATTACAGGTTTGCGATCATGAATTGAATATACGCTGCGTTGATGCTTCTCATTCGGGCGCTTGCCACGACTCCTTTGTTTGGAATGTCAGCGATGTAAGAAAATACTTTGAAGAAGAATTTTCAGGACAAACAAGAAAGTTTTTGCTCTTAGGTAAAATAAATTGTTCAATTAAATGAGTAAAAAATGTACATGTTTGCGGCTTTGGTTCTATCATATATTGCGACTCAACCGCCTAGGCGATTTTGTCGTACGTATCAAAGCACGCCAGTCCTATAATTTGCAATAGTCAATACAGCTGTCAGCACCTCATTTGTAGATGACAAGCAAGCTGAGAATAGTACCATTAGTCTTTCACACAATACACTAGATAGTCCCTTATAAACGTTATTAAATATGGGAAGCTAAAAATTTAACCGCTGAACATTGTAAGCTAAGCTGACTTACAAAAGTCGAAGTTAGTGGTATTGTAACCGATTCCATTGCATTTAATTTATTAAGACCCGTTTTTTCATCCTGCCTTTAATTTAAAGACTAGATGAGAAAACGGCCTTAAATCTTTTAACTATCTAGTTCGTCTTATTTGAACTGTGTATATTATATAGGGTGTTTTTTTAGGGGTATAGAACTTCGAATTGAAATAAAACACAAGAAAATCGTTTTAAGGTCCATCAATTTGGCTTTATTGGAAGGATCATTTTATGCCATTAATGTTTAAATATGAGTTCGGGCATGTGGCCACCGCGGCTGGCTCGAATAAAGCCAATTCTACAGGTCCAATTTTCAACCACTTTTTCGAGCATATGGGGCCGTATGTCGGCAATAACGCCACGAATGTTGGCTTCCAATTCCCCTAACGTTTCTGGTTTGTTGGTGTAGACGAGCGACTTCACATATCCCCAAAGAAAATAATCCAATGGTGTCAAATCACACGACCTTGGTAGCCAATTGACAGGTCCATTCCGCGAAATTATGCGCTCATCGAATGTTTCCTTCAATAAATCGATTGTGACGTGCGCTGTGTGGCATGTAGCGCCGTCTTGTTGGAACCACAACTCATCCACATTCATGCCATCCAATTCGGGAACAAAATAGTCGGTTATCATGGCTCTATACCGGTCTCCATTAACGGTAGCTGCCTCTCCAGCATTATTGCGGAAGAAGTATGGCCCAATGACTCCACCAGCCCATAGAGCACACCAAACAGTCAGTTTTTGTGGATGTAATGGCGTTTCAATGGTCTCATGTGGATTCTCTTCACTCCAAATGCGGCAATTTTGCTTGTTGACGTAGCCATTCAACCAAAAATGAGCCTCATCACTGAACAAAATTTTGCGATGAAAATCAGCATCGAAATCAATCTCATTTTCGGCCCATACACCAAAATCACGACGCATTGCATGGTCTCGCGGCTTTAATTCTTGCACAAGCTGGATCTTGTAAGGTCGCAAGCCAAGATCTTTGAGCAAAATCTTCCATAAAGTTGATGGACAAAGCTCCAATTGCTGTGCACGGTGGCGAATCGATTCATTCGGGTCCTCTTCAACACTTTGCTCTACAGCGGCAATTGTTTCTTCGGTGCGCACTGTTCCACGTCTCTGCGGATGCGTATTATCACATAGAGTAAACGTAGTGCGAAACCGATCCATGGTTAACCGAATTAATTGCTCCGATGGACGATTATGTCGACCATAAAATGGACGGAGCTCACGGTAAACTTCGCGAACTGAACCATTATTTTCGAAATAAATTTGCACGATTTGCAAGCGTTGTTCTTTTGTCAACCTGTTCATGATGAAATGGCAAACCAAACTGAACATAAATGACATTAGAGTTGCCAGATTTGACCACAAAATGCCAGTTTTATCTCTATTCGAAAAACAAACCTGTAAAAAAAACACCCTATACATTTCATTGAAATACTTACACAGGCGATGCTGGATACCCGTTGGACCCGTGGCTTCTGACTCCATATAGGACACCAGAAGAAGGGTCGGCAGAATTACGATTCAATGGCATTCTTGTGAGATTTCATTTAACGTAGAAATCGGGGTTTTAAAGAACAGATGGAGGTGTATTATTGGTGCAAGAAAACTGCATTACACACCTAAAAAATCTGTAAAAATTTTAAACATTTGTAAAAGTGGATTTGCAAGAGGTTGATCTTGAAATTTGCAATAATGATATGGAGCACATTCCAATAAATTCAGAACATAACTTAGAAATTTCTAGGTCAATAAGAAAAGGCATCCGTGATTCCATTGCTTACTAAATAAAAAATACTTAATAGTTCATGTTTATAACTTATAATAGTAACTTTAAATATTAAAGAATCGTATATAAAAGAATTTCGTTAAAACCTCAACAATGTTTGGAACCCTAATGTCACTGGTTGTTTTCGTAGTATAACAGATATTTACTTGTTACACATTGTATGTAAACTAAATCTTTTCAACCCAATAATGAAAAAACGTAAATCATAACGATAAAACATAAATTCGTAACGAGAATACGCAAATGAAAATGAGAAAAGGTAAAATGATAATTAGAAACCGTAAATTAATAATAAGAAACCGTAATTTTGTAATGATGAATGATCCCAAGTCAAAATTGATGAAAGGGAATTGTGCAAGAGCTACACAGCATACAGCAACTATTGCCTGCAAAATATCGCAGTGCAACAATAAAACAAAAAGTTGGAGTTATAATTGCATATTCTGATTTTGAACTAACATTTTCTTATTTCAAACTTACGTTTTCTCATTATTGAGTTAAAAACGTGAAGAATGTTTCCAAAAAAATGTCATACTGATATGCACTAGTTCATAAACTATGCTTATTTGCTGGTTTTTAGTACCTAATTTTCCTTTAAAATGTAAGGAAGAAAACAATGTAAAAAATTTATTTGTACCTGGGTAAGAAGTTCTAAAAATTTATTTTTGATTAATAGCAGTATGTTTTAAAATTGAATAACAGCCGATAACTTGACAATGCAAATACCCATTAAAATTATAAGTGTGGAAGTTTGAATATTTGGCACCCATATGGCGGGCCATTTTTTTGCTTAACTTAATATCTAAGAGGGTAATATGTTGCACACTCAAAATATATATAATAATGTATTATACTTAAAAGTGTACTAATATATGATGAGCTACAGAACTGTATTTAAGGGTTTTGATTTAAAATAAGTTAGTTTCTTAAAATACTTTCGAAAAGTTTAGGTACAGAGTTATACCAAACTTAAATTAGATTTTTATAAATTAAGATGTTAAAAACATTTTGAATGTGCTATAATTAAGAAACACACAGTATTATTTTGACAATGCGTGTATATACAGTTGTACACACAATAATAGGAGTGAAATTAAATTGGGTATCGCTCGACGAAATAAGAAGAAGCTGTATTTTTTATATTATTCATTTAAAATAAAGCGAAGTCTATAACAGAAACCACATAAATAAAGATTCCAAAGCTTACACGAAGTTCAGGAAAGTTTTCCAAAGTTTAAAAAATTGCCATCAAAACTGTAAGCTTTTTGGGCAGAACTTTTAGAAAATTGTTGAGTACCCAGTTCTGTAGCCCAGTCAATTCTAGTATGAAAATGTGCAAGTTAGGACTTTCTCAAAAACTTCCCTGAATTTTCAGAATTTTTTTCATCGAGGGTGTTGAGTAATATCTTCGAATTCTAACTTGCACATTATTGTACTAACGTTTATTGGACTACAAAACTGCGTACTCAAAAATTTTCTCAAAATTCTGCCCAAAAAGTTTACAATATGGACGGAAATTTTTCAAACTTTGAAATTTCTTCTTAGGTGGTTTCTGTTATAGAATCCGCTATATTTTAATTAAAAATTATTAAAACCACAGCTTCTTCTTATTTCTTCGAACGATATCCAATTTAATCTCACTCCTATTACTGTGTGCACAGCTGTATAACAAAACTGAGTTAACTAATTTAAACAAACAAAAACAGTCGCAGTTTGAAAATATTTTCTTTTAAAAATACGAGTATATTTAGAGCTCAAAGATTATACCAGCAAAGTAATTTCTAACAGCGGCAGGTTTCACTTGCAAATTTTCCCTGCAATACCCCCTCTGCTTGCATTCCCTTACATACATAAGTCAAGCAAAGGCAGGCACACAATCCCTAAACAAGCAGAAACTACAAAGAAAAATAAACGAAAACATTTCATAATTAGCAAAGCTTTTTTCTGACATCCCATCAAAATTATCTGCATTCCTATTATATGTACGGGAAACATATTAACAAACACACAAACGTGTGTTAAGCGAAAAAGCTGCTGTGAAGCACCCAAAAAATAGTAAACAAATAATAAAGTTCCTTGCACTAAATTGCATTGAACTTAGAATTGCATAGGCAGAAGAAAAGAAGAACATTGTTTATCTGCATTGTTATTGTCCACTGCTATAAATTGAGACAAACACACAAACTTGTGTTTAGCCACTCTCACAAAAAATAGAGTACATACAAACGTACATATAAATACGTACAATTTAATAAGTTGACCGTAGTCAACAGGGTAACTCAACAAACTTTTTGTGCACGAAAGCATTAAAGAAATTACAAATAAAAAAAATATATTTTTACCCTTTACTTAATAAGTACAATCAACCCGGACATGAAATTACAGTCTCGAGCAAAATAAAAGCAGCGATGCGTTTCAGTTTATGACTCACATTATCAACGGACCCTATAATTACACATATTTTATTAGATGCACCCAAAATTGGTAAAGAAGAAAAGCCTCAAGGCAGCCCTGTTGAAAGCACCCGTTCAAAACAGGGTCCAAAGCCAAAAAAGGGCAAAGCTGCAAAATTTATTGCAGAAAGTGACTATCATAAGATACTGCACTAGATTTTCCTCAATCCCTATAGAGGAAAATACAGAATTGGTTCTGGAAGTGAAAGAAAAATCGCTTGCCAGATTTTGGAAACGCCTCTAATCGGCATATGACACAATCATCGAAACGGATGTGTTGCAAACAAAGTCGACCAAGTTTTAAGAGCTCGCTTTTATTTAGTAATGAGTAAAATAAGTGAGTGAGTGATTGAGTGAGCTTATAAATCTAAAATGTTTACAAATTTAGGTTTTACATTCAATGCATTTATTTACCTTAGTTCCTTCTTAAGTTTTACAAATTTCTCTTAGTACAATTATTTCAATTAGGTTAAATTACCATATGCACGCAGGCAAGTGAAAAGTAAAAACGAAGTATATGAAAATTAAAGATATTTTATGAGCATGCATGTTTAAAGAAGACAAGTAATTGATGATAGCGCAGGGTTGCATTTCCTCGGCTAGTCCAGGCAATTCTTTTATCGGCAACATTCTCCCCCCGGTAGGCAGCTGTCTCGTATAAGCTTACCTCCTTTTTGGCGATATCAAGCACCGCTAATTTAATCGCTGGTCTATCCAAAATGCCGTGAATAGTTTCAATTTTCGCCCGACGTACTTGGCGCTCTTTACAAGTGTTGTATCAACTACTATACCCTTCCTAGTAGCGTTTTCGTCTACGATGAGGACGGCGTTGCCTCTGGCTATCGGTTTGATATTTGTAAGCCATTTGCTGCGTCTTGTAAGTGTTGGCAACATTTCGCGTACCCAGCTTCTAAAACTGAATCGCAAGAACTTCGCTTTGTCGTAACCACTTTTTCAAATTTATTTCTTTTGCTTCGCAAAATGGCTTGTGTTGGAGACATGAGCTCCAATCTAATTGAATTTTGAAAAAAAACCTAAAACAAACGCATACATATACACACAAACAATGAATTAACAAAATGAATTATACATACATACACCTTAAAAACACTTACCTTTGATTTAAACACTCACCTGAATTTAAATACTTACCCTTGTTCAAATACTTACCTTTGCCTAAAATAACTTTGCCTTAATACTTACCTTTATTCTACTTACCAAACACCCTGTAAAGAAACCATTCACTTACCGTTTGTTAAAGTTATTTGTTCTTACCGTTTGCCAATATTATAATTTGTGTACGTATATACATACATACTTACACATTCCAGTCTCCTTGCTGCGCAAGAGATCAGCAGTATTAGATTTTAAGTTTAGTTCGATTACAACAGTTGAATTACACCCGTCTCGCGAGTTCCACCGTTTTGTGTGATATATGAAGTGCGCGAACCCTAAATATATATTTAATAAAGTTTTTAATTATAATTAAAATATTGTGCGTATTTTCTTGTCTGGTCATGGTCCTTTGCGGCCATCAAAGAGCCAGTGACCTATAAGAAAAAAGAAAAATACTAAAACCCTAAAAAATTCAAAAAAAAAAAAAATTTAAGAAGAATTAAAAAGTGTAGAAATATTCGCAAAAAATAATAATATAATATAAAAATATTGAATACCTACCTGCGGGAAAATATAAGAAATTGGAAAAAAGTGCTACTTACCCAAAAACAAGATATCTTGAAGAGAAAAAAAACATAAGAGTATACTTACCTGTGCTGGTGCAAAAATTTCAACATAAAATCTATTAATTAATTAACGAAATAAATACTTACCCGGAACGCGCGTGCTAAAACATTAAGTGCAAACAAAATAAGCTAAAATACATACATAAAAACAAAAAGTGTAAATTTGGAAAAAATACAAATAAAAACCATATATGTACCTACGTACTATAAGAAAGTGCTGAAAAGAAAAAAAAAATAGTTAGAAAGATTTCCAAAAAAAAAAAAACCAAGTAGTGAAAAAAAGAAAAATATCTATTTATATTGGGGAAAATATTTCTTCGGAAACGAAATAAAAAAATAAAATACAATTTTCTAGCTCCGCGAGCAGTAGACCTGCAAATAAGCGGCACACCTTAGTGTACAAAGCGGCAAATTTTTCAGCACACACACACAAACGGGTGTATACAAAAATCGCCCAACGGAAAACAAAAAGTGGTGCATAAGAAAAAAAAAACGGACAGTAGACTGTGGCGAAAAATATAACAAACAAATTTTTTTGCTAAAACCAAATTTGTACACATTTTTACTGTCGCCACTAGCAGTATTATACCTGCAAAAGTGGTCCCACAACAACAACATCAACAAAAAGCTACACAACAACAGCATCACAACCACTCTGGTACAAACACCCACACAGGAGAATCAACAACAACACAGAAAAATCTACAGCACAGGAGAAGCAACAACATTAAACGCAAGCACGACAAAAAAGGTGGTAATAACAAAATACGGGATGCCAAAGTAAGTACACCCTGTACAAAACATTATATTTGCACACACACATACATAAGTACAGCAAACTCCAATCACCCCAATATCACATACTCTGGATAGAAACCAGGTACAGCCCGTCTAAACCCAGTAGTTCGTACGTACAGGGTGGGCCAAAAGAAACCAAGGGGTGTAAAAGTTTAATAACTTTTTCGTTTATTAATTTTTTTTTATTTTTTCTTTCAGATTATATAGACAACACTTGGAGAATTTATAATAGGGAGGTTCACAACTGAACAGACAACCAGAACAATATAATTTTATTATTTAAACCAGAGATCAATTATTTTAACGCAAAGAGCATATCGTCGACATTTTAACGTCAGAATTTCGCCCTCTGAAGCAATGATTCGTTGCTTAGTTGATCGTCATCACCACCATGGCAGCGTAACAGATTTGCTTCGAACCGGTAGACCACGTTTAAGTCGCACTGCGGAAAATATTGAACGAGTACAGCAAAGTGTTAACGAAGCACCAGAAACATCTGCCAGAAGGCGTTCTGCTCAGCTAGGAATGTCTCGTACGTCCCTACGGCGCATTTAAAAAAAGATTTACAGTTATACCCTTATAAGGTGCAAATGGTGCAAGAATTAAAACCCGCAGATCATCGGCAACGTCTAAATTTTGCAGTTAAATTTCAAGAGTTGGCCAGAAATGAAATCAACTTTATTAAAAATTTGATTATGAGTGATGAAGCTCATTTTCATTTGAATGGCTTTGTTAATAAGCAGAACTGTAGGTTCTGGGGTTCTCAAAATCCAAGAGACATTCATCAACGCCAATTACACCCCATCAGGTGTACAGTATGGTGTGGGATCACATCTGAAAATGTCATTGGCCTTACTTCTTCGAGAATGAAGATGGAAGTGCTGTAAACGTAAATGGAGAGCGGTATCGGTTTATGATAGAAAATTTTTTACGTCCTGCTCTTGAAAACAGACCTGGTATGTGGTTTCAGCAGGACGGAGCTACTGCCCATACTGCCCGAGACACAATGGCACTTTTAAGTCAAATTTTTGGAGGGCGAATAATTTCCAGAAATTCGGAAATTATTTGGCCAGCGCGATCGCCAGATTTGACAGCACCCGACTATTTTCTTTGGGGTTATTTGAAGGAGCGAGTGTATGTGAACAAGCCAGAGACAATCCTTGAACTCAAGGCAAACATTGGTGCAGAAATTCGAACGCTACAGCCACAAGTTTTGAAAGATGTTATGGAAAATGCTCTAAAAAGAGCCCATCAGTGCGAAGCTGAAAACGGCGGTCATTTAAGAGACATCATTTTTCATACTTAGTGTAAAAAAATTTCCCTTTTGTATATTATATAATCTGAAAGAAAAAATAAAAAAAAATTATTAAACGAAAAAGTTATTAAACTTTTACACCCCTTGGTTTCTCTTGGCCCACCCTGTATGTACAAAGTTTAAAACCCATAGCGGTAAATCCCTAAAAGCTGTACTTATACTCATTATATATTCATATAGGTATTACACAAAAACGTATATTTTACCCTCCCCCGTTAAATCACTTTCACTCTAAGTTAGTTGCTACCAAAAAAAAAAAAAAAATTGCAGTTGCATATATTTTTTTGCAAAAGTAAAAAATTTCATATAGTCTCACTTGCACACATAAACTCCGCCCACAAATTTTTGCTCTTAACCCGAACTCAAAAGGAATAATAAAATTAATACCCCTTCTGACCCATAAAAAATCCATATTAAAAATTGGACACCCTAATACCCAATTATTCAAAGTTAATTTTCACTCAACTCTCACTGAAAGACAATTATAACTCCACCCACTTCTTTTTCTATTTTCCACTGCGATACTATCTTTTATATACACACACACATACTTGTGCTTAGAAGCGCTAAGACAAGTTAGATCCCACTCTCAACACAAAAGCCGGTCGTCACCACTTGTGTTAAAGAAATTCCGCTACCATATATAACACAGTGGGCATAAGCAGATAAAATTTCAAATAAAATTACAGTGGGAAAAAACACTTATATTATCAGCAAATTTTATTTAAACAATTTAATATGGCCGATAAGCAGAAAACCCTACCGCCACTACCTGCCACCCTATTGCCACTACCAGGAGTAATTACCCAGTAAAAATCGCAGTCTGAAGAGGAATTTGGAGCTGTCGAGAAAAAACTCTTTTTCGAAGTGACCAAACTGCATAAACTATGCGAGAAATGGTGGAACGTGACAGAAGGGGACCACTCCGCGGATAGACGCGGTGGAACATGCATATGAAGAGGCACATTTCAACGTAGCCGATGAGAGAGGCAAGGCGGCATGCGAGCAAGCATACGACGCATCACTCAGCTCAGCGATGAGTACGAAACTCAGAATCAGCAAGATGATCACGACCCTCCAGGCCACTCAAATCAACGTGAACCAGCAAACGAACCCCCAACAAATAATCATGCAGCCCCCCCCTGAACATCAACCCTATTTAAAAGTCTCCGCATGCGACACGGAGGTCTTCTACGGTGGATATGAAGACTGGCCGTCATTCCGGGATATGCTTACTGCCGTCTACATAAGTCGCCCAAAATTATCTCAGGCACAGAAATTGTATCACCTGTAACCCGAGGTAAAGCAGCTCTGGTCATTAAAAAATATGATCTCAATGACCAAAATTTCGAGTTGGCTTGAGGAGCACTCAAATCCCGTTACGAGAATCGCAGGATTCTCGTAGATAATCAATTAAAGACCCTCTTAAATATGCAAGCAGTTTTTTCTGAAAATGGTGAAAGAATACAGGAGATCCAGACCACCATTAATAACTGCATCTCGACCCTAAATGCGAGCGATGTCTCAACTGAGAACTGGGACCCCATCCTCGTGTATTTATGTTCCTCCAAACTCCCTGATGAAACCCTAGCTCTCTGGGAGCAGTCATTGGACTCTAGGAAGGAACTCCCACTTTGGTCAGAAATGGACAAATTTCTCACAACACGATATGAAGTGGTAGAACGACTCGGAACATATAGACCCAAGAAACCCCGCACCCCTAATGCTAGCTTTACCCAAAGACCCTCTACGCCCCAAAATCCATTTAGGAATAAGACCCAAGCATTCCATGTAGACTCAAAGCATCAGTTCTCATGTAAACTCTGCAATTCCAATCACTCGTTGATGAGTTGTATAAAATTCAGAGATCTGTCGATCCAAGAGCGAAGCAAATTTGTGAGAGACAATAACTATTGTACAAATTGTCTAGCTTGCTCACATTTGGAAAAGGATTGTCGTAGCAATTTTACATGTGTTTATTGGCAGAAACGACATCACTCTCTACTCCATTTCCAAACAAGACCCTATACTCAAAACTCAGCACAGCGGCTACAAAGGAGCCAGGCGTACACCACACCCAACGTTGGAGACCCAGACACACCATCAACCTCAAAGGATGCCAGTCGAGCTCAATCAACACAAAACCCTAGTGTAAATAACACAACATCGACCCACTTTGCGAGTAGTTCCGAAACTACTCTTTTACCTACCGCTTTAGTCACAGTATCAGCTAACGGCGAATACCACACAATGCGTGCGCTGATAGACCAAGGCTCCGAAAAAACCTTTGTAGCCTCTAGGATACAAGCACTCCTCCGACTACGGACTAAAGAAAGTCACTATAAAATATCCGGAATGGGAGGTTCGGTAGTCGAAAACTCAAGTAAGATCTGCGAAATAACTCTCTGTTCGTCTGATCTGAAAACCAAAATAAATACCCATGCCATTTTATTGCCCAAATTAACCCATTTCCTGCCTAGTTTTAAAGTTACGACCGTGAATTTAAGGGAATTTGCAACATTGCCACTAGCCGACCCTCAATGCTTCAGTCCCTCTAAAATTGACATGGTAATAGGCAGCGATATGACCCCACAGATACTACTCCAGGGACTACATACCAATGTGAGTGGTTCCTTATTAGCCCAAAATACTATATTTGGGTGGATACTCAGCGGACCCGTTAAAGAACAGGTGAACTCGTTCTCGACCCAAGTTCACGAAAACCCCGACGATAACCTCAGCACATTGTTGCAGCAGTTTTGGCGACAAGAGGAATTACCCAGCACCCAAGCCATGTCAGAAGAAAACAAGGTCTGCGAGGAACTCTATCGCGAAACCACACACCGCCAGGAAGATGGTAGATATATGGTAAAACTACCATTCAAAAAAGAATTTCCTGATACTCTTGCCCTTGGACACTCTAGAATATCAGCGCAACAACAATACCTCAGCGTTGAAAAATCCCTGGAAATCAAACCTTCATCTAGGAGAAAAATATTCTGAGGTTCTGGAAGAATACATATCCATGAGCCACATGGAAGCAACGTCGTCATCGAGAACGGAAAGTACCTCTCACTTTATCTGCCTCACCATGCTGCCCTAAGACCCGACAGCAAAACAACAAAAGTGCGAGTAGTCTTCAACGCATCCAGAGCTACTCACTCTGGAAACTCATTGAAAGATGTGCTACACACAGGCCTCATACTCCAGAATGATTTAATGCTCGTTCTGTTGAAATGGCGTTTCTATAAATACGTTTTCAACGGCGATATCGAAAAGATGTATCGCCAAATACTCGTTTACCCGGAAGATCAGGACTTTCAAAGAATTCTCTACCGGAGGGACCCACTTTTACCCATGGAAGACTGTCACTTTTGGTGTCAACTGTGCTCCTTATCTCGCCATTCGCACACTACACCAACTCGCAAAAGACACAAAAACCACCCACCCACTCGCCCATGACATATTGCTACGGGAAACCTATGTAGACGATATACTCTCGGGCGAACATAATTTACAGTCCACTATAAGCTCTCTGCACCAAGTTATCGAAGCTTTAAACTCAGCCAGTCTTTCCCTAAAGAAAATAACAACAAATCACCCAGATATATTGAAATTAGTCCCAAAAGAGGAACTTTTAGACGAAGATTTCCTCAAGTTTCACGACGCCAGTTCAACAAAGACCCTCGGCATAATATGGAATGCCATAACTGACTCCTTTGCGTACTCATATGACCCTCTTCCAGCAGCAAAGTCGAAAACCAAGCGTCAAATATTATCGGCGGTTGCTAAATTGTTTGACCCGGCAGGATGGCTATCGCCAATAATGATATTAGCCAAGACTCTACTACAGCAACTCTGGTTGGAAGGAACGGACTGGGATGAAACAGTGAAACCCGGCGCTTTCAGCAGATGGAACACTTTTCGCGAAAATCTCACCGCGATAAATGGAATAAAAATTCCCCGATGGGTAAACTTCTCCCCTGATAAACCCTTTCAAATGCACGGATTTTCAGATGCCTCAGAGAAAGCGTTCTGCGCCTGTGTGTATCTGCGAGTGCAGAATAGTGAAAGCGCGTTCTTCACTCATCTATTAGTGGCAAAGAGCAAAGTCGCTCCTTTGCAAACAGTGAGCCTCCCCCGTCTGGAACTTTGCGGGGCAGTACTACTCACCAAATTAATAAAACTCTTAAATCTGACCCCTCATGAGCTCCATCTCTGGTCAGACTCCGCCATCGTGCTAGCATGGTTGGAAAAACCCCCTGACACTTGGAAGACCTATGTGGCAAATAGGACTTCGCAAATTTTGGACAACATTGGCAACGCAACTTGGCGTCATGTACCCGGTGTAGAGAATCCGTCAGATCTCGGCACTCGTGGATGTACCCCTAAGGAGTTAGCCGATTGCCCGTTATGGTGGAACGGCCCGGAGTGGTTGTCGAAACCGCTTACGTCCTGGCCGAAAATGGTGACCCAAACCATAACGCCACCGGAGCAAAACCGTACACAAGCATTCCATACGTTTGAAACCCCGGATTTTCTTCGTACCCAAGAGCCCTTCGAGTAGTGGCATACATGTACCGTTTTATAAATAGAGCGAAAAAACTCGATATCCCAACCACAGCAACCCTAACCCACCAGGAAGTTGAGCTGGGGAAGATTCGGTTAATCCTGGTGACTCAGCTCAGATTTTACCCGGCTGAAATTGCGGACCTTCAATCTGGAAAAACCATTAGTAGAAAAAGTCCCCTCTTGTCTCTGAACCCTATGCTCGATAAAACCGGTATAATGCGCGTCAATGGTAGGCTCGCATACGCCACTCTCTCCTATAACGAGCGCTATCCGATTATTATTCCCGAGAGCTCTCGTTTTTGCTCCTTACTCCTTGACTTCATCCACTCAGAATTTTTGCACCCAGAAAAGCAACTGATGGCCCGAATGATACAACAAGAATATTACGTCCCTAGACTCGAGCAAAAGGTGAAAAAATGCATCTTCCATTGTAAACCTTGCACTATCTATACGCAACAGGCCAAATCTCAAATAATGGCCGCACTCCCTCCTGAAAGGTCCACTTTTACCCTACCTTTTCACACTACCGGTGTCGACTTTGCTGGACCTTTCTTAGTAAAAACCTCTATTCTACGAAAAGCATCGTATGCAAAGGCATATGTGTGTGTGTTTGTCTGTTTTTCGACAAAGGCAGTACACCTTGAACTCTGCTCAGATTTGACGACGGCCGCTTTCAAAGCAGCATTCGCTCGTTTCGTCAGTCGTCGGGGACTCCCACATAAAGTTATGTCAGATAATGGCAAACCCTTAGTTGGTGCCAGCCGCACAATTCAGAAGGAGCTCACGGCTTTTCTCAAAGAAGCCGCGTCTGGCATAGCTTAAAAATATTCAACTCATGGACTATCCTGGCAATTTATCCCTGCATATGCTCCGCACATGGGCGGATTGTGGGAAGCAGCTGTCAAGAGCTTTAAAGCCCATTTTCTCAAGGTTGCAGGAAACCACAAATTCACATTTGAAGAACTTACGACTCTACTCGCGCGGATCGAAGCAGTTCTCAACTCGAGACCACTGTCTTCAATATCAGACGATCCAAACGATTTACTCGCTCTTACCCCCGGGCATTTTCTCCGTGGGGCTCCACTACTCTCATTGCCAGAGCCCAACTCCGAAAATCTACCGCTCATAAACAAATGGCAGAAGCTGCAAGTTCCACACCACCAGTTTAGCACGCGCTGGAAAAATGAATATCTCAAGGAACTTCAGAAGCGTACAAAATGGAAAACTCAGCAGATCAACAACAAGGAAGGTGATCTCGTCGTGGTCAAAGATGCCCTGCTCCCTCCGAACGAATGGTGCCTCGGACGAGTCATTCGGCTCCATTCCGGTTCGGACCAAAATGTTAGAGTTGTCGACGTCCGCACTCAAAGCGGAACATACACCCGACCCATAGCAAAACTTTGTGCACTCCCGTCAGCAGACTAGTAGTTTAACCCTCACTCTAACTCTTTTCGTAGCCTGTAATCACTAGGGACTCCCCTTACACCCCTTATTAGTACCCGTACTAACCACACACATTACGTCTTCCTTTTAACTATCGTTTCAGACGCTACGGAGGTTACAGCACTTGCCGATTGTGCTGCCAGAAGCACTCGCTGCGTTACTGCCACGCTTTTATGGCCATGACGCCGGAGCAGCGATATGAGTCCGTGCGTGCTCATGGGTACTGTATCAACTGCTTGGCAACATCCCATGTTACGGCTGCATGTGACTCTCCAGATAGTTGCCACCGATGCGGTCTTGCATATCACACGCTCATACACCGACATCAACATCGCGAGGATCGCACAAACTATACCCAACGTCGCGGCGCACCTAAGCCTAATCGAGGAGTAGTCATCAAGAAACCGAAGGAGAGACGGCAGAAACCCGAAAATACCCAGCGGCGCTTACGGAATCTCTTTTCGAAGGCGACGAACACCTTGGCAGAGATGCAGGAGTTACTGCTCCCGCCATCGGAGCAGGCCGGCCGCCGTGTTGGAGACATGAGTTCCAATCTAATTGAATTTTGAAAAAAAACCTAAAACAAACGCATACATATACACAAAAACAATGAATTAACAAAATGAATTATACATGCATACACCTTAAAAATACTTACCTTTGATTTAAACACCATAAACCATGCACTTACCGTTTGGTAAAGTTATTTGTTCTTACCGTTTGCCAATATTATAATTTGTTTACGTATATACATACATACTTACACATTCAGTTTAGTTCGATTACAACAGTTGAATTACACCCGTCTCGCGAGTTCCACCGTTTTGTGTGATATATGAAGTGCGCGAACCCTAAATATATATTTAATAAAGTTTTTAATTATAATTAAAATATTGTGCGTATTTTCTTGTCTGGTGAAGTGACCCGAAAGTGACCCATAGTCCCTCCAAAAATATACAGCTTGGAACCGTTGATAAAAAATGATTAGGAGTAATGGGCTCCTCCTCACAGCTACCGAGAGATAAATACGTAAATGGCCGTGAGTTTATAATGAGCTCAGCTTCAAGCAGAGCAGAACGAAGACTTTAATCTGCAAATCTTTGCGACGGTGATATCTTGTTGAGCACAGTTTTAGTTGTTCTTATAAGTCTCTCCATATGGGAAGTTGACGGCGGGTTAAACTTTCAGATGATTCCCATGTATGCAAGATCGCGTTCTATCGACGATTTTAAGCAGTTATTCTTTTAAGAAATTTTCTGCGCCATGAACATGTGTGCCGTTGTGAGAATAAATTTCCGCCGGCACTCCCCGACGAGCGATGAAATTTCTCAGGCACATAAGGCACGAGTCCGTGCTAAGGCTATGTGCGATTTGTGTATTACCCTAACTTTCAGACACGTCAGAATGACACCCCACCTCTTGTTTGTCTTTCTATTTTCGATAACGAGCATTGCAGGTAGCGGTGCCATTTGTGGCGGTTGCGGCATTGCCTTTGCGTTTTCACACACTTGACAGTTACTACCCACCTTCTTAAAAACTCGTCGAAATTTTAAAATAAAAAGTTTTTGTCTCACCTCGTTTAACGCTTTTTCGTGTTGGACGTGATGAAAACGCTGATGATAATGTACTACGATCATTTCTGTCACACGATGGTGCGGTGGTAGTACTATGAAAACGTGCTTTAGAGTCATCCATGTTAACCTGAAGATTACGCAGTGGGTCATTTTTGTTGACAGGCTTACCGTCGTTTAATGCTGCCCAATCGTCGAAAGCCTGCATTTGAACGTCTTTGTATATGGATTGTTTTGCTCTTGTGAGATGGTACGTTGAGAGCGACGTAGAAAGAGCGGTTTTCTTCAGCATCTCTAAATAAAGTATCCAATTTGCTACTGCTCGGTATAAGCGAACCCAACTTGAAAAGTGTTCAAAATTGATGTTAAATTTTATGGCATTGTGGTATAAGAAACGCGGTCTGATTCGACGGTGTTGATAGCTGCAAGATATGTATTTCTTGCTCAATCGCGCTCTAGTTGTATTAAAAATGCAGAACCGTGTATCCACTGCTGACTAACTTCATGGCATGGTTTATGTTTGGTGGCAATGACCGCGACATGAACCTTATTTGGCACCCATCTCCATTCATTTGCGGCTGTTGTTTCCTGTATGTGAATTTTCAATCGTATTTGCAAGACGTGCGCCAATTAAAGCCGCTTGCAGCTCCAACCGTGGAATTGAAAGCGGGCGTAGTAGGGCAACTTTCGCCTTTGCCGCAACTAGATAAGTAGTTATTTCGCCGTTGTATTGGATACGGAAGTATAACACCGCTTCCATAGTATTCTATAGCATTACAATCTCCTTCAAGTAACTTAGGTGAATAACAGCGAGAGACGGAAATAGTACATAGCAAAAGAAGGTATGACGTCCGTACTCTCCATTTGGATGCAAGTTCATTTGTGAGTGGCTGATCCCACTGCGGCAAATATCCTGAAGAATAATTTTAAAGTAAGAAGTTAAGGAAGCGACCAACCCTAGCGATCAAAAATTGAAATAAGAATTTATAATACTTTCCTTTTTGTTGGTACTCTTTCTTCGGAGAATACGCTCCGTTGAAGTCGGGGCAAATTTCAAGACATATTTGAAATGATCAGTGTGTGGATCCCAGTACATTCCGAGAATTTTCTCTACATGAACCGCGTCCGTATTTTTAGCGAAGATCTTGTCGGCTAGCTCCCCTTCCTGCTGAAGTGCTGCAAAAAGCTCTTGCGAATTGGTGGTCTAGTTACGCCTGAAGAAACCGCCCTTTGCATGGATATCGCGCACGCCCTTCGCTAAAACTATAGCCTCTTCAACGGTAGCTGTAGAATGAATGAAATCGTCAACGTAAAGGTCGCGCACATAATGTGCTATGCACGGCGAGCAAAATGGTCCTCAATACGTTTAGTCGGTATACACTAAACGACTCTTCGCCAGCGCCTAGCCAAATAAAACGCTGCGCATTTGCGTCTGTTTCTTACAGCTGAATGCGAGGAAACATTTCAGTAATGTCACCGCAAACGGCGACAGCACCCATGCGAAAATTGAATAATATGTTGAGCAGTGGAACCAGCAAATCGAAACTTCAGCTGATTTTGCTGCTGCATCACACACCAGCCTTATCTTGTTCGGCTTATTTGGATTGCGAACTATAAATATGGGAAGATACCATACCATTGATATCGTCAGCTGGCAATTTTACAGTGTAATTTTTATGCAAAAAATTGTCGATTTGTTGTTGAATTATGTGAGCAAATTCTGGATCTTTCTTAATTTTTCGTTGCAAACATTCAAACCCGCGAATTGCTTTAGGTAGCCTGTCAGGTAAGTTAACAAATTCATTGGACCACAATAACCTGGCAACGTAGCAATTGTCGCGCGCCTCGCAGCTTTCCAATACATCAATTGCTCGTTGATCTACAAGCGATATTAAATTTTTCTTCGGTGCGGAAATTCCAATATTTTTATGAAATATGAATGTTTTCACCAATTCGTGTAAATCATTAGTGCCTTCGCTACTAGTATTGTAGCCGCATGTGTGAATGTTTAAGTGCCCAGACTTACTGACAGCGCTGCTACTGCAAAGCACAGTCCACCCTAATCGTGTCTTTATCTCCACGGGCTGCTGCCACTTGCCATTTCGTACTTTCAATGCTACGATTAAGTTGGGGTTATTTACTCCAATTATAAGCACAGGTACAACACCAACGTAGCTATGCAAGGGAATATCTTTTAAATGCGGATAGTCTTCTTTCATTTTTTCCGCGGAAATTGACTCCGGTGACAAATTTAAGCTTTTCACTGTGTGAACATTTTGCAACGAAAATTTCTCTCCACCTTGCTTAGCTGCTGAATTACCTATATCCAGCCTTTTGATTGCGCTTCATATCCATTTATGTTGTCCGTCCATTGAATACAAATTGGCCCAGGAATGCCTGTTATACCTAGATCCTCTGCCAGGCTTTGTTCCATGAGGGTGAGTGTCGAGCCATCGTCCATAAATGCGTAAGTTGTTATGTTTTTGTTTTTCCCATACAATGTGACAGGAAGAATTCTAAAGCGCGACTGTGACTTTTCAGCTGAGCGATGATTATTTACATAGTTACCACCTCGACATTTGATCGGCTGTCGGAGGTATGCAGTAATTTGTGATGACGGATTTTACAACCGGCGACACCGCATAACTTATTGCGCCAACACCAACGAGAGTGTGTGCCCAAACACTGGCTACATAAGTTTTTAGTTTTCACTAAATTCCATCTCTCATCTACCGAAAGTGATTTAAATTCTTCACATTGATACGCTTTGTGTGAATTTTCACATTTAGGGCCTTTAGATGCTGGTTTTGGTAAACGTTGCCGCTCTGCATTGTCTGCTAGTGTGTGTGTGTGTAGCTGCCCATCTTCTTTGTGTTGCTTTTTGTCTAAGCTAAAAACAGCTACGCGACATGCGGGCTCTGCTAGTGTCTAGATCCACTTGGAAAAGTCTTCCATACTTGGTTCTTAGAAAGGCATAGAATGAACAGCTCAATTAAGTTTATTCTCTTGTGATAGTTTCTCAACAAATTTTTGTAGCAGAACAGGGTTATTTAAGTAGCTTGTTAACTTACTTGCATGTATTGTAGCTACAATATTCACGGCGAAAGGAAAATCTATGAGTAGTTCTAATATTGCTTTTGGTTCTGGAAGTTGCCTTGCTTTTTCTGGCTGTCAACAGATACGAGTATACTCGCCGACGTAGGGTTTGATGCGAGATGCAGTAAATAGCTTCCGTTTTAAAACTCGAAGACCTTTTTTTTTTGAAAGTTAATTAAGTTGCTTCGATCGTAAGCATCAATCATGACCGATAGTAAATATTTTTTTTGTTTAAACTGCGAAGCATGAAATATGATCTAAAATAAAACCTCCAAACTTTTTTATTTTTGAATACAAATTTGCATGAGTTTTCTCACAGGAGCAAAAGCTTAAAGGAATCGCATGTAAGTATGGCCGGAAAAGAGCGGTTCAAGGAAGGGAGGGCATCCTGGGCGAAAAACTCATGCCAACCGTTTAGAACGATCAATAATATGCACCCTTCTCAAGGCGGCAGGGTTAAGAATCCCGACCCGAAATTCTGAGCTAGTCAGGGTAACCGTCTTTAGAGCCAACAAGGGGTGGGTAGACGCATGCATTCGCATACGTGTACGTGACAAATGGTTAAATGGCTGTTCCCGATGCTTGTGGAACGCCGATATCGAGAACGTTGCTTTCATCCTCTGCGTCTACACTCAAAATACGTAACTTCTCTTTCAAATACTCTTCTTTCAGACGCATTGTCTCTTCAAGCTGCTGCAAACAAAGTTCTGTTGCTTTGCTAATACCAAACTGGTCTTGTGGCATATGTACATTGATGTTCTTTCATCGGCATATATCTGCGAAGTTTGTGAGCGAGACAATGCAGGCATAGTGACGTTATGCGCGCTATCAATTTGCCCAGGTGCTTGGTCAGTATCGGCATCTTGCACGCTTAAGACGCCATTAGGCTGCATCCTTAAAAGAAGTTGTTCCGGATAAGATTTTTAAAGAATTTGTTGCAAACAAAGTCGACCAAGTTTTAAGAGCTCGCTTTTATTTATTAATGAGTAAAATAAGTAAGTGAGTGATTGAGTGAGCTTTAAAAATCTAAAATGTTTACAAATTCATGTTTTAAATTCAATGTATTTTTAAATTCTTTTATACATATTTACCTTAGTTCCTTCTTAAGATTTAAAATTTCTCTTAGTACAATTATTTCAATTAAGTTAAATTACCACGTGTACGCAGGCAAGTGAAAAGCAAAAGGGAAGTATTTGAAAATTAAAGATATTTTATGAGCATGTATGTTTAAAGCAGACAAGTAATTGATGATAGCGCAGGCTTGCATATCCTCGGATAGTCCCGGCAATTGGTTTTATCGGAAACAAGATGATTCACAATTGTCCGAAAATTTCAAAAACTCGGCATATTCAAAATATGATAACTGCTTAGACCAGTAAAATAAGAGTAAAAAGCGTAAAAAGGCTTTGATATCCGATCAATTAAAACTATTGAAGCCTGTAACTGCACCCACTCCACCCCAGCGAGTAGAGCTGCCCCAAATTAAAATACAAGAATCAAGTTCCGGCATATATCTTAAAGTGCCAGCCAGTGTTACCGCAGTATTTCGGGGGGGTTATGAACAATGGCCGTCCTTCCTATGTGCAAAAACTATATCACTTACGAAATAAAACAAAAGGTCAATAGTGAAACAGTTCGCACAACCCGCTAAACTGTGATACAGATTTAGATAATGATGTGTGATATAAGATTAGATATGTACCTGTGATGTAGTCATTATGTATACATCATTTATGTATACATCTAGGCAAACTATATATACAGCCCTATGCTTGAACTATAACAAATTTAAACTCAATGGCTACTGTTATAATTGTGACAATAGTTATGTTTAGGTATTAGACTGGGTCGATTTATTAACCGATATCGCGCCATCGATTTTTCGATAGGTTTTGGGCTCGGGTAAAAAGTTAAACTACGCATACCAAAATAAAATAATTTTCGAATTGGCGATAACAGTTTTTTGAAAAAAAATTGTATTTTCGGGTTTTGGAAAAGTCGATTTTTCGACCAAAATAAGTCCCAAAACCCGAAAGTAACATTTTTTTTCAAAAAACAGTTATCGCCAACGTTTTTAGCGCATAATTTTAAGTGGCACAGGAAATATGAGACAAATTCGTTTTTATCGAAAACATTTTTAAATGTATGTTGAAAAAACCCTTAAAAAAATTGCGAAAGGGCAAATTTTTTGACCAAAACATTCCCTAAAACCCAACAAATATATATTTTTTTTTTTCAAAAAACTGTTATCGCCAACATTTTTAGCGGACATTTTTGGGTCGGACAGGGTATACATGAAAATTTTAACCGTTTTACCGTTATTGCCAACGTTTTTAGCCCATAATTTTAAATGGGACAGGAAATACGAGACAAATTCGTTTTCATCAAAAACATTTTTGCTTGTATGCTGAAAACCCCCTTAAAAGAAATGGCGAAAGGGTAAATTTTTTGACCAAAACACTCCACAAAACCCAAAAAATATTTTTTTTTTTTTAAAAACTGTTAATGCCAACATTTTTAGCGGACATTTTTGGGTCGGACAGGGTATACATGAAATTTCGCAGGCTCGAATATTATTTTTTTGGGTATGCGTAGTGGAAGTTTTTTCCTGAACACAAAACCTATCGAAAAATCGATGGCGCGATATCGGTTAACTTGCGTCCATATAAATCGACCCACCCTATTAGGTATGTTTTGGAAAATTCAAAAGTTCCTTTTATATCCATAGTCATTATTTTTGTTATGATCTACTGAGTACGAGTATGTGACAGTGCTGAAGTAAATATTATCAAAAACGAGGTACGATTCATGTGAACCTCTGGAAGCCTGGGAAGATGTCCTTGGTGTTGAAGACCCTTACGAAAAATTAATAGGGATGTCATGTTGCGTGAGAATAAGAAGCTTCAAGTTAAAAACTAGTGAGACCACAGTACTTTCGTGGAGAGGAACTCCACAGAGTCGGGTTAGGTGTGAAGTGGAGTTATAGCGCCTGCCTAAGCGGATGACACAGATGTTTGCGCCTGGTCTGTGTCTAATCGTGAAAACAAGGATCCCGCAGAGAGATGTCTGGATGGGCAGAATGCTTGGTCATCGTCGAGAGTGGATCATGAGCCTGACAAGAAGAATTTTTCTTTATCTTATATTTGTGGCTGGGAATCGCAAAATACAGAGTAACGAGATGGCCGATGGGTTGGCTCGTTGAGGAACGGGTTATAATTTCACTGAAATATTGTCCGCATGCAAAACGGATGGGTCTGCAATATAATATCGCGTGCCTTGGCTGCAATATTAGGGCGGAAGAGACGGGGAACACAAGATTTCCGATTTTCCACCACAATTCCGCAACAGATCAAAAGTTCTCTAAGAGCATTTTATGTATAAAAAGTAATTTCTATAAATAAATAAGGTTTTGTCATATTGTTTGACAATTTTTTCCTTAAAGGATTTTTCCCCCTATATGGTGAATTACAAATATTTTTGGTTTTCATTCATAGCTGTGCATACCTACAACAATGACAAAATTAGGTAAAACAAAAAGGGGATTGTTTGTTTTTTTGTGTACCCAAATTTACCAGAGATATGGAGATAGCCCGGCTTTAGGTCGTGGGTCGAGGCAGCACGTTGGGAACACCAAAGGATAATAGGACTGACTGTGGTTTGAATCTTTTTACGCACACGCTTTTGTTGCAGGCGGCATCGAAAGATGCAGGCCTGTAGCGGCAGCCTGTGTGTTAATGCAACAATAAATATGGTCGAACATCCACGTATGGCTCTGTGCGCTAACAACAACAGGGCTACGTTTATATAAGTTAGTAACTCGAAGAAAGCAAACGCATGTATGTAGATGTCCGAACATGTATCTGTTAGTAACAGTAAAGCTTTTTGTGAAAGGCTTTGAAGATAGCGATCTCCGAAAGAACCGGTAACAGCATCCTGTCCAGCTCCTGATCTTAGACGCGAGTCCCGTAAACAAGCCCATTGGTCTTGTAAACGTGTAAAATGCAATTAAAAAGAATACATATATAAAAATATTGAATAAAGTAAAGGTGATTTAAATAAACATAACTTAACTTACCAATTCTATAAAATTCAATATAAAGTAATAAAGCGCCGTAGAAAAAAAGACCAAATGACTGAATTAAAAACTAAAGTACAAAAATAGATAAAATTTGAATAAAAAGAACCCGAATTTGTAGCGATAGGTCTATCTATGTATGCCTCCAGGGATAAATATTCACATTCATATGCATACATAATAGGGTGGGTCGATTTATATGGACGCAAGTTAACCGATATCGCGCCATTGATTTTTCGATAGGTTTTGGGTTCAGGAAAAAACTTCCACTACGCATACCCAAAAAAATAATTTTCGAGCCTGCGAAATTTAATTTTTTTGACTTTTTTCGACTAATATTGTTAAGGTTTTTTTTCATGACCTACTAAAAAAAAATGTTCGTTTGATTTTAAAATTTTCATGTATACCCTGTCCGACCCAAAAATGTCCGCTAAAAATGTTGGCGATAACAGTTTTTTAAGAAAAAAAAAAATATTTTTTGGGTTTTGGGGAGTGTTTTGGTCAAAAAATTTACCCTTTCGCCATTTCTTTTAAGGGGTTTTTCAGCATGCAAGCAAAAATGTTTTCGATGAAAACGAATTTGTCTCGTATTTCCTGTTGGCAATAACGGTTTTTTCAAAAAAAATTTTTTTCGGGTTTTGAGACTTGTTTTGGTCGAAAAATCGACTTCTCCAAAACCCAAAAATAATCAGAGTGAGTGGGTTCGATTCTCCACAAGATCCTCTGAAATAGCAAAAACTATACGAATTAGTCTGACGAGAAATCGTGGCTGTTTTCGAAATTGAACTATACGTATAGCCTGTATATGTTTGTTGCTTTCAATTTTTCCTCTAATGAAAAATAATAATAACTAACCAAGAATTTTTATTAACTGGTCTTGAGCTCGTTAAACTTACAAAAATATGTAAAATTTTTTTATTAAAAAACTGTTAGCGCTAACGTTTTTAGCACATAATTTTAAGTGGGACAGGAAATATGAGACAAATTCGTTTTCATCAAAAACATTTTTGCTTGTATGCTGAAAACCCCCTTAAGAAACATGGCAAAAGGGTAAATTTGTTGACCAAAACACTCCCCAAAACCCAAAAAATATTTTTTTTTTTTTCAAAAAACTGTTATCGCCAACATTTTTGGGTCGGACAGGGTATACATGGAAATTTTAAAATCAAACGAAATTTTTTTTAGTAGGTCATGAAACAACCCTAAAAATCTAAGTCAAGAAAATGAGAATTCGAAGGCTCGAAAATTATTTTTTTGTGTATGCGTAGTGGATTTCTTTTTCTGAGCCCAAAACCTATCGAAAAATCGATGGCGCGATATCGGTTAATAAATCGACAGACAAACCAATAACATCCCTACAGTGAAATATCAAACCAGTCAGTAAACATATTAGCATCCAACTATAATTTTCTGATTGTAATCATACTAGTCAAAAAAAGTCTAGCCGATATTAGAATAAAACTAAAATTTTCTGGTTGAAGTCATAGGAAAAGTTCAATCCATGATAGTATACAGCTACAATGTTCATAGTATGTGTTTAGGCTCCTTAAGCTGTTATTATTTCTTTCGTTTATTTCATTTGCATTGCATGCTATTGTAATTCGCACCCAGCTTATGATATATTCCAAAGATATAGTTTATGCTTTGCAATCCCAAACTGGGGGTTTTCACAGCGAAAATGATGAAAAATGAAAATGATGTATTGATGCGCCGATTTTCTTAATTTAATCCCTGCTAGAGGTTTTGGCCACATTTGGCCTCGTCTTCTTTTATCTTTTTTGAATTAGTATGATAATGGTATAACACTGTGAAACAAATTCAGGTTAGCAAAAGTTAGGTCGATTCTGAGAGTGAGGGGGTGAAAATAGAGGATAAATTAGAAAACCCTTATCGCAGCGTTTGTTTATGTTAGTTCGAATTTTTTTTTAATCGACCTTCGAACTTTGCAGTCAAATGCCGATTTTCAGCATATTGTTTGCATGGTTTTTTGGCTATAACTCGTCGACTTATTGATATTTTTTTAATCTGTTAAAGCCAAATTATTGCTAGAGACTTGTGCAACAATTTAAATTAAATAAAAATTGATTTATAAAATTTTTGTAGTGCTTATGAAGCAAAATGTTGGAAATTTTTTTTTTCAAACTTTTTGAACATATTTTCCACAAAACTAGTCTTTTTTCTTTCTGTTTGATCTATAAAATGCTTCTCAATTTTTTCAGTGTTGGTTTTGAAGAAACATTGAAAAATAAATTATAAAAATACGGAAAAAATATAATTTTAAAATGTTAGTTATGAAAAGTTTTAAGTAAAAAAATTAAATAAATTTAATTAAGGATTTGACCAGCTGCCGTTAGCAGGCGGCTGTGGATCAACATCACTGCTCTCTTAATATCTTGGTCATCGTCATCATCATCAGAAAGGTTGATAAATTCGTCCAACTGATATTCTGGAATTTCATCTTTTTATTCCCCTTCTTCCTCTTTTTCCTCGTCTTCCTCTTCTTCAAAGATGTTTTTATACCACCAACAAATTTCTTTCCTCTGTACCTGAAATGCAAATAGTTTTCAACCGTTTACATATTTAAATTGTGCACTCTGTAACGACAGCCTTTGAGCATTTCTCTGACTACGCGCAAGCGGGTATATGAACAGATGCGCGGACAACCGCTAACCGAACCACCTTATCCGCGTTTACGATATTAGCGTAGCAGATGTTTGTTTGTGTGGGTGGGTTAAGTGTTGCTTGCGCATATGTGCATATGCGTGCCGCTTAAGGGTCGAACGCGGATTGGTTTACCCTAAGCAGGCCGGCGATTCGTGCCGTACGGTGCTCAAAATGCCGCAAGGGTTAATGGGTATAAAAGGGGGTCCCGCTGATCGACAGCAATTAAAAATCGAAAAGTCGCGGTCTTAACTAGTGCCAAAAGTGTTGTGAAAAAAAGGTAATTTTTCAAAGTGCGTTGTATTCACCTTAAAGTGTAGGTACGCGAGTGAAAAAGTCTGTTTATAAAGTGCGGTTTCACGATAAAAGGTAAACGCGATCGAAGAAAAATAGTGAAGTTCCTGATACCAGGGAATCCTCCCTAGGTATCTCACCAGCGCAAGGAGAGCCGCCGCCACAAGACGTGAAAATCCCCTCAAGAAGCAGCAGTCACCGGTAAGTCAAATTGGAAGATTTAAATTTTGTTTGAAAGCTTTTTTTTCTGAATTTTTACCCGCGTCTAAAATATATCTTTGTGAATTTTTATCCAGATAAATCTTTGTGCGAAATTATAACCTTTCTCTTAATTAAGTGCAGTAAATTTTCATTAAAATAAATTTTTCATAAAATTCAAATTTGTTGATACACCTTCTTTTTGATCTATTTTCATTTAAATTAGTTTTTGCGGTAGATATGTTTTATTGATTCGGCGATTTTTTTCTGTAAAAAGAATGGTTGAATTAATAACTTAGGTTATCCTTTACTAGAATAAATTCGGATAAATTAGTTCATTAGTCCATTTAGCAGAATTGTCTCCATAGAATTGTTGTTGGCAGTTCAGTCTAGATTTTTTTTACCCAAAATTTCCTTCGATATTTTCCGAAATTTTTGTAAATAAATATTTGTTGAATTTCCATTGAAATATTTGCTTGAATTGTTCATTTATTAGATTTTTTCCGATTAAATCTAATTTTAAAATTCAAGCATATCAAAATATGCATAAATGCACTTAGGTGTACATAGGTGTGTACATATGTAGACGAGCATGTATGCAAACAAAGGGTAGATGAAAAGAAGAAGAAGACATCTTGTTTTTTTTTTTGAAGTCAGGTTAAATTTGAAAGAAAAAAAAATCGCTGAATTTAATTCAAAAAGCCAGAAAAAACTTTTATCAAAGATACTGAAGAATAAAAATATTTAGAAAAAAAAACATATGTATGGATATACGTTCTCTTGTTGCAGCGAGCACGAAGCCAGCCGAGGGCCGCGACATTTTTTGCTACATGAACTCACTGCTACAAAAGTATACACCTAAATCCACACATAAAACTACACAAATTATTGGGCACTAAACACAGGAAACATCAACATCACACATTCACACATTAGCGAAATATTCAGGGAGTAATTTTTTTGGCCAAAAGGTCCAACTCCGGGGGATATCTGTGGCCAAAAGCGTTGGCATAGATCCGCGCCAGATTGCACAACCACACAGACACGCACACATAACACGGAGATCCAACACGAGCCACGAACACCGAACATTTTCCCCATAAACCGCCAAACAAGGGTAGAACGCAACTTCACACTTTTGTTACAAACCAGCGAACACAGCGTTTCATTCACACAACCGCGACATCAGCAACACTACGTGTTGCAAAACATCATCATCAGCATCATCGACGTGTTGCCAAACATTTTGTGGCACGACCACCGACACCCGTAGCAACATTAGCCACTTCAGCAAGATCAGCAACACTCACCAGCAGCATTTCTCACTACAAATACACACTAACACCCACGAGCACAGAAACAGCAAAGCGGGAGAGCAGACAAGCGCAGCTCACGGTGAGCGCGCTCACCAACTTGAAATTTTTAAAATTTTCTACTACACACTCTTCACACAGTTTTTTGGTATATATTATTATGAATTTTTTTGTTACTAGTTGTAAATTTAAGTTTGGATTTTTTTTTCGTGAATTCATTCATTTTTTCCTTTTATTTATTTATGACATTAGTTTATAAGTTATTTAATATTAGTTTCTTTGAATTCGGAATTTCACCTACCTTTAAGTTAGTACTAACATATTTTTTTTTTCTGGCATTCGCACCAATGCCTACCCAGGCTTAAACATTTTTTTTGGTTGAGGGGCATTAGCCTAGTGGGCAACAATATTGTTTTCACTTTTCGGTTGTGTCATTTTTTTATTTTTTACACTTTTTTAGTTTTCACGCACACTTAGTTTTTTTTGTTTTTGTTGTTTCCGTTTTCGATTTAGTATTATTAGCTTTTTTGCTTTGCACTGTCACTATTTTTACGAGTCTTTCTAATAAAAAAAAAAAAAAAATTTTTTTGTTTGCACATGCATGAAATAATGCACATGCACCGAACGACACGTTAAACTAATATCAAAAAACATTAGTTCTGAAAAGTCAGCTTTGACCACGCGGTCAAAGCCCTATAACAGAACCACTGTCTTTTGTCCAGCACATGTTGTTTGTTTTTTTCCTCTACTTTAAGCTTAAGAGTTGTTTTTGGTACCAAATTCATCCGGATAAGCATGGTAAGAGTTTTTGTAATAGAAAAATTACATATGCACATGCCTTTATAGGTGTAAAGTTTTCTCTGAGCAGGGCACACATACTTATACATATAATTTGGTTGACATTTTTATTGAGAGTTAGCGCTCACAAGTGCGCTCTTATTGATATATGACTATAGGTGTGCTTTTGCACAAATAGTTAGATCTACATTAAGCCGGTTTCGAATTTCGATAAAAAAATTTTTTGTAAGAGTTTTTTGCAAATAACGAAATAATATATTGTTGTAGATAAGCCTAGGGGAAACTGTATTTATAATAGTTACATAGCTTGAATAGATAATCGTAAGTTTTTTTATTGTTATAATAAACGGCGGCCGCCGTGGTGTGAAGGTAGTGTTGCCGGCCTACCACACCGAAGGTCCATGGTTCGAGCCCTGGTACAGGTAACATCAAAAGTGATTTGAAAAAAGTTTTTCAAAACGCCACCCCGCCACTCCTCCTCTCCCGCACCAGGCAGTTACATAACAGTGGCGCCCAACGTTATAGCCCACTAGTAATTTTAAATTTTTCCCATATTTCTTTTCTTATACTTTCTAATTTAATATTTCTTTTCACCTTAACTTGCTTTTCAATATACTATTTTCAGCTTTTCGCTATCTTATTTATTCTCTTAATTTTTCCTTCTCACGGACAGATTTAGGGTCACGAGGGCAACATCGCTTGTTGTCAGCAACGAGCGATATGTGCCTAAGTGACAAAACAGTAAGGGGAGTGCTGGCGGTGAGTTCTAAGTTCCTTTTAAGAACTTCAACGTTTTTAAAAAGTGGTATCAGAAGTCATCGGCAGTACTACGATTTTAATTGTTTGTTGTTTTGTTGTAAGCTACATCAGCTGCCATACGCATGGTCCAGCACCGTATGTATGTGAGGTTGTATGAGGTTGTATGTTTGCAGGGGGTAGAGTAATTTGACAGGGTAAAGGGGGAATTGTGGCAACCACGTCTTCAGCTAGTTCTTAAGACGCTGTCGGGCCACATTCCATAATTAAGAGGGGATTAGCTGACATTGACCTTGGACAGCATACTTCATACCGTACTCGACTACCCAGAGTCCATCAGGCGAGGACAACACCAAATGCATCAACAGTACCTCAATATTGAAGATTATAAATTTCTTAGGAATTTCCGATTTCTTTTATAAATCGTATATAATAAATAGAAATAAAATACACATATTTTTTTCGATTTCATATGCATCAAAAATTCCAAATTATTGATTTGTTTCGAGTCTTGTTTATTTAATATTTACAAACACATTATACGTAAAACACATAAAAGTCATTGTAATTTGATTTCACAAATTAGATACCAGTTTTTACGGGGGATTGCGCTTAAAGTCGTTTATCGTTACTGTAGGAAAACTCGTAAAAGAATTTCTTCTTGCAAGTAATATTTTTAATTTTTCTTCTTCTTTTCGAAGGTTTTATTTAAACCTTTTCTTGGTTTTTATAGTTTCTGGGAATTTCACCAAGGAATTTATTACTTTTGCTAATAAAATTTTTATATCTCGATAGTTTTTATATATTTTATATATTTTTTTTATTTTATTGTTTTTAGTTTTTATATTCTGTTACGATTAAAAGTGAATTTTAATTTTTTTTTACACCTTTTATCTACCAACCTTAAGAAAGTGTTGCGCAGAGGCAGGCGATTCTGAATTTTGCCCCAATCAATTTTGTTTCATAGGTACACATGAACATACATAAATATACACACCACGATATTTATTATACACACTTTTGATATTTGATACTCATATCCACATACGATACCCTACAAAAAACCCGTTTCTTCTTGAATTTTTGAAGTAACCATCTTTTTCTTTGCTAAAGCTTAAAACTCTTTTTTTATATAAACAAATAAATACACGTAAGGAAATTTTGTGAGGATAATTCTTTTTGAGGTTTTGTAGTTTCAAAACTTTTTACACCCATATACAGACATACACACATAGAATTTTTAAGTTTTGAATTTCCGCTTTTTTTAATTTTTTACGCATACAGATACACAAACACGGGTATACCTTTAAGGAATTAATTTTAGTTGCCCAGTTGAATTTCACCTTTTTATCATATTTACCATATCCACATATCCATATATACCCTTTAGGAAATTGCTCGATTTTTGAATTGTTGAACCACACATTTATTTTTAAATTTTTTTATACACTCAGTTACTTTACATATATATACATACATGCACACACTTATTAAATTTTAATTTGAAGTTTATTTTTTTTTTTGCTTTTGCCGTTCTGCATATATTTCTATATAAACACCAACACATATATACCCTTAAAGAAATTTGCATTTTGAATTGTACACTTACTATCTTTTTACACCCATTTATCTTACCTATATATACACGTTTGTTTCATATACATATATATAAATATTTTCTGGTATATCTTATTATATTTGAATTGTTTTTATACCGGTTTATACATTTTCTTTAAATGTTTTTTGAATTGACAAATAAACCCCCCAGTGAAATACCCAAATCTGAAATTTACTTTTCCTGCTTATTGTTGGGAAAAAGGGCTTGTCCGGTTTTGTGGGTTTAAGTCATTGATTTCCAATTCCGAGGTCAGCAAGTTTCGGTTCTTTGTTGGCGGTCAGGTTTCGGACTCCCTTTTTTATACCAGTCCCTTGAGTTTATGGACAAGTATGCGAACCAAGGGGCAATTCCGAAGAGGGGTTTAGGACTTTTGGCGAGTAACAGACGGATAACGCGCAGCATAGCTCGGGACTTGAGGAACGAGGTGGAGGGTCCCTGTTTAACCAAATAGACACCGGCATCGAACTACCAGCCGCTTTCGTCCCGATAGACCTTTTGAATCTCTGCACTGCCAGGGTTTTTGGGCAGCCTGAGGTCCCGAACAGCCACAGACAAGAGTATACGGTTACTGATAGGGTTACTGTAAACGCGGCAGACCAGTCCCTTAGTTTCTCGCGGAAGTTGGATCAGGTGTTGGAGATGTCTGATTACGAGGAAGGAGCAATTGGAGGCGACGGAGCGGCAGCGGGGAATGGAGGAAACAATGGCGGTAACAGACGGCAGCCAAAGGTGGACGAGCGGATTGATCACTTAGCACGCATGATGGAGGTGATGATGCAGCAGAACGCTGAAATGAATCATCACATGGGCGAAGTGCGAAAGGTAAGGGAGGATATATCCACCCTTAGCAATCGTGTCGCTCATGTGGATACATCCATGCGCTCCTGTTGCATCAGCACCTCCACAAAATACATCTACGCCAGGACAGGATAGGGATGCCACGAACCAGCAGCGCAGCACCGCGAACCAAACATATACCGGCAGCGGAAACCCCGGTTATTCGGTTAGGAAGAAGGTCGATTTGGACAAGTGGCATCTGAAGTTCGACGGTTCAGCCAAAGGAACGACAGTGGAGAGTTTCGTACTCCGCCTGGAACGCATGCGTATACAGTATCAGTTGTCCTACCAAAAACTTTTTGCTGACTTCCATTGTTTAGTGACAGGGCCAGCTCTCAAGTGGTATTGGCAGGTGCTGGAGGACCACGCCGATGACGATGCGTTCGATTACTTTGGGTTAAAATGGCTCAATTCAAATCGTCGGAGTCAGATTATGAGGTAATACGCGAGATTATGGAGAGAAAGCAGCAGCCCCAAGAGAGCTTTGACGAATATTACGCCGATGTCCACGATCTCACGTTCCGCCTCAGACAGCGAATCCCGGAAGTTGAGTTGGTTAAGATAATTAAGGGCAACCTGAAACCTTATCTGGCCAACTTAACTTTCGCGACGAAGACCGAAACATTGGCTGATCTGAAACTGGAGTGCAAGAGGGCGGAAAAATTAATAAAAGAGAATAGGTTTAGGGCAAAGCCAATAAGCGAAAAAGGTAGCGGAGGTTGGTCAGAAGAGCAGGGAGGTGATTTTTGTGTTGAAGCGTTCAACAAAGACAATAGGAATCTTAACCCTTAATTACATTCGTGGGGTCAATTTCTACCCCACGCCTCGGTTTTTTGCTTGTTACTCAGTTTTGGTTGTTGCTGCTGTGTTGAAATTCAGTGTATTCTCAGTTCTTGTTGTGTTCTCGCAGCGTGCGGTTGTTTATCTCGTTAAGTGGAATAATAGCTGTGGTAAGCGGACGCTGGGGTATAAAATGACCCCACGAATGTACTTACGTAAGTTTTTTTACTTTTGGTAATTTTTGTGTTTTTGAACTTTTTAGTAAATATGAAGCGGTTTTTGACTGTAGAAGAAATTGCAAAAATTTGTGAAGTAGAGGAGTTATCTGAAGATGACGAAATCAATAATTTTGTAGAAGATAGTGATATCAGCGACGGAGAATATGAAGACAGCAAACATGATAGCGAAAGTGAGACCAGCAGTGAAGACGAAGAAAATGAAAGTGAAGATGAAGAGAATGAAGACAATTGTATAAGAGAGTCTGGCTATTTTTATGGTAAAAATAGGTTCAAATGGGCAAAAGCTGCACCTGCAGCATCAAGAACAAGGGCACACAACATTATACATCTTTTTCCTGGCATCAAATGTCCAGCTGCGGAGAAAGCAAACTTGACACCTCTTGAATCATGGTCTGTACTTATCACAGATGACATTATATCGTACATTACTATACAAACTAATGTAAAGATAACCGAAGTTATTAATAACAGAACTAGCGATAACTTACCGGCGTTCGTCAGTCATACTAATGAAATCGAGATTAAAGCGTTAGTAGGACTTTTGGTACTGACTGGTATTTATAAATCTAATCACGAAGATGTACGGACGTTATGGGCTACCGATGGAACAGGTCGAAATGTTTTTAGAGCTGTGATGAGTATGAACAGGTTCCTTTTTCTGCTAACTGTTCTTAGATTTGATGACATACAAACTCGCACAGAGAGAAGAGAAACTGATCGACTGGCTCTAATTTCTTATATTTTTGACAAATTTATGTTGAACTGTAAATCAAATTATATATGTTCAGAATATTTGACAGTAGATGAGATGCTAGTGCCCTTTAGAGGCCGTTGCCTTTTTCGAGTATACATGAAATCAAAACCAGCAAGATATGGCATTAAAATTATGTGTATGTGTGATGCAAGAACTCACTATTTATACTCTGCTTTTATATATTCAGGAAAAGAGCAGACAAGTCGTAACACTTATTCGATACCTTCCAAAACTGTCTTAAAGTTGGCAGAGCCTTTATTCGGCACAAATAGAAACGTAACTGGTGATAATTGGTTTTCGTCAATTGAACTAGTTGATGCTTTAAAAGCAAAAGGATTAACTTACGTTGGGACCATGCGTAGAAATAAGAGAGAGATTCCTAAAGAGTTTCTGCCAGCTAGATCAAGACCAGTTCAGTCATCTTCGTTTGGATTCGTTCGAGATAAAACTTTGGTTTCATATGTGCCAAAGAGAAACAAATCTGTCATCTTAGTGTCAGCAATGCACCATTCAGCTGATATAGATCCGCACAGCTTGAAGCCTGAAATCATTGAATTTTATAACTTTACCAAAGGTGGAGTGGATGCACTTGACCAAAAATGTGCTGTGTATTCAGTTTTGCGAAGATCGCGGCGTTGGCCAACAACCATATTTGGTGCTATTTTGAATATAGCGTGCGCTAACAGCTTTGTTATTTGGAAAGCATCAAATATTGAAAGTAACTTGTCACGACGTGATTTTATAAAGGACCTGGGAATGTCTTTAATCAAGCCTCACATTAAAGAGCGTAGTAAAAATTCGGAAAATTTTTCCAGAGACCTGAAAAATATTATTGATCAAATACTTGGGGAAGACCATGAAGCCGAAGCTGGACCAAGTCAGCCAAAAAAAACAAAAAGAGTTCGTTGCTTTATATTTCCTCGGTCAAAAGACACAAAAAGCAGTAAACAATGTTCAAAATGTAAAAATTTTGTTTGTAAAACCCATTCAAAGGACTCCATAATATGTACAGAATGTGACAAATAAAATAAGTCCCTTCTTATCTTATATTTGTAGTATTTTATGTAGTATTTGTAGTATTATATGCAGTACTTTTAGTATTTTATGTAGTATTCACTGAAGAATGTATGCACGAAAAGATGCCATGTCAGAATTTGTATGTTATTTTATAAAAGATTTTTTGTTTTACTGTTGTGATTAACTATGTTTCTTTAATATAAATTACCACAAACATTTTCTTTAAAATCATTTTTTAAAAGTTTTTTTTACAAAAGTAATGAACTATATTTTTAAGAGTGTAATTTTGAGGGTGTATGAAGAAACGCCATTTTTTGTTTTTGTTGTAACTTGTTTAAATAAAAATAAATGTGTTTTTAATAAAGAATTATTCAATGTTTTATTCTGTATTAAATTTTTTTTTTTAAATCAATGCCTTTGAAAATATTTAAAAAATGGTATTGGGGTCGAAAATTACCCCACGAATGTAGTTACGTAAGTTGAAATAGCGAATGTAGTTGAGGGTTAATGGTAATAGGAATGTGTCTCGTGCCCCCGTCCATCAAAATCCTCCTAAACCCAACATCCCAACCATTCCCCAGTCCTGTTGCAAGTTCGTCGTCCAATGTCCATAGTCAAAATGTTAGTCCTGTCCAAAATCAAATGTTTTGTCCGTCCCCATTCCACCTTATGTTGTGCTATGCTTGTGGCATGCCGGTGGATTTTTATATAAAGAACCCGGCAGAAGCAGCAAAAGACAAAAAGTGCAAGTCTAATTTCCATTTCATGAAATGTTTTGCGTGTGGTGGTGATTCGTCATTTTGTGTTTTTAAGCCAGAGGCGGGAAACCGGGCACTGGCAGAGATGTCCGGGAGCTCTGCCTCAAGCCAGGATCGCCCGGAGAATTTGTAGAAGGTAGGAAAATAGAGATTTTGAAGAGGGATAAAGAAATAGAGGTAAAAGAGAAAGTAGTAGAGAAGAAAGTTGAACCAGTCAGGGAAAGTTTGCACGTTAGGAAAATGAAGTACGAGGAGGCAAGAAGAAGAATTTTTTGTGAGGAGTTGAACGCGAAAAAGAAGAAGAGGAATTTTGAAAAGATACGAAAAATCAGGGAAAAACAGAAATTGTTTAAAAGGCTAAGAAAGGAGATAATTTCAACTATCGTGACTGTGCAGGGCGCTAATAGGTCGTTCGCTAAAACGGAGATCGGTGGACGACAGGCGCTCGCGCTCTTGGATTCCGGGGCCGGAGCTAGCTGCTTGGGGAAAAATGCCCATAAGTTACTCGAGGGAAAAGAAAATCTGATTCTGCCGATCCAAGGTCAAAATGTCAAGACAGCTAATGGGGGTGAAACCGCGGTTATCGGAGTAGTGACTCTTCCAGTGCTTTGGGACAGTACCACTAGGGAGCTGGAATTCCTGATAGTGCCGGGGTTGCAACAGGAGGTCTATCTAGGGATCGATTTCTGGAAAGCCTTCCAGCTTAATGTAGTCAGTAGGGGGCCCCAAATCAACTCAAAGTTAATGTCGTGTCAGAGCTTACACCTGCTGAGGGTGACTTATCATTCGATGCAGTGCAACATGTCTTGAATCCCGAGGAAACTGTGGCTTTAGAACGCGTGAAAGCACAGTATCCTTCATTCGCAGTACTTGGGTTGGGCAAAACCGACGTTGAAGAACACATTATTGAAGTCACTGATGAAAATCTTCCCGTGAAGCAGCGCCATTACCCTATTTCTCCGGCAATACAAAAGTTGGTTTTCGCGGAACTGGACCGAATGCTGGAAATGGGCGTTATAGAGGAAAGCAACAGTTGCTGGAGTTCCCCCGTATCACTAGTCATCAAAGGAACCAAAAACCGCCTATGTTTGGATGCCCGGAAATTGAACGAACGCACCATCAAGGATGCATACCCACTTCCACATATAGATGGTATTCTAAGTCGGCTTCAGAATACCAGGTACATATCCGCCATTGATTTAAAAGACGCGTTTTGGCAGATACCATTAGAGCGAAAGTCCAGGGAGAAAACTGCTTTCACTGTACCTGGTAGACCTTTGTACCATTTCACAGTCATGCCTTTTGGACTGTGCAACGCGGCACAGCGAATGTGTCGTTTAATGGACAAGGTCATCCCCGCTTCTCTTCGTGAATCTGTGTTTGTTTATTTAGATGATTTACTTGTTTGTTCTGAAGATTTTTCGTCCCACTGAGATTTGTTGTCCCGTGTTGCAAAATGTCTTCGTGATGCAAAGTTAACGACAAACGTTGAAAAGAGCAAATTTTGTTTTAAAGAGGTACGTTATTTAGGCTATGTGGAAGGAGACGGATGTATTCGTACAGATTTGAATAAGGTGGCAGCAATGCGAGACTTCCCCGAACCCCGAACACCGAAACAACTCAGACGGTTCCTAGGTATGACAGGCTGGTACCGTAGATTCATACAGAACTACGCGACAATTGCAGCACCACTGCACGACTGCCTCACTAAGGACAAGATAAAATCTTTTAAAATGACGGACGAAGCGATGCTAGCATTTAATTGCTTAAAACAAAAACTTATTTCAGCACCGGTGTTAATCCATCCGGACTTCGAAAAGCACTTTTATGTGCAATGCGATGCATCGACGGACGGAGTTGGAGGTGTACTCTTCCAACTAGACCAGGACGGAAACGAAAGACCGATTGCCTATGTATCGGAAAAATTAAACAAGGCACAACGGAATTATAGTATTACAAAGTTAGAGTGTTATGCAGAGGTCCTGAGCATAAAGAGGTTTCGGCCCTATATCGAGGGATTGCCCTTTACGGTGATAACTGACCATGCCAGCCTGAAGTGGTTGATGGGTCAGAAGGATCTATCCGGTCGGTTAGCAAGGTGGAGCTTGAAGTTGCAAGCAAACAATTTTGATATTCAACACCGTAAAGGCACCCAAAATGTAGTGTCGGACGCTTTATCCAGGGCCGACATGAACGAGCTGCTAGTGAGCGATAGAGTGCTCGACATAGATGTAACCTCACCATATTTCAAATCGACAGAATATCACGAACTCATTGACACGGTGACAGCGAACAAAGACAAACTACCGGAACTGTGCGTATCTGATGGATATGTTTATAGACGGACGCAATTTACAAGGGTGAAGGGCTTCAAGAGGACCAGGCCTGGAAGCTCTGGGTACCGACTGAGCTTCGTTCAGGGTTGGTGGAGGCATCGCACTGCTCGCCATCTGCAGGTCATGGAGGTATCCATAAGACACTCGGAAGGATACGCGGAAGATACTACTGGCCAGGACTAGTGGCCGATGTGCAAAATTACGTCAAAAGTTGCGATATTTGTAAAGGCAACAAAACGCAGAATGCTTTCCACAAACCTTTGATGGGAAAGCAACATGTTACCGAGCGCCCTTTTCAACGTTTATTTATAGATTTTATGGGTCCTTACCCACGTACGTGTGAAGGTAATGTTTATGTGTTTGTATGTTTAGATCATTTTTCGAAGTTTGTGTTTTTGAAACCGATGCGTAAGGCAACTTCAGCTGAAGTTGTTAAGTTTTTAGAGAAAGGAGTTTTCATGTTTTTGGAGTCGCAGAGTACGTGCACTCTGATAATGGTACACAATTCGTCTCAGGACTGTTTGCATCATTTTTGGCACCACACATGTAAGAACATCATTCTACTCGCCACAAGGCAATGCCGCAGAAAGGGTCAACCGATCCATACTACAAATAGTTAGGTCATACGTGGAGAGAATCAAAAGAACTGGGATAAGCACATCAGTGATGCAGCGTTTGCTTTAAGAAGGGTAATCCATTCGGCAATTAACACATCCCCGTATTACGCGCTTTTTGGTATGCCAACGGTGCAACATGGTGCATCATACGAGTTATATAGAAAACTAGGTGCTGTGAAAGACGTAGATTGCGAGGTAGAGGTAAAGTCTGATAAACTCCAGGCAATTAGAAACAAAATTATGAAAGAGCTGAGGTTAGCCCACGAACGCAGCAAAAAGGTTTACGACACTAGGAGTAAGGATGTATCGTTTAAAATTGGACAAATGGTATACCGCCGAAATTTCAAACGCAGTTCAAAAATAGATAACTATAATCCCAAACTTGCCCCAAAGCAAGTAAAATGCGTGGTATTGAAAGTTATAGGTAACTCTATGTATGAACTCGGCTATGTTAGCGGAAAGAGAATCGGGGTATACCATGCTAAGGACATATTTGTGGCATGATGTTATTAAGTGTTCAATGTTGCATGTTATTTATTACTTACCTATGTACCCGAAAAACCTGAACTTTAGAAAATTGACATACATTTTTTTGGATATTTTTTGTAATTATTATTCAATTATTTTAGGTTTATTGACCTACTAATGTAATTATACAATTTCTGACTTAACTTTTTTTTGACTATGCATTTCAGACTTGACATACCTTTCGATTTATACTTTTTTATACACTTGCAACTTGACTAATTTTTCTCTAATCTGTGATATAGTTTTAGTTTCAACCTGTGATATAGCATTAAGATGCCTATCTGTGATACCCTAGGTTAGTTTTGCGTAAGAGCCCAATGATATTAGGCTTAGATTTTTTTGATAGTTTATCTAATTTTTGCGTGTTAGTAAATGTTTAGTGTAATATATGTGCTAGTGAAAGGTTAGATAAGAAGCGAAATAGAAGCCCGGCATTAGATCGTGGGTCGAGGCCACACGTTAGCCCCGGATATACAAACCAACCCAAGGGTGCGTTATGAATTATTTTACGCACACGCTCCATGATGCATGCACCATCTGCGGATGCGAGCCTGTAACGACAGCCTTTGAGCATTTCTCTGACTACGCGCAAGCGGGTATATGAACAGATGCGCGGGCAACCGCTAACCGAACCACCTTATCCGCGTTTACGATATTAGCGTAGCGGATGTTTGTTTGTGTGGGTGGGTTAAGTGTTGCTTGCGCATATGTGCATATGCGTGCCGCTTAAGGGTCGAACGCGGATTGGTTTACCCTAAGCAGGCCGGCGATTCATGCCGTACGGTGCTCAAAATGCCGCAAGGGTTAATGGGTATAAAAGGGGGTCCCGCTGATCGGCAGCAATTAAAAATCGAAAAGTCGCGGTCTTAACTAGTGCCAAAAGTGTTGTGAAAAAAAAGGTTATTTTTCAAAGTGCGTTGTATTCACCTTAAAGTGTAGGTACGCGAGTGAAAAAGTCTGTTTATAAAGTGCGGTTTCACGATAAAAGGTAAACGCGATCGAAGAAAAATAGTGAAGGTCCTGATACCAGGGAATCCTCCCTAGGTATCTCACCAGCGCAAGGAGAGCCGCCGCCACAGGACGTGAAAATCCCCTCAAGAAGCAGCAGTCACCGGTAAGTCAAATTGGAAGATTTAAATTTTGTTTGAAAGCTTTTTTTTCTGAATTTTTACCCGCGTCTAAAATATATCTTTGTGAATTTTTATCCAGATAAATCTTTGTGCGAAATTATAACCTTTCTCTTAATTAAGTGCAGTAAATTTTGATTAAAATAAATTTTTCATAAAATTCAAATTTGTTGATACACTTTCTTTTTGATCTATTTTCATTTAAATTAGTTTTTGCGGTAGATATGTTTTATTGATTCGGGGATTTTTTTTCTGTAAAAAGAATGGTTGAATTAATAACTTAGGTTATCCTTTACTAGAATAAATTCGGATAAATTAGTTCATTAGTCCATTTAGCAGAATTGTATCCATAGAATTGTTGGTGGCAGTTCATTCTAGATTTTTTTTACCCAAAATTTCCTTCGATATTTTCCGAAATTTTTGTAAATAAATATTTGTTGAATTTCCATTGAAATATTTGCTTGAATTGTTCATTTATTAGATTTTTTCCGATTAAATCTAATTTCAAAATTCAAGCATATCAAAATATGCATAAATGCACTTAGGTGTACATAGGTGTGTACATATGTACACGAGCATGTATGCAAACAAAGGCTAGATGAAAAGAAGAAGACATCTTTTTCTTTTTTTTTGAAGTCAGGTTAAATTTGAAAGAAAAAAAAATCGCTGAATTTAATTCAAAAAGCCCGAAAAAATTTTTATCAAAGATACTGAAGAATAAAAATATTTAGAAAAAAAACATATGTATGGATATACGTTCTCTTGTTGCAGCGAGCACGAAGCCAGCCGAGGGCCGCGACATTTTTTGCTACATGAACTCACTGCTACAAAAGTATACACCTAAATCCACACATAAAACTACACAAATTATTGGGCACTAAACACAGGAAACATCAACATCACACATTCACACATTAGCGAAATATTCAGGGAGTAATTTTTTTGGCCAAAAGGTCCAAATCCGGGGGATATCTGTGGCCAAAAGCGTTGGCATAGATCCCCGCCAGATTGCACAACCACACAGACACGCACACATAACACGGAGATCCAACACGAGCCACGAACACCGAACATTTTCCCCATAAACCGCCAAACAAGGGTAGAACGCAACTTCGCACTTTTGTTACAAACCAGCGAACACAGCGTTTCATTCACACAACCGCGACATCAGCAACACTACGTGTTGCAAAACATCATCATCAGCATCATCGACGTGTTGCCAAACATTTTGTGGCACGACCACCGACACCAGTAGCAACATTAGCCACTTCAGCAACATCAGCAACACTCACCAGCAGCATTTCTCACTACAAATACACACTAACACCCACGAGCACAGAAACAGCAAAGCGGGAGAGCAGACAAGCGCAGCTCACGGTGAGCGCGCTCGCCAACTTGAAATTTTTAAAATTTTCTACTACACACTCTTCACACAGTTTTTTGGTATATATTATTATGAATTTTTTTGTTACTAGTTGTAAATTTAAGTTTGGATTTTTTTTTCGTGAATTCATTCATTTTTTCCTTTTATTTATTTATGACATTAGTTTATAAGTTATTTAATATTAGTTTCTTTGAATTCGGAATTTCACCTACCTTTAAGTTAGTACTAACATATTTTTTTTTTCTGGCATTCGCACCAATGCCTACCCAGGCTTAAACATTTTTTTTGGTTGAGGGGCATTAGCCTAGTGGGCAACAATATTGTTTTCACTTTTCGGTTGTGTCATTTTTTTATTTTTTACACTTTTTTAGTTTTCACGCACACTTAGTTTTTTTTTTGTTTTTGTTGTTTCGGTTTTCGATTTAGTATTATTAGCTTTTTTGCTTTGCACTGTCACTATTTTTACGAGTCTTTCTAATAAAAAAAAAAAAAAATTTTTTTGTTTGCACATGCACCGAACGACACGTTAAACTAATATCAAAAAACATTAGTTCTGAAAAGTCAGCTTTGACCACGCGGTCAAAGCCCTATAACAGAACCACTGTCTTTTGTCCAGCACATTTTGTTTGTTTTTTTCCTCTACTTTCAGCTTAAGAGTTGTTTTTGGTACCAAATTCATCCGGATAAGCAAGGTAAGAGTTTTTGTAATAGAAAAATTACATATGCACATGCCTTTATAGGTGTGAAGTTTTCTCTGAGCAGGGCACACATACTTATACATATAATTTGGTTGACATTTTTATTGAGAGTTAGCGCTCACAAGTGCGCTCTTATTGATATATGACTATAGGTGTGCTTTTGCACAAATAGTTAGATCTACATTAAGCCGGTTTCGAATTTCGATAAAAAAATTTTTTGTAAGAGTTTTTTGCAAATAACGAAATAATATATTGTTGTAGATAAGCCTAGGGGAAACTGTATTTATAATAGTTACATAGCTTGAATAGATAATCGTAAGTTTTTTTATTGTTATAATAAACATTGTATGAATTTGAATTTCGCTGGTATAAGCTATTTTGTTGAAGGTTTTTATCCTTAATAGCGGATTTCATTGATAATATGTCGGACTAAAGACATACTGTTGTTGGCAGTTACGTAACAACTCTGACAAAGATATTAGTTACCTTATTTCAAATGGAAGCGCAGTTTGGTTGTTGTTGTTGTGGTAGCGACAAAAACACTCCCCAAAGGTTTTGGGGAGTGTTGTCGAATTAACAGTCCTTGGCCGGATTGGAACCCGTTACGCTCCGGTACTCCCTTGCGGTACTGCCCCGACTGTCGTGGTAGCGATTTATTACCAGTGAAACCTTCTAGGTCATGTCACCCCTCCTTCCGTAAGGAAGGATAAGATGGGAAATGATAGTTGAGAGGCATCATATCCGTAGATCAACCATCGGGTTGGACGTCATTACCTTTGTGCATATTAGTCGCTTCTTAAGACCGGTATGCCTACCTCGGGCATATTCTAAACCCCTAACCCGCAGGGCCCAGTTTGGTGGTAACGTTCGACTTTCTCATCAGATTCAGCTGGCAACTGTTGAGCGAGGTGATCAAGATGCTGATGCAAGAGATACATTTTTTACGACATATTAACCCCAATTTCATCGAAAGCTGCCAACATGTTTGCAACAGATTCCCTGTAGTTGTCTTTGCGTTCTTGACCCACTTTTTCACTGCATAACACTTGAATAACAATTAAAGCAACCTTTTTTAGGGGCATAGTTTACATCAGTGATAAACTCTTGTGAGAAATGTTGCTTATACTAGTAAGCTTCCAAAAAACAATCACTCGCATTGGCACATTTTTCATCGCTTGCTATGAAACGTCCACAAACATTACAAAAATGGTCCATTTTACATTTTATATTATTCAATGTTGTTTTTGTTACTTTTATGAAACTGATGCACTTAACTTAAATCACTCACAAAATGAAATAACTTCCAAAAAAATTAATAGCGAATTTGCTTGCTAAATGGTTCACTCTCCAGCCCATTTCTTCTAAGTGAAGTGAGCTTAATGTACCGTCTCGTCGTTCAAGGCATTTTAAACCTCTAGTCTTAAAACTAAATTAAATTAAATTAGCTTTTCGCTGTTTTTATAACTCTATTTCTGGTAGATTTGATATTTCAGACTCGCTTTTCAGCATAAAAAAATCAATTCTTTCTACCCTAAATACATAGCTACTAATTGTTTCTAATTCTTTGACTTCTATATTAACTTCTAACAATAATTTTATTCTGTTAACTAGTTATTTCTTAATATATAATCTATCTTATATCTACTTTACTTAGCTGATGAGGAATTCTCTATAGCTGAGCAGTTTTAGATCTCGACGATTAACAAACCAAAGTTTTCAACGACTCGCCACGAACGAATAATCCGCGCGTTATGCGGATGCGCCCCTAGCGCCGTTTGGGAATTATTATTATTATCACGACCGAGCGAAAATTAAAAGACATCAGCTTCGCTGAGTTTCGAGTCTTAACTGAATCTTTATTTTTGATATTAGTTCGTTTGTACGAAATATTTAAATAAAAATCGCTACCTGTGCGGTGGTTGGAAACAAAAAAGAGGAAGACGAGGAAAAAGACAGAAAATGGAAGAAATTTATTGCATTTGACTGCAAAGTTCGAAGATCGATTGAAAAAAAATCGAACTAACATAAAAAAACGCCGCAATACGGGTCTTCTAATTTAGTCTCTATTTTCACCCTTCACTCTCAGAATCGACCTAACTTTTGCTAGCCTGAATTTGTTCCACAGTGTAATTAGACTACAATTTTACAGGAACATTTCCTTCCATATGAAACTGGTATTTCACGACCAGTATGCTACTAGTATATTTCCGCTATATACAAACTATTATTTCATGAGTAGTAGATGACTGATATGTTCTGGTCGAAATCTGACAATTGAAATCTCGTAAGACATCGCCATGTTAAAAATACCAGTTGCTTATTTGGAAATATGACAGTTAGCTGACAGTTGGGCTTGGTGGATATACTAGTTGTAAAGTTGTTTGCAACTAGTTGCTTTGACTGTAGGGATCTTACAGACACATTCACCTGCACCCGTTTTGTTGTTGTATCTAAACCCTAAAGTCCTTTCTCTTACCCCGATAGGAAACTGCTAGGCAGAAGAGGCCTTAAACTGCGGACTAATTGTTTCAAAAGGGAGAAACAGCACACACAAAAGTGATAGCATGAGTGATCCCAAGGAAAAAGGCGCATACATACGTCGCTGGGCGACACGTCGGAGTTAGTGATACATGCCCGTTCCTGGTCCAGCGGCATTTCATCATATCACAACCTCGAAAAGACAACGCCGAAGGGGCCTGTGTGAAAGAAAAGAAAAAGAGAGATCGAGCAGCCACCTATATTTTTATTTCTTGGTATATTTAAATCTGCGGCCGCCGTGGTGTGAAGGTAGTGTTGCCGGCCTAGCACACCGAAGGTCCATGGTTCGAGCCCTGGTACAGGTAACATCAAAAGTGATTTGAAAAAAGTTTTTCAAAACGGGGTCGCTCCTCGGCATTGGTTTGGCAAACTCTCCGAATGTATTTCTGCCATGGAAAGCTTCTCAGCAATAATTCATCTGCTTTTAAGATGCCGTTCGGAATCGGCAAAAACTGTAGGTCCGGCCAATTTGTAGGAAAAATGAAAAGCAGCAAATGTTTGGATTGCTAGAAAAACACAACTCGCATTAAAATTATTATAACTTTTATAGTTAACTTTTTAACAAAATAAAGTCATGAATTTGGATCAAGTGCAGAATACATACACTTCGCAGATCAAAAAATTTATATAGAAATCGATAGCAGTATTTATGATGGTGGTATTTGTACTTAACTTGTACAAATTCTAATTTTCTTAATTATTTAGCATCAAACTGCAAAAAAGGTAGAAAAATTCACGTTCGCAAGAAAGATAAAAACCGGTGAAACCAATAACAATAATAACGATGGCCACCCGCCTGGCCGGTCGGTCCGGATTGCTGCAGTCTTGACTGTGGCGACTTGGGTTTTACGCGGCAGATAATGCCACACGTCCACGATCGTCGCAAATGGGAGTATTTAACCCTAATCTCCTAAAGTGAGCCTTTGAGTCTCACTTTGAGTTTTAAGTATTGAATATTTCCGCACCAAATAATATTTTGATAATTTTGGGTATTCCTCCAACTGAATGTAATTATTATGGCGTATTTATTATTTTTTGGATTGTGTACGTATTTTTACCATTTTTTTGCAATCGTACAAAATTGTAACGTAAATCCTAAAGTGAGCCTGAGGGACTCACTCTGTGCATAGTATTCCTATCATATTTAAATTAGATGAAAATTTGAATTCGTAAAATGCAGAAAGTTATAGTAGGCACTGCATTTTTGAACTGTTGCAAAATTTAAATCTATTGAATGCAAAAAGTCGTAGTAGGCACTGTATTTTTGAACAGATGAAGAAATATACATACATATTCAAATTCTTTACAGTTTTGTTGGTTGTGCCCACGTGTATACTTGTAGTCTGTTATTTCTTATTTGTATAAATACGTAATTACATAACTGTGGAAAAATTTTGTTTTACGATGGCTAAAAAACGGTTGAATGATTTGGAGTTGGAGGAAATTTTGGAGCATTGGGAAGCGGAAGATGGGTCTGATGGTGAAGTTAGTGACAACAATGATGATGATTATGATGATTCCGAAGTGGACCAGATGACTGAAGCATCTGAAGAAGAATATGAGATTTCGGATGAAAACGAAAATGCAGATATGGAAGACAATGAAGCCAACTTCTACGTTGGTAAAGATTCTAATATTTGGAGCAAGTCTCCACCACCTTCATCTAAAATTAGATCAACGGATATCCTCAAAGGAAAGGTTGATGCAGTTGTTTTACCTCCAGGTAAGTAAAAATTATAACAGCAGAGATGAGCACAAAACTGAATTTATTCATACAGGTGCAACTTTATTAGACGTACTTGATTGCTTCAAACTCTTTATAAATGATGAAGTTTGTGATGAAATTATAAGTTATACAAATGAAGAAGGATCTGCAGTGTACTCAAAATTAGGAAAATTGTGGCTCGTGGTAGACAAAGATGAACTCCTTGCTTTTATATGACTTTTAATCATAGCTGGCCATATGAAATCCAATAATCAAAGCTATAAATTATTCTGGGACAAGTTGTATGGAATAACAATTTTTAAAGCCACTATGAGCGCTACACGGTTTGAGGAACTTTTAGGGTTTTTACGCTTTCACAATGAGTATCCGCCGTCAAACGGATAAATTAGCACCTATACGCTCTGTTTGGGATAAAGTTAATCACAGCTTTGGAAAGTGTTATATGCCCACGGGGAACATTCTTGTTGACGAACAGTTGCTGCCTTGCCGTATTAGGTGTCCCTTTATTCAGTATATGCCATCTAAGCCGGATAAATATGGAATTAAGATTTGGTGGTTATGCGACAGTGCTAATGCATATCCTCTTCGCGGCATTCGATATACGGGTAAAGATGGGAATCAAACGGCTGTTGGTCTTACCAAAAAAGTTGTTGAGGAGCTTTGCGAACCTTACTATGGTACAAACCGCAATGTAACTACGGACAATTTCTTTACAAGAAAAGAACTAGCTGAAAGTCTATTGAGTAAAGGTTTAACATTGGTAGGAACGCTAAGGAACAACAAAACATGTATTCCTCCAGAATTTTTGCCGAACAAGTCTCGAGAAATTAACTCAACAATGTTCGGGTTTCAAAACCATATAACGATTGACTCTCATGTTCCCAAAGCAAGAAAAGCAGTTATTTTCATGTCGACTATGCAGCATAATGATACGGTCTTTGAAGAACAAGGAAAACGAATTTCAGAGATCAATAAATTTTATAATAAAACTAAAGGGGGCGTAGACACATTTGATCAACTAATTCACGAATACATGATCAAGCGCAAACGTAATAGATGGCCTCTTGCCTTTTTTATGAATTTAATTGATGCTGCAGGTATTGCTTCATACATTATTTGGCTAAAAACTCATCCAAAGTGGCACGAAAAAAAGAAAAATAAAAGATATTGGTTTTTGCGGGAATTAGGAGAAGACCTTGTGGAGTCACAAATACAAAAAAGACAGTCGGCCAAATATATGCGAGCAGACACACAAGCAGCCATAAAAGCTGTAATACCACCACCTGCTGATTCGCAACCCTGTTCTTCTCCCACCTTGAAACGAAAGCGCTGTCATCTTTGTACGACGAAAATATCCAAAATGCAGAAACAAAATTTGCGGCCGCCGTGGTGTGAAGGTAGTGTTGCCGGCCTACCACACCGAAGGTCCATGGTTCGAGCCCTGGTACAGGTAACATCAAAAGTGATTTGAAAAAAGTTTTTTCAAAACGGGGTCGCCCCTCGGCAGTGGTTTGGCAAACTCTCCGAGTGTATTTCTGCCATGACAGGCTTCTCAGCAAAAATTCGTCTCCTTTGTAGATGCCGTTCGGAGTCGGCAAAAAACTGTAGGTCCCACCAATTTGTAGGGAAAAATTCAAATCGGCACACCACAAATTGGAAGAGAAGCTTGGCGCAAAAAATCTCTTAGGAGGTTTATGATGATATACCTGTTGTATATCGCGCCATAGAGAGAGAGAAACAAATTTGTAACAAGTGCAAAAAAAATATCTGTAACCAGCATTCTACAACTACGAAAATTTGTGAAAAATGTAATGAATAATTTGTCCTTAATTACTTTATAAACAAAATTGTTTAATGTTATATATTTAAAACTCTTTAAAAAATGAAATAAATATGATTGGAAACGTTCTAGAATTCGTTACTTCATCTGTACATATAAAATGAATTACCAAAACTATGTTTTAAGCACTTTTCTCTATATGAGCTTCAGAGTCTCACTTTAGGATCTGTGTAACTTTTTAAAATTAGGAGATTAGGGTTAAATAGTATGTGAATTCATAAGGTGGGGTGATTAAATATAATATAAGATATGCGTTTGTATGAAACTTTTTTGCAAAATTCATGAAAAATATATGTATAATGTGATAAGAAATATAGGTATATTAAGATCTTTCATCTGGCATCACCACATAGGTCGCGCTCACAACTCTTCACTCATACGATCCACGCATCAGCTGATTGTCAAAATAATATCAAAGTATGTTAATTGTTTTTTCCGGTGCTCCAAAATATTATTGCACACTACAAGACGGAACCAAAGGTATACATTTACAAATAAAGTGGTAAATCTGCTAAAAACCATACTCATTGTATATCTCTTCATAAAAATTGGTCTTTTCAAACCGGATCACTATTTCGATTGAAGCACTGAATTTACTGACGAAAACTACAAGGGGGCACTGGAGCGATTGGTAAATCGTTACGTTAAGAAGCCATTGATTGCTCGATCATTTATAAGCAACGCTTGCGATCGCTTGTGGACCGAGTGTCACCGCATTACGCAAACTCGTTGATGGAGCTGATGAATCCATTCTTGGGTTAGAGGCACTAAACTGCAATCAGCGTGACCCGTGGCTTATTCATATTTTACTATCGAAGCTTAACACGGACACGCTTCGATTGGGCAGAAAGTAAGGAGTCCAGCAAAGAAGAACTGACCATTCATGATTTCTTTAAGTTTTTGTTTTCTCGTTGTGATGCACTTGAATCGTATCAGCTGACACGCAATTCTCTTTGCAGTCGCCAAGCTGCAGTTCACCATGCAGATGTTAATCAAAAACGGTCTGCACCTCAATGTAGCTATTGTAAACAATCTCAGGCGATCTCGTCATGTCAGTGCGGAGCATAAACCTTCACTTGACAACCCTACAGTGAAGCAGATCATGGACCCAAATGTGCTACATTTAGCTAAGGCTAATCAACTATCTTCAGCAGGTGTGGCTAATCACGCCCTGGAAGCTCCTCGGGTGACAAGTTCTCAAGCGATTTTACCAACCATCCTAGCAAATGTGATTGATGATTAGGGCAATACAACTACTTGCCGCATACTACTGGACACAGGATCTACAATCACGTTGGCGACAGGGGCATTTATACAGCGTATTGGAGCTCCGCGAACACATGCCCCATATCAGTTGTTGGGCTTGCTACCAGTAGTGCTGCCATAACTAGGGGTCGCGCCAGACTACAACTTCTGTCGCGCACATCCAGCAACCATGTGGAGGTCACAGCGGTAATCATGAGTTCATTAACGTCATCGATTCCAGCGCAGGCGATTAACACTAGTTCACATACTTGCAAGAGGATATGTCAGTTACCATTGGTCTACCTGGTACAATAGATGCCATCATTGGCTCGGATAAATTATGGAACCTCTGCAATGGCGAACGAAAATCCTTTGGTAACTATTATCCTATCGCTCTTAATACTGTTTTTGGTTGGGTCCTTGCAGGTTCCTACAATTCTGTGGCCGAGGCTATGACCCCTCTTGGCTCATCACGCCCACTTAGACCTTAATGAACTAGTTCGTTCGTTTATGGAAATGGACAGCGTTCGGCCATCGATGCTAGCGATCCCGTTGAGCAGCACTTTGTAAAACACACACAAGCGCAACAAGGATGGGGTCTACGTCGTTCAATACCCATTCAAATATGACGCAGCGCAAATTGGGTCAACTCCACCACAAGCTCTGAGACGACTGAGTTCACTAGAACGGAAGCTGCGACAATTAAATCCGGAATTAAATGAGCAGTATGCGGCGTTCATTGATGAATATTTTCGCCGCGGGCACATGGAAGAGCCTATCCTGGGAAAAATAGATGGCGATCCAGCTACCTCCGTTTATTTGGCTCATCACGCTGTACTTAAGCCAGACAGTTCTACCACAAAATGCCTGGTCGTATTCGATGGATCGGGCAAAGATGCCATTGGGGGTTTTCTTAATGACCGATTGCAAGTTGGGCCTCCAATACAGCTTTATTTAATTGGGATATGCCTTCGCTTTCGCCAACACCGTTATGTATTTTGCGCCGACATAGAAAAAATATTTCGCGGCAAACAGGTCGCTCCCGAACATACGAACTACCAGCGCATCGTTTGGCGCACCAATGAAAAATCAGAGATTTCTAGCGGTCCGAGTTTTGAAACAACTTGCCGAGGACTACCGATGCACTTATCCACTTGCGGCGCGTGCTCTTTCGACAGATGCATACGTTGCCGATATTCCAACTGGATGTGCTTCAGTTTAGGAGGTTTTCGTGTTATATTATTAAGATTTTGCAGCAACAATGGAATCCTTGTGATGGCGTTCTGTTTACTAAATTTAACAGAATTGAGAATATTGGACAGCCAACAAAAAGAATTTTGCTGTGTGAACTATCAAAGATCTATGACCCTCTTTGCACCGGCGACTGTGTTACTAAAAATATTGTTCCAAGAAAGTTGACTTAGAGTCAAAAAAGAGAATAGTTTCATAATTACCTTGCTCGCAGCCAAAACGCGCGTCGCACCGATAAAGCCAGTCTTAGCTCCACGCTTGGAATTGAATGCAGCCCATCTTTTGACAAAGTTGGTGACCTTGCTAAAATCTGCTTTGACAATTCCAATTGCAAGTACTTATTGCTGGTCTGATTCTGAAATAGTCCTGCATTGGCTATCAGCAGCACCCCGAACTGCGGAAATATTAGAAGTGTGTCCACGAGGATACAGTTTTGGATGTTCTGATAAATAAAATTTCGTCTTGGACTAATCTTTTAAGGGTAATCTTCTTTGTTTTAAGATTTATTGATTGTTCTCGTCATAGATCACATATGGATGTTCCTCAATCTAGAACCTTTTAAACATCGCATGAGCTGCAGACTGCGCGCAATGTTATACTGCGATATGTACAGAAAAAGTTATTCTCAACTAACTACAAATATTGAAGAGCCGTGGTCCACTGCATACCAAATCTAAACTTTTGCGCTTCACACCCTTCATTGACGAGCATGGGTAGTACGGGTTGGAGGACGACTCGGAAACTCATCCCTAAACTACAACGCAAAGCATCCCATTTCAGCAATAAACATGTCAATCATTTACATACTGGTTTGGACGCAACATTCCACATTGTGCGCCAACAGTACTGGATTTGGCAGCTCGCTGCGCTGTTTTCGCCACACTGGATTGGATTATGCGGGGATTGAAGCTATAAAGTTATCAGCATATCGAACACTAAAAATCGGAGAGGCTTGGTTCGCGATTTTCGTTTGTTTGTCAACGAAGCGATCAAACAACTCAAAATTTCATAGCCGCTTGTAAGCGTTTTTGGTCACGACGAGGTCCTATCACAGACCTTTATTCTGACAACGGTACTATCTTTCAAGGCGCTAAGAAGAAACTGGACGAAATGCGTCAGTTGGCAATTGCCCACTACCAGGATGAGACACTGGCTGATTTTGTATCCAGGCAAAATATATCATAGCATTTTATCCCTCCCTCGGCTCCACACTTCGGAGGTCTGTGCATCTTAAACGAGTCGTCGGCAACAGCGTTCTTACCTTCGAGGAGTACTCTACCCTACTTTCATAAATTGAGAGCATATTGAACTCACGCCCGCTATGCCCAAAAAGCGACCACTCACTCGATCCACTTACACCAGCTCATTTCTTAATTGGAGAGCCACACACAGCCGTTCCTGAGCCGTCACTTCTAGGGCACAGCTGCAAGCTGTGATGCAAGGATTTTGGAAGCGTTGGCAATATGGACTACATCACGTCATTACAACCCCGTAACAAATGACAGCTTGCAAAGGAGAATGTCGCCGTAGGAACACTTGTTGTAATAAAGGAGCCCAACTTACCACCCACTAAGTAGCTGCTCGGGCGCATAACGAAATACACACTGGCTCAGATGATAAGGTTCGAGTAGTCACGGTGCAAACTGCGCGAGGAATCTATAAGCGTCCAATAGCAAAAATTGCCATCCCACCACTTTTCTGAACAGCGTTCAGGGGGCCGGTATGATGAGAAATATAAGTATATTAAGATAGTTCATCTGGCATCACTACATAGGTGGCGCTCACAACTCTTCACTCATACGATCCACGTATTAGCTGATTGTCAAACTAATATCAAAGTATGTTAATTGTGCTCCAAACTATTATTGTACACTACAAGACGGAACCAAAGGAATACATTTACAAATAAAGTGGTAAATCTGCTAAAACTATACTTAAATATATAGTCCATCATTGTGTTTTTCTTCAAATGAGTTCTTCTTTTGGTTTGGGACGGCTATCTGTGGCGCGTATAAATACCGATTTTTAATTATTACCCATTCATCTAGCCTTCATCTTCATACTATTGTTTTTGTTTTCGTTAGCAGTTTTACCATTAGTTTTTAGTTTTCTTTTGCTTTTTCTATAATAACTTTCCCATCCCTATTGCTAAAAATCTTAAGTTCCACTTAGCTTTGATGTCACTTCATTTTCGTTGGATAGGAACTAATATTTCCGCTGTAGAAATAAATTAATTTAAAGCCTCCACTTATTTCTACTTTAATTCGAACCGCATCCGAGTGTCCGAATAACCTGTGTAGGACAAATATTACCTGTTCTACCTTTTAGTGAGGAACAGGAAAAATAAGGGTCTTCCAATATAGAACAATCTTTTGGTAGGAACACATATGTACTTATGGATGTTATTTATTTATTTATTTATTAAATTTGTATAAAACTTCGTTATACAAATATAAAGGGACGGCAGCGCTAGCAACATGGGCCATCGGCTGTCTGTTATTAGTGTACATTGGTTTACATATATATTTAATGTTCTTATATATTTATGTTTAATTTGACTGTGTTATGTAAAACTATTTTCACTGTGTTTTCGAACATTTATGTACGCTCTTTGTTAGGCATGGTTATTTGATTTTCATTGTGCGTATTAATATTAGATCAGTCTTAGCAAGTCGTTCTGTCTCAGAAACTCGTATATTGTCAAGATGTTTTCCGATGAGGGATCCTTCAATAGGTCAAACGGGTTGCGTCGTCCAAAGTGGTTTCGCCTGGAAGTGGCTGTGATTTGGCAGTCAACGAGTAGGTGTTCCAGCGATGCTACTGCGTCGCAGCAAGGGCACTTTGCTAACTGTGTGCGTTGTAGAAGGTGTGCGTGCGTGATAATTGTGTGGCCAAGACGTAAGCGGATGTACGGTTTAAGCACGTTTACTCGAATGTCTGAAGGAACAGAAAGTTTATCTCTTGTAGGATTTATGACGGTGTAATGGTGAACGTAATGTGTCCACTTGTCAAACAGTACAATCCGTCTCTGCTTAACAATATCTGAGAGTATATCTTTTTTTGCGATGCATTTGTGCAGTATGGTTGGGATTTTGGCAACACCTTTTGCGGCGGCGTCGGCGTTTTCATTCCCGATGATGCCAGGGTATCCTGGAAGCCACATACATAACTTTGATTTTGTTTTTGCAACTTATTAGTATGTGTCTAATGATGTTGTATTCTGTTTGGTCGTGCTTGGGCGATCCGATGGCTTCAATGGCTGACCTGCTATCAGAGCGGATGATGAACTTGCCTTTGCTGTTTTTGGCGTATATGGCTGCTTCTAATATGGCAGTGGTTTCCGCTGTGAAAGCCGAACATATGGGATGCAGCATTCCGTGCTTAATTATGTCCCCATTTTCTTTGGTGACTGCGAAAGATGTTGTGTTTGTGGTGTTCGAGCCGTCTGTGAAGACGAAACTCCATCCTAGGTTGAGGTATTTGGATTTTTCAGCGGTAAATAGTGTCCTGTAAATCTCCTTTGCTGTGTTTTGTTTTGGTTTATGTAGTGATTTAATGGCATAAGGTACGGTTTTGATTGCCCAGGGGGGATGGGCGTTTGCTTTCCTGTGCCGGAGTTTAGGTGGAAGGTTGAGTTTTTTGTGTAAGGTTGCGCATTTTGCAATGACGGATGAAATTCTTGGTTGCCTTGTTCTGGAAATTGCGTTGTTGAAGTCCTTAATTAAGATTGCGTTGTGGGTAAATAGCAGCTTTGGGAGCAGTTTGTGTGTGTTGTCCTCAAATCTGTCTGGGATGGATGGTAGGCCAGCTTCAGCGAACAGGTTACGCAGAGGTGTTGTTGGAAACGCTCTTAGACTGCGCCTTATGGCTGAGTGGTAGGGTGGTGATATTTGGTTGAGTGATCGTTTCTCGGTGGCTCCGTAAATTGGGAGCCCGTAGTCAATTTTTGACAGGATTAGAGCTCTGCACACATTGATTAGCGAGGAAGGATGTACAGCACATTTTTTTGAAGAAAGATATTTTATTATGTTTAGTCTGATAACAATACTATCTTTAATATATTTGCAGTGCTTTCTAAAGTTGTATTTTGTGTCTAATATTAGACCTAGGGCTTTTATTTCATTTGCTGTACTGATGGTATGACCAGTGGTTTGAAGTGGTAACCCACAACAGCTTCGTTTCTTGCATATGTGCAGAGTTTTGGTTTTTTCGAGAGAAATTGAGGTGCCAGAGATCGACGACCATGCAGTTATGTCTCGCGCAATGTTATCGAAGAGTGTCGAGACTGCATGTAGGTCTGACATTTTCGTGAAGAAGATTACGTCATCAGCATATAGTTGACACTCGATGTTGGGATAGTTACGTGTGAGGTGGACGATTTCGTCAAATGCTATTATAAAGAGGACTGCGGACAGGGGTGACCCTTGCGGTGTGATATTGTCGAGTTTTTCAACGGAGGAGAGAAAGCCGTGAATCCTTACTCTGAACTTGCGGTTTTTTAGGAAGCTTATCACGAAATTTTTCATTTTAGGGCCAATTTTCCACCTATTCAGCTGTCTCAATATGATGTGGATTCCGATTCGATCGAAGGCTTTCTGGAAGTCAATTGTGAGAAGTGACACGTGGTTTCTGGAGGAGAGTGCATTTGAGATGACGTAATCAAGGTGCAGGAGGGCATCGATGGTTCCGTTACCTTTTTTGTATGCAATTTGATTAGGGCTGAGCATTTTGCTGATTTTAATGCACCACATTAGTCTGTTTGCAATTATTTTTTCCATTAATTTACCCAGGCATGGTAGTAGGGAGATGGCTCTGTAGCTGTCTACTTCTGAGATGGGTTTATTTGGTTTTTTGATTGGGATGATGCAGGCGGTTTTCCAGACTTGGGGGTAATAGCCCTTATCAAATATTTTCTTGTACAAATGTATAACTCTGGTTTTCATACAGGAGGGGAGATTACGGATCATAGGTTAGGAAATCCTGTCCAAACCCGCAGTGTGACCTTTGACGGCCGATAGAGCTAACTCGTATTCAACGGGAGTGATTATTGATTCAGTTGATTTGACCGCAGGTGGAAGATTTATGCTATGGTTTGTTTGGTTGTTGAGCGACTCGATTTTTGCCTCGCGAAAGTTTTGAGTGAAGTTGGAGTCGTTGGAGGTGTACGAATAAAAGGATGCAAAATGGTTGGCAATTTCAAGTGGGGTGTTTAAGACGCCATCTACAGAATTGATGTGCGTGAAACTCGTCTGATTGGCTGCGCCGGTAAGCCTTCTTATTTCGTGCCATATTTTTTGAGGTTTTGTGTTGGGATTAATGTTTGCAGTGAGCTCTTCGAACTTTTTTCGTTTAGCGATCCTCGCAGCTCGTTTAAATATCGCATTTGCTTGTTTATATCTCAGCAAATTATCAGCAGAGCAGTTTCGTTTGTATTTGTTCCATCTGTTTTGTTTGGTTGTCCTAAGCTGTGTTAGTTCAGTATTCCACCAGGGGATAGCTCTTTTTTGATTTTTGGAGGTAGTTTGAGGAATGGAGTAGTGGGCGGCCGTTCGGATGATTCTTGTTATTCTGGCGGCTTCCTGATTTAGGTTCACTACTTTTTTGCATTGTCATTCAGCAGTGTGCATTTTTCCTCGTCCTTGGACCAGTCGGCTGCTTCTACTATAAACTTGATGTTTGGTTTGAAAGATGGTTGGCTATTTTGCGAGTTACGCTGGGTGAGGATCGGAAAGTGATCACTGCCGTGAAGCGAGTCTAGAACTCGCTAAACACAGCTTGGAGCGAGCGCTGCGGAGCACAATGTAACGCCGACGGCTGTGAGAGAGTTCCAGGTAGAAAGATGCGTTGGAGACCCGTCGTTTAGACAGACAAGGTTTGCGGATATTAAAATGCTTTCTATATTTTCTCCCTTTGAGTTTGTGTGCTCGGATCCCCAGATAGTACTCCAGGCGTTGAAGTCGCCGGCCATAATTACGTCTGAGGATAATTGACGTAATATATTTTGTATGTCAGCTGCCACGAAATGTTGAGTCGGATGTATGTATATGCTGGCTATGCTTATTCTCTGCTGTAGGTCGATTTCGATCGCCGAGAGTGAGATGTTGGACGCGACGGATAAGGGCTTATGTGAAATGTTGCGGTTTATAAGAATGGATGTGCCTTGTTTCTTTGAGTTAATATTTGGTAGATTTTGGAAGTATCCAATGTACTTTTTGGGTGTGTGTGGGGAAAAATTATAGGGAAGGTGAGTCTCACTAAGGAGAACGATGGAAGGGGAGTAGGTGTTGAGAAGAATTTCAAGATTTATGTAGTTATTGAAGTAGCCGTTTATATTCCATTGTAAAATGGAATCCATGGAAAAAAGGGAATATAAAAGGAGAGGGTATATGGAGTGGGACTGCTTTTGTAGTTCTGCCGAGCAGAGCTAAGAGAGTCTTTTGGGGGGATTAGTTAGGTTTGGGAGGGATTGGGGTTAAGGGGAGTTAGATTTGAGTTAGCAATCGCTAACACGGTTGACAATTCGTCGCTACAGTCGGCGACTGTAGAGAATTGAGAGGGAATGAAGAAATTGTTGTTGAAGCGTGATGTGCTGTTTTGGGTGGTAATTGTTGTCATTTCTGTATCGCTGAAACCGGTTTGTACGTTTGACAGAGAGTTTATATTGATTGTACTTGTATTTTCTGCGGTGCTTGTGGCATTGTTTGTAGGATTACGATTGAGTGTTAACGGGATAAAGTTGAAGGTATTTGAAGTCGATGGCTTGGGTTCGGATGAAATGTTCGTTGGTTTTGCTGTTTGTTGATTAGTTTGCGAAGCTGTGTTTTTTGTTGGGCCAGAGGCTGCTGCGGTGATTTCGGAGTATGTCGGTTGGGATTGGTTTTGTGGGGTGCTGGAGTTGTATTTTTTAATTGCCTCGCGCATGCTGCATTTGTTAATTGTTTTTATTTTTAGTATTTCTTTCGCTTGCACGAATTTTGGGCAGTTGCTGGCGAATGACGGATGGTCACCTGAGCAATTGGCGCACAATGTTTTGGAGCAGTCAGAATCTTGGTGAGGTGGCATGTTGCAAATGGCGCAGACAGCTGTGTTTTTGCAAAACTTCATGGTACGTCCAAGTAATTGGCAAGCCTTGCAGCGCATGGGATTGGGGTAGTATGGGCGATATTTTCCTCCAAGCAACGTTGATTTTTTCCGGGAGAAAGTAGCTGTCGAATGTTAATAGGTTAGCGCCGGTTGGGGTCAAGGTGTCCTGGGATTTTTTTTGGAACTTGTATGCGGAAATTACGCCCTGTGATTTGAGACCGTCGACGATTTCATTTTCATTCAGGTTGGCTAAGAAAGGTGCAAAGATTGTGCCCTTCACACAGTTTAGATTGGTTTGGTATGTGACATCGATTAAGCATATGCCGGGTAGAATTTTCGTGCCCATGAACTGCTCAGCAATTCTTTTGTTTTTGGCTAGTACCAACAAGCTTCCGTCTCGCAGTTCAGATATTGAGTTTATATCTTTGCTGATGGCCAAAATGGAATTGTGCACAGAGAAGCATGGATAGTTCGACAATGGCTTTTCTTTTACACATGACTTTATTACAATAAATTTTGGGTCGTCGCTTTTCGTAATGGTAGTTGGGGTTAGTGCCGGGTATGTTTCTTGATTCTTATTGGGTTTTTTTCGCTTGTTCTGTGAGCTAGGGGAAAGTAGAGCGAATCTATTTCCCCCTAGCGGGTTAGCCCCAGGGGGCATTGTTAAACACTTTCACCTAGACCGGAGTACTTCAAAAATCACTCGCGATAGATGAAATGCACGTGGATTTAAATCAGCTGAAAAGGTGTTTACTGATGTAAACGAAAGACAATGAAGAAACGATTAGCACACAAATGATAGCGACCGTATGAAACGAGTGTTAGTCGGTGACTGTACTTATGGATGTTTTTTATTTTCGCAGCGGCCTTCCCCTTCGACATAGACGCCTTTGTGATCTGTAAGTGCTAGTTTTTAAGTTATGTACCTAACAAAGCGATACGTATACATACATATTTACACGCGTGTATAAAACTAAAATATATCTATATTGGAAGTTAAGAGAGGGCAATAAGCCATCGGAGCACAGTGGCAGTCTGATAAGTAGGGGAGTAATCTTTGCTCTTGATGTAATTTTTATTTAATAAACTTTTACCAACTAAAATTTCATTTGTTTGAGTTTCATTCGTTTTAAATTTAATTCATTTAATTTGGCTTACATAATTTTCCGCTTATCCATTAGTTAATCAGCGGTTATTTAATTTTAGTGATTTTATGTTTAAGTTACAATTTTCCTACTCCAATTTCCCTTGCATTTGTTTTATCGTCCATTTTATCTACAACTTAAGATTTTTAATAGAAAGGGAAAAACAAATTGTATTTCACGTACATATAAACTAACAGAACAGAGGTTAACAGTTTTTTTATAAGAATTTTGTTTGTTTGGCTCTAATTTTTTTGTAATTCAATTTGATCACCTAGGGTATTCATACTAGCTCTTAAGTTAGAATTTGTAAGTTTTGATATCTTCCCTTGCATTTTTTGCTTACATAATTTTGCGTTTTGAATTCATATAGCATAATATATAAATGTAAACCTTTGAAGCGAAATAGGTTTTTTGATTATGAGGTACATGCGATGAAATAGCAACAATATGCGTGGAAAATTCGGCTTTCAGTTGGTGTGGGTGTTGCATGGGCGCAAAGGGGGACTTGATTGTGGGGCGACCATGACGGGCTTTACAGGTTAGGGGCAGGGATTACTCCACCTGACAAGGACAGACCTCCCTTTTCCCCATGTTTTGTTTACTCTTCGTCCAGGCATTAGCCTATTTTTTTGCTTACGCATTTATAATATTATTGAGACAAGATTATAAGCAGCGCGGTGGAGAACGTTGCTTTGTTTAGTGAATCGTATACTGGATGCTGAAGGGTTGAAAATCCGCCATATCACCTAGCGCTTCATGCGACGCTTCGGGTTATTTATTATCCGAAGCCGCTGCGCTGTGCTACATAATGTTCACTTTCAACAATACATGCGTTAGTTTGGGCAATTCAAGCTATTGTGGTCACACCAGGCATTCGATGCACGGCTTCCTCGGCGCCCCTAGTGCTACATTCGACACACATTGCAAGAGTATGGGTATCTGACGCTGACGTTCGTGGCACTCTATGGACTTAAAAAACAAATGCCTATGACGGAGCTAAAGATCGACTGAAACAAATTGAGCGCCCCCCTAGTGGCAACTATGTGTGCTCTGGCGATGGTGAAAGTCGGCGTCGCGGCACCGATCAGTCCTTCTACTGTATCAAAAAAATACCAAAATTAAAGCCGCACTGGTTAGTAGGGTGGAACGAAATTTTTTTTTATCAAACTTTAACATAATAGTCAAACTCTACTACTTTAGGTTAAGGCATGCAAAATATTAATCAATCCGGTTTAGAGTAACTGCCTCCGCTGCGGCATTGTTTTTGACTCCATATAGGCGACATATCGACCCATAACCGCTCTAAGAACTTACGCAACACTCTTTTCTATTTTTCACTTTTGAAAGGAGTCAACAGTCTCTAGTTATATACCGCGGGAGCCCAAATTTTAAAGCTCTACGATAAACAAGATCTGGTATAATCGATATTGGAAAATATTTTCATGAAATGGCAAAGATGGTAATTTTTGGAAAAAAAGTTTGTTGAAAGTTAGTGCGCCTCGAGTCCTCGTAGACTTATAATACATTATCATCTTACGTCTTATAATTTCAATATAAAATAAACAGAGAAATCAGACTTGTGTTTATAACCTGAGTTCGGAAGCACCGGAAAATATATGTGTGGGAATATTTGATGAAATATCAATGGACGAGAAGTTAACTGAAATTACAATTAGAAACAGCGAAAGAACCAACTTTTTCGGAGATATCAGACATTGTGACATCAAGAATTGATAATGCATGGCAAACTACATCTTTCCGACATTAACACGAACGAGGAGTATTGAGGTGTTGAAAGCGTATGTTTTAAAATACAAAACCCTACTCTAGTGTATCAAAAGGCTTACCCCGGAAAAGTTAGAAAGTTGTCGACAAAGTAGAAAGACACTTTTTGCTATTAAGCTCAGTGCATCCATTAACTTTTATAAAAGATCAAAGAATATCTAGAAAGTTGAAAATCAGTGGATTCGACGGGGCTGCTACAAAGAGTAGCAAAGAACTTTGAAAAGGAAACAGCAAAGAAAAAATCGCCCAACTACATCCCTAAATACTTCAACGGAAGCGGATTTAGATATAAGCACTTCGGCCACATCAGACTCAGAAAATTTTAAATGTAATATTACTAACAGCGCTCCTGAAACGAAAAGAAACAAGTAAGGAATTATCAGTTCAGGTGGAATCAAACACTATGTAACTGGTACTGACCTATTATGGCATACCAATTTTCGCAGGTCTATTTAAATACTTTTCAGTTGGTATTACAAAGCGAGCGAATTGTTTTCAATAAAAACACTTCTGTTATAAGTTTTGAGGGATAAATTAATTTTAAAAAATAGAAATGTATGGCGCGATATACAACAGGTACATATATCGTCATAAACCTCCTAAGATATTTTTGCGCCGAGCTTCCTTCCAATTTGTAGTGTGCCGTTTTGAATTTTTTCCTACAAATTGGCGGCACCTACAGATTTTTGCCGACTTCGAACGGCATCTACAAAGGAGATGCATTTTTGCTGAGAAATAGAAAGACACTAGGAGAGTTTGCCAAACCACTGCCAATGGGCGATCCCGTTTTGAAAAACTTTTCAAACCACTTTTGATGTTACCAGTCTCAGGACTCGAACCTTGGATCTTCGGTGTGGTAGGCCGGTAACACTACCACCTAACCACGGCGGCCGCCATTAATTAATTTTTTTTAAATAGCTTCCCTACGAAAAACGGCTGGGCACATTTTTTAAAAATACCAATAAATGCACATTTTATGTTTGACAAATTTGCATTCAAATAGACAGACGGACAGACAGACATACGGACATTGCTAACTCGACTCAGCTCAGCGTCCTTATTATTTCAGTTTACCTATAGGGGCCCATCTCTTCTGCTTCTCGTACTTACAAACATTTAATGCTCATGAAAATCAAAAAAGGTACATACATATATAACTTCCCTATTGCGGTGGGGTATTAACAACTTGCCCGGATACTTTACTTGTGTGTTATTCGATTTGCTTAATTTTTGGCAGGAGTATACCACATACTCTTGAAAAGCAGTTGACCAATTTTGATTGAAATATCTAGTTCAAGCTACAAGCAATCGGCTTTGAAAACAGCAGAATTCTTATGGTGAAAAGTGGGCGGCGTCACGCCTACTTCAACAAATTTCCCAAAAATTTTTTTGCAGTTGAATTTAGCTTGAAAAGCTTATTATGTGTACAAGATCTTATTGATATAGCTTGCATGGTTATAAAAATATCGCGTTTTACATTTTACAAACAAATTTTTCAGAACTATATTAAAACACTGGGCGTGGCCGTTAACCGATTTCACCCATTTTTACAACAAAACATTTATATTTATATGTACAAAATTTTCGCCAGATATGGTTTCGATAATTTAATTTTTGCCAGAGTTATGGCATAAAAAGTTTTGTGGAATAATCCACTATAAACGGGGCGGGTCCACACCCATTATCAAAACTTTATATTTTTCGACTTTCTCTATTCACGGAAACTTTGGAAGCGAAATATGAATGATATAAAGCTTTTGTATGCAAAGTTATTGTCTATTAAATATATTTATGAACCTTTTCAAAATCTTTCGTATAAAAGTGTGCGTGGTTCATAACCGATTTCGCCCTTTTTTTCCGGAACATACCTTGTGTTAATATAAATATGTGTGCTAAATTTCGTTTCGATATCTTAAACGGTTTTGTATTTGTGATTAATATTATTTCTAAATAGGTCTTAATCAAAAGTGTATTTTGTATTTGTATTTTCGAAAATATATAATATAATCCAAATTCGCCCATTTTAAATAGCGCTCGGATATGAGTGCCAAGGAACCTACATACCAAATTTCATTAAGATATCTAAAAATTTACTCAAGTTATCGTGTTAACAGACGGATGGACGGACGGACGGACATGGCTACATCAATTTCTTTTTTCCTCCTGAACATTTTGATATATATAAGTCAATATCTATCTCGATTCGTTTATGTCGTTACATACCACCGTTACGCGACTAAAGTTAATATACCTTGTGTGCGTAGCACTACTAGGTATAAAAGGCCGACGTGTGATATCCACGGTGTCCAAAAAGTTCGAATAAAAATTTTGTAATTTATTTAAAACACCAATCAAGTGAGTTTTGATTTTATTTGTTGTTCTAAATCGAGTATCGTTCCTATAACTCTCAAACCACGACAGACTCAAATCTGTAATAGTCGTATTATACAGGGTGGCGCAAAAGTTATCCTCCTATCAGAAAATGCTATAAATTTTGCGATTGGCCCCTAAAGTCAGTTCTGTTTTGACATTTGTGTAGTAAACACATGCGAAATACACATTAATAAACAATGTTACGCTACACTGCTCCAGAACGCGGAATATTGCTGACTATTTATTTGACCAATAATCGGTTAGGGCCAAACGGTTACTGTGAATGGTGAGCGCTACAGAGCAATGATCAACGAGTTCTTTTTGCCACAACTTGATGAATTGGGATTGGAAAACATGTGGTTCCAACAAGACGGTGCAACAGCACACACTGCACGTGCCACAACCGATATGCTGAACATCGGAAGCTTACTTTTGCGCCACCTTGTATTTATTTTCTACGATGGAGCCCAAGCGCAAGCTAACTGTCAACGCATTTTTACATGGCAGACGACCGTGCGCCATATTTAAAGACCTTAAAAGTGTGGGTTTCAAGCTCGATTTTGTTTATAAAGCTATAAAGCGGTACAATGAAACTTCTTCCGTTAAAAATAGAGCAAGAAGAGGAAGACCGCGAACGGTTCGCAATAGTGGTAACATAAAAGTTGTGAGAGAACAAATTCGGAAAAACCATTACCGGCCAGTTGGAAAAACTGCTGCGAAATTGAATACGATATAAGCAAATCTTCAACATATTTTGCTTGAATAAGGATCTTGGCCTAAAAGCGTATAAGAAACAAAAAATTCAAGGCGTTTCTACATCAGGGAAAGAAAGAAGAGCCAAACGAGTATATGATATTCTTGGATGGTACGGCGGTAACGAATTCGAATTTTCTGATGAAAAGTGGCTCGTACTACAGCAATCTTTGAACTCGTAAAATAATCGAGCATGGTCAGTGTCTCTAGAAAATGTTCCTGAAAAGGAAATGTATGCGCACAGATTTCAAAGCGCATCTTCCGTTATGGTGTGGGTCGGATTCTGTAAAAGAGAAAAGCTTCCCCTAGTTTTAATCGAAAAGGGGGTTAAAGTTAACACCGGCTACTACAAACAACATATCTTTCAGGCAGTTGTACTACCCAGCTGTCGCAGTTTATTCGGTGATGATCTTAATCTCAATCCATTGGATTTTTTTTGCATGTGGCTACATGACGTCGAAGCTTAGCGGTTGTCAAATTAAAAACTTGGAAACTTTTCGTAAGGTGTTACTCAAAGTATGGGACGAAATGCCGATGGATATGTTTCGTGTCGCTTGTTGCTCTTTCGAAAAGCGATTAGGCTTGGTTCAGTTATCCAAAGGAGGTGTTATTAATAAAAGCATACTATAAATATTTATTGATGCTACATAAATTCTTTAAAATAAAAATTGATAAGGGCTTGCCATACCTTTTGCTTTAAAAGGACTTTAGTTTTGTATTCGAACTTTTTGGGCACCGTTTATATGAATTATCAAACAGAACAACACCGGCAATAGCTTCATCTGTTTTGTTTGACATTGGGTCTAGTGTCGAAGTGATTGATAGGCACAAAGTACGAAGAGATATACGAGGTGTGTTCAAAAAGTATCGCGAATTTTGAATTTTCGCTGGTTACGTATATTCGAATTTCGAATTTTTTGTGGCGTTATGTTGGTACTCATGTCTCTCACTTATGCCGACAAGCTCGGCCATTTTGAATGTTCAGGTAATTGTTGACAGCTGCTTTGCTTGCACGTGTTTTGGATCGTCTTCGATTTTTACGCGAAATTCGTACCAAAATTGCTCAATTGTGACCAAAAACAGCATCGCATGAACATTGCTAATGAGATGTTAAACTCTGTCCGCGACGACCCAAATTTGCTCCAGAGGGTCATAACTGGTGACGAATCGTGAGTTTATGGTTATGACGTGGAAACCAAAGCTCAATCATCTCAATGGAAGCTGCCGCACGAACCAAGACCGAAAAAAGCGCGCCAAGTCGAATGTGAAAGTTTTGCTGACAGTTTTCTTCGATTGCAGGGGCGTGGTGCATCATGAGTTCTTGACACAGGGAAGAACGGTCAATAAGGAATATTACCTGCAAGTTATGCGCAATTTGCGCGAAGCAATCCGCCAGAAACGCCCGTATTTGTGGAAGAACAAAAATTGGCTTTTGCACCACGATAACGCCCCTGCTCACGCATCGTTGTTTGTGCGCGACTTTTTGGCCAAAAACAACACACTAATGATGCCGCAGCCACCGTATTCCCCAGATCTGGCCCCCTGTGACTTTTTCTTGTTCCCTAAACTGAAGAGGCCCATGAAAGGACGACGTTACGCTTCTCTTGACAAGATAAAGACGGCATCGAAGGAGGAGCTGAACAAGATACAAAAAAATGATTTTTTGAAGTGCTTCGAAGATTGGAAAAACCGTTGGCACAATATATAATATCTCATGGGGATTACTTTGAAGGGGACAAAATAGATATTCATGAATAAATAAATAATTTTTGAAAAAACACAAAATTCGCGATACTTTTTGAACACACCTCGTATCTAAAATTAGAAAAAACTTGATGGACAATTCAAAAGTCACAGAAAAACGGTAAAATTATAAGATTGCTTGAGAATTTATTTGCTTCAAACGAACTAGCTGCCTCTGACACACTTGTTTCGTCATCTCGACGGGTATACTTCGTGTCTTAAATCTTATATAGGTCCACTGGGAAAAGCTATAGAAACAAGTGAAAAGCTACCTGTAAAGAAATTTCAACGCATTGAAGGAGAAATGTATTCCCAAAAGATCTGAAAAGTTAATCTACAGGTCAACTTTCACATGCCCGTTGGATCACATGTGCCAACCGAATACTACATTTGTATGTAGCAACTGAAGAGCCGACGGAAAATTTGATAACACTGTCTACTTTTGTGGTTAAAGTCTATGTAGCTGCCTGGTTTTTAATTTAGAACAAACCGTCCTGCACATATCGTAAGGGAAACGGAGGTACCTTGACACCTTTTTTTTGAAGTTATATTTCTTGAAAATTGTTTGAATTATCATAGAAGGCGTTGTTGCCTTCTTTAAGGCAATTATTAAGCTTCATAATTTTGATGTAATAACTTTCAAGCCAAACAGTTTTACATTTTTATTTCAAAATTTTGAGGAAAAACCATTTTGTCAAATGAGCCCTTGTCATGGGTTAGATTTGACTCTAGGAGGGCAACATTTGACACTTACGAGCATTTTTAAAGGAAACAAGTTTGGGTCTACTTCTATTTAAAATAAACGAGCATTTTGTGCATGAGCAATTATATTTAATTTACAAGTGTGGATTTAAAAGAAAAAAACATTTTATTTATTTATTCAATAAGCAATGTGGTTGTCACAGTAAGACAAAGTCTTAAATTGCACATAATCAGCATTTAAGTACAAAATAAAAAATTTAATATTACTTAACATAACTAAAATTAGCCTTAGAGTATAAATTTATGTTCACGCTAGTAAATAGTTATGAACCTAGTTTTTATACATACGATAATATACAACCTTGTTTCTATTTTGTTTTCAAATAAAAAAAGTCATTTAGAAAGGAATGGAAGAAAAGAAAAGGAGAGAAGTTAAGTTCCAAACACATACATTATGCTGAACTGAAGTAATCAAAGGTCACCCTCTTGTAGTTCCTCCTACTTAAAGCACCCTTAATATAATCGGGAATAGAGCTCCAGAGTCAACAGCATTTACAAAAAATTGCCTCGAAGAAGCCAAATATAGATATCTGGGAATAATTAAATTACGATGCCTACAAGACTTGGAAAATTTTGGCTTTTCATAAAGATGTTGAGGTATTTTTACTCAATGAGTTTGAACATATAAATGCAGTTACGAGCCGCAATGTAATCAAAAATGCTGCATCCTAAAACTTTGCATTTTCATGCAATCTTTTCATGAAGAAATGTGATCATATTTTCTTAGACCATTAACGTAACGAGTGATATTATTGAAAGCAACATTAACTTTGTGTTGTGGTACAGAATCAAATTGACTATAGACGAGATCGGAATACGTTAAGTGAATTACAAAGCTAGCTTCTTTTTTGTATCAATGGGCGGTAACGACGCCGTCATTCTCAATCTTCGTAATACAGTATAAACACTGGCCACTGTTTTATTAACGTGATCGACACAATTGAGCTTTGAGTTTATTACGAAGCTCAAATTTCTTATCTTGTCTGTGAACGAGAGAGCGGTACTGGCAACAAATAGCTTAGGGATCGATTCAACATGCACAACAATGTTACTAATGAACAACGCATATGACTTTTTGACATTCAGGCGGAGACAGTTATCGCAGGCCTATTTTGAAATCGCAGATAAGTCACTATTATAGCTGTATTCTGTAAGTCTGTCTCATCTCAAGTCACTAAATTTGAGAGTTTTCATTAGAGTAAATTTGTGTCACCTCAGATGAATTCGGTATTCTGTAAGAGAAAATCACAAAAAGTTCACCAAAGATATGTGGTGAAAACACACTTGCCTACATCTCAAGTACAGCATTTAACAGTGCATGTATAGATATCGCGATACCCCAGGTAGTAAGCATCTCGAGTACAACGTGTCGCGGACTGTTTATTTTTATTTTATTTTTCATTAATTAAATTTTTTTTTTTTAAATATATAAATGTTTCTACATTTAAAATTTATTATTTTTTTAATTTATTGAATTTTTAACCCACTTTTATTTGAGACTAGAGATGTGAGACAGTTTACTGAATACCAAATTGTATCAAAATTGAAATTGACCACAAAATGTCTCTATTAGTAACTAGATACTGCTTACAGAATTCACCCATTAGTTTTAAAGCACAGATCCTCAACAAGACAAATACGGTTAGATAAAAATAATTGAACGTCATCTGCATAAGCGTGAACATATACAAACTGACACACCGAAAACATATCATTGACAAACAGACTAAACAGAAGAGGACCGAAAACTGAACCTTGTGGTACACACGAGTAAACTATACATGATTTCGATGCAGAACCCTTATATACTACTTTCTGAGTTCTTCCTGCCAAATAACAGAGAAGACTATGGCTCACAGAATCAAATGCCTTAGAAAAATCAAGGAGTCAGAGAAGAGTTAATTCCCCTGCATCATAATGCATTCTTATGTCATCCAGAATTCTTATCATGGCAGTAGTGCAGCTGTGCTTAGGTCTGAGCTGAGTTATTTAGGCTTGAGCTGAGTTTAAAAGTCTGTTGTCTTGAGCGTAAGCGGAGATTTGAGCTGCCATTAAGGACTCACACACTTTCGCAAAGGCATATAAAATGCAAATTGGTCTATAGCTGCTCGGTTCAACTGCTGTATTTACTTTTGTAACAGAAATGGTTAATGCTTTTTTCCATTCCTTTGGGAAACATGAAGTTGTGAAGCAGTGATTAATGAAATGTGTGAGAGTTTCAAGCATAAATGCCAACACAAGTTTCACAAACTTTAAAGATATTCCATCCTCTCCGATCGCGGTAGACTTGATGGTCATGTGAGACTTAAAAACGTCGTGTTCGGATACAAGCCTAAACTCGAAATTATTGTTCGGTTCAAAACTACTAGTGAAGTTTACAGATACAGGACGGTGGCCGTTTTTTACTCCAGCTGACGAAATAGTCGTTTAAAGTTTCGGGGTCAACCTGACATTCTGATTCAGTCTTACCATGTACGTTCAGATTTCTTAAATTGCGCCATAAATCTTTAGATGGAATTGACGGGTTTAGTTTACTCTGACAGTACGCCTGCTCTGACTTTCGGGCAATAATAGTGGCTCTCTTTCGAGCAATTTTGTACTGCGACCACGCAAATGCCGTTTTGCTCCTCTTCCACTTCGTATAAAGCTTATTACGTGTTTTAATGGCGAAAGGTACTTTACTATTATACCAAGGAGCACAGTTAGTAGTAACACGAGCTTTCCTTAAGGGAACATGCTTATCGTAAAGGGTGCACATTATTATTTTATTTCAAAAGTCCAGATTTCCATCTACCGACTCAATTAACCAACACTGGGTCCAGTCAACATAAGACAAATCAAAAAATCAAAAAACAGCATATCAACATTTACAGATTTTAAGTCACGATAACTAGTAGTAACAATATCATATGAAGAATGAAACATAACATCTATCGTACAAAAATTAGATCATGGTCAGAAATAAAGATAAATTGGTCAAATTTAAGAATCTCTTCCGTGCTAGTCGTAATAATGAGGTCTAACAAGCTTGGGGTCGAATTAGGTGAATATCGTGTTGGTTGGTTGGTTGCCGTGCTGCACAGTCAGAAGGACCGGGCCCAAGTAGCGCGCTGGACGCCATTTTGATACACTAAGTCTGAAACCAGTTACACCTTACTGTCTATAGACTAGATGGATTTTGGTCAAACCATTTGGTAAGACTTATGACTTTACTTATTTCAATTATGGAGCACTTAGACACATCCTTCAGGTCAGTTAGAATGAACCTACCTAAGGTCTTGTGTCTTATATTGGCCAGGGCGGGGCACTCGCAGAGGAAGTGAGTAACAGTCTCCTTGCAGCCATCTAGGTCGCAACTTCTGCACACCTCGTTGAATGGTAGCCCAATTATTTCCGCATGTTGGCCCAGTGGCCAGTGTCCCGTAATAGTGGCTGTGATTCTGGAAATCTCCTTCCTAGATCTGCATAGCAGGCTCTCGGTACTGTTCCTGTTGTAGACAGGCCACGTTGCAATTCTACAGCTATCTGAGGAGTACCACCTACGAATGGCCATAGCCTTGTATTTGTTATGTATGTCACTTTTGATTGCTGTAAGTGGGCGTAGCACACTAACTATTTCCGAGTTGTCTGCTAATGCCCTTGTCCTTGCCAGTTCATCCGCTTTCTCGTTGCCCTCAATGTTCTTGTGACCCGGAACCCAGACAAGTGTGATTTTTGCGGAGTTTGCTGCTGACCTAAGCGACCTTGCAATTGCTCAGAGAAGACTCCCGCCCCCACGCCGCAGTCCATTTTGGACCCATCCGTGTAGAGCGAGATTATTCCCTGCTTACAAGCGTTGCCATCTCTCCATCCGCCTCCTGATGGGAAGTGCACTTCATAGTTCTTTTCAAATTTCAAGGAAGGCGAGAGGTAGTCTGATATTAGGTCTTCGTTTGAAAACCTGTTTAGGATGCCGCTGTGGCCATACTGTTTCGCATTCCAGCAGCCGGACGCCCTAAGCCTTAGGGATGCTCCAGTGGCCGTTACACGAATGTGCATGTCTAGTGGTAATTGGTCAAGGATGATGGTAAGCGCGTCTGTCGGGCAGGATGTAAGTGCGCCCGTTACGCCTCCGAATGCCGCCCGTTGTATCTTGTTTAGGTTATTGATGTTGTACTGTTTGTCTAGGGCAGGCCACCAAACTAACGCCCCATACGATAGTATGGGTCTTACGACTGCTGTGTAGAGCTACATCATTAGTTTTGGTTTTAGGTCCCAGTTCTTGCTGACTATTCTTTTGCAGGAGTAGTAGGCAATGTATGCTTTGTATACTCTTTTCTCAACGTTCAGTTTCCAGTTGAGTTTGCTATCTATTTCGACCCGAGGTACTTTACCTTCTGGGAGAGCTATAATTCAGTGCCGTTAAGTGAGGGTAGTCGGAATTGAGGGATTTTGGGTTTATTGCTGAACAGTATCAGTTCCGTTTTAATCGGGTTGATGCCTAGACCACTTGCAGAGGTCCAGGCCTGTAGCTTCCGGAGTGCCCTTTCCAATATTTCGCTTAACGTTGAAGGGAACGGATACTGCAATAACAACGTCGTCAGCATATGCTACTACCTTAACCCCGTTTTTATTGAGCTCGAGAAGTATATCGTTCAGTGCGGCCACCCACAGTAGCGGAGAGAGAACACCTCCCTGAGGTCTACCCCTGCTCACTGTTCTAGTTATTGTGGCTGATCCCATGTTCGCTTGTATCTGCCTGTTCTCTAGCATCGATTGCGTCCATCCACAAATATTGCTGTCTATTCCAGCCCTTTGGAGGAATTTGACAATTACGCCTTTTTCTATCTTGTTGAAAGCCCTTTTATATCTAAGAAGGCCGCCAAAGAATATTGTTTGTAGTGAAGCGATCTTTCAACGGTACTTATGATTTCGTGAAGCGCAGTCTCCGTTGACTTGCTTTTCATGTACGCATGCTGCGCTGCAGAAAGGATAGGCCCAGTTATTATTTATCTTATGTGGAGATCCAGAAGTCGTTCCAGAGTCTTCAACATGAAGGATGTTAGGCTTATGGGTCTGTAGGCGTTGGCATTTTCATGCGAACGCCTACCCGTTTTGGGGAGGAATATGACGTGGACTCTCCTCCAGCTCCGCGGGATGTAGGTCAGGGTGATACTCGCTTTATATAGCCTGGCCAACCAGCTTACCATTAGGTCTCCTAGCTTCTGAAGCATCACCGGAGTTACGTCGTCAGTTACAGGAGATTTGTGTGGGGAGAAGCTGTTAATTGCGTGTCTTATCTTTTCCTTGTCCAACAACGTTACCAGTAATTCCTCGGGGGGTTCGGACTCCCCACCCTGAGGTACATGTACTGGTGTGTGGTTGCGGGCATGTTTATTTATTAGGGTTACTAGGGAGCCCTACGCTGAGTCTGCCCAAGAACCATCTTCCTTTCTCACGAAAATATTATTTACATGCTATTTGGACAGGATCTTGCTCATAGATAGAGCCTTCGTCTTCCTTACTGCTTTCTTGTAGGTTTTAAGCCGCTCCCTATATGGCCGCCACTCTTTGGTAGTGTAACCTTCATTGACTATTTTCCTTACTGTTGTTCTCCGCTTCCTAAGCTCCCCGTTCCACCACGGAGGAGATTTCTTCTTAAGAATACTGAAAGGGGTAGATTTGTTGTTCGATATTGCTAGAGGGTGCTTCAGTTTGTCCACTGCCTCATCCAGCTCTTGCGGGCTGGTGATGTCAGAGTGGGGCTCTCTTAGCGTTAAGGATTTCTCTAATACTTTGACAAATTTCTTCGTGGGCTCCGGTACCGAAGAGGCCGATCCGGACCATACCCTTGTCGAAGAAGCTCAAGCGGTGGTCTAATAGGGAGGCTCTGTCTGAAACCTCCCAGTTACATACCAGTGCTGAACCATTTTCCGTTGATAGGGTAAGATCGATGACCTCTTTCCAGCCCTGGAATCTGTCCGCCGAACTCGGGAAAAGAAGGTTGGCTTAGTACCCGTGTTGCAGATACCCAGGTTTGAATTAAGGATATAGTGTAAAAGGGACTCACCTCTATCGTTGATTGAAGTAATACCCCACATAGAGTGTCTTGCATTCGCATCGCAACCGATAACGACGTTTTGGTTTTTGTTGTGATCCAGGAAGTGTTTGAGTTCGGTAGGTGGGGCCGGCCTGTCATGGGCCATGTAGGCTGAAATGACGAAGATCCGCTGAATATTATCACCTTCCAACTTTACTACCGTTACGTCTGATGTGCTGTAATTCGAACATAGGAAAGCATTTATACCTTTTTTGATTAAAAAGCATGATCTTGGCTTACCTCCATCTGTTTTGTAGAACATATTGTGAGTGCTGATGTTTAACCCCATGATCCTCTCACTGTTGATCCATGGATCTTCAATAAAGCTGATGTCTATGTCCTCCGTTACTAGAAGGACCTTCAGATTATCCGTAGCACTTATTGAGTGCTGCAGATTAATCTGAACACATTTAATGTTGTTGGTTGTGGTCCCCATTTTGGATGTGAACACCCTGCAGCAGCGGACCTGCATCATCTACTTCCTCAGGGTCGACCTCATCTGGGGTAGGGTCGCCGCGGAACACTTTAACCTTGGCCATGCGAATGGCGAAGGCTACCTTGTGGTCCGCCAGAGCCTCCAAGAACTCTTCGCATATTGCACCCAGAATTGGTTTGCTGGTCTTCGACGGCTCTTCTTTCTGCAATGGCCAGGATGGCAAGCTTCGACAGCCTAACTTCAATCTTCACCCAGTTCTGTTGGATCGTTGCTGGCGATCTACTGTTAGCGTCCACAATGGCCACATGCAGGTTATCTCTGGCAATCTCGTTGTAGTGCCTGGCTGTGGTGTGAACCGTTTCCGCCCGTTTGGGCTTCTTCGGTTCCGCTCCATGGCTATCTTGGTTGGATCGGTGTCTCTTTTGAGAAACGCCCTGGTTGCGTGGAGGGGCCGGATTCTTCTTTCGGACGTCTTCGTACTCCTCCACAACCGTTTTATAATATTCAGCGTCTTTGGACCCACAGGCTGCCTCGCCGTTTTTTATTTTGATGAGCATCAACAGAGGCCGCTGGTACCTATTACGCCATATCTGGCTTTCGCTTTTCTTTTTCTTCCTATCTTTGGCCGCTGGTGCACTTTGATTGGCGCCACCAGCCGCCTTAGGGTCGGAAGTTGGTCCTAGGGTACTTTGGTTGGTACCCCGATGGATTTTTATTGCTGTTGTTATTACTGATTGTACTTTTGGTGTACTATGGTTGGCACTACCGCAAGCACTAGTAATCATCTCCTGACTGGAGGCAAGAAGGAGCTCCTCTTCAGATTCCGTCACTACTGGCAACGGTTCCCTGTAGAGGTTAGTCGTAGTCGTCGTGTTTGTCATCGTCGCTGTCAAGTCCGTGTCCGTCGAGGAAGTCGTTACGTCCATGTGCTCATCTGCGTTGGTCGTTTTTGTTTTCGTTAGTTTGTTTGTGTTTTTATTATTGTTTCTTAGGTTTTCCATATTTTGGTCTCGCGAGTAAGCCGGAAAGGGTTGGTCACTCGTCCACAGAGCCGGTACGCGTAGAGAAGGCACTTCTACAACCGACCTTGCCCGGGCATCGGAGGGGACCGTTCGAGATCAGCAATTCAATAACCGCCCGCTTACCATTCATCCATCGGCACGGGTACCTCGACACCTTGGATTAGGGTGTTTTAGTGCGGCAATCCTAACACTCGCCTCATCCACGGGGTGAGGATCGACAACCCGTTGAGCCTGTCTGCCCCAGCCCAAAAAATGAAGCAAGTGGAAAGCTTTCCTCTTAGTTTTGCCGTAGCCCGTGGTTCCCCCGTTAGAGAGATGCCTCGGGCTGCCGCAAAAAGGTGTTGGTGCGGCTATCCTACCATTCCCCCAATTCCAGGGGGGGTTGAAACAAACCGTTGGCTTGTCCACCACAACCTCTGGATGAAGCGAATGGTAGGCTTTCCTCTTAGTTCGCCGCAGTCCGTGGTTCCGTCGTGAGAAGGATGCCGCGGGCGCGGCAAGGCGACCAACTTGAAGGGGAAACGTGTTGGTACCTGTTTGTTAACTGAAGTAAGACCGGTAGCTGAGACATGATCAAGTAATTTATTGGAATAATAGTCATAAAGTAAAATATTAAAATTAACGTCGCCACATACCACAAAACGTTCAAAAGCAATCAAGAATACAGCCAAATCACTAAAAACTAATATTACCAGGTAACATTTATGAGGCTTGTACACACAGGATACTAATATATTTTGGAAGTTATCCGAAATTTCAGTAATTAAATACTCCGTTCCACAGTTTTTTGATTCTGCTAAAATATTTATTTTTAAGGAGCATTTGCAATAAATTGCAACTCCTTTTTATACTTTTCATGAACATGAAATAATATTATAACTTTGGTCCAATGTTTGTAAGTATGATAAGAAGAAGAGTTGGACCCAACAATAAGTATACCGAAATAATCAGGGCGATGAGCTGGGTTAATTTAACCATGTCCGTCCGTCCGTCTGTGTGTTTAAATGCAAGCTAGTCCCTCAGGTTTAGAGATATCTCGATGAAATTTGGTAAGAGGCAGCCATTTTATAAAGCATTAATCATCTGTCGGAACCAGCATGATCGAACTAATACAACGCATAGCTAACATACAATTGATTGTTCCGATAAACGGGGTTTGGCCTATAACTGTTGCAATTAAAAAGCTAGGTAGGTAAAATTTTGCAGTTTTAATACATGTTATATATGTAATCTATCTCTCTATCTCTATGGCGCGATATACAACAGGTATATCATCATAAACCTCCTGAGAGATTTTTGCGCCAAGCTTCTCTTCCAATTTGTGGTGTGCTGATTTGAATTTTCCCTACAAATTGGTGGGACCTACAGTTTTTTGCCGACTCCGAACGGCATCTACAAAGGAGACGAATTTTTGCTGAGAAGCCTGTCATGGCAGAAATACACTCGGAGAGTTTGCCAAACCACTGCCGAGGGGCGACCCGGTTTTGAAAAACTTTTTTCAAATCACTTTTGATGTTACCTGTACCAGGGCTCGAACCATGGACCTTCGGTGTGGTAGGCCGGCAACACTACCTTCACACCACGGCGGCCGCCGTGTAGTGAAAATCACCCATATCGGACCAACATAACATATAGCTCCCATACAATCCATTTTTCCGATAATTGGGGTTTGGGCTATATATCTTTAAACTAACAGTTTTGCGGAGTTTGTACTAGTTGTGAGTAAGGATCAGACACTTAAAACCGTGATGCGTATTCATGAAAGGTATAAAGTCTTCGGCACAGTCGACCTTTACGGTCAACACGCCACGAAATTATAGTTAGTAGAAATGAGAAATACCAGAAGAAACCCAAGTTTCAGATACGCAAATAGATAATATCTACATTCGATTTCCCAAAAGTACCCCTGACATAGTCCAGCTTCTCAGCATTCCAGCTTCGGGCATTGAAATGCACCACACTCAGTCCATTATATTGCTTGCATAGAATATTCATCAAAGTATTGTGCAACGCTTTGATGAAATCAGGCATTCTTGCCTGGGGAACAACATTAGTTGCTCGATGATTTTGGCCATCTTCACTTTCCCATATCCAAAGCAAACAACCAGATGTTAGCTTTAAGCTACTCCATTGTGCCCAATATGCTTTTGCTTGGCCGTTGTAAGTCATAAGCCAGGACTTGCTTGCTTCCACCAGTTACTGTCCACAACTTAGCGTTCTGCAATCGTCTCATCTTCCCGCTGACCAAGTCACTCCGAATGATGGAATGTGATACATCAGTATCCACTGTCAGCAAGCGCTCTTTGCCTTCCATTTTGCCTTCAACAGTAACATTACCCGCTTTCCGTTCGAGTTGTGACACAGAGATTATGGGGCATTGATCTTGCTCATCTTCCCCAGCTTTGCGTTAACGTCCATCTAAATTGCTATGTGACCTCGTTTACCTCACTTAAAGCATTTAATGGCACCATAACTTTTTGCTGTACTCCGTTCAACGCTTCCTGCTACGCGATGAGCCTTGTATGCAGGTTTACTCAAAAACGAAGCTGTTTCCTGCGTCAGAGCATGCGATACGGTTTCAGAGAATGCCCGTTTGGGGTTTGCATATGTGGCCCGCTTCGTCTCCACATCGCGTATTCCATTTATCAAACTTTGGGTTTTTACCCTCTCAGTGTACTCCACGGGTGTGTCCGCATTTGCTAGATGGGCCAACCTCTCGATGTCAGGTGCAAATTCCTGCAAAGTCTCATTCTGTTTCTGGGATCGACTCTGTAGCTCTATTTGGTAGATCTGCTGTCGATGTTCGGTACCATAGCGTCTCTCAACTGCACCCATCACTGCCTCATAATTGTTCCGTTCTCCGTCAGAAATAGTCTGCGAAATTTCAGCTGCAGGTCTCTTCAATGCCACGAATAGTGCAGCAACTTTGTCTTCAGTGCTCTAATTATTCACATCTGCTGTCTTCTCAAACTGTAGCTTAAATACCTGAAAAGGAACAGAACCATCAAAGGAAGGGGTTTTTACCTTTGGAGTATTTGCGGAGGCTGTTCGACGATTCAGTTGCAGCTCCTGGATACGACCTCTCAGTGCATCTACCTCAGCCTCAATTTTGTCCTGCCATTCTCTGAATACCTCTTGCACTTCAGTTATTTTTGCGTCCTGCAATCTTAGTTGTGATGCCATTCGTTCTTCCTGTGCCTCCAGCTGCAATGCAATTCTCGCCATGTGTGTCGTTTGTTCTTCCAACTAAGATGCCATTTGTGTCTTTTGTTCTTTCAACTGTGTTGAAATGCTAGATGACATCTGAGTCAATACAGTCAGCAAAGCGTTAGTGGCCACACTTGCGGCTGGAATTGTAGACTCCTTCTCTTCCATTTTTGTCGATGCTTCTTCCACAAGATGAAACACATAATCGTCAACATTAATTCCTTCAGCTTTCAGCCTCTCGCAATCGTGACTGTAGCTCTGATTTATTGCCTGCTGTATTCAATCCACGCTGTTGCAGCTCATTTTTGAGTTGCTGGATTTTGAGCTCATTCAACTTTGCCATGCCTTTGTTATCCTTGAAAACTCTCGGTATTTATTTAACAATATCACTTCTGACACCAATTGAGCGAATTCCTTGATTATTAATCCTGGGTTCGATCACTATAAAGTCAAATAAACACAGGCACAGACAATATATATTTTGTACGACAAGGTGAATTTGAGCAGGATTTTCAGGAATTAGCAACATCAGCTCTATTTCACTACGTTTAATTATAGCCAAGAAAGACCAAACTCGCAGGAGAAGTCTTTCGGAAAAATGTGATGTTATAAGTGCATTTGCTAAACGATTCTATTATATGACCTTGATAGAATACGGTCTTTTCGATGTTTTCTTGAAATTTAACAAGAACATAATATCCGACAGTCAACTTATAATCATCAGTTATTTTCTTTGCCTCCAAATCATATGCGCGGGATTCAAGGTAACCTTCATCAATTGAGTCAATTGACTCAGCGTAGCTAATGTCGCTCATACTTTCGATTCTTTTAGGTTGCTTAATTATACCTAGGAGTGCTACGCACACAAGGTATGTATATTAACTTTAGTCGCGTAAGGGCATAAACGGATCGAGATAGATGTTGACTTATATGTAAAATGTTCAGAAGGTAAAAAGAAATTGATTAAGCCATGTCCGTCCGTCAGTCCATCCGTCTGTTAACACGAAAACTTGAGTATATTTTTAGATATCTTAATGACATTTGGTATGTAGGTTCCTTGGCACTCATCTCCGAGCGCTATTTACAATGGGCGAATTTGGATTATATAGAATATTTCCGAAAATACAAATACAAAATACACTTTTGATTATATTAATCATAAATACAACACCGTTTAAGATATCGAAAGGAAATTTAGCACACATATTTATATTAACACAAGGTATGTTCCGAAAATAACTTATTGAAATTTAAAATAATAAATTAATAAATAACTAAAATTTAATTTGAAAAATAATTAATAATTTCGAAATTTTTTTATTTATTTCTAACAAATTAATTTATTAAAACTTAAAATTTAAATATAATATTAAATTTTAATAAATTAATAAAATTAAAAATAAAATATCTCCCATAATAAAAATTTAAATAAATCATTTCTTATATTTAACCCCTAATTATGAACCACGCACACTTTTATACGAAAGATTATGAAAATGATCATAAATATATTTAATAGGCAATAACTTTGCGTACATGAGCTTTATATAATTTATATTTCACTTTCAAAGTTTCCGTGAATGGAGAAAGTCGAAAAATATAAATTTTTGAAAATGGGTGTGCCCCGCCCCTTTTAATGCCATAACTCCGACAAAATTTCATTTATCGAAACTATATTTGGCGAAAATTTTAACATAGTTCTGAAAAATTTGTTTGTAAAATGTAAAACACGATATTCTTATAACGATGCAACCTATATCAATAAGATCTTGCACACATAATAAGCTTTTCAAGCAAAATTCAACCGCAAACAAAATTTTGGGAAATTTGGTCAAGTAGGCGTGACGCCGCCCACTTTTCAGCATAAGAATTCTGCTATTTTCAAAGGCGATTGCTTGTAGCTTTAACTAGATACTTCAATCAAAATTGGTCAATCTGCATGTATTGATTTTTTGCAAAAATGTGATTAACAGTTGTTGGTAGGGAAGCTATTTATATACAAATAAATGAATGGCGGCCGCCGTGGTCCAAGGTTTTGAGTCCTGAGACTGGTACCATCAAAAGTAGTTTCACTTCGCTTATAGAAGTCGTCGCGTAGAGTCGGCAAAAATATCCCTGCATCTCAACCAAATTAAAAAAAAAAAAAACAGACTGTACTTTTGGTTGAGATGTAATTTTTGGACTTGAGGGATTTTTTTTGCTTTCTCCAAAAAGTATTTTCGTTATACCACTCAAGATAAACAACTCAACATAAGAAATTAATCCTATATTTGAAAAAAAAAAAAAACTTCGACTTAAATAAAAATTATGACAAAACTGCATATCTGAGATAACGGATCTCAGCAATAAACGGGAATCTTCAAACGGAACAAATTATATGGGGTGATCGCTTCCATAAACGTATGGAATACATATAACCAAATATATTTGTCGTTTTAAAATTAAATAACGTTTCAACACAAATAAAGAATTATCTAAAATACTTTGAAAAAAATACATTTCAAAAATTGCTACCTGGCTAATACAGATGTACAATCTATGACAAAACCTTAATATAATTATTGAACATAACCTGGCTAATACAAATGGAGAATCTATGACATTAAATTTTTCATGTTGATTGTGTGCGAAAGCCAATTTAAATATTTTACAAACATAACTTGGCATATATAAAAGAAAGAACTACAAACAAACTAAACATTTTACAAGACAAAAAACTATAGTGTATGATATAACCGGCATTTTGAGGGACAAGAGAATATCCCTGCCTAAAAATAAAATAACATTAATTTTTCATGTTGATTGTGTGCGAAAGCCAATTTAAATATTTTACAAACATAACTTGGCATATATAAAAGAAAGAACTACAAACAAACTAAACATTTTACAAGACAAAAAACTATAGTGTATGATATAACCGGCACTTTGAGGGACAAGAGAATATCCCCGCCTAATAAGTTCGTCACGTGGAAGTACTCAAAGCCACAAAAAAAAAAAAAAAGTAGTTTGAAAAAGTTTTTCAAAACGGGATCGCCGCTTGGCAGTGGTTTGGCAAACTCTCCGAGTGTATTTCTGCCATGGAAGGGTTCTCAGTAAAAATTCATATCCTTTGAAAAGTATTAAAATAGACCTCCGTAAATTTGTATGCCGTAATGGATCACTACCAGTTACATAATGTTCTTTTCACCCGAACTTAGACTTCTGTACTTGTTTTAACCTGCGTTGTTCTTTTCTGTGAAAACTTGAAAGTGCGCTTGGCGGTATTAAGATTTTTCTTCACAGTAAGCTGTTCAATCCTTCGGTTTTCAGTTGAACAAGTAATTATTGGAGATGTTCCGCTTCCTGAAGATTTTTGACATGCATGAAGTTGTGATATAGGCCAAACAGATTCTGGCGTAACACATAGTAAGTTATCATTTATGTTTCTTTTTGGGTTCATTGTAACATTTTGTGATGAATTCACATTATCTGATCTATCATCAAAAAAGAGCTCAACTTGCTCATTTGTTGTTCTTGTTCGTTAAAGGTTTTGCGGTAAAGTAGCTTAAATAGGCCGCAAACTGATACATCCAATGGTTGTAGACGATAGGAAGTGTGTGGTGGAGAAGCAAGTAATGCAATTCCAGCCTTTGCGCAATAGTTAATACTTTCCCAACTGCAATGTGGCCCATGATTATCAATTTCAATTAGAATTGGGTTTTCTGTTGAGCAGTTCGCAAATTTTTTGATGTGTTTCAGTACATTTAAAAAGAATTCTGAAGTCATCAATTCGGATTTTGTATTCAGTATCAATCAACAGGGCATGCATCTTCTTCCGAATCTTTCACGGAAACGTGTACGGGCGTTAAATATGTCGACAATTGGAACGAAGCTGCCGCGTTCACCGGAGCATCTTCCGAAAGTGATCGTTGCCCCTTTGCAGCACAAATCTAGAGAAATAATATATTATTGACCGGCATTATCATATTTTTTCCAACCAGTAACCATAACAATAAAAAGCACATTTCTTGACGTATTCGCAAATATCGGTTTCTTGTTGTTTAATACATGTCAGAGCACAGTATACAGTAGACCAGATAATGACGTCTATACTTGTTTGAAATTTAATACATGAAAAATTTTTATGTTTTGGTGCTTTAAGTCACTAACCTGTTTGAACAGACCGGTACAAAATCACACAGATAATTTTTATATGAATTTTAAAGCAAAAGTCTGTATTAATGCACTGTTTCTAGGTAGTTGTTGGATGATGCTTCTCATCTTTGAGAGCATAAAAATACCAATACCATATACATTGTACATATATGAGCATAGATAAGTGCAAGCGAGAGCAAATAAATAAGTAGATACTATTCGGTAGGGAGGAAAACAAACCATTCTATCATATTAACGGGACATTCGTATTTGGATGCTCAACCCTGCCTTATAAATATAAACCGATCTTACTATGTTTGTGTTTGAGCGTTGCTTTCTGAATCCTGTCCTGAATGTATTTTTTGAATGTGAGAAACGAACTTAAGCTATAACAAAAACCACCACGGAATCTTTACTTCAACGAGTAAACTTTCTTGTCCACGGCATTTTGTCCTTACGTACATATATTTTCAAGAACCCGCTAAATTTGAATGACAGTTATTCCACCTACTGATCCCCAAAGTTATGCCAAGTGTCACACATGGGTCGCCTTGGTTAAGACATAGGCGTTTCCAGTTCATGCTTGAAGAATACAACTAGTTTGGACTAAAATTTTTTTCGCAAATATGGTGGGTGGTAACCATGCCCCTTATGCGACTTCCAACTTGTTTTTCATATATACCAATAACATACTCAAAGAATTTAGCATTTTTATGTAAGAAACACGAATTATTGGTATTTGCTATGTCCAATACTATTAAAAGTTTATAACATTCACGGCATTTTTTGTATTTATTTTGGGTTAAGGCAAATGACACCATTTAGAAATACATTTTTTTGTTTTGCTTATCTGGTCTACTGTATACTGTGCTTCAGAGCTGCTGTCTTTGCTAGAATCTGAAAGATTACCTGAAGGTGCTTTAGTTTTCAATCGCATGATTCGGGTTGTTCTATTTATTCCACGTTTCAGTCCTTTTTCTGATATCTGTTAGTGTATGTCTAAATTATTTTCATTTATAGCACACCGAATAGAGTTATTTTTGTAATTGGGTTCCATTTTTCTAAATATGAGCATAAAAGTGCATTCATTATATAATCAGAACAAAGAAGGGGTACATTTGACTTTTATTTATTTTATTAATTTATTTATTTCATACAGCTTAATTAAGTCTAGCTTATAACTAATTACATTTCGTTTATTATATAGAGAAAAAGGTATACAGATTGGCAATTATAGGAGTTCGTTATACCATTTTAAACCTTTGTAATATAAGTTACATTTACCTGCTCCTTTTCTGGACGCAGGTAAAGTAAAATAATTTTTCTTTCTAGTCTTTACGGAATGCACATTTCCTACATATTTAATGTTATTCTTCAAATAATCTGGCGAATTGCCTTCTATTATATTTTTAATAAATTTCAATGTTTATTAAAATATCGGTTGTATAACACTTTACCAGTTCAGAGCGGAGAGGATATCTCTGTCAGTGGCGTAGCCAGGATTTTGTGAAGGGGGATGTGAAAAAAAGTTTGCATCGATAACTGAAATTTTAGACACACAATGGCTAGCAACTTCACCTGTGCCTATTTGTTCGTATGTGCATATGCCGTTCTTACCTTTATATATTTCTTGCCTACTAGTTATTTTATGAAGTATTCATGATTTATAAAAATTCAAAAAATAAAGTTACTTAATTTTTTAAATTAATTAGTGCGTAACCCAGTTTTTTTGCGAAAGTTTATAATGCATATTTTCTTCGTTGTTTTATATTTTAGTTTTTACATATTGAATATATCTACATGTTTCTATATCTATGCCTACACATATTTATGTACAAGTCAACAAAATATTATTACTTAAAAAACGAGTTTTAATACTCTTTGCTTAACACACATTTTTTCAATTACTTCCTGTGTTGTAATGGGTACGTCTTTATGTACCGCCAAGATCGTTAAACCACTTAACCGCTCCTTAACTGTATAAAGAGAAGGAATAAATAAGATATGATACTCAACAATTGTAAATCATAATGTACATGTCAATATTTTAATTACTTCTCCGGTAGAGCTACGTAGATCAGTTTTAAACCTCTTAGACTTTTTTCTATCAGCGCACCAGCATTAACACTAATGTCAGCTTAGAAATCCAACGAGGAATCGCTTTTGCAAACAAGGGCTACTTCGGATTGAGTAAGCAATTGGGAAGTAAAGTACTGGGATCCGTACTAATAGTCGCAAAAAAATTTCGAATCTTAAAAGACCGAATTGAAAAAAGCCTTATTATACCGAATACATTTTTGATCAAATTAAAAAATGTCAAAAAAAGGAAATTGACCGAAAAAGCCCGAAATTTAAAATACGAAAATTTAGCCCCCTTATTTATAAAAAATAAAATAGGATTATTACGCTCTTATAATTGGAAATTTGTATGGAAATGTCATTTTAAAATTCTTTATAAACCTTTAATATTTTTTAAATTTACCATTTAGCTTTGCTGATTTTAAGAGAGTTACCGTTATTCATTGAGGTAATCTGTGTTAGAGATACTAGCTCATCGACGAATCGATATTTTCGATATATATCGGTGTGGAATTTGGCTAAACTTTATTATAATGCGATACGCTCTGGAAAAACTTACTTCTAGGGAACTGTAGAGATGGTCGTACAGATCACATCATTGAAAGTACAAACGTGCTGACGTGTATAGTTTAATGGTTTATATTACATGTTACCTTTCGAAAATTAGATAAAAAATTATCGAATGGGGTATTAAAAGTCGCGTGTTTATGCCTAGATTAATAATATGAAGAATTATTTGACAAAAAAATCTTTTTATGCTACATATTTTGGTCAAGTTTAGGTTTGATTTTGTACTATTTTCAAAAAATAGCTATTAAATGTTCTGAATATGTAAATTTTCATAAGTACACCGATATATCGATATATCGACCATTTACTACCTAAACAAGTTATCTAAAATCGGTACTTTTGTCACATCTGTAACCGCATATTATGTTCGGAGGGTTTTTTTTTTATTGAGAAGAGCAGTGATTTTTGTTGAAAATGTTATAAGTTTACCGTAAGGCCTTATATGTATTTGCTTAGAAGACGTACTCGAAACAGAAAGGCAAATAATTTCCAACAACAACGTATAACATGTAGGAGGGGTGTAATTATTGATGTGTAAAATTCGGGCTCCATAAGTTGGGCGATACTATTTTAGCAATTTTTAATGCTATATTAGAAATTTTTACATGATTAAAATTAGAAAAAATATCGAATTAATTTAATTAATGATGTGTAAAATTCGAGCGCGCGAGATTTTTTTTCTACATTTTAGATTTCGACATTTTTTTTCGACATATGGTACCAGACCCAAAGTACTATTTCTAAGAACGAAAATAACACTCTATGAGTCCCTTATCGTATCAGTCCTGGTTTATGGTGCAGAAGCTTGGACACGGACAACATCTGATGAGGCGGCTCTGGGCCTACTTGTGGGAAAGGTTCTCCGAAAAATTTACGGCCTATAACGCATTGGCGATGGCGAGTACCGAAGAAGATTTAAGGACGAGCTGCAAGAGATATATGCATGCACCGACATAGACCAACGAATCAAAATCCAGCGGCTTCGTTGGCTAGGCCAAGTTGTGTGAATGAATGAAGATGATGGGGCCAAGAAGATATTGAAACCAATTTGCATAAGTTATGAAATGACGTTTTGTTTAAGAACCTTTTTCCATAAATTGGTTTCGGCCACTATATTTTTCCTTTCAACTATCTCTATCTCTATGGCGCGATATACAACAGGTATATCATCATAAACCTCCTAAGAGATTTTTGCGCCAAGCTTCTCTTCCAATTTGTGGTGTGCCGATTTGAATTTTCCCTACAAATTGGTGGGACCTACAGTTTTTTGCCGACTCCGAACGGCATCTACAAAGGAGACGAATTTTTGCTGAGAAGCCTGTCATGGCAGAAATACACTCGGAGAGTTTGCCAAACCACTGCCGAGGGGCGACCCCGTTTTGAAAAACTTTTTTCAAATCACTTTTGATGTTACCTGTACCAGGGCTCGAACCATGGACCTTCGGTGTGGTAGGCCGGCAACACTACCTTCACACCACGGCGGTGCCTTTCAACTAGTGTTTCATAAAATTCAGCAAGCTTAAACAAATCTGTATCATTTTCTTCACTGTGGTTTGTTGAAAAAATCGAAGCGAAACTTCTGAAAATCGTTTTGAGTTCAGTGAATCGAGTACCTATTTCCATTATTATATTGTGGGGAATATTCTCAAGCGCGTACCATCCCTAACTTAACAACACTCCCAGATGTCAATAAATAACACCAACCCTTCGAGAACACGAAGAGCGAACAACCAAGAAACTTCTAGGCGCGTAGGATAGCACCCTGTCGGACTATATAAGGCAGTGACCAAGCAAGGCAGGTTGATCAGTTTATTTTCAAGCTTTAAACAGTGAACTACTGTGAAGTTACCAAACCCTTAAATTTGTATTGCGTTTATTACTAGCAAATAAAACTAGTTATTAGTTACAATATCTGTGTGTTTATTAGACTTGCAGTGATCGAACCCAGGATTAATAATCGAAGACTCATCGAATTCGTCACAAATGGTGTCAGAAGAGGTATTGTTCAATAAATATCAGTGGTTGCAAGGATAACAAGGATATCACTAAATTGAATGAATTAAAGATTCAGCAACTTAAAACTGAGTTGGAACAACGATTGCGGGAGGCAATGGAAGCGGAAGGAATCAACATTGATGATGATGTTTTTCATCTTGTGGAGGAGGCATCGGCGAAAATGGAGGAGAAAAAGGAGGTTTCGGATCCAGTGGCAAGTGTGGACACAAACGCGTTGTTGGCTGTATTGACTCAAATGTCGTCAAACATTTCTACACAGCTGAAAGAACAAAGGACACACATGGCATCCCAGCTGGAAGAACAGAAGACACACATTACATCTCAGCTGGAAGAGCAGGAGACACGAATGTCATTAAAAATTGAATCCCAAGAGACTCGTATTTTGAAAATGTCGTCGGAAATTTCTGCCCAGGTTTCATCGCAAATCTCTTCCACTCTGGCAGCAGTGAATACTTAGGGCTCTGAAGACAAAGTTCATAAATGGAATACGTGATGTGGAGACGAAGCGGGCCGCATATGCAAACCCCAAAAGGACATTCGCTGGGACGGTATCATATGCTCTGACGCAAGAAACAGCATCGCTTTTGAGTAAGCCTGCATACAAAGCTCATCGCGTAGAAGTAGAAACTCCGGCTTGGGTAGACAACATTTTGGAGGCGTTGAAAGGAGTACAGAGGAGAAGTGATGGTGCCATCAGATGATTCAAATGGGGGAACCCAAGTCACATAGCGCGTTATTGCGTCACTGGCTCCAGTAATCCAAGCAATGCAGGTGGGCGTAACCGCAAAGCTAGAGAATATGAGCAAGATGAATACCCCATAATCTCTGAGTCACACCTCGGACGAAAAGTGAGTAATGCTACTGTTGAAGGGTACGTGGAAGTGAAGACCGCTTGCTGACTGTCGATACTGGTGCATCACATTCCATCATTCGGAGGGACTTGGTCAGCGGAAAGGGGAGACCATTGCGGAAAGCTAAGTTGTGGACAGTAACTGGTGACATCAAGCAAGTCCTGGGGGAAGTGACATGCAAGGTTGTTATTGGGAATGTGGTTACGTATCACAACTTCTTGGTAGCGAATATTGTCGACGAAGTCGAAGTTGATTTCTTGGCTGAAAGAAACATTCACATCAACGTAAGGAACAGGGCATTATAGTGGACACAATAGTGGCTATAGCACCAGGGGAGTTATCTTGGAGATGGAGCATCAGAAGCCTTGTGAGGCAGGGGTAGTTCCGCGACTCTTGGGTGCCATTAGGTACATCCTTAAGAGGATACGGCAAGGCCAGGAGGAAGATCCAGATTTGGCACGAGTGTTAAAAGGACTGAAAAAAGATACAGCTAAGAAGAGAAGAGATGGCCGCAGAGAGTCGCTTTGCATAATAATACTGGGCACAATGGATTAGTATAAAGCTAATATCTGGTAGTTTGTCTGGAAGTGAAGTGATAAAGTACCAAAAGGGGCGCACAATAGTTGTTGGTAGCAACTCTAATTCTAATTTGGATGTCAGTGTGCGCTTTAAATGGCTTCACTTACCCTCGTTTAAAACATCAGTAACTGCTGAGGCAATTATAGATTATATATCAAAGATCGCAAATATTTTACCGTCCATAAGGCGTTGCCAATGTCTCACCAAAAAGGACGTTGACATCACGACCTTATATAGTGTCAATTATCAATACTTCTTCCAATTTTAATAAGCTGATCGATGCCACCGGAAGTTAAAATAAGGCCATATCGTTTTTTTCCCAAAGTTGTAACTCAGGAGGACAACTCGTAAATGCGCAATCACAATCCAATGATCGTACATGTATTTCATTTGCTAATGATAAGGCTCGTATTTCGAAGAATTCTTTATCAATATACTTTCAAAATATGTCAGGCATGAGAACTAAAGCCACTGCTATTTACGCTGCTACGTCAAGTGAGGATTACGATCTAATAGTTCTAGTGGAGACGTGGGTAACTGTTGACTTTTTCGATAATGAATTTTTCGATAACAATCTGCATACTGTCTTCCGCAAAGATCGAGATAGCCTAAGTACTGGACTCTCTCGAGGAGGAGGAGTTCTAATGGCTGTAATGAAGGAGCTACAAACTTCCGTTGTTCCTCTATGTATTGATGATAGTTGTGTAGATCAATTAATCATTTGTGTTAAAGCTAAATCTCAAAGTCTATATATAAGCGTATCCTATATACCACCTTATAGTCCCGACAAATTATATGAAGATCACATTGATAATACCATGCATGTTTCAAGGACTAACGCGAATTCTCATTTTTGCGTATTAGGAGATTTTAATTTAAGTAAAATCATCTAGAGTTATCTCCCAGGTGAGAATACTCTCATACCAACAAATGTTAATTGCGCTAATGAAATGTACGTAGTTGATAATTTTTATAGTTTGCAATTAGTTCACTACTGATAAGCATCACGTACCGCTGATATTGGAACTTGAATTTTATGATTTTGGAAATATTTTATTTAATAATGAGGCTGGTTTCAATTATAGTCGTTGTGATTTTGCCTTGATTAATAATTTGATATCAAATATTGATTGGCAAATTCTTTTTCGTGACCGTAATCTAGCTGACTGCTTTGAATTATTTAAAAGTAATGTCTTGGAAATTGCAAACAATAATATTCCTCGTTTCCCTACAAGAGTGTATAAGTTGCCTTGGTATACTAAAAGTCTAAAGAAACTAAAAAATCTACGTAATAAGTATCATAAGCTTTTTAAGAATTCGGGTTGCCCTCGACTCAAGCAAGAATACTTGAAGTATGCGAAAGAATTCAATTGCCTCGATAAATTCCTATATAATCGATATATTCTTAGTTTTGAAAATAATATTAAGTCTAATCCGAAATCGTTTTGGAACTTTATTCGTTCCAAGCAATCGGTCTCTTCTATCCCGTATTCGGTGTCTTACCGAGGCAGGAGTTCATCATCAACTAATGAGTATGCCAATTTTTTCACTGAGTTTTTCAAAGCAAATTTTTCCACTGAAGATTCTGGGATCGATGATGAGGCTATGTTAAATAATATAACGTCTTGCTTTAATTTTTCTTCTTTAGTTTTCGATATTGAGGACATTATCTTAAATATTAAATCTATAAAAAACTCGAAGCAATGTGATTATCTACAATTTTCATAATTTTTTATTAAGCAATGTGTAACACCTATAGCAGAGCCTTTGTTGCATATATTTAATTTATCATTAAAGTCATTGGAAAATTACTTTTATTCAACCCATCCATAAGAGTGGTAAGGAAATTGATGTTGTAAAATATCGTCCAATTTCAAAGATTCCTGTTATTTCAAAACTTTTTGAGTAGGCAGTAATGTCTAAATTATCATTTTTGGTTAACCGTTTTATTTGCCCGAATCAGCATGGTTTTGTTCCTGGACGGTCCACTATTTCCAATCTCGTTGTTTTTACTAACTACTGCATCTCGTCATTCACAGATGGATGTCAAGTCGACTGCATCTACACTGATATATCGAAAGCCTTTGATAGAGTTTCTCACAGAGCTCTATTAGCCAAGCTACAAAAATTAGGTCTCCATTCAATATTCCTGGAGTGGATAGAATCATATTTATCTAACAGAGTCAACTTTGTTGTTTTAGATAATATAAGATCTTGCCCTTACGTGGCTACGTCTGGTGTTCCGCAGGGTAGCATCCTTAACCCGCATTTTTTCATATTGTTTATTAACGATGTAAGTTCGTGCTTTAAGAAATGTAGCTATCTTCTCTACGCTGATAACTTAAAAATATTTTTCAAAGTTAAGAATGAGACTGATGTTCTCGTGCTTCAATCGGAAGTAAATAATTTTAATGAGTGGTGCTATAAAAATAGGCTAACTCTCAATGCCGATAAATGCTATTCTGCTACATACTCTAAATTGAATAATAATTTGATTTCGACCTATTACATCTCTGGCTTGCCTTTAGTTAGGGTGTATAAAATTCGGGATTTGGGAATTGTATTTGATTCTTCATTTACTTTTGATGAACATCTCAATTTTATAATTCCGAAAGCAGTTATTGGCCTTTATAAAATGGCAACATTGACTGTCCAGTTCTTCTAGAATCTTTGAACTTTCATGTGCCATCAAGGAACTTGCGGCAGCATACTATGTTTTCAATTGAAAATTTTAAGTCTAATTAAGTACGCGCTCAATGGGCCCATCACACGTGCTCTAATTGTTATCAATGCCATTATTAATAATCATTGTATTGATTTCTCTGTATCTCGGCATTGCTTCAAGAATTTGTTAGTCTCTATATTAAGCTAAATACTTTTAAGCTAAATGGCATAGAAATACTGCGTATATATAAAACTCTTTAGTTTAATCTAGTCTGTAAGATTCTTGAAAATCATAGACTCAACAAAGAAATATGAAATGGATAAAAGCAGTAATCTTGAAACAAACATCTAGGTTACATGCTTTTAGACTTTGACTAGATTGCTATCGGTTCTTTTTGATTTCAATATCTATGTTTGCATCTTTTTCACAAGTTCTGAAAGATTTTTCAAAGTAATGTTCGCCGGAACGAATACTTCGTAACTCCACTACTAAGTCTTTTCGAAATCTGTTGGAATTTATTACACAAAGGCAGACCGCACCGTTTTTGAGCAAGGGATTTTTGTTTTGCGTTGACAAAAATGATAAAAGACTGCGTTAATTATTCACAAAAAATGTTGACCTAAGAATGTTATAATTCAAAGCAATAGAGAATATGTTGAAATTTCATAATTTCTGCGCCTTTAGCATAACAAAACTCACACCATAAATTTATCAATGATTTCTCATAATTAGCACTATTTTTTGCCAAATTCACTAAATACTAATAAACTACAATACTTTTTCAAGAATTCTGTGCTCTGATTAAATAATGAGCCTGCACACACTAGTATCTTAAGACCGTCTGAATTTGGATTTTTAAAGACGTGAGAGATAAGGGAGTAGAGTTTTAGCTTAGCAATTTCAGACCGCGAATATTATTTCCGTTTGTTATTTTATTACTACCAGAACTAATGTGTACGCATACCTCGAAACCGCTTTTATCGTCTTGAAAGACTAGCGAATTTCGTAGATGGTCTGAAAAGACTATTATACGTGTATATAGGCTTTATATTCAAACGCATAATGTACTAACCGACAATTTCATATAAAATGAGAAAATTACAAATCGGAAGCATGCAAATGGTATTATTATTAAATCAAAAGTAAAAAAATAGTAGTTCATTGACGAAAGGGAGGATCTACTTCCCAAAATTCACCCCTGGCTACGCCAGTGAGGTGTATCATAACTCTTACGGAGGATAAGCCTCATAGCTGGGTTCTACAGATTTTGCAGCTAGCAGGTTTGACTCTCTCCCATTATAAAAAATACTGTTGGGAATAGATAAAGTGAGGTTAGATTATGGATCGGTATAGCATGGCTTTGCATCTTTTCTTCAGATATTTACAAGTTCTTTGTTTAAAATACAGCGTTTTTGCAATTTTTTCCCATTGGATGATCCATATATTCATTGAAGATTAGTTTGTTATCGATTTTTACTCCCAGGTTTTTGACGGTGTTTACGATTTCAATTGGTTCGTTGTTTATTGTTAGAGGTTACAACTAGCTGTTACTAAAATTGCGTCTTGATATAACAATTTCTTATCTTTTATTGACATTTAATTTAAGTTTGTTCGAACAAAACTAGTTATTGACTCTAGTTAAATCATCTTGTAGTTTACTGTAAATGGCATTGACATTATCCCCAGTAATCATCAGAAGTGTATCATCAGCAAAAAATTAAATATCAGAATACTCGATACTTTTAACAATATCGTTAATATAGATATTAAACAATATTGGCGCCAGTACGGACTCTTGTGGGAGACCAACCGGTACATGTCTTTTTTCAGATTTTGGTGATCCAATTACTGTTATTTGATATCTATTCGTAATGAAATTTTCAAACCATTTCAGTTCTGTACAAGAAATGCCTATCTTGTTAAATTTTTCAACAACAATTGTTTGGTAAATGCTTTCAAAAGCTCTTTTTACATCCAAAAATATGGCTATTATATGTTTGCTTCTGGTCACGTCTTCCCTCCAGTTCGCAATTGCGTGTAAGCCCCATTCAAAAATGGCAAACTTTTCAACTTTCTTTTCTTTTAAATTTCTTTAGTCTTAAATTTACAAGTCTTTTCGAAATTATTGATAATAATGTTAGTTTAGTTTACTCAGCAACTTAAAATGGAAATTTAATTGACTTCGCAATTGTGTTGCATATCACTTTCGCAAAATAATGTAAGCACTAACTGCCATACCTCACCACGCTGGGTAAAATCAAATGCTTCACCATTTCCAATTTATAAATTCAAATGCTTTTACTGTCTTGACTTCGAAAACGCCATAGCCAAATGTTCCCGAAAGTCAAAGATAATCCAATTTCCCCTACCCGTCATCTGTTTAACATTATTACGGCCTCCATATATCTGCCAGAAACTTTAAAAACGATCAGAGATCCTGCTATCCAAAGCAACGGATATTTCGCGCATCCCGAAAACATTCTTCTTACAATGATAACAGATGAGAGGCCTATAAGAGAGCTGTGTGCACGCCGCATACTAAGCTAGACGGACAGGAAAACTTAATTGAACTTATTTTTTTTTGATAAACTTGTCTGACGAAGAAATTCAGGACATTCTCGAATCTGGTTGTGAGAGAAAAGAATTGTTTTTAAAGCTTCCCTCTCATACTCAAGGTGTTGAGAGAGCTGTGAAGATTACGACCGAGTCTTCGGTTTTTCAGCTCACAAGAAAGTCAGGATTAGGTGCAATACAAGTATGTTCAAGCTAAATAAATTATGTAAATTTCAATGTAACTTCTTGCATTTATACTTTAATAAATATTTAAACTATAAACTGTTTCTCCTGACCAATAAGCGGAATAGCACAAGTCCCCTATTAGAACTCTTAAACTAAAAAAAGGCGTGAGTACCAAGTACTCGTGAAGATGTGTAAACATGTGAACCTGTACATAAACTTAATTAAATTAGACCTCGCCCAGTGGTTGAATTTCAACCACAAAGCTTTATTTTATTTTATTTATTAGCTATTCCTTTCTTGGCCTTCGTTCCCTTCTCTTCTATGATGTTTCTTTACTTTAATATATTTTTATTTTATTTCCTTTTTTCATCTTTCACCAGTCTCTATTTTAAATTCATTTTATTGTATTATATTTTATTGCTTCTATTTCTTGCTTCCTTTCCCTTCCCTTCCCATCCCTTCCCATGCTTTCCCTGCCCATCCCTTCCATTCCGTTCCTTTCCTTTTCTTCCCTTTCCTATCATTTATTTTCTTTAATTTCCTTTCCCTTACATCCCTCCTTTGGTTTCCTTCCCATTATCATAGTTCCTCTTAATTAATTTCATTTGATTTATTTTATTTTATGTTATATGAGCGGATTTTTTTGCATTTCATCCCATAAGTATAACCACCAAAATTACACAACCAAAACAAATTAACTATCGTATTGAGAATTCTGAGCGAAATTAAATTTAACATGAATAGTCACTGATTTTATTTTTGTAAACATTGTGTATATTAAAATAAACGTAGTTGCCTTCTTCGTCTTATGTCGACTAATAACAACTCGGGACCAAGAAAATGGATCGGCTGCGTTTGCTGGAAGAAGATTTACGTCAAACGTTCAAACTCCGTCCAATGTTTCGAATGTAAAATATGGCTGCACAAAACAAGTTGCTACAGACTAAATCCCTCTACACACAGACGAGCTAGTTCCTTCAAATCTTTTGTGGCCTCTTGCTGTTCACGTCCTGGGCGTCCAGTGGTCAACGTCGATCATATACAGTCTCCACGACTAACAGCACTAACCCTGCCCATCAAGTAGTGTGCAATTCACGCTGCCGCTCTTGCTCCCCGGCGCCAACTCTAAGTTAAAGCCACCAGCTCCTGGACCCTTACACCACGTACACTGTTTGTCGGTTGAGATTATATACACCGGCGGAATAAGTCAAATGCAATTCTTGCCTTGGCTTACGTCACCTTCCACCTAGGCATACCCGCTAGTCCTTGACGCCCAGCGTGACTATTTATCCCCCTTTGCACTTTCGTGTCTGGCAGTTGAACTGCAACGGCCTAACCGGCAAGGTGAGTGAAATAGTGAACTTTATGAAGCGGAAAAATATCAAGATTCCTCGGTGCCCGATCAGATCTTCGGACCTGTGACGGCTTCAACATCCATCGGCGTGATCGTGCAATACACAGTATGTTGTCTGAGCGAATTACGCCTTGACATTTCTGCGTTACTCTGAGGCGATAATCGTTTAATCCTCGAAGACTTTAATGCACACCATGATCTCTGGCACTCAAGCTTACAGGTCGATGGTAAGGGACAGAAACTGGCTGTGTGTGGCTCACTGTGAACGGGCATGCCCCCACGAGAGTCGATCGGTCGATCAATCGATCGCCCTGCCGACTTTGTTACCTCTGAAATCGCACCTTCACTAATTTCAGCAAAGCGGACTGGGCTGGTTTTCTTAACTTCACTGAGAGCTCCTTCGATGCTCTTCCCACCCCTTCTGACGTACGAGAAGGGGAAAAAGCATTTCGCATGGTCACAGCTTCGGCCGCAAAACAATACATTCCTTCAGGAAGAATAAAGCTTAATAAGCGCTTTCTGCCGGTAAATAGTTAAGCTCCCATTTCCATCCCCACCACAGAGGCTCAGGAGGCCATTCGGGGGTCTAAAGACTCACAATCGATTAGCCCCGATAACTTGTCTATGGCCACCTTTGTTATTACAGGAAAATGGAGACAGGCAAAGGTTCTGCCGCTACTAAAACCTGGAAAGGTATCGCTCTTATCGGCAGTGGTGAAGACCTTGGAGACAGACTTGCTCCCTTACTACGCCGCTAACTTGCGACTCGCCGAACATCAGCATGGATTTCGTAAAATAAATAAAAAATAACGCGACCACCGCGCTTAACACCATTACCTCTCAGATAAGTGACGGTCTCAACCAAAATCGCCCTAATGACAACAAAGGCTGCACCAGGGATGTGACCTATCCCCGTTTTTGTTTAATTACTACATATCGAGATTCCCTTACCAACCAGAGGGTGTCTCGGTCGTCTCTTACGCCCATGACTGCACGATTCTGGAGATGGGCCCCTCCGTTAATAAGCTCTGCTCAAGAATAAACTCTTATCTCCCCTCCTTGCCCGGTTTCTTCGCTGGACGAAATCTGGCATTGTTACTACCAAGTCTTCGGCCACCTTATTTACGACGTGGACAGCGCAGGTGAACATGGAATTAGACGCCTTAAGCTTCAAACTGTCACACATCCCAAAATCTTAGGGGTCATGTTTGATAACTTGTTCAACTACGGCACTCACGTAGCCGCGATTGCCACCAAAGTACAAAGCCGTAACAAAATCTTTAAGTCACTAGCTGGCCGCAATTGGCCAGCCCGTTCTGAGCTACGCGACGCCTATATGGTCGCCGGGGCTAGCAGACACACATTGGAAAAGGTTGTGGGCCTGTCAAAACACCGCACTCAGAACTTCCACGGAACGCCTCCTTATGTCACCTGAACACTATCTTCATACCGAGGCAAAAATTCTCAGTGTTAGAGAGCATAGTGAGATATTGACCAGGCAATTCCTATTAAATTGCTGCAAATCGCAACGCGCGAACAAGCACCTACTCCATATCCGCCTCCTAGGAAAATTAGGGTAGTCTCCGTATTCATGGTCATGTCTTTTTGGCAAAAATCCGCCTCCTAGGAAAATAAGGAGTCATCTCCGTATTCATGATCATGTCTTTTTGCCGTTTGATCAAATGGTGCATCAACAGGCCCTCAAACTCATCCATAAAGAGTCGATAAACTCCTTTGACAGTTCTCGCCCAGTGAACGCCGCCATTCAGGCACAAACTCCACCTGTTACCGAAAAGGACCGCGAACTGCCTACTGCGGCGGGTTGAACTCTTAACTATCTACACTGAGCCCCGACATGCCAAATGGCTGCCCGGCATGCGGCGTGTCTATCCATGATACTTACCATCTATTCATTTGCTAAACTTAGCCGACTTTTCTAACAGCAATTTCACTATGGCCAACCCTTTTGAAGACGTGAGGTTTCTGCGACTCGCAAAACAAACTACCGAATACTCTCAAATACAGCTGATGTCGCCACCCTAATTGGGAACAGATCAGTTGTTCAGCTGACAGTTGCAAGTGTACCCATTTAGAAAAGACTCAATCCTGAAGTTTGGGTAACATCAGGTTGGACCATGAATTAATGACTACAATACATAATCTATAAAATATAATAAAATAACTAAAAAATAAAAATAAAAACCAATAGAGTTAAATTAAACGCAAAAAATAAAACAAATTTCTATTAAACAGAGGTAAATTAATTGAAGTAAACAAATTTAGTAATAAAACCTATTATAAATAGTAGGTATGGATAAGAACTCTGAGAGTGATCGCGATGGGATGAAACCCCATACAAAGTGGTGGCAGTGCCTGTGATAACAGTAAAACAGCGATAGTATGGAGCTGCGGCCTTCGCGGACCTCACGCAGTCGTCTTGAGCACTGAAAAAGGTTTGTTTGTTCAAAAGTGGGCGTTTTCCATGTGCACATCTGCTATATTCATCCAAGTGTAGGCCTTTCGGAATTCACTCGGATCCTGGACCTACTAGTGAATGCTGCTAGGGGTAGACCTAAGCTAGTAATAGACGGGAACCAACGAGTGGGTGCTGGAGTGGGGATGTCATTGAACAAGCTCAAAAGGGAGTGCTCTTCTTAAAGCTTTTGCAGCATTGGATCTAGTACTTCTTAACGGCGAGAATATCTCGACATTTAGAAGATCTGATATAAGCTCGCGACTGACGAACAGTACGAATTCGAGGTTTCAACGTGGCTTTGAAACCAGTACCTTCGACAAAAACTTTCTTAGAGAAAGCCTTGCGGCTTGAGAACTTCCAGATATCGGGTTGCGCCTCTAACAATGCCGACCAACTGATGTCGAGGGTGAGTGCAGCATGTGATGCGGTGATTGTGCGAAAGTCTCATAAAAGTTGTCATCAACCTGTTTACTGGTGGAATGAGGAAATTGCACAACTCCGCTCTGAATCGCTCATCGGCGTACCTTTATTCGAACTGCACCGCCATCCGCTCTTTCTATTCCTGAAAACTATAATGATTGTGTTATATGTGAGGACAGAAAAGGCCAACAACTATCTTTGAATATTGTTGTTGAAGAAATCGTGGCTCTACGCTCTGAAAATTCTCGTATTCTTACCACAGTGTGACAATTTCCTTACCGAGGTTCGTTTACTACATTCTATAGTTGGTAAGAGGAATGCTACAATCTCTTCTCTAACATCTGAAATAACACTCTTGAATAGTGTTGTTGCTGCTTGTGCAAGTGATCTCAAGTTAACTCGCTCTAATGCTCTAGATAATTGCAACAGCAAGGTTTTGAGTACTACAATTACTCAGCCAAAAGCTAACCACAAAGGCAAAGTCATTGCTTCGGCAGTTAAAGGGACAGTTTCTCAAAAAAATATCAACACAAATAATAACCCGGCTGAAAAAGCAAAACATATGCTATTTGAGAAAAAAAAACAGGAATAAAAAATTCGAATACTAAACTGGAAGCAAAAAAAAAACCCTCAGCTTCTCTAAGCGAAGTGGCTTTTAAAAATCAATGCGACTGCATTATTGAGTATTGTCTCGCTAACACCAGTCTCACGGAATTGTGTTGATAATAATTTGTTGACTTCGAAGCCGGCGTCGCAACTGCTACTGCGCCATCTAGAGAAGTGAGCAGTAATTGTGCTCCGTGTGTTGGCGCTAACAAAAGTTCGACGGGTGATGTTCCTGTTTCTGTTGATCAACATTAAAAGAAGGATTAAAGCTAAAGATACATTTCTAGTTTCTTCACGTCGTGAATATGATGTGTATATCATTGTTGAAACCTGGCTCAACAATGATTTTTTTGACGCAGAATTCTTCGACCAACACTTATACAATACCTACCGTAAAGATAGGGATCCCATCAAAACCGGATGCTCTAGAGGCGGTGGGGTTTTGATAGCCGTAAGGAGTTCTGTTCCCCCTGCTTTCGTTAAGCTCTCCAACAGTGACTCTCTGCTTGACCAACTCTGTGTCTCCTTTAGTATATCCTGTCGGAGTTTGTTTATCCGTTCCTCGTATATTCCGCCTAGCAGAAATGATTCATTGTACTACGTTCACGTATTTAATATTTTTGACGTTTACGAAAAAAAATGTAAATATCCATTTTTGTGTTTAAGGTGACTTTAATCTTAATAATGTTGTTTGCTCAAAATTACTAAATGATGATCTATTAACTACTACTAATGTGAATCAGGCACATAAAATTAACTTCTTAGACCCTCTTTAGTGCCAACTTTATCTAGATTAACTCACTTGTTAACAACCTGAATAGGATTTTAAATCTAATTTTTGTCGATGAAAATTAATTTACTCATCTGACAGAGTGTCATTTTCCTATCTGTAAGTCGAAAATGCATCATGTACCCTGATCTCTTGGATTGAAATTCTTTGGCTTTGTAGCAAATAATAATAATAATCAACTTCGCTCCTTTAATTTTAGAGATGCCAATTTTGATAATCTCAACTTCAGCATATCTTAGACTGATTGGAAGTCTATCTTTTCCGGGGAAAATTTATCTGAATGTTTCGATATTTTTCTTCTCGAGTTGTTTGGGATATTTAGAAGAAACCTCTCTCTGCTCCCGGTAAAAATACATAAAATACCATGGTACACTACCGGTTTAGAAAAATTGTAAAACAAAAGGAATAAATATTTTAAAATGTTCAAAGCAAGTGGTGATATCTCCTTTACCTAGAGATCATTATTTGTGCTATATGAGACAATTCAATACACTTGGCAAGCTTTTGTATAACAAATGTATTTATCGATTCGAGAATGAGTTAAAAGAAACCCCTAAATCCTTTTGGAACTATGTCCGTTCGAAAAAAGGTTCATCGAATATCCCAACTTGTGTAAAATATAATGGGATTTCCCAGACTTCTAAATCAGTGAACCTTTTTGATGACTTTTTTAGAGATAATTTTATCGTTGACTCTAAAAAAAAATCGCTAAGGATATACCCAAATCCTTAGATTTTGGCTCTTTGTCAATATATGAACTAGATATTATTACTGGTATATCCTCCCTACCATCCTCCTTGAAAAGAGATAATAATGGATTGTCTGCCTCTCTGTTTAAAAAATGTAGTAGTTCTTTCTGTGTACCGTTGTGCCTTATCTTCAATATATCGCTTTCTACTGACCATTTCATTAATCGTTGGATCCTTAATTACACCAATCTTTAAGTCTGGAAACAAAAATTACATGACTAACTAAAAACCGATTTCTAAATTCTCAACTTGTTCCAAACTTTTCGAGAAAACAGTTAAAGCTAAGTTAGAATTTGCTGTTTGCTTATTTGTCAAATAGAATATCATTTGTCGAAATCGAGAGTGTAAAGTATTATACGTTTTAAGCAACCTCGGGTGCGCCCCAAGGTAGCATCCTCTGTCCCATTCTATTTAAAATTTTTATAAATGATTAGTTAATTTGAGCTACTTACTGTGCGGAATGATGGGTTTCGGCAGAAGACCTCCCTTTTGGCAGTCTGGTTATGAATTCCTTGACCTGGTGAAAAGACTGGCGCTCCTCCTCGTATTATGGTGTATTGACGTTTCACAAACTAGTGCGGTCCAGCACAACAAAGGATCGGATCACAGCTGCTGTTTCGATGCCCTCCAAGCGGTGGTTGTTCTTTGCAGTTGAATTCCTCCACATGCAATCCCGTTTGCACTAAATACTCTGGCACTTTAGCTGCCTTCAAAGGTTCTTTATAGCGACAGTCTAGCGCAAAATGATGGTTTCGAATCTTCAAACACTGTTGTTGAAAGTAAAACTGCGCGTTCTGTATTTGCCGGTGAAAACCACAACGCTTTTATCATTTATTTGTAACGGTTTATTATATGCATAAAAACAAGGGAGAAGAAAACCGGCGAATAATTTCAATACCAAAATGGTTAAACTTTGATTGAATTAACTGAACCACTATCAATTATTGTCTAATTTCACATAAAACCTTTTGCTTAGTTTTATTTTACGTGTTGAAGATTTCAATAGCCGCAGTTGGTTTTATTTAATAGAATAGGTTTTTTTCTGTTTTGCAAAAGCCGGTGTTTCTTTTAAAAAGCACAAATGACAATAAGTAAAAAGAGAAAAAATTATGGCCGACCAGCTGTCAGCTGTGCGGCGAATTGGTGCGGGGTGATTTATGCGTGGTTGCCACACGTCCCAAATCGTTCCAATTTTAACACTTAAATCTAAAGGTGACTTCATAAGTTGTGATGAGTAAATAATGTAATAACAATAAAATATAATGTGATATATTACACGCGTTATAATGAAATTATTTACAATTCATGGAAAATATGTATAACGAGTATTATTTTATGTACAATTCATGCAATATGGGTATTACGAATATTATGGTTTTGGGATTGGGGCGTGTGGCTACCGATGTCGCGTAAACATTCTGCCTCCCCTAGGCGTACTTAGCGCCTAGTGTATGCTGCAACTCCTGCAAGGCACGAACTGCTTCCTGAATAAGGATCCGCCCCACCTTATTTTTATACGTGGCTGTGCGTAAGCCAGTTGCGGTGCACCGGATGGTGCGATCCCCGACGCTGGTTGGTCGTGATGGTTGACGTGTATTTGGAGCACGACCATTAGCCCTGGGAGGCTGTGGTTGAAGACGGCGACGGCGACTTGCTGCTCGACCGCGCGGTTCGTGGTGGAGTGGTGTCGGAGGTATTTCCGCTACAGGTGGTGCGACATACGCGGGTTGGCGACCTCCGGTGTCGCGATGAAGGAATGTATGGTGATGCTGCCCGCAGACCCGGCAGCTTTCTGTGGAGGTGCACTGGTTGGTGCGATGGGACAGCGCTAAGCAGTTGGTGCAATACTGATGTGCCCTAGTGACCAAGAAGCGTTGTTGCGGCTGCATGGCCGTGAACACAGGGCAAATCAGCAGCGCGCGATGACGCATGCACAATTTACATTTGCGGTAATCCGGTACGGGTTCGCTACGGCGCGGACGGGCTGCGGGCAGGGTCACTTGCGATGCCAATGAGCGGCGTGGTGTTGGGACCGGAGGGCGTTGACGATCCATCTGTTGAAAAGAGAGAGTAATATATGCATATTAGTTATACGCCTGGGATTAAGCACATGTTTGGGGAGTGCCTAAGTTGTTGCCTGAGTGCTAACGATAGTATGAGCTTTGTGGACTGTATTAAGGTAGGGAGATGGGAGTGGGCACTGAGGGCCCTCCTCACTCTCAGATGACGGTAGAAAGCACAGTTTCGTGAGAGGTCTTGTGAGAATTCCGTTCTGGGTGCGGACGTCTACGACACGAATGTGTCCGTCTCGTCCTGGGTGTAGGCTTTCTAATCGACCTAGTCGCCACTCGGTGGGAGGTAAGTTGTCCTCTTTAATGATGGCTAGGTCGCCAATTTTCGGGGGAGTTTGAGCATTTTTCCAACGGTAACGCTCTTGAAGGTTCGTGAGGTAATCAGTTTTCCAGCGTTTGCTGAACTGATGATGCAGAACTTTCAGTCGTTCCCACCTATTTATCAGAGAGAGATTTTCGTGGATCGGTTCGAGAAGCGAGAGCATTGGTGCTCCTCGAAGAAAAGCCTTGCTGGTGAGGTCTGAGCATAATTCCAGGTGGAAAGCTTTGGTGGTAAAACAGACAAAGACGGCCACGTAACCCTTTACGAGGGTTTGAGATCGAAGCATGGATGCTTTCAATTGAAATGGGCCAGCGAAATCCACCCCAGTCGTGGTAAAGGGTGGAGCGAATCTACAACGTTCGGGGGGCAAGGCTGCCATAATTTGTGATCGCGTTTGTTGTTTGTGAGTGGTGCAGACTTTGCACTGGAATATGCATTTTTTGATCAGTGGTTTGAGCCGGGCAATGTAAAATTCTTGCCTTAAGATTTGTTGCATGAGACGAGCTTCCGCATGTAGGAGCATTTCGTGAAGGAATCGAATATATAGAGTACAGAGCCGAGACTTTTCGGGTAGGATGATGGGATGACGCTCATTGTAAGTGAGGGTTGCATGGGCTTGTCGTCCATTCACTCGGAGGACTCCGCTCTTGTCTAGGAAAGGATTGAGTACGAGTAGGGAGCTCCGTTTTCCAATGGGGTTTGACTCTTCTAGACATGATCTTTCAAGAGCGTAGTATCGACTTTGGGCCATTATGATCAGACGATGTTTCGATCTTTTGAGATCAGCATGAGTTAGAGAGGGTTCGGCTGGGTCATTAATACCGTTCACCGCGTCTTTTAGCCGACGTACAAATTTTAGCACGTAAGCCATTACACGTAAAGCACGAGGGAAGGAAGAGAAGCGATCTAAGAGATCCTCCGTCTCTTCCATAGCATGTAGGGCTTCTACTTTACGTGACTCTGGGGGGTGGACGTTTCGAACTGTTGGTTTAGGCCAATATTCGGGGGGTTTGGAAAGCCACTCTGGACCATTCCACCAGAGGGAAGAATTGGAGAGATAGACTGGCGTACAACCTCGGGTTCCCAGAGCTGCGGGGTTGTCTTTACTTCGCACGTGTCGCCAAGGGACATTACCTACGAGGTCTATGATCTGGGCTGTTCGATTGGAGACATAGGTCTTCCATGAGTGAGGTGGCTTTTCGAGCCAGGCTAACACTATCTCGGAATCAGACCACATGGTCAACTTTCTTCCAGTGAGGCCGAGATGGGGTTGCACTACTGCGACTAGTTTGGCTAGTGAGAAAGCTCCGCATAGTTCCAGGCGTGGCAGACTTATAGTTTTGAGAGGAGCCACTTTGCCTTTGGACACGAGGAGATGAGAGTAAACTTGAGTGCCGACAGTAGTTCGCACATAGAGGGTTGCGCAATAAGCCTTTTCAAAGGCGTCGCAAAACCCATGGAGCTCGACCAGATGGTCAGGGGCGAAGTTAATCCATCGGGGTATTTGTATGTCTGAGATTGACTGCAGATTTCTTGCGAATTGCGTCCATTTTACGAGACGTATCGGTTTGACCAGTTCATCCCAATCAGTCCCGTCTAACCACAATTCCTGCATCAGGATTTTTGCCTGTATCATGACTGGCGTCAGCCACCCTGCGGGGTCGAAAAGTTTTGCGATTGAGGAGAGTATCTACCGTTTGGTGGCTGCTGTTGAGGCTGGGTCTGAGTCCACAGTATACGAGAATGTGTCCGAGCGCATTCCATTGAATTCCTAGGGGTTTGGCGGTGCTACTTTTCTCGAACTAGAGGAAGTCGGTTTCAAGTAAGTCCGCCTTGGGAATTTGTTTGAGTATGTCCGGATGGTTTACCGTGATCTTTTTTAAAGGGAAGCCGGCTGAGTTGAGATCATCAATAGTCTCTTTTAGGGATTGCTCGGCTGAGGGAAGATCATGACTGCCGGATAAAATATCGTCAACATACGTCTCGGACTTTAATATTGGGGCTGCGCGTGGATGGGAGTCGGCTATATATTTCGACAGCTCGTGTAGCATGCGAATAGCCAGGAAGGGAGCGCAGTTCACCCCAAAGGTGACCGTTTTCAACTTAAAGTCCTTTGTTGGACTGTCTTCGGGAGTTCGGAATATTATCCGTTGGTAGTCTCGGTCATCGGGGTGTAAGAGTATCTGGCGGTACATTTTCTCTACATCGCCATTAAACACATATTTATATGTCCGCCATTTTAACAACATAAGTCGGAGATCGGGTTGGAGGGTTGGTCCGGTACATAACACATCGTTAAGGGAGTGACCGGAACCTGACTTCTTGGAAGCATTGAATACAACTCTGACTTTTGTTGTCTTTTTGTCTGGCCTGACGACGGCATGGTGAGGGAGATAGAAAGAGCAGTATTTTCCTTGGGATTCCAATTCATTTGGACTGCACTCTTCCATGTGGCCGAGGGACAGGTATTCTTCTAGAACCTGGTCATACTGCTGTTTGAGATCGCCCTTTTTTGAGAGACTGCGTTCCATTCCATGGAACTGTCGTAGGGCTGCAGTACGGGATTGGCCTAGGTCGATATCGTTCGGGAATGACGATTTAAATGGGAGGCGAACCATATATCGACCGTTCGAGTGGTTGTGCGTTGATAGAGCTCTTCGCAAATTTGATCTTCGGGGGTTTCCACTCGAGTTCTGGGTCTCTCCTCGATTTCCCAGAATTGTCTCAGCTGTTCATTTAGCTGAATATTCGTGATTTTTCACGCTTGTGAGGAATGTGCTCTAACTTTTTCGGGAGTTTGGCCGCCTATGATCCATCCAAAGATTGTATTTTGGGCTAGCAGGCTGGGAGAGATCTTTTCTATACGATTTAGCATTATTTGAGCGATAAGATCACTACCCAATACCAGATCGATTTGGGATGGGTTCTGGGAGTTCTGGTCTGCTAATTTGAGATGGGACCATTTGCGCCTTTGGCTGTCATTCAGCCTGAACGTTGGGAGCTGCCTAGTGAGCCGGGGAAGCACTATTGCCTGGGCCTTTATTCTCACCTTATTGTCATTTGAGACTAGGGTCAACGAGCACAGCTTGTTGGATGTTTGTACCACTCCGCCTCCCATACCCGATATTTCAAACAGGGAGTGGGTATAGGGAAGCCCGAGTTTGGTCTGAGCTTTGGCGGATATGAAGCTTCTTTCGGAGCCTTGGTCCACTAAGCTTAAATAGATCCCCTCTATGTTTTACCAAGACTATTGCTGTAGGGAGTATGATTTGGTTATCATTATCAGCATGGAACGATTGTACTTGGGAACTGTTGGGCGTAGAGGGTTCTCCTTCCTGGGGTGCCGCCTGGCTGACGTCCTGAAGCCTGGGATTGCTGGCTTCTATTGTGGCTACCTGGGATCGTGTCCTTTGGATTCCGGAACTGGTACTGGGGGTTGCTGTGTCGTGAAGGGTGGTGTTATGCCGGCCTTGGCAGTGCATGCACGTTCTCGTGCTTTGGCAGTCTTTTAGCACATGAGTTTGAGCTAAACAATTCTCGCAAATATTATTTTCTCTTACGAATTTTTTACGCTCGGAGATTGGCAACCTTTTATACCGCAAACAGCTTTGTAGGGTGTGGGTGGATTGTTTGCATAATTTGCAGGTATAAAATTTTTGGTGCTCTGTGGCATGAGATTTGGTATGTGTAAGGGAGTTGTTGCTGTGGTTTTGGGGTTGAGCCTGCCTGAACTGGGGATTGTTTTGACTGGGGTGAGGCCTTGAGAAGTTTGTGGAGGGTGGATTTTATCGGGGTTTGGCAGGTCGCCATTGATCCACCCTTTCCACCATCTCGTAGCGAGTGGGCAGAAACTGGTTCATTTGGGACCAGTTCGGCAGGTCTCTTCTGGAGCTTAATGATTGCTCCCACAGGGCAACTGTATTCTCTGGAAGTTTCGAGGTTACCAGATATATTAATATGGGATCCTGACTTGAGGTTTCGACTTGTTGTGTCGCTAGTATTTGGAGACAGTTGTTTACTGAGGATTGTAGCCTCTGGATCTCCTCGCTGTTTTCCGATTGAATCACTTTTAAATTCATTAGTATTCCTATTTGGTTGTCGACCAGGACTCTTTTGTTTTCATAACGCGACTTGAGAGCTTCCCAAGCTAGAGAAAAATTGTCGTCGCTTAACGGGAATTGTTCCACTATTTGACCTGCCTTTCCTTTAGTCTTATGTCTGAGGTGATACAGTGTCTGGGCACTGGAGAGTTTCGAGTGGTTGATATAGACCGCCGTGAACATGTCTCGGAAGGACGGCCATTGATCATACCCTCCATAAAAAATTTCTGTATCACATGGGGGGACTTTCAGGTTCATATGGGAGGACTCTTAGGGGGGGTTGGGGATGCTCTTTAGGCGCGGGGTTACTCAATGCTATGAGTTGGAGTTGGTCGCCTATTTGAGCTTTGGTGTCCTCATATGCGATAAGGCAGGCTCGGTATTTACCGAAAGCGGCGGACTTAAAGTTCTTGGGGAGGTCCTGGTTGTCTGTCTCTACTACCACGTCGTACGCGCTCTGTACTCTTGACCAAAAACCATCTATGTTTTTGTCTTTTAATTTTAGGGCTGCCTCGGTATTATCTTGGATTGGGGTTGAGCGGAACCGAGTGCAGTAATCCGTAAAAATATCCGTTTCGGAAATAAATTTATTTTCGGCAACGGTAGTCATTTTGAAAAATGATTCAATGAATTTTACGGTGGCAATTTTGGGGATTGTTTGTAGAGACTGTTGCGTTTATTTAGGAAAAAAAGTTTGATGGGGGATGTAGCAGTCTTGTACCACTGTTCAGGGGATATATCACCGTATGCTGTTTATTAATGTGTGGCAAAGTATTTATTACAGGGAGCAGTGGATTGTTGGAATATGTTAATTTAATTAATTAATTGGGATTTGCGCAATATATAATTTAGTTTTTATTTGGCTTTGCCACGGAATTTTACTTGTTAAAGCTTAGAGACTTGATTTTTAATCTAACTGTGAGAAATTTATTGATTATTTTTTGTTGGGTGAAATTGGCTAAAAGGCCCACTGTCTTCTGGTTAAATATTTAATTTCGTACCGCAAGGAATTTAAGTGTTTATTTTAACATGTATTTGTGAGAATTTTCGCCGTAAAAAATTTGGGTTCACCGAGATATTAAATTTGGCGGGAAAAATTGTTTTTGGCGGGAGCCAACAAAATGAAATTATGGGAATTATAATTTTCTATATTATAATAATGTATGGGCAGGGGCTGGTTTCTTCAATGGCGAAGAAGGACCATTAGTTAATTTGAGCTACTTACTGTGCGGAATGATGGCTTTCGGCAGAAGACCTCCCTTTTGGCAGTCTGGTTATGAATTCCTTGACCTGGTGAGAAGACTGGCGCTCCTCCTCGTATTATGGTGCATTGACGTTTCACAAACTAGTGCGGTCCAGCACAACAAAGGATCGGATCACAGCTGCTGTTTCGATGCCCTTCAAGCGGTGGTTGTTCTTTGCAGTTGAATTCCTCCACATGCAATCCCGTTTGCACTAAATACTCTGGCACTTTAGCTGCCTTCAAAGGTTCTTTATAGCGACAGTCTAGCGCAAAATGATGGTTTCGAATCTTCAAACACTGTTGTTGAAAGTAAAACTGCGCGTTCTGTATTTGCCGGTGAAAACCACAACGCTTTTATCATTTATTTGTAAGGGTTTATTATATGCATAAAAACAAGGGAGAAGAAAACCGGCGAATAATTTCAATACCAAAATGGTTAAACTTTGATTGAATTAACTGAACCACTATTAATTATTGTCTAATTTCACATAAAACCTTTTGCTTGGTTTTATTTTACGTGTTGAAGATTTCAATAGCCGCAGTTGGTTTTATTTAATAGAATAGGTTTTTTTCTGTTTTGCAAAAGCCGGTGTTTCTTTTAAAAAGCACAAATGACAATAAGTAAAAAGAGAAAAAATTATGGCCGACCAGCTGTCAGCTGTGCGGCGAATTGGTGTGGGGTGATTTATGCGTGGTTGCCACACGTCCCAAATCGTTCCAATTGTAACACTTAAATCTAAAGGTGAATTCATAAGTTGTGATGAGTAAATAATGTAATAACAATAAAATATAATGTGATATAATACACGCGTTATAATGAAATTATTTACAATTCATGGAAAATATGTATAACGGCCGCCGTGGTGTGGAGGTAGTGTTGCCGGCCTACCACACCGAAGGTCCATGGTTCGAGCCCTGGTACAGGTAACATCAAAAGTGATTTGAAAAAAGTTTTTCAAAACGGGGTCGCCCCTCGGCAGTGGTTTGGCAAACTCTCCGAGTGTATTTCTGCCATGACAGGCTTCTCAGCAAAAATTCGTCTCCTTTGTAGATGCCGTTCGGAGTCGGCAAAAAACTGTAGGTCCCACCAATTTGTAGGGAAAATTCCAATCGGCACACCACAAATTGGAAGAGAAGCTTGGCGCAAAAATCTCTTAGGAGGTTTATGATGATATACCTGTTGTATATCGCGCCATAAAAGAAGAAGAAGAGTATTATTTTATGTACAATTCATGCAATATGGGTATAACGAATATTATGGTTTTGGGATTGGGACGTGTGGCTACCGATGTCGCGTAAACAATGATGTTAGTTTCCATTTAAAGCACTCTCAATATTTACTTTATGCAGACGATTTAAAACTCTTTCGTAGGATTACCTGTGCATACGATACATCGCTCTTGCAGGAAGATTTGAATGTACTTAATGTTTGGGCTAAAAATAAAAATTGGCCTTTAATTAATATTAATAAATGTTGTCACATAACGTTTTCTAAATCCATGAATGTGCTCTTGTCAGCATACTCGATTTCAAATATATCTCTTGCCTCGGTTAAAGAATTTCGTGACATTTTCTTTTACTTCCGTTAACCATGTTGACTATCTTATTCCAAAAGCTTATGCTAACCTTGCCTTCTTGCGAAGTTACGCAAAGGAGTTCAAAGACCCGTACACGAGGCCGATATTGTATAGTATATAGTGTAAACTTGAGTATGCCTCAATAGTATGTCACCCAATCTACTCATCACGCTCTTCGAGAATTGAAAGGGTTCAGCGGAAGTTCATACGATTTGCGCTGCAACCTCTCCATTTCGACAATCGCTTGTCACTCTACAATGCTAGGTGTTTGCTTATCAATATTTTGCCACTGGGATCGAGATGGTCTGTTCAGCATTTAATGTTTATTTATGATATAATATCCGGGACCATCGACTGTTCAGCTCTTCTTTATCAGTTAAGTTTCAAAATTCCCAATAGAACCCCCCGCTCTCATAACTTTTTTCATATTGAATTTCTAAGATCTAACTATCTTAGCTTTGCTCCTCTTATAAGAGGGTTCGAAGAATTTAATCGACTTTATCGAAGTCTTGATCTTGAATTTTCAATGCCCAGATTTCAGTTTAAGTTATGTATTGAATCTTTTTATCGATCAAGTTAATTAATTAATTAATTGATACCTGTTTAATTTTAATTTAGTATTAAGCAAAAATTGTAATCTAGTCATTAAGGTTTGGTTCCATTGGACTTAATAAAGATATGAATATGAATATGATTATAACCAGGCAAAAAGAAAAACCCAAAAATCTTTTGGCACAATGCATCACTAGCGAGAGTGGCTTTTATTTTCCCTCAAGCGCAGACAGTTAAAGAAGGCGATACATCAAGTAAAAGAGAGGCATTCCTTCGTCTTTGCGCTGACGCAGAAAACAAGCCGAGGGAAGAGCCATATAAAATAGTGACCAAACGCCTTGTAGATTGCACCAAGTCTCCAGCGTTCGAACAACTGCTTAAAGATATCATAAGCGTACTTTTTCCGGAACAGAAACCACTGCAGCGTCAGTCACCTGATCGCTTTGTTGGGGAGATCGTACCACATGTAACCATTGATGAGGTACTGGAGGCGGGTAGTAAAATTGCTCCCAATAAATTTCCATGCGGTGAAGCTGGTAAAAGACATAGCGTCTAAAGACATTTCTTGTAAGCGCTGGAAACGGGGTACCATCGAGAACTGCCGTAGTGATACTTGATGTGAAAAATGAGTTTAACTCTATCCGCTGCCAAACAGGCATTGCAGATTTGCAGGGTTTTGCGGTGCCAGACTACTTGATCCGAATTACTAGAGACTTCAGTGAGAGAATTATTAGTTGTGAGATCGACTCGGGTTTGCTTCGCCATAAAGTCTCAGGTGGAATGCCCGAGGGTTAAATGCTGGGGCCGCTTCTGTGGATCGTTGCATATAAGGGACGTTTCAAGATAAGTGTGCCCAGGGTAGCGAAAATCATCGGATTCGCTGATAATATTGCTGTCGTGGTAGTGGCAAAACACCTGAGTGAAGTGTAGCGTGTTGAAAACGTAGCTGTAGCAGCCATTGCTGAGTAGATGACGACTACGGGACTGAGCAAAAGACAAAAAAAAAATAGAGCGCGCGGTGGTTAGAGCTAATGACTCTATTATAAAATCCAAACCAGCTCTAAAATACCTCGGTATAAAATATGACTCGAGGCTAAAGTTTAACGAACACATGAAGTATATATGCAAAAAGGCAGCAAAAACTACCGCAGCTCTATCCAGAATGATGTTGAATGTTGGGGGCCAACACAAAAAAGCAGACAGCTCATTGCTAGCGTTCTGAAATCTCATTCTTTATGCAGCGCAGATGGGATGCTTCCACGCATGGTGAGGTGGACTTCCACCTAACACAGTTGCTAACGGGTCGTGGTTGCTTCACTTCTACACTACTTGCATCGCTTTAACCACGACGAAGCCGGATATCGTGAGACTTGTGGACATGGAGCCAATGAGAACCTTGAGCATGTGGTGTTCCACTGCCCTCGATTTTGTTCTGAAAGATAAACCCTTTGCGAGGCGTTTGGTGAACGCCCTACTCCTGAAAACTTTATACAAAATATGCTATCAAGACCAAGTAATTGGGACGCCTTTTCTCTTTTGTTGCTACCCTAACAGCCAAACTTTGACTTGAAGAGCGCCCTCAACTTGGGCATTTATATTATAGATATTTTTATTTTAACAAATGCTATAGAAGTAGGTGCATATTGCGAAACTCGGTCCTCGAAGGAGGAGATTGGAGACCAGACATCTCCAACTGTATTGCCTTGTAAATTATAAGGTTCTTTCAAGTAATGGTACGAGTACGTAATTGATGGGAAAACTATGTAAGTAGCATAGTTGCGGTTTGGAAACTAGGCCGTTTCAACCGCCTGGTCCGAGTGACCTATGCCAGAGAAAATTGCGGTTTCCAGACGTAATATTTCAATGACAGCCGTTGTGCGGACGAGTAAGTATTTAATTGCAAACGTATGAAAGTTGTATAGATTCCGCCTGCCTTTAGGGGCCTGTACCAGAGAGAATCATGGTTTCAAAACGTAAGCTTTCGAAATAACTGATTGGAGATCCGGCCTCTCCAACTGTATTGCCTTATACTAACAGTCACAGTACGAGGAAGTTTTGATGGAAAATATCGAATTAGCATAGATGCGGATTGGACACACGGCCATTCCAACCGCATTGCTCTTGACGAGCTTCAACGAACTGAAAATAAATCAGTAAGCTATAGGTAGTTAACGTGCGTAAATGCGGATTGGAAACACGGTCATTCCAAACGCCTAGCTGTGAAGAGCTTGAAAGTACGAAAATAAAACAGTAAGTTATAGGTATCATTTGTGTGGGCGTAGTTAGATTCCTACATCGGAGTTATGTTGTTGGACAAGACCGACCTTTTTCAACACCACGGACTAGTATAATGCAAATGCTGATAAAAAAGATCCACATTTAAGAACTGAAATGGAAGTACAGTAACGCTGACCAAGAGACGTGGAGACTAGTGCTCAAACCACCTCCCGACGGAATACCTAACGGTAGTACGGGGGGATTGGTACAAGACGGAAGGAGTTTTAGTGCTGGTTCAAGTCCCACACTGACTTTAAGGCAGTTGCAGAGGCACGCTTACAGGCAGCGACGCTAAACTTTGCTGTAGCCCGGTTCTGCAACTTTTCGTTATAATAACATATGATTATGTATCGCATAGCTTGTAACGATTGCGTTATGAAAAGCGTTTCTGTATGAAAAAAAATTCACCTTGCGATATGTTCGTGGTGTGTTATTCAAAAATGAGAAAATGATAGGCAAAAAGGCCTAGGTGACAAATAAAACATTTGACGCACACCGCAAAATAGTCTCAATAGCCTAGTAGATAAGATATTGCTCTAACTAGCAGGAGAATCGAGTTCGAATCGTGGCAAGTTTTTATTTTTTTTCAACTTTTTCTTAAACTTGATTTTTGTTTTTATTTTTTTATAACAATTTATTTTTAATAAATATTAATAACATTAAACATTTTGCACATAATGAAATTAGTTTGGATTTTACACTTGTTATCACTGCCATTATAGGGATCGTTATTTTTATCCAAATCCATAATGAAAATACATTTTTACCACACTTATAGAAACACTATTCGGCGATAACTACATAACAGGGTTGTACTTTGCGTTAAAATTCTTATCGTGGATCTGTGTTGTTCCAAGTCTCCGTAAGAAAGAAATTGTGTTCTAGCAAAATTTTTGCCCGTGGTCTAAAGTGAGTTGCTTTTTAAAATCAGGCTATCGAACTTGGGCGCGTTTAGTCAAACAGTAGTATAATATTTGCGATACCAAACTTTAAAGAATTACTGCTACAGCTTATAGGTCCAATTAGTTGGTTCACGTCAGGCTTAAATCTTTCACTTGAAAGAACCTTATAATTTTTGCATTTTGATTAATCTCACAATTTAAGCCAACACATATCTCTGGTTGGAAGGACTCGGAGTTTCTATAATTGGCGCCAACTGCAAATAGTGTCAAAAATGCCACTGTGCTATAAACAACAATGGATACAGGAAATCGACCATAGACGCATTGAGCTACCAAACACCATAATTGACAACTTGAAGCTAGCGCCAAAAACCACTCTTGCGGTAACTAAGGAAATCAAAATTCTGTAGCTCTTTACCAACGCAACTCAATAAGAACAAGTAAGAAAGTCTAAGCTCGGGTGGAACCGAACATTATATACCTAGTAGTGATCTATTACGGCATCCCAATTTAGCAGGTCTATTTTAATACTCTCAGTTCCTATTTGCGTTCAAATAGACAGATAGTCGTATCGAGAGACGGGCATCGCTACATCGAGTCAGCTCATCCTCCTGATCATTTCTGTATACGTACAAACATTTCATGTTCATGAAAGGTATGAATATCAAAACAGATACACAACTTCGCTTTTGCAGTGGGGTATTAACTACTTGCCCGGATATTTTACTTTTCATCCTGAAAGTTTTGATATACATTAATAAATATATATCTCGATCCGTTTATGTGAATGAATTAATATACCTTGTGAGCGTAACAAAAATAGATATAAAAAATGTGTGTCTTTTATAGGCGCCAAAGAACTCAACCGATCTTTATGAAATTTTCACAATATATACTTAGGTTCACTGGGTACAGCATAAACAATACATAGTTTTAGAAAAGTGGGCGGAGACTCGCCCCCAGGCTATATAATGTTTCAATACGTCATAACTCCGAACTTTTTATACCTAGTAGTGCTGCGTACACAAGGTATATTAACTTTAGTCGCGTAATGGCAGTACGTAACGGTATAAATGGATTGTGATAGATATTGACTTATGTTCAGGACGAAAAGAGAAATTGATTAAGCCATGCCCGTCCGTCCGTCCGCCTGTGAACACGATAACTTGAGTAAATTTTGAGATATCTTAATGAAATTTGTTATACAGGTTCCTTGGCGCTCATCTGCGAGCGCTATTTAAAATGGGCAAAATCGGATGATAGCCACGCCCTTTCTTTATATATAAGATATTCTCGAAAACACAAAAGAAGTGATTACTCAGTACATAATACACCTATACGGATAAAATTTGGTGTATACATTAAGACTGAGGCATAAAATAAAATTTTCAAGACATTTTTGAAAATGGGTGAGGCACCACCCAATTTTGATTAAATCAAATTTAGAAATAATATTAATCATAAATCAAACACGGTTTGAGATATCAAAACGAAATTTAGCACCCAGGTTTTCAGGTATGCAAGGAATGCTCGAGGAAAAAACGGGCGAAATCGGTTAAGGTCCAAGCCCACTTTTATATGAAAGATTTTGAAGAGGATCGTAGATATATTAAATAGGTAATAACTTTGCGTAAAATTGCCTTACATCATTTAGTTTTCACTTTTAAAGTTTTTGTAAACTAAGAAATCCAAAAAATAACAATTTTCGAAAATGGGCTTGGCCCCACCCCTTTTATAATGGATTATTCCAGAAAACTTTTTATGCCATAACTCCGCCAAAAATTGATTTTCAGGAACGAAATTTGATGCTAAGGTTCAATATATAAAGGTAACAATTTGTTGGAAAATTTAAAAAGTGATATTTATTTGATCAAGGCAAAGATAGGAAATTAACCCTAAAAAGTCATGGTAACCCAGTTTGGATGGATTTGGAATAATTGTTCCATGAGATATGGTCCACGATATGTGAGGTAAGTTAAAATCACTCAAAACAATCATTGAGTCAGAAGCTTTAGTCAATAAGTTAACAGTTTTGATCACAGAGACATGTTGCATGTATACGGAAAACTCTGATGCTGGAGGGATGTAGCTAACAGATAAGTACGAGGTGTGTTCAAAAAGTATCGCGAATTTTGAAATTTCGCTGGTTACGTATATTCGAATTTCGAATTTTTTGTGGCGTTATGTTGGTACTCAGGTCTCTCACTTATGCCGACAAGCTCGGCCATTTTGAATGTTCAGTTAATTGTTGACAGCTGCTTTGCTTGCACGTGTTTTGGATCGTCTTCGATTTTTACCTATTTTTTTACCAAAATTGCTCAATTGTGACCAAAAACAGCATCGCATGAACATTGCTAATGAGATGTTAAACTCTGTCCGCGACGACCCAAATTTGCTCCAGAGAGCCATAACTGGTGACGAATCGTGGGCCTATGGTTATGACGTGGAAACCAAAGCTCAATCATCTCAATGAAAACTGCCGCACGAACCAAGACCGAAAAAAGCGCGCCAAGTTCGGTCGAATGTGAAAGTTTTGCTGACAGTTTTCTTCGATTGCAGGGCCGTGGTGCATCATAAGTTCTTGCCACAGGGAAGAACGGTCAATAAGGAATATTACCTGCAAGTTATGCGCAATTTGCGCGAAGCAATCCGCCAGAAACGCCCGGATTTGTGGAAGAACAAAAATTGGCTTTTGCACCACGATAACGCCCCTGCTCACGCATCGTTGCTTGTGCGTGACTTTTTGGCCCCAGATCTGCCCCCTGTGACTTTTTCTTGTTCCCTAAACTGAAGAGGCCCATGAAAGGACGACGTTACGCTTCTCTTGACGAGATAAAGACGGCATCGAAGGAGGAGCTGAACAAGATACAAAAAAATGATTTTTTGAAGTGCTTCGAAGATTGGAAAACCGTTGGCACAATATCTCATGGGGATTACTTTGAAGGGGACAAAATAGATATTCATGAATAAATAAATAATTTTTGAAAAAACACAAAATTCGCGATACTTTTTGAACACACCTCGTACATATAGACGTTCTCTAGCTCTCGGATGCATTGTAACTTATGGAATCTAAAATAGGTACGTTAACCTCCTCTGAGGGTATAGAGGAATGAACGCCTCTGTTCAAGCGATAATTTCTATAAACTTGATATTCGTTACATAAAAACTCAGAATTAAAAATATGAGGTTTTAGCCAAGTTTCGGTAAAAGCAATTACGTTATAGTTACAATGAAAAGATTTCAAATAGAGATCAGTTAATTTTGTATTTAAACCTCTGACATTTTGATAAAAGATATTTACGGACTCAGTGCTCAGTTTTTTCGCTCAGCGCTATTACGAGAAATGTTCGCTACTTTTTGAACATTCCTATTTGGTCTGACTTCAAACTTCCGTACAACAGCTCCCGGAGGATAAAGAGAGCTGTCCAAAAGAGCATCGAAATCTTTTTCAAAGACGTCAATTCTAAATGAAGACATACTTCTCTGATATATGAAAATAAATTTTCTAATAGTTAAGCTGTGATCTTTAACTTTAGAAGAAATATGGTACATCAAATCATCCTCAGTAGTGTATAGATGGAACCTGGAAACAAAAATAAATTTTTTGTGAGAGACCACAACTAGCTTCCTAACAATTGGTTTAGACTCCATTACAATAGTCGGAAATTCAGGGTTTTTCCTAGTGGATGTCTTTGGGGGGCATTCTTGGACGTTGCCCGAACAACATCAATAGGAATTGGAGAAGCCAAATCGATAAGTTTGAGTGCTTGAGGCAAGTTCAGCAACGTTGAGGTCTTACGATTATCGGAGCATTCCAAATGAGGCGAATCATCAAAACTACGCCGATGACTGCACGATCCAGGGGACTGGCTCCACCGTAGACGAGCTCTGCTCAAGAATTAATTCCTACCTTCCATCCCCATCCGGCTTTTTCGCTGCTCGAAATCTGACATCACCCGTGGACAGCGCAGGCGAACATGGAATTAGACGTCTACGTCGACGGCATTAAGCTTCCGACTGTCACGCACCCCAAAATCTTAGGGGTCACGTTTGATAACATGTTCAAATACGGTGCTCATGTAACCGCGATTGCCACCAAAGTACAAAGCCGTAACAAAATCCTCAAGTCACTAGCTGGCAGTACTTGGGAAAAAGACAAAGAAACGTTACTGGCAACGTACAAGGTAATCGGCTAGCCGGTTCTGAGCTACGCGACGCCAATATGGTCGCCGGGGCTAGCAGATACACATTGGAGGAGGTTCCAGGCTTGCCAAAACACCGCACTCAGAACTGCCACGGGGTGCCTCCTTATGTCTCCTGACCACCATCTTTATAGTGAGGCAAAAATGCTTTGCGAGATGTTGACCAGACAATTCCTGATCAACTGCTATAAACCGCAGCATCAGAGCAGGAGCCTGCTCAACGAAAATCCGCCTCCCAGGAGAATAAGGAGTCACCTCCGTAAGCACTATGACGAGATCCGGCACCATATTTCCTCGGCGTTTGATCCAATGGTGCACCGCCGGGCCCTCAACCTCATCCATACAGAGTCGGTAAACTCCTTTGTCAGGTCTCGTCCAGTGAATGCAGTCCTACAGGCACAAGCTCCACCTGATGCTGACGAGGAACGCGAACTGCCTAGGGACACAAGAGTCACGGTGGCTCAACTTCGTTCTGAATATTGTAACAGACTAAACTCTTACCTATCCAGACTGAACCCTGACATGCCAAATGTCTGCCCGGCATGCGGCGCGTCTCCCCACGATACTCACCATCTCTTCTAACACCAATTTCACTCTGGTCCACCCCTATCGAAGCCGCGAGGTTTCTTGGACTTCCGCTAGAAGAGCCTGATGGCAGTGTTGGGTGATGGGTGACACTTTGGGCAGGTTAAGTAGCCGCTACAACAACAACAGCAACAGGCCTTTTCCATCATTAAGCAGCTATTCTACCGGTCAATCCAGTGCACTTTGCGTGGACAAGTCCATCACATAGCCAGCTTTCGGACTCTCTTTTTATTTGCCAGTTTTCTATCCTGCACGACATTTTCGCATAAATACTTATATTAATTTATAAGAAAAATTATAAGTAAAAAATAATTTAGCAGATAAAAAAACAACCCTGGCAGTTTAAATGATACAGTACTGAGCGAAGAGTTTTAAACACACTGTATTTGGCGCTCAACAAACCACGCAAAACACCTGTAGCGAAAAATAAATAAGAAAAGCAAGTCAGAGCACAATAACAATTGCAATACAAAATAAAGCCTTTCAATAGCAAACAAATAAAATATGCAAAAAACTCGGCACACACAAATTCAACAAAATTAATTTATTATAATGAATCACTATTCAAAATTTTTAACACTTTTCACACCAAGTAGTGCAGCACATTAAGTATTTAACTCTATTATTATTAACTTTATTATTAAATTAACTTTATTTATAACTTGGATAATTTAGAATATCAAAGATGTCATTTAATTATTAAATATAAGCACAGAGCAAAATAAAAACACAACTACGAGTACACAGCTTATGTATATATTTATAAAATATGTAAAAAAGTATAACGTATGTATATATCAAATAAAATACACAGAAATGTCAACAATTATAAAAAAAGTTTTCGTAATAATTACGATTGATATATATTGTTTTTAAGTCATCCGTAATTATTATTTTGATATTTTACTTCAAAATTTCAACATAATAATTATGAACAATTTTTAGTTTTTTGAGTCTTCAAAGACTTTTTCTTTGAGACTTTTAAAAAAACTCTTTCAATAATAATTATGGACAATTTTTATTTTTTTAAGTCTTGGAAAAAAATTCTTTTAATTTTTTTGTCGTAAAATAAGCAAGTTATACAAAGGAATTTACAATCACATTGATAATAAAGTATAATTAAGCTGAAGTTTAAAAGAGAAAATGGCTCAGGTTCGCCTTCGTAAAGGTGAACTGTACTATATTTCAAAAATTGTGGTAGTGGGTTTTCTTGGCGCTTAACCGCCAGGCCGATTTTAGAACACACGAAGGGAGGTCAAGCTATCCTCCTCCTCCTATCGACAGAAAAGTAAGGGGGAAGCCTAGACTGAGATGGAAACAACAGACGTAGGATGGCTTGTCCTCCCTATGTGGTTTCGATTAACGTAATTTATCGCTAACAAAAGATGATACCTGCCAATTGATTAGTTTCCTTTCTCGTCCTTTGAATACCTTAACTCGAGGAGGAATACGTATCTACATTAGACCCTGATATGCCCATTGATATAATATATTTATTGGCCGGAAAATTTTTTTGTCAATTTTAAAGAAGTAGGCGTGGTGCCGCCCACTTTTCATCATAAAATTTCTGATATTTTCAAAGGCAATCGCTTATAATTCAACCATGATATTTCAATGAAAATTGGTCAGCTGCTTCTCAGTAGTATGTATTATACTCCTACGAAAAATGATCGAAATCGGAAAACACACTAGTCTCTCAGTTTTACAAATGCTGAAATTCGTTGTTTGCTTTCGCCATTTTATAATATACTAGCAAACCCGGTAGACGTGGTTTGGACGTTTTGATACATAGAACACATCTATATATAAAATGTCATTAACTTGAACCAAATAAACTCCTAACTATACCGAACTGCAGCTTTATATAACCTGGGGCTTTTCCAAAAGCTATATACAGACTGTGTGCCCAGCGAACTCCTGAACGTGAAAGTTCAAGAGCAAAACAAAACATAAAATATGTGGACGTGGCACCGCCCACCTTTGAAAAATTATGTAGAAATTGACTAAGTGACACATACTCGTATATCCAAATTTCATTAACTTAGACCAAAAAAGTTCGCAGTTATGACGAAGTGAAACTTTATATAGCCTGGGGGCGTGGCTCCGCCCACTTTTCCAAAACTATATACTGTCTATGCTGTACCCAGTGAACCCAAGTATATATTGTGAAAATTTCATAAAGATCGGTTGAGTTCTTTGGCGCCTATAAAAGACACACATTTTTATATCCATTTTTGTTACGCAAATGATCAGGAGGACGAGCCGACTCAATGTAGCCATGTCCGTCCCTCGATACGTCTATCTGTCTGGCTGTCCATCTATTTGAATGCAAATAGGACTGAGAGTATTAAAACAGACCTGCGTATATTGGGATGTCGTATAATGTTCGGTTCCACCCGAACTTAGACTTCCTTACTTGTTTGGTCTAAATTAATGAAATTTGGGTATGTGTCACTTAGTCAATATCTACATCATTTTCCAAAAATGGGCGGTGACACGCCCACATATTTTGTGTTTTGTTTTGCTCATGAACTTTCACGTTCAGGAGTTCGCTGGGCACACAGTCTGTATATAGCTTTTGGAAAAGCCCCAGGTTGTTTAATGCTGCAGTTCGGTATAGTTAGGAGTTTATTTGGTTCAAGTTAATGACATTTTATATATATGTAGATGTATTCTATGTATCAAAAAATCAAAACAACTTCTACCGGGTTTGCTAGTATGTTATAAGATGGGGAAAGCAAACAACGAATTTCAGCACTCGTTTGTAAAACTGAGAGACTAGTTTGCGTTCAAATAGACAGACGGATCGACAGACAGACGGACGGAGAGACGGACATGCCTAAATCGACTTCCCTCATCGTTCTGATCATATAAGTGAACTTTTCTCTTCTTCCCTCATACTTACATACGTTTAAGGTTTGTGAAAGGTATGAAAATCAAAAAAGATATATAACTTCGCTATTGCAGTGGGCTATTAACTGCGTCCCGGAATATTTTGCTAGTGTGTTTTCCGATTTCGCTAATTTTTCGTAGGAGTATAGTACATACTACTGAGAAGCAGCTGACCAATTTTTATTGAAATATCAATATTTAATTATAAGCGATTGCCTTTGAAAATATCAGAAATTGTATGCTGAAAAGTGGGCGGCGCCAGGCCTACTTCTTAAAAATTACCAAATTTTTTCCGGTCAAGTTTTTCTTAAAAAGCTTATTATGTGTGCAAAATCTGAATGATATAACTTGCTTGGTTGTAGAAATAACGTTTTTAAATTTTCCAAAAAAAATTTTCAGAACTATGTTAAAAAACTGGGCGTGGACATTAACCGATTTCGTCCATTTTTACAGCAAATAGTTATCTTGATATATTGAACATTATCACCAAATTTCGTTTCGACAAATCAATTTTTGGCGGAGTTATGGCATAAAAAGTTTTGTGGAATAATCCATTATAAAAGGGGTGGGGCCATGCCCATTTTCAAAAATTGTTATTTTTTGGATTTCTTAGTTTACGGAAACTTTCAAAGTGAAGGCTAAATGATGTTAAGCAATTTTACGCAAAGTTATTACCTCTTTAATATATCTACGGTCCTCTTCAAAATCTTTCATATAAAAGTGGGCTTGGACCTTAACCGATTTCGCACGGTTTTTCCTCGAGCATTCCTTGCACACCTGAAAACCTGCGTGCTAAATTTCGTTGTGATATCTCAAACCGTGTTTGATTTATGATTAATATTATTTCTAAATTTGATTTAATCAAAATTGGGCGGTGCCTCACCCATTTTCAAAAATGTCTTGAAAATTTTATTTTATGCCTCAGTCTTAATGTATTCTATCCGTATAGGTGTATTATGTATTGAGTAATCACTTCTTTTGTGTTTTCGAAAATATCTTATATATAAAAAAGAAGGGCGTTGCTATCATCCGATTTCGCCCATTTTAAATAGCGCTCGGAGATGAGCGCCAAGGAACCTGCATAACAAATTTCATTAAGATATCTTAAAATTTACTTAAGCTATTGTGTTCACAGATGGACGGACGGACGGACATGGCTTAATCAATTTCTCTTTTCGTCTTGAACATTTTGACACACATAAGTCAATATCTATCTCCATCCGTTTATGCCGTTACATACTGCCGTTACGCGACTAAAGTTAATATACCTTGTGTGCGTAGCACTACTAGGTATAAAAATTACAGTGCTTTGAACATTATTTTACCGTTTACATGCACGGGTGCATCATTTTATTATACCTTTCATGAACATGAAATGGTATTATAACTTTGGTACGATGTTTGTAAGTATGAGAAGAAGAAGAGATGGACCCATCAATAAGTATATCGAAATGATCAGGGCGATGAGCTGAGTTGAATTAGCCATGTCTTTATAACTTTAAATTAACAGTTTTGCAGAGTTTATACTAATTGTGAGTAAGGATCAGATACTTAAAACCATCATGCGTATTCATGAAAGGTATAAAGTCTTCTACACAGTCGAAGACAGCCCTTTCCCTACTTCTTTTTAATTACATTTTATACAAACTACCGTGTGGAGATGCTGGAGGTGAGGTATTTAAGTAAATTTAAATGAAGTAAACAGAATTATTTGTTGGTATAATTTTAAGACTGGTTGGACTCGCCGTTATACCATACAGGAATCGCGCGTTGCAACCAATGGGATGGCAACTGTGCAGAAATACTGGGGATCGCGTAGCCAGTGTTGGACCGGCTAAGGCCGCCTATGCAGAAAGGTGTTCTGCACATAAATACAATGGATCACGCCCTCCATTTGGAACCGGACCTGGGCCACTTTTTGGTTTTTTGCAAATAACTCTTCACTGAAACAAAATATTTATTTTCCGATTTCGGACATTTTTGGACTTGCTTTAGTAGTGGGCGTTGGATTGAAAGCACTATCAAAATTTTGCACTAAAACAAAAATTAATATAATTTTTAAGTCTTTTATAAAGGGTGTTTTATTGATTAACAAAAATAGTAGCATACAATGTATAATAATATTTATTACTACGTGAAATAAAGTAATGGAATAAATTAAATACACTTCAAACTCTTTTCTGGACATAAAAATGTAATATTATTTGCTTAAATTCACCAAGGGCGGCAATGTATATTTGTTTGAAATGATTGTCTAAATGTATTTGATAAAAAGAAAAATTGTATCCTCAGTCAAGTATTTGATACAGAGCGGCTTTCCACAATACTTTAATATATTGCGAGATAACATTATCTACTCAACTTTGTACGGACTAATGCAGGTCATCCTATAGTCAAAATCGTACATCAAATTTAATACTTTTACAATTTTTAGTAATAACAAATTTTATATCAAGCTGTCAATTGTAGTTTATACGCTTTTAGTTTAGTTTTTATGTTTTTATCAGAGATATAACTATTATAAGAAATATTCATTCAAGTCTTAAAATAATTATTTCATTTCAATAGATATTTTTTTGAGTCTTGAAAAATGATTACTTTGCAATATAATAAACAAAAATTTATCATAATAATTATGGAAAGACTTTTAAAGTTTTGAAAGTGAAATAATAATTATCCGAAATTTTTTTTTTTTTAATTCTTCAAAGACTTTTATTCTGTAATTTATATTATAAAAGTCTCCCAGTAATACTCATTTGTAAGATATATTTTTTAAGTCTTCAAAGTTGTTCAATGTGAGACGGAAATTTGAAAAGTTTTTATATAATTAGAATTTTAATGATGTGTTTCAGTAAAACTCAATGGGCATATAAGGGGCTGATGTAGATACGTATTCCTCCTCGAGTTAAGGTATTCAAAGGACGAGAATGGAAACTAATCAATTGGCAGGTATTTGTGAATACCTCGAATGGCGCGTCAGTGCACTGGTCAGAGGATGGGGCACATGCTAATGAAATTGCATACTTACACACCATAAGAAGACATCGCGTAGCTGTCCTGAGCGCGTCACTCAACGAAAAAACTGGATAATACCAGGAGATAATCGTGTAGTTTAGAGCAAAGCTCATACATTTTAGGGTCCTGCTCCGTTGCCATTATCGTACAGTCGAATTCGTAAAAACCGTGGCATATCAAAACGCGCCAGTCATCCTTTGTTAGCGATAAATGACGTTAATCGAAACCACCTAGAGAGGACAAGCCATCCTCCGTCTTTTGTTTCCATCTCAGTCTAGGCTTCCCCCTTACTTTTCTGTCGATAGGAGGAGGAGGATAGCTTGACCTCCCTTCGTGTGTTCTAAAATCGGCCCGGCGGTTAAGCGCCAAGAAAACCCACTACCACAATTTTTGAAATATAGTACAGTTCACCTTTACGAAGGCGAACCTGAGCCATTTTCTCTTTTAAACTTCAGCTTAATTATACTTTATTACCAATGTGATTGTAAATTCCTTTGTATAACTTGCTTATTTTACGACAAAAAAATTAAAAGAATTTTTTCTAAGACTTAAAAAAAGAAAAATTTTCCATGATTATTATCGAAAGATTTTTTTAAAAGTCTTTGAAGACTCAAAAAACTAAAAATTGTTCATAATTATTGATCAGTAATTAAGATATTGGTTTACTTTGCTTGTTGACTACAACTGCCTTTATTTTACAAAATGTTGCTCTATTTATACAAAAGAAATACATAGGAATTATCATTAACATACATCGTGAGAACGCTGTAAGATATACGTGTATACATACATATGTAGGTATATATGTACATAAACATATATTCTGGTCGCACGCTTTTATTGCAACGTAAGCGTGCGTTGATGTCACAAGTTTATCCAAAAATGCAGACGAAATTGGAGATGTATCATATTCGTTGCAATGCATTCCAACAAACTGTGGGAATGAAGACGTTGGCGTCAACATCCTCCCCCCGATGAGCGCAGCTCGATTAAATGTTAATGGTAAAATCCAAAACTTCATTTAGATGACGATGACGAGGGGCTGGTGTCGGTTTTTCGTGTTCGGAGTGATCTGTATTACTGGGCAAAGCTTGCTGGTGCTTCGTTTTACATCTCCATTTGACGAGCATAAACACCAGTAGGCATACAACTAAAAGCAGCGCTGTGTAACCAACTGTGATATGATGAGTATTTTGAGCATCAAGTTTGTTTGGTAGCTCTAATAGATTATGATTGACCAATTCGGCTTGTAATGACGTCAGGTTTTGTGTTTGTGGTATATATTTTACGTCGTCCATCTTCCGAAGTAGGGGCTCTAGTTGCTCTGCAGAAGCCACCTTAGAGATTTCACCAAGCCTTGTGTAGGAAGAAGCCAGACTACTGGATATTAGCTGATGCGAGTGAACTGATACAAAGCGATGTTTAAGGATGCAGTCTGGTTGAAGTGATAGCAGTCCTGATCCCTTTAAATTGATCTCGGTGATATCTCTTCCACATACCACAGTGGCATGAGATGAAACTGATGTGGCATATATAAACTGGTTGTCATGCCGTAGTGGTATCCACGCAAAGTCGTTTGCTATTTTTCTTAGTAGACATTTTGATTGCGTATCATCACGGAAAAGATTTTCTTCACATGCGCATTTAGCCGATCCACGGCTATAAAGGATTTGAACTTTTGGACACCGTCATTGGAAAGTATTTGTCGAGAGCCGTATTGATTGCAAAAACTGAGGCACATGGCACGTTCTCAATCATTGTACCATTGGTCAAGTTGGGGATCGGTACGATGTTGAATAGGTCGTATCTATCACGTTCCACAAGCGGCAAAGTGATACTAAACACCAAATGCTTTTGCGTGACTCCTGGCAGTTCCAGTGATGCTGATAAGTGAGTTTTAATGTTACTCACTTCATGTTTTAATTGGTTGGGCGTAAGGAGCAGAGGACTTATTTTCCCTTGATGAGAATCCATGAGAACGTCCAAAATAGAAGACTGGATTCTCTGCAAATTCCCTGCGATAAGCGTTAGCTGCATTGCCAGCGACGAAAACATTTGAAACAATTTGTCTTCGAGTCTCTCATCCGTGTCACTGCGCATTCCATTTAGTATGAGGCTAATCTGCTGATCTATTACGCTGAATTTTTTGGCAACTGCATTTTGGTCTTGCTTCAAAATGTTGATTGTAGAGTCCACAATAGACGTTTGGTTTTTGATCAGGTTAAGTAGATGAGATTCATTTTCTTGTACTTTTGTGACTGTGCTCGACATTTGTTCGGCATATTGTGAGTCTAAGATGCCGAATAATGAGTACGCCACATTTCCAATTATGTCCACTGCACCCCTTTTCTGCCTGTTGGATTTCACTATTGAGGCATCCAGTTGTAGAGCATCTACATTCTGTTCAAAGTGCTTTACCAAAGCGTTGCATATGCCTTTTTGCTTCATCTCTTGACACAAATGTCGCAACGCCATTGTACCATTTGACAGTGCTGCCAGTTCTGCTGTGAATCCTTTCAGGTCGTAGTACATTATAAGGTTCCACTCCGATGAGGATATAGCGGTTGATCCAATTCCCTCAAAGTGAATGCCAAGCTTTGACCCAAATCTCCTGTTTTCAATTTGAGCTCCCAAAGCTATGGGGAGGATCAGTAGTGATATTAGTAGCGTAGCAAATCCTTTGTGAAAGGAATGGATTTCTTTCTTTGGTGGAATTTTTTCGACCGGTATGCTGGTTGTCTTTTCTTCTGACTCACTATTTGTCTCGATAGGTAGGGGAGCTAGCCGATGAATTGGCCTCCTACAAGTACCAGTTGCGGTTTTCACATCTGCCACCCGCACCACATCGTCTTTTCCTTTGTATACATTGACGACTCGCCCTAGCGGCCAGTGAAGTACTGGTGAGCTGTCTTCTTTTACTATCACCATGTCACCTATTTTGACATTTTGCTGCTCGATCTTCCATTTGTGCCTTGACTGAAGCTCAGTCAAATATTCGCTTGACCATCGCTTCCAAAAGGCCTGCTTGAGGTGGGAGACTAATTTCCATCTGGTTAGTAGGCTCATTTTTTGTGTTTCAGAATTTGTGTCTAATTGCGCATTAATGGGTTCTCCTATGAGAAAATGGCCTGGAGTTAGAGCTGCAAAATCGTTGGGGTCCTCGGACATTGGGCTGATGGGCCTGGAATTAAGGATGCCTTCCACCTCTATGACAACCGTGTCCAATTCTTCATAAGTCAGTGATGCTGTCGAGGTGATTCTGACTAGGAGATGCTTTGCTGATTTTATGGCTGCTTCCCATAGTCCACCAAAATGTGGACTTCTAGGTGGAATGAAATGAAATGTGATTCCCTTTGTGGCACATTGATTTATGATGGATTCACGTGCAGAGACGGCATGCACCGCATCGTTGAGTTCAGCCAGCTGGGTTCTTGCCCCTACGAAATTTGTTGCGTTGTCACAATATAAATTTAGGCAATGTCCTCTTCGGCTTATGAACCGCTTTAATGCGCCTATGAATGCAGCAGTCGTTAAATCACTTACTAGTTCAAGATGTACTGCCTTTGTTGCAAAACAGCAAAACACGGCTATATATGCCTTTTGTGGTCGTTTGCCTCTAATCTTGAAGTGAGCCGAAAATGGTCCACAGAAGTCTACGCCAGAGTTGATGAATGGTCGTGCTGGAGTTACCCTTGTTGATGGAAGATTACCCATGATTTGGCCCATCAGCCTTGGTTTAGCTCGGTTACATCTAACGCAGTTTGCCACAATTGACCGAGTCAATAGTCTTCCCTTTATTGGCCAAAATCGTTGCCTTGTAAAAGATAATAGTGCTTGGGGTCCACAATGCCGGTTTTCTTTGTGGATCATTTGAATAAGCAACTTGGTTATTGGATTTTTATAAGGAAGTAGCATTGGATGTTTGGCATCGAACGTTAGTACTGATTCTTGTAGGCGACCTCCCACGCATAAGATGCCATCGTTGTCCAGAAACGGAGAAAGGCTGCGATATGGGCTGTTCTTGCCAACCACGTTGAATTCTTTGAGCTGCTTCAGATCGTCCTGGAAGTCTAACTGCTGCGTTGTTCGAACTATGACCATAAGCGAGGCTTTTAGTTCAAGTACTGTCAATGAAATGCCCGATTGCTGTGATCGTTTTCGGGTCCGATTGATGAATCTTAACATGTATCCTACAACTCTTTGTAATATGTTGAAAGAGCCATTATGTCGGATGTTATGAAGCATGCTTTCCTGAACAATGGTACTTGTTACAGGTACTGATGTCAGCTTCTTGCGTTCCATGTTAGTAGTTTCGTCTATTGTTGATATTGCCTTGGAATATTTTGATGACCAGGTGTCTTCTTCGCCAAGCAATACTTTTGGCCCATAAAACCATAGGCTGCAATTTTCAAGCTTCCCCGGCGGTAATCCCCTTGATATAATGTCGGCCGGGTTGTCTTTAGAGCCTATGTGCCGCCACTGTTCAGAAATAGTGTGCTCCTGAATTGTAGCTATTCGGTTCGCTACGAATATGAAGGTGAGTTAATCCATGCCAGGACTATTTGTGAATCAGTCCAATAGTACGTAGGAACATCTAGCTTTAAGTCCGTCTTTATCCTTTTGCTTAGTTGAGCTCCCAACACTGATGCACAGAGCTCCAGCCGTGGAAGAGTTTGCTGCTTTAAAGGTGCTACTCGTGATTTGGCACACAACAGCCTTACGATTACTTGTCCGTTGTTCAGCTCTGATCTTATGTATATCGCAGCACCATATGCCTTTTCGGATGCATCTGCAAATACATGAATTTGAACTTTCGTTGGAATGTATCCTTGGAATACGTGCCTTGAAACTTGCATGTTGTTTAACTTTTCTAAGTCGCTCCGGAATGATGCCCATTTTGCACTCAAGTCGGCTGTTAATGCTTCGTCCCATTCTAATTTAAGTTGCCAGAGATCTTGAATAAAGATTTTGGCAGTGACTACTATTGGTGCCAGTATTCCCAAAAGATCGAAGAGTCGGGCTATATCTGCACTGACTGACCGTTTAGTGATTACACTGCAACTTCCCAGGTGCACCTTGACGCAAAATCGATCGATCTTGGGCATCCATGTTAAGCCCAGGGGTTTAATGGTTTGGTTAACATCATTGTCGAAGTCGACATCGACTTCCTGGTCCTCCATGCCAACATTTTGCAGTAATTGTGCATTATTGGAATACCACTTTTGTAGGTTGAGACCATGTTGCTTTAAAATGTGTATTAACTGCTGTTGAATCTCAATAGTTGTGGTTAAGCTGTCTGACCCACCAATTCCGTCATCTACGTAAAAATTGTCATGTAGAAACTGGGCACCGAGAGGATATTGTAACATATTTTCCTGTGCAATTTTTTGTAGGCATTTCGTCGCCAAATATGGAGCTGATCTAGTCCCATATGTGATTGTATTTAATTGATAATGCGTTATTGGCATACTTGGATTATTTCTCCAGATGATGAGTTGGAATTTTCTATCTTCCGGATGAATGAGCATCTGGCGATACATTTTTTCCACATCTGTGCTGAACACAAATTTAGGTAGACGAAAACGAAGCAAAATAGTGAAAAGTTCGCTCTGGACGGTAGGGCCGGTATACATGAGGTCGTTCAGGGACATGCTGGAAGTTGATTTTGCTGATGCGTCGAATACTACACGCAATTTCGTGGTACGACTTTCAGGCCTCATGATGCAATGATGAGGAATGAAGTACCTAGGCTTCCCGATGGAGTCAATTTTCACCTGCGTCATGTGTCCCAACCTCTCATATTCTTCCATAAATTTGATATATTGATTTTTTGTCTCAGGAGATTTTGATAATCGGCGTTCCAAGGCAAGGAATCGATTATATGCGATTACATACGATTCTCCTAAGACCTCTATGTTGTCGTGAAATGGCAATTTGACCATAAACCTTCCACTTTCAGTGATTGTTGTATTTTGAGCGAAATGAGTTTCGCACTGTTTTTCAGCAGTGGATAATTGTTTTCCCCGTGATGCAACTTTCTCAAGTTCCCAAAGCCTAGAAAATGCAGCTTCTAAATTGATGTCATCTTCGGTGCATACTCCACATGTTGCGTTTGTGATGTAGTTGCCACCAACTTTTCCTGAAACGATCCATCCTAAAACCGTATTTTGCAGAATGGGTAAGTCTTCGGATAATTTAATTTGTCCCACTGCCATCAACTGGTTATAAAATTCTGCTCCCAACAATATGTCAATTTTGTCGGGACGATTAAATACTTGATCAGCTAGCGTGATATTCGCTGGAATTTTCCATTCTTCGATATTGATGTCCTGTGAGGGTTGTGGGGATATGATATGAGGTGTTACTCGAGCCTATGCCGTTAATAGAAATGGAGGATGGCTAAGTTGAGATACCTAGTCGCTTTACTAGTCTCTCAGTAACAAAATTCACTTGAGATCCTGAATCTAAGATTGCACGGCACTGCACTTCTGTTCCATTTCCCTTGACTTTTACCATTGCAGTGCTGAGTAGTACATATGTGGTTGCTCGTGAGAGTTTGGAGGTTGCTAGTGACGTGGCTTCCTGGTTTGAAATTGTTGCTTTGATTGTGAATGGTTTGGCAGTTTTCAAATCAGTTGATTCCGCTGGAGTGGTTGACATTGTTGTGTCTTTGCTAGCATCCTCGAAAAGCAACAAGGTGTTGTGCTTTTTGTTACATTTTAAACAATTTCTAAGTGCGCAGGTTTTTGCAGAATGTCCGGGTTTAAGACACTTGTGACAAAACTTCTGTTTCTGTATAAATTGAAAGCGCGCTGATGGAGATTGTTGGAGAAATTCTCTGCACGAAAATAATTGGTGCTTTCCCTGTTTGCACAGGCTGCAAGCGTCGTTGTTATTATTCTTTGCCGTAACCGAAGTGCAGACCTTTGCATGAGGGATAGAAATTTTGCTACCCATAGCTTCCATGGATTGGAAATGTTTCTCAAGAAATTGCAGGAACTCTTGAATTGTTTGCACTTCACGGGGTTTCAACAAGGATTGCTCGTAGCGTAAACGTGTTGGCTGGTCCAATTTCTTCAATAGCAGGTGAAGAAGCAGTGGATCCCATGTTGAAGTATCTATTTTAAGAATTTTTAACGCTAACAGACACTCTTTCGTAGTGTCATGCAGCTTCTTAATGCTGTCCATTGATGAACCTCCTATGGAACTGAGGAGCTCGTTTATAAGCTTACTAACGAGTAGGCGTTTGTTGTTGTACCGCTCCAGAAGTACGGACCAGGCGGCTTCGAAATTATCCTCTGTTGAGGCAAAATGTTTAATGAGATTTCCAGCCTCCCCGCCCACGTGAGTCTTCAGGTAGTACATCTTCTGAACCTTTGAAAGTGGTTGACTGATGACAAGCTGTGTGAATAAGTCGTAAAACTCTTGCCACTTAAGATAACTGCCATCAAATTTTGGGATTGTGATCTTCGGCAATGTGACCGATTGATTTTTGAATGGCATTGTTTGCGGGTTACTTTCCCCCGCTTTGAAACTCCCTCGTACCCTTTCCTCCAGGGTCAAAAATTGGCTATCATTGTAACCCACATGAGATGGATCGTCGAACATCTCATAAATTTGAAAATGGATATCCTGGATATTTGCCCATAGCTTTTCAATCACCGGTTGGCATCTAGGTGAAACTGTGTCATCCAATGCGCGTTGTAATGACGCCATCATTACCCCTTGCCTGCGTACTAATTTGACGAAGCTGTTTGCTTCTGATTGCAGTACAACATGCTGCTGGGGCTGAGTTTGGGCCATCTGAGGTTGGGTTTGTGCCACCTGAGGTTTGGGTTGAGCTTGTTTTGGAGCGAACTGAACAGCCGCAGTCTCGAAAATGTCTCTATACTCCAAGACCAATTGCATAATCGAGTTGTAGTAATCATTGCTGAAGTAATCGTGCTCCAAGAGCGTATTTTCTAGACAGCGAATTTTGTTGTCTGTGGATTCGAAGTTTGCCCATTCCTTTTCAAGTCTATTGAGCCGCTCCTTATAGTATTCCGCCGATTCTTTTCTTGCAGCGGAGTCCTTCTTGAAGTTTCGTATAATTGCCTGTATGTTGTTGCCTGTTGTGTTTTGTTGATTTACCAAGTCCATGAAGGCTGCCATTATTGTTCTCGGGCTCACCAGAATGATCAGTAATTAAGATATTGGTTTATTTTGCTTGTTGACTACAACTGCCTTTATTTTACAAAATGTTGCTCTATTTATACAAAAGAAATACATAGGAATTATCATTAACATACAGCGTGAGAACGCTGTAAGATATACGTGTATACATACATATGTAGGTATATATGTACATAAACATATATTCTGGTCGCACGCTTTTATTGCAACGTAAGCGTGCGTTGATGTCACAAGTTTATCCAAAAATGCAGACGAAATTGGAGATGTATCATATTCGTTGCAATGCATTCCAACAAACTGTGGGAATGAAGACGTTGGCGTCAACAATTATTATGTTGACATTTTTAAGTAAAATATCAAAATAATAATTACGGATGACTTAAAAACAATATTTATCAATCGTAATTATTATTTTTATGTTTGTTGAAATTTCTGTGTATTTTATAAAACGCAAATTACAAGTAATTATTATTTTGAATGTCTGAGAAAATAATTGTATACCTCTCAACTATCAAAAATATTGAACAAAGCTGAAATGTATCAAATTAACAGTGAAGTATTTCATTGATTTATACATACGTTATACTTTTTTACATATTTTATAAATATATACATAACATAGTTTGTCAAGCTGTGTACTCGTAGTTGTGTTTTTATTTTTCTCTATGCTTATATTTAATAACTAAATGATATCTTTGATATTCTAAATTATCCAATGTGCTTCACTACTTGGTGTGAAAAGTGTTAAAAATTTTGAATAGTGGTTCATTATTATAAATTCATTTTGTTGAATTTGTGTGTGCCGAGTTCTTTGCATATTTTATTTGTTGCTATTGAAAGGCTTTATTTTGTATTCCAATTGTTGTTGTGCTCTGACTTGCTTTTCTCATTTATTTTTCGCTACAGATGTTTTGCGTGGTTTGTTGAGCGTCAAATACAGTGCGTTTAAAACTGTTGGCTCAGTACTGTGTCATTTGAACTGTCAGGGTTGTTTTTTTATCTGCTAAATTTTTTTTAACTTATAATTTTTCTTATAAATTTATATAAGTCTTTATACGAAAATGTCGTGCAGCATAGAAAACTGCCAAATAGAAAGCGAGACCGAAAACTGACTATATGATGGACTTGTCCACGCAAAGTGCACTGGATTGACCGGTAGAATAGCTGACCTGCTTAATGACGGAAAAGGCCTGCGCTGGTCTTGTTCCACATGTTGTACGGGAGTTTAAAGTCAGACCAAATAGGAATGTTCAAAAAGTAGCGAAAATTTCTCGTAATAGCGCTGAGCGAAAAAACTGAGCACTGAGTCCGTAAATATCTTTTATCAAAATATCAAGGGTTTGAATACAAAATTAACTGATCTCTACTTGAAATATTTTCATTGTAACTATAACGTAATTGCTTTTACCGAAACTTGGCTAAAACCTCATGTTTTTAATTCTGAGTTTTTATGTAACGAATATCAAGTTTATAGAAATTATGGCTTGAATAGAGTCGGAGGTGGAGTTTTATTTGCATTCCTCTGTACCCTCAGAGGAGGTTAAAGTACTTATTTTAGATTCCATTGAGTTCCAATGCATCCTTATTCAGCTAGAGGGCGTCTATATGTAGTTATCTGTTAGCTACATCCCTCCAGCATTAGAGTTTTCCGCAACATGTCTCTATGATCAAAACTGTTAACATATTAACTAAAGCTTCTGACTCAATGATTGTTTTGGGTGATTATAAATTACCTCACATATCATGGAATATATCTGATGGAAAAAACATTCCAAATTCATCCAAACTGGGTTACAATGACTTTTTAGGGTTAATTTCCGATCTTGGCCTTGATCAAATAAATATTACCTCTAACAAGTTTGGGAAAGTCTTACATTTAGCGTATGTTGATGATATAAACCAATTTTCTGTAAATCGTTGTCCTCCGTCGGTTTTACCAGAGAGCCTTACCACCCATCTATGGAAATAGTCTACGAAGCCATAAGTAATGGCCAATGTACTCACTGATACTCAAGTAGTAGCTTTGATTTGAACTTTTCCAAAGCCAACTACAAGAAATTAAATAAAGAACTGTCAAAATTAACTTGGCATGAATTTAGTAGTGATGTTTACTGCCGATTTGAGAAGTGTATTCCTAAACGTAAATTAACTTATGATCATCTTCGCTCACGCTTGGTTTACTAAAGAACTTAAAACTCTGAAAAATAGGAAAACGCGATCATTTAATTTATATGAAAAATCCCGATTAAACAAACATTACTTAGTGTATTCCATTCTACATCAGAAGTACATCCATTTAAATAAAAAGTGCATAAAGCTTATATCTCTAGAACAAAAAGAGACATTATTCTCAATCCAAAGTAATTTTATGGTTTCGTGAATTCTAAACGTAAAGCTTCCCTCAGCCTTGAAATATCAAGACATTATTTCTAGTGATAATCAAATTATAAATTAAAATTTTTCGCTTTTACCTATTCTGCCCTCACCAATTCAGACTTTCAAAATTATCCTTATTAGCTACACGGGAAAAATTTAATTAATACACCAATTATATGCGCCAAAGATGTTCTAATTTATCTTCAAACCTTAAAATAATTTTTTAAATACGGTCCTGATAGGATTCCTACAGGTTTCTTGAAAAAGTGTGCGAACCATACTTATCAACCCCTTACCAATTTGTTCAATCTATCACTACGGTGTGGCGTATTTCCAACAGCGTGGAAAGAATCGTTTCTTCTACCGCTGCATAAAAGCGGGAGTAGGTCTTCCATAGAGAACTATCGTGGCATAGCAAAGCTTTCTGCCATCCTAAAATTGTTTGAAGCTATTGTTACAAATCGACTTACGGGTCCGATCTCTACTTTGATTGCTGGCTGCCAACACGGTTTCAGCCAGGGGAAGTCCACAGTTATATATTTACTTGAGTTCACAAGTCATGTCTCGAATGGCTTTAGAAAAAATCTGCACACCGACGTTATTTATAGGGATTTCGGCAAAGCTGTTGACAAAGTTCAAGTTATTCATAAACTCGATCAGTTGAGCTTCCAGTCGGGTCTCCATCGCTGCTGGATCTCTTCTTACCTTAGGAGAGGACTCAAAGAGTAGTGTTTAAAAATTTAGTATCCGATGTCATTTGTGTCTATTCAGGAGTTCCTCAAGGAAGCCATCTTGGCCCCGTTGTGTTCTTGTTGTTTATAAATGATGTTTCTACAATAATAAAATTTTCAAAATTTTATTGTATGCTGACGACGTAAAGCTTTTCATGTCATTCGCGTCATTTGAAAATAGAAATAAGGTACAATCAGATCTAGATACACTAGTTAGTTGGTGCGATTTAAATTATATGCGAGTTAGGCCCGGTTTTGCAGTCCATGGTTAAGCTCAGTTTAAACTAAGTTTGCTTAAACTCGGCATAAATTTAAACTCCAGTTATACTGCTGAGCGGTTTTTCAGTGTGAGTTTAAGGCCGCTTTTAATATTTGCTTTTTATACGGCAACATTGGTTTTTTCTTTATATAGATACGGCAACAGATAATATTTGTATACATATTCAACGCCATTGCTTCTCCTTAGTATTGTAATAGTTAGCATTTCGCCAATTTCTGCATCACTATAATCACTTTCGTCAGATAATATATCCAGTATTTAATTAAATATAAAAATATCGTCCTTTCTTAATTGCGTTCAGCTTATTGTTTCACAACCAAAACCATCAAATATGCAAAACAGCTGACAGGTTAACTAGAGTTTAGCCCTGCCGAATTGACCGCTTAAACTACGTTTAAACTTCGTTTAAAGTTGACTGAAAAACTGCGCAACAAGTTTAAGCTTAGTTTAACTGATAAATTGAGTTAAACTTGTACTGAAAACCGGGCCTTAACCTTAAAAAATGTCAATACATGGGTTTTTTCGCGTGGAACTTCTCAGCCGGGCTTCCTATAAAATTAAAAATTATAGTCTTGAGCAAGTGTATGACTTTGTTGACCTGGGGGTTACTATGGACTATTAACTCAGTTTCAACCGCCATATTAACGCAACAGTCAATAAGGCTAGAGGTCTAAAGAATTTAGCGACCCTTATGTAACTAAAGCTCTTTTCACTACAGTAGTCGGACCGATACTTGAATACGGTTCTATAATTTGGAACCCGCAATTTTTTTTATTTCCTTTAAGAGATTTTATTAGGATATCTTGTATAATCTGCCACCCTACACGAATCGTTCAAAACTCAATTGTTTTTGATTAAATTGCTAAATGGTTCACTCGCCAGCCCGTTTCTTCTAGTGAAGTGAACTTAAATGTACCGTCTCGTCCATCAAGGCACTTTAAACAGTGTCGAACCAATTTTGAGTTAAATGAGCCTTTTAGCTGTTTGTGTCAAGATTATAACTCAATTCTTTTTATCCTAAATACATAGCAACTAATTATTTCTTATTCTTTAACTTTTATATTAACTTCCTACAATAATTTTATTCTGTCAACTAAGTATTTGTTAATGTGTAATTTATCTTATATCTACTTTACCTAGCTGATGAGGTTTTCTCTGTAGCTGAGCAGTTTTAGATCTCGACGATTAACAAACCAAAGCCTTTCAACGACTCGGCACGAACGAACAATCCATGCGTTATGCGGATGCGCCCCTCGCGACGGTCGGGCGGAATATGGTGGGTAAATCCGTTTGGGAATTATTATTATTATTATAACCTTCCAATTAGACATTTTGTACTTTGAAAAATTATTAGATTAAATTTCCAAATAAATCAATTTATTATATATAAAAAAAGGTACATATGTATGTAAGACTAAGTTTTCGCAAACAATTGTGCGTTTATTATACTAAACTAGCCTCTTTTAAGGCACTAAATTCAAATATTCAGTATTACATAGCTTTATTGTCCATATTATAATCAAAAAAAACTATAATCTGTCTGATTTAGAAAATATTCTTTCACAGGGCACCAATGTTGATGAAATACACAATCTCATATAATCTGGGATAGAGGTGTTTCCTTAGATTCCATCACTGTAACGGACATTGATTTTTTCCGTTTTTATCTTTACGTGGCATCAAAAGCTTCCCAAATATTTGTCTACCTCAATTCTTGCAGATGCTAACTGATTATTAGGTCACTTGCCGGGCCACATTGTCAAAGTCTTTGCAAACCATTTCTAGACTTTCATTTTCGATATTTACTGCATTATCTAGTGCCCAATTTTGGTACAGTTGGTCGATAAAAGCTTCAAATTTGGACCGGTTAATATATCCAAACTGTTTGAAACGTGGTTCTAAAACAGTTGACTGTGATATTGAAATATTATTTGCCAAGTCTTTGAAACGTTCATGGAGCTTACTTAATAATTTGTTTACCAAGGTTCGCACTACGGCCATAAGTTCAGTGTTATTCAAGGCATTTAAGTGCTTCGTTAACTGCTTTACATAAAAAATAATTGATGACGAGCTGACATGATTTTGAGTACTTATAAGATTTGTTATTATTTCAAACATTTCCATTACTTGAACTGTTTGTTAAATTATCACCCATTCTTCATTCTACATTTAGTAACGCGGCCGCGGTGGTGTGAAGGTAGTGTTGCCGGCCTACCACACCGAAGGTCCATGGTTCGAGCCCTGGTACAGGTAACATCAAAAGTGATTTGATAAAAGTTTTTCAAAACGGGGTCGCCCCTCGGCAGTGGTTTGGCAAACTCTCCGAGTGTATTTCTGCCATGACAGGCTTCTCAGCAAAAATTCGTCTCCTTTGTAGATGCCGTTCGGAGTCGGCAAAAAACTGTAGGTCCCACCAATTTGTAGGGAAAATTCAAATCGGCACACCACAAATTGGAAGAGAAGCTCGGCGCAAAAATCTCTTAGGAGGTTTATGATGATATACCTGTTGTATATCGCGCCATAGAGATAGAGATATAGTAACACTTCGTCTGCGACCCGCGCAGAAGGTTTTATCAGTGCCAGCGATGAGTTCAAAGGAGATTGTAATACCAGAAAACGTTTCAGCATCTCATATGTGGGATTCCATCGAGTCGGAACATCGTTTATAATTTTCAACGGTTTCATGTGCAATTCTTGCATTGTTCGTGTAAGTTGTACACATTCAAAATTACTTTAGGTGAACAGCCTGACTATAGCTTTTACTTCCTTTAAAATAACTTCTATTTCCTTAAGGCCTGATTGCGTAACCAAGTTGCAACGTCTTCATGTTTGCAACGTTGTCTGCACCTATGACCGTTACTTTATTTCCAATATCCCATTCTTTTAAAACACCTTGCAACATTTTCGTTCGGGGTATGGATCATATGATAACAAATCTGACGCAAGAAATGTTGCTTTATCACCTTCGACTATGTAATGAGCCGTAACTCTAAAATAGTTCTCCTGGGCTCGCGACGTCCATCCCCTAAACAAACAGCAAACACCCTCGTTAAGCGATATTTTATCTCATTCATTGCAACAGAGTACGAACTTGCCAATAAAGTTTGAGAAATAGTTTTCCTTGTTGGCAGCATGTACCTAGGATTTGGAAGATAAAGTAATTTTTTGAACTTTTGTTCCACTGCTAAGGTGAACGGATGATATTCTATAACAATCATTTTCTAAATTTGCCTATCAATTTCTTTTTTTTCTTGACTGAGAGTGGATTGTTGAAATAATTGGAAATATCGTTGTTCAACTTTCTACCGGTGTTACCCGTGGCTAAGAAATTGATATTAGACGTCGCACTATTGCCAGGAGCCTCTCCCGTTCCTCTTGTTGGTTGTCTTACAATGGCTTGAGTGGGATGACGCCTTTTCATATGCGGTATAGGGTTATATGAAAATTTGTTTGCAACCGATAGCTGCTGAAGACAGCTTAAGCACTTTGTTCTCCTATCCTTCGGAAAAGTTAAGCCATATCGCTGATTTTTCTAGCCATACTACCAAAGGAGTAAGTAAGCTCTCATTTTATAATTGTATACGTAGATTCTATGCAAACTTTCTACTTTCCAAATCAACGACTATAAAATAACACTGCGCCAAAGTCATACAAATATTATGGCGCCAGGCGGTGCTATTGCGCTGGAGTTTTGAGCTAGTGTCACAAATCGCGCCGTTGGTAATGCGCCAGAGCCAGAAAAATTTTGTTATTACCCATGCCCAGTAGCGCTGTATTGAAAACTATAGTTTCGTAATGGTTGCTTGAAAACAAGGGTTCATGTACATCTACGCTTACGCCGTTAAAGTCCTCGACTGGGACGTTGCATGAAAAAATTAGAAATGTTACTGACATTTAGGTTTTGAACGACAGCAACACTGACTTAGTAGAAAATAAGTAAGCTGGCTGGTTGACTAATTTGTGAATTAACTTAGTTATGTGCATAACTAGAATAACTGAAAAACATGACGTAACTAAGTTGAGTTGGTGACACTGGCCCATGCTTGAATACCTGAGCAGGAAACCCGCCCTCTGCTTGCTGTTTTTCCAACGGCATAGAGCAAATCTGTAAATATCTAGCATGCTTTTAAATTGTTAAATTCTAGTTCAGTAAAATTTAGTTAATAAATAAAAGGTCACAAAATAAGATAGCAGTACTACTGTGGTAATTTCCAATAAATCAGTAGCAATACATCGTAAACAGTATACCATTAGGAGAGATAGGATTTATTGAAACTTGCCTTTTTTTGGTAACAGATATGGTGAAGCCAACTATACACATTTTTCTTCACCTTTTTCAAAATAATTTCCTTTTTTTGCCTCTTCCTAAATCAATGCATTCTTTCTTTTTTGAATAATTATTTCCTATTTCAAATTTTTAAAAGTAATAGGTAAGTAATTTGAAAATAAATATTGAAAATGCTACCCCAAAATTTTGAGATGCATCTTGTAGTACAATGTTCCCACAACTATAGAGAGTAAGGGTTTTGAGGTAAAAGCTCGACTGGAATTAATGTTAAAACCAAAAGTACAAAGAAGCTGGTCATTTGTTGTTGATAACTTCAATATTTCGGAGGGGTCTCTGGTGTCCATTTTATACCAGCATTATTGGATCTTCCTTCGGGGGCACAAAATTTCCAGTAGCACCACCTTTGACACCTTAGTTGGCAAGATAGAGAATCCCGTCTTATCTAGAGATTATAAAGATAAGCAAGTGAAACATTTCGCTTTTCAAATTCTTGCTGAAGCAAGCCAAAAAACCTCTCACATTTTCTTCATTTAAACCTTTAGCTCTATCAAACGAAGTTGAACTAGGAGAATGGATGCGTAATTGGGCTTTTTGGCGTTTAGAGAAACCGTTTAGCCAGTCTTTACCAGCGGAACTATCCATAATTGAAAACTGTTTTTTATACCCAGCGTGTAGTAGTACAGAGGGTATTATAGTTTTGTGTTATATGGTTTGTAAAGGTACAAAATAATGGAGATAGATCAAAGTTCTTAGAATGAACAGAGGAATCCATTAAGACATGTCCGTCCGACCGCCGGTGAACGAAATTTGGCGGACAGATTGCTTTCTGGCCAAGGTATGTTGCCAGGCGCGCACCCAGGGTGGGGGGGGGGGGGGGGGGGGGGGGGGAGGGGTTGGGTTAAACCCCTCCCCCAAAATTTGATCATAAAACTCTTCGAAATTATCTGAGTAAAAGTAATTTTAATAATACATATATATTGCGCTATGCCATGTTTTCTTATTGCCAGTTGTCAGGAAAAACACAGCAATAAAGACATTAAAAAGAGTTTTGCGTTTTGTTATCATAACACCACAGCACGCCAACACCAAAGCGACGCAAAAGTCCAATGTGAACCGGCCTTTATTTTTTTCTAAACACAAATATATGTGTGTGGCAATGCTGTTATTAACTGACAGCTCTTTTTTACGCATTTTCCGAGAACCGTTATAGTAACGTGAATATAACTTCATAAGTAAAGAATAATTTATATTGCTCAGTCGATAGGTTTTGTGAAAAATGTGTGAAAATACAATTACAAAATATTTCCAAAGGATTGTGATGAAAATGGTGCTCCTAAAATTCGCGAAGCTCCTCAAATACGTAATTCTGTAAGCTCTTTTGCTTTGTTTTGTTTGGTTTTTTCTAATAATGAGTCGCTTGCAGTAGTTTGCAAATGATGTTGCTAACTTTTGTAAAATTGTTAGTGAGAAAGGAAGATATGAAATTCTAACGAACGCGTGGATACCCGACACATCTTATAGTTTTCCATCATCTGGAGGTCGTAACTTAAAGTTTAATTATTCTTGGTTAAACTCTTTTTCTTGGTTGTTGTATTCATCAATTCAGGATGGAGCGTACTGTAGATTTTGTGTAGCTTTTGGTTCAGAAACTGTTGGAAATGGAAGTCATCAAAAAGCCAATGCTTTCGTGCAAAACCCCATTTCGAAAATGGAAAAATGCAATTGATAAAATCAAACAACATCAGCTAAGGGATTACCACAAAAGCGCTGTAGAAAAAGCAGCAAATTTCAAGTTAATTTTGGAAAACAAAAAGGATGATGTGGTAAGTGAAATCGATAAAGGACGCAAAAAGCTACAACTTGAAAATAGGGAGAAATTGGCTTCAATAATATGAAAAATAATGAAACCTATATAAGCTCGCGTATTAAAAATGAAATTATTGAAATAGCAGGTGAATTGATACAACAAAAAGTTATTAGTCATATAAATAAATCGAAATGCTGACGAAACAACATATGTGGGTGGAATTGAGCAATTTTCAATTTGTATACGATATGTGGATCATTTTGAAAACGAGCAGAAGCTGAGAGAAGACTTTTTATGCTTCGTTCCTGTTAATGATACTACTGGTAGCGGGTTAGCTACGGTCCTTATCGAAAAATTAAAAGAACTTAAAATTAATCTGACGTATCTAAGAGGCCAAGGTGTGTTCGTATGCTTTATTTGAAGGAATTTATTTTTATTGGTTTTTACTTTCCTTAAAAGGTTACGATGGTGCGCGCTCTATGAGTGGACATTTCAAGAGATGTTCTGCAGTAGTTCAAAAGTTATTTCCGGATTCAAAGCAATTTCGTCTTCTTAAATTTTGTGAAACGCGTTGGATAGACCACTTGAATTCCCTTTCATTATTTTTTGATATATTTAACTAGATTTGCGTGGCCCTGGAAGAGCTTGATAATGAGAACTTGGGATGTGACGTATCCAAACCACATGCTTTGTTGGCAGCAATTCGTTCACCTCAATTTATTATTGCTTTGGCAGTGCTAAAACCCATTTTCTCTTTATCCAAAAATTTAAGCCAATTTTTGCAACAAGTAGATTGCGATTTGAGCAGCTGCATTGATTTTGCAAATAACTTACATACTGAAGTAAGTGGCATGCGCGAGGATTCCGTGCAATCGTTTAGACACATTTATGAAAATGTGAAAGAAATTGTTTGGAAGTGGAATTAGAAATTAAAACTCCGCGTTTGGTTAGAAGGCAAACCCATAGAGATAACTACGAAGGCGAACCCGAAGAATACTTCCGACGGTCGGTTTATATACCGTTTTTGGATAATTTTCTGGAACAACTTCAATCGCGATTTTTGAAGCATCGCAGTTTGCTCTCAAAAATTGAAAATATTTTGCCAAATAAATGCATAAATCTGAATGACGAACAAATATAGGAGACAGTTAGAGTTTTAGAATCACAATGGCCTAATGATATTGCAGGTTCCGTTGAAGATTTCGTAGCTGAGTACAAAATTAAAACCATCCGCGATTATGTGCAACCAGTGTAGCACAATTATTCCATACTATACTCTAATTCATATAAAACCCACTCATAATTAGCAATATTTAACCATTTAATAATTTCGAAATATGAGACAAATATTTAAATTATGGTTAAAACATGTCAATACTGAGTCGGTTATACATAGATATGTGTATATGAAATGCATTATTTTGGCATACACATAAAAAACACGCCTATATGAAGAATTGCTACGCTTTGTTTTCATATTCACCTAATCGCTCGGTTATATAAATGTTAAAACCGCTAGTTTATACAAATAGTATAGTATGGAATCATCGCATCTCCCCTTTTCTGATTCGCCATTATATTTACCATATGCTGAATATTTAAATTTTTTTTAAATATATTTTCAGGCACTGTTTGAATCAGAGTGGTCAGCCTAAAACATTTATAGAATCCATGAATTGTTGTGATGCAAATATATTTACATCAATAAACCGATTCTTGCAGATTGGTGCAACGTTGCCAGTGTCTGTAGCCTCAAGCGAACGCTCATTTTCATCGCTTCGAAGATTGAAAACATACTTAAGAAGTAAAACCGGAGGAGAGAGACCTAATGGTCTAGCACTACTCAACGTTCACAGGGATATAGAAGTGAAAATTGGGGAAATTTTAGATTCAATGGCAAAGAATAAAAAAAGATTGAGCATTATTCTGTAACTAAATAAATAAAAAACTTTTAAGTCAAAACCCCCCAAAATTTATTTCTGGGTGCGCCCCTGTGTGTTGCTATTTAAAAAGGTCGAAATCGAGCCATAGTCACTCCTCGATACCGAAAATTGTGAAAAATGAGATAGTTGAAAAATAAAAGCAGCTCCAATAATGAAATTTGATAGACTTATGTAGTTGCTCGTCCTATTTACTATTTTTTCAGATATTTGTAAATTTTGGATATGAGTGAACAAATTTTCAAACTTCGTCTGGTAACTACAGAACCCTTTCTGCTAGAATAACGAAATTTGGTAGGAGCTATACTATGGTTGTGGATATAATTTGGTAATTACATAAACTTTCTTATTCATTGCACAATTTTTGGAAAATTTTGGAAAGTGGGCGCCCACTTATGGTCAAGCAATTTTCAAACTCGACTGTTAATAACTTCATACGTTCAGAGTTATGACGAATTGTAATTATATACAGCATGTGGGAGCGGTACCGCCTAATTTTCTCAAATTATTTAAAGCCTATGCTGTAACCAGTGAGTCCGAAAATCTATTGTGAAAATTTCATAAATATCGGTTGAGTACTTTGGACCCTTATAAAAGATTAAAGTTTCATAAAGCATGGAAGCGTGGTACCGCCCACTTTCCAAAATTTATTTTTATTTTATTTTATAAAAGCTTACATAAAGATCAGTTCAGTACTTTGGACGCCAGACAAATATTCATTTTTATTTATAACATTCCCCACATGGTAATAAAAAAAGTTTAAAACCTTTACAGGGCATACCTCCACAACAATTTACCACGACCGCTTTTACACAGCTGGGTATTTAGTGTTCGATTCCACCCGAACTTAGACTTCCTGAACATAAAAATGTAATATTATTTGCTTAAATTCACCAAAAGCGGCAATGTATATTTGTTTGAAATGATTGTCAAAATGTATTTGATGAAAAGAAAAATTGTATTCTCAGTCAAGAATTTGATACAGAGCGGATTTCCACAATACTTTAATATATTGCGAGATAACATTATCTACTCAACTTTGCACGGACTAATGCAGGTCATCCTATAGTCAAAATCGTACATCAAATTTAATACTTTTACAATTTTTAGTAATAACAAATTTTATATCAAGCTGTCAATTGTAGTTTATACGCTTTTAGTTTAGTTGTTATGTTTTTATCAGAGATATAACTATTATAAGAAATATTCATTAAAGTCTTAAAATAATTATTTCATTTCAATAAATATTTTTTTGAGTCTTGAAAAATTAATACTTTGCAATATAAAAAACAAAAATGTATCATAATAATTATTGAAAGACTTTTAAAATTTTGAAAATGAAATAATAATTATCCGAAAATTTTTTTTTTAATTCTTCAAAGGCTTTTACTCTGTAATTTATATTACAAAAATCTCCCAGTAATAATCATTTGTAAGATATATTTTTTTAAGTCTTCAAAGTTGTTCAATGTTAGACGGAAATTTGAAAAGCTTTTTATATAATTAGAATTTCAATGATGTGTTTCAGTAAAACTCAATGGGCATATCAGGGTCTAATGTAGAAACGTATTCCTCCTCGAGTTAAGGTATTCAAAGGACGAGAAAGGAAACTAATCAATTGGCAGGTATTTGTGAATGCTTCAAATGGCGCGTCAGTTCACTGGCCAGAGGATGGGACACATGCTAATGAAATTGCATACTTACACACCATAAGAAGACATCGCGTAGCTGTTCTGAGCGCGGCACTCGACGAAAAAACTGGATAATACCTGGAGATAATAGTTTAGAGCAAAGCTCATACATTTTAGGGTCCTGCGCCGTTGCCATTATCGTACAGTCGTATTCGTAAAAACCGTGACATATCAAAGCACGCCAGTCATCCTTTGTTACCGATGTTGTTGTTGTTGTGCTAACGACAAAAACACTCCCCGAAGGTTTTGGGGAGTGCTGTCGAATTAACAGTCCTTGGCCGGATTTCAACCCGGTACGCTCCGGTCCTCCCTTCAGGTACCCCCTCACTTTTCTGTCGATAGGAGGATAGCTTGACCTCAATTTGTGTGTTCTAAAATCGGCCAGGCGGTTAAGCGCCAAGAAAACCCACTACCACGATTTTTGAAATGTAGTATAGTTCAGATATAGAATATTTTACTCTCAATACTAATATTCATGTTAAGTTTGGCGAAATATTGACACCGTAGGTAATAGACGCACTTTCTTTTAAACTCACCTTCACGAAGGCGAACCTGAGCCATATTCTCTTTTAAACTTCAGCTTAATTAGACTTTATTACCAATGTTATTGTAAATTCCTTGTATAACTTGCTTATTTTACGACAAAAATATTAAAAGCATTTTTTCTAAGACTTAAAAAAATAAAAATTGTCCATTATTATTATCGAAAGATTTTTTTTAAAAGTCTCAAAGGAAAAGTCTTTGAAGACTCAAAAAAATAAAAATTGTTCATAGTTATTATGTTGAAATTTTTTGTTGGATTTTTTGGGCAGAAGAGTGGAACACGTGTTGTACGTTGGATACCTTATTCAGAGTAAGAAACTTATATATATTATATGAATACAAAGTATAGAGTAATGGCAAAAATGAAAGCAAAACGTATGACAAAGTATACGAAGAATGAATAACAGAGTTGCCATATAAATTTTAAATTCAACACTCCTCCTCAAATCTGGTATTCATTCCAAAATTTTATATAATTCAACATTTGAAAAAACTTTTGTATGCTATTTCAAACCAAACAAATTTACAAACTTGTTATTTAGTTGTTTACTTAAATTTTTAGTCAATATATCGGCGATATTTTCGTTGCTGGAACAGTATTTTAACCCAATCAAATTTTTTTCGTATACATTTCTTACGTGGTGAAACTTGATATCGATATGCTTACATCTTGAGTGATATACAGGGTTACGAACGAGATTAACTGCGCTCAAATTGTAACTATTTAGTACGATCCCTTTAGGATTGTGTAAACAGATTTCTTCGAAAAATTGCTTCAAAAATACTGCATCTTTCGCTGCTGTCGACAAAGCCACGTAATCTGCTTCTGTACTGCTTAGCGAAACACTCGATTGTTTCTTGGACTCCCACGATACTGCATTTCCTGCTAACAGAAATGTGTACCTCGTAAACGATTTCCTCTCTGCTGCATCTCCTCCCCAATCAGCATCGACATAGCACTCAATTGCCCTACCGGTCTTGGAATACCGAAGTGCCATGTCGCTGGTAAAACGCAGATATTTAAGTACTCGCTTAGCAGCTGCAAGATGTTCACTGTGTGGTTCGATGTTATTCTGTGCGAGTTTACTTACGGAGTGTATTGGCGACTAAGCTTCCAGCTAAATCAAAACTCATCGAATTGAATAACTTGATTGGAATTGGATTTATTTTAGGCAACGTTAAAAATTTGCTGTTTTCTTTGCGTCTGTAATTTTGCGAGTGAAATCAAATTCAATATCAAAGCTCTTCGAAACAATCAAATTCAACGTTCGAAGTAACATGTACATAAGATTTTGTACAGAGCAAATATATATACGTATAATATAATAACACGTATCAAAAAATATTGTATGTAATCTTAACAAAAGGAAACATTGATAGCGTTATTTGTTAACATAAACGATTTGCACACATATTTTGGTGGTTGTGCCTATGTAGTTGTTGCATGCTGAGCAACGTGAGAGAATTCGAACATTGCATTCCGCTCGCGAAACTAATTAAAATACATAAATAATAAGTGAAGTGCGCATGAATACAAGAAGATGTGTTACAAGTTGAGCGCGTTGAGAAGATTCGAACAACTAAATAAGAAATTTGAGAATATATGAAATTGACATTAGATAGACACAAAGTTGCATTTGTACATCAAGAACTTACTAATTAGGGTGATCCCTTTTATAATAATGTATACTTTATATCGTCGTTTACAATAACATTCCACCTCCAGGTGAATCATTAGGTGATTCACAAATATCCAAAGCGGCTAGCTTGCGGGCTGGTCCGCGTAGTACTCCCTGACTGGTTTGCACCAGCGCGGTTCTTATTTGGCCGTCTTTAGCTGCGATGACTTCTTTTGTTATTCCTTTCATCCACTGACTACGGGGTAAACTAGGATCGCATAAAATGACAACTTGATCAGGTTTCAAAGGCTCCACTTTCTCACTCCATTTTGGGCGACGTAACAGTGATGGCAAATTTTCTGTGACCCATTTCTTCCATAACTGATCTTTTAAGGCTTGTGATATTCTATATTGCTTACGTAGACACATATTTTGTTTTTCGATGTTTGGCGTTTGTGTCGAGTTGAGGCATTCCAGTAGGAAATGGTTTGGCGTTAGTGGCTCTGGGTCAGTTGGAGAAACCGGAACATCTGTTAATGGGCGACTATTAATTATGTACTCAGCTTCAATGAGTGTACTTCTGGAGGTTTCCAAACGCGGCGCTTCTTCTTTTAGTACATGATAAAGCAGACGTTTTACACACTGTACTAGTCTTTCCCAGCATCCACCGGCTGATGGGTTGGCCGGGCAATTGAAAACCCATTCAATCCCCTGTCAAAGAGACTTGTTTCTGATTTTAAAATTTTCTGGGCACCTACGACAGTGGTCCCCTGCGCATTCGGACCGGCGTGCCTCTTCTGTTGACAAAATTTCTTAGACAAAGCAAAAATGCGTCCGTGGACAAATCTTCCGCCACCTCCAGATGTATGGCACGCACGGTGAGCCACGTAAATAAGGCGACCCACCGCTTTTCCCGTCGCCGCCCAGTTACGATTTGAAATTGACCGCAATAGTCGACCCCTGTGTAACTGAACGGACGAGTATATGGCGTCAAACGATCGACTGGCAATTGTCCCATCAGATATGTATTAGGCGACGTTGATTTTACATGTGGAAGACGACCTTTTCACGGACTTTAATACAGAGCGGATATGCGGCACCCAGTATTTTTGTCTGACTTCGTTAATTGTCAAGTTGTCGTATTGATGATGAAACTTTTGGTGCGACTACCAAGCTCGTGAAATAGTGCTTTTGCGGCAATATGACTGGACGTCGTGCTGATATTGGCAGGTAACATGCTGCATCTATTCGCCCGTTGACTTTTATTAACCCATCATCATCCAGAAATGGAGTTAGTGCGTATATGTTGCTCGACTTGGATACTTTCTGACTTGTTTGCAATTCGCTTAGTTCGGCGGCGAATTCTCCCTCCTGTATGTAACGACATATAGTTATTTCTGCTTCGGTAATTTCAAGTGGTTTCAGTTTTTCGGTACGACGATTCAAATTTTTGGCATTGTGTATAAACCTGCTAACCCAACCCACGACTCTTATTACCTTGAAAAGGGAAGAAAAATTAGTCATATTCAAGATATACTCATCTTTTGGCATTGTGAGGAGTAGGATGTTCTTTTTCTCTTCTGTGGCGCAATCATTGGAAGTAAAATCAGCTGGTTCTGTCGGCCATTCTTCTTCGTTGAGTCGCAAAAAGTCTGGCCCCTTTATCCATCTACAATTCTCACTCAAAGTAGAACTCAGCTTTAACTCGTGTAGCTTCATCAGCCACGTTAAGTGATGTTGATAACCACCTCCACTGAGACGGTTCGGTTGACTCAAGAATTTCCGAAATCCGGCAGGCGACAAATTGTTTGTATTCTCGTGTGGTGGACCTGATCCACAGCAGCACTGTTTTGGAATCCCCCCAATAGAAAATTTTATCAAAAATGAAATCGTGGCACTCTTGTATGGATTTGGATAAGCGACATCCCAAGACAGCTGCTTGCAGCTACAACCGAGGCACTGTCATACTTTTTAATGGCGCGCATCGTGACTTAGCTGCAACGAACATAACATCGACGGTACAACCTTTGCATATGCGCAAATAGGCAACAGCTGCGTATGCACTAGAGCTGACATTAAAATCGTTGAGTAACACCTCGGTACGGAAAACGATGAAACTTTCTGGAAACTTTCCCACCATGACATCCAGTTGTGGTTGAGTTGTGGTGGCAATGGCTCATCCCACTCTCTTTGACGTCTCCAGAGCGATTGTAACAAGAGCTTCGTGTAAATCGGGATATTGGCTAAAAATCCAAATGGATCGTGAATTGCCATTACTATACCCAAAAGTTCACGTTTTGTCGGTGGACGTTTGAAGGTCAACACGTCTCGAGCAATCTTGTGAAATTTTGTGTGGAATTCAAAGGAGTCGTTAACAGTATTCCAAAACATGCCTAAGACCTTATCTACTGTAGACTCGTGTTCCATATTCACGGCCGTCACCGGCGTTTTTTCTTCACCGCATAAAAAAGTTTGCAGTGACTTGTCCAGTCCACTTGACCAGCGGCTGCACTTATAGCACCGGCTTCTTTAACGACTTGCTGAGCTTCAGTTAAATTGCTGAAACTAATTACTAAGTCGTCGACATACATGTTATGAACTACGGCTGTAGCACCTCGTGGCATGGTTGACATGATATTCTTCACATACTCCGCACAACATGGCGAGCAAATTGCTCCGAAAATCATTGAAGTCATCACGTAGGTTTGTATCAGCTTAGCTGGATCTCCATCCCGCCACAAGAAACGCTACGAACTTTGATCTGCATCCCTTATTCTCACCTGCGAAAACATCTCTTCGATGTCAGCTGCGACTGCCACAACACCCTGCCGGAATTTGTATACAATGGCGATGAGCGATTGTGCGTGCTCAGGGCCTTTTAGCAAAACTGAATTTAATGATATGTTAAAGGTTGCGGCAGGGGCGTCGAAAACTATTCTCAGTTTATTGGGATTGTGGGGATTTACTACACCGAAATTCGGCAAATACCACGTAGTAGGGCCTGAATTCCCCTCTTCTTCTGACAACAACCTGGCATATCCTTTGGTAATATATTTTTCCATTTCACGTCTGTAGCTGGCGGCAAAACTAACATCCTTGAGCATTCGTACTTCAAGGTTCATTAACCTGCGATAAGACATGTCAAAGCTATGCGGAAGTGGGATTGAATCACTTTGCCATAGCAAACCCACTTCGTATTTATTACCCACAGCTCCGGTAGTCGCTTGCAGCGTGGCCCTGGCTCGGCGATCTTCATCTGACTCAAGCGTGACGTTTAAGCTACGTACCCCAAAACTTTCGATTGAATAATGTTCGTGTACTAACCTGTGTAACTCTTGTAATGACTGCGACTGACGTATATGTAGTACTCTTGGTGGCGATGCTTGATGTTGTTGACGAGGTCCATACGCTATCCATCCCAATTGTGTGCCTATAGCGATTGGTTGATTCGGCCCTGCATCAACCGTTCCATTGGCGATGCCCAGGTAGCTGTTGTCCAGACCTAACAACAAAACTAGCTTGACGTTGGTATTACTTTTAATTGGCAAGGACTGTAAGTGTGGAAACTGTTGTTTGTCGAATGACTGACTTGGCAAATCAAGCGATTTGACGGTATGTACTTTCTTCAAATAGAACTCCTTTAATAGCCAACTACCTTTAATAGCCAACGAAACTTCTCTGGATTTTTCTTTGACTTGACTTTCGCCATACCATTGCAAAGTGAGTGGCATATTACGACCACGAAGGCCTAATTTGTTGGCAATATTTTCTAATAACAACGTAATAGATGACCCTTCGTCAAACATTGCGTAGACAGACAGGCATCCATTTGGACCATACAATGTGATGGGCACGATTTTAAAAAGTGTCGATTGCCCATCAGATGTACAGTTCAAAACTCGTTCTACTTCTTCAGCGCCAGGTGCGGACGATAGCGATGCGCTGTGATGGAGTGACTTGTGATGCATACGCTTACAACCTTCCAATGTGCACTCCTTTCGTTGGCGGCAATTGCCTAAACTATAACCTTTACGGAGGCAACCAAAACATAGCCTGTTATTTTTAACAAAACTCCATTTGGTGGGGAGATCTAATGACAAAAACTGACTACAATCACCCAACTTGTGTGGTTTAACACACTTTATACATAAAACTTTTGCTTCAGTCTGTACCCCATTGCTATGCAAGACATGACGTCCATTATTTGTACTAGCGTTTGTTTGGCGAGTACTGCTTTTAGGCTGCGCAGCCGACGCTGGCTGAACGACGTTGGCTTGGATGGAACGGAATGACACTTCCGACACCCCTGGTAACAATGATACAACCTTCGCAATTTCGCTAAGCCATTCAGCAAAATTATCCACTGGAGGGAAAGGCACAATATTTGCTGCGCGTTGACTCCACTCATATTGTTTTGATGGCGGCAATTTTTACACCAAACACTCCAGCAACGTAGGGTTCATGAGGTGATGGGCGCACCTTGCCGACTTAAAAAATGCAACCATATTTCGGGCGCGGTTAGAAAAATCTAAAATCTGATCTAATTGACTTTCACTAAAACACGAAAACTTCTGAACCTTCTGTAATTGGGCTTTAATTAATAATTCAGGGCGACCGAAGTTAAACTCCAGCTCCTGAATAACCTGCGGAACATCATCAGGAAATATTAACAGTGATGTTACTAAAGGGCTTTATACAGGTGCATTAAATTATGCCTGTTGCTGTATTGAAATTCGTTGGTTGTGTCATTATAATTGGCTAAAAAAAGTGGCCAGTCTTCCGGATTGCCGTCGAAATTGGGCACTGGAAAAAGCTTGGCGGCAGAATTGTCCATCAAAGTCAACGTACCTGCATTGAATGTTGGCGTTGGTAACATACGCGGCGGTAACTGCGTTGACGACAAAGGTTGGTGTGTCTGTGTTGACTGTAAAATCGGCCATTGATGTATTGGTGACGATGACTGTTGCATTTGCTGTGGCGGCTGACCATTCCGTTGTTGCTCTGTTGGCAATTGCGTTTGCGTTTGTAGCGGCTGCGGAGCGCTGGCGGCGTGAACAGCGTTGGCAGAGCTGTCTCCGACTGCATACTTACTACGAGCGGCGTCACTTCGCAGCTCTTGAACACACTCACGCAGCGACGTTATGCTAGACACCAATAATGCGATTTGGTCAACGGGTATGGTCACTGGGTGACTTCCAGAAGCACCTTGCTGGTCATCTATGCGTTGCCGTTCATCCATATCTGGCTCTAACGTGTCGTTGTTGGTAGACCCGTACTCTGACTTGTCGCTTATGGAGTCTGTACTACCGCCTGCTTTTCTTGCCAAACCTCTTGTTATTATCGGCATTTACTTCAAGGACTCCGAGAACACAAATTTTTAAACAATATTGGTGACTAAGCTTCCAGCTAAAGCAAAACTCATCGAATTGAATAAATTGATTGGAAAGAAACTTTATTTTAGGCAACGTTAAAAATTTGTTGTTTTCTTTGCGTCTGTAATTTTGCGAGTGAAATCAAATTCAATGTCAATGCCCTTCGAAGCAATCAAATTCAACGTTCGAAGTAACATGTACATAAGATTTTGTACAGAGCAAATATATATACGTATAATATAATAACCCGAGCCCACAATCGAAGATGATAGAATTGACGTTCCACAAACCGACTATAATGAGGTGCGAATAGCAAAATCCCGATTGAAAAATAATAAAGCAGCTGGCGCTGATGGTTTGCCTGCTGAGCTATTCAAACACGGAGGCGAGGAGCTGGTAAAGCGCATGCATCAGCTTCTATGCAGAATATGGTCGGATGAATGCATGCCTGAAGATTGGAATCTAAGTGTTCTCTGCCCAATCCACAAGAAGGGCGATCCTGCAAACTGCGCCAACTATCGCGGAATCAGCCTTTTGAATATCGCATATAAGGTCCTATCAAGCGTATTGTGCGAAAGACTGAAGCCTGATGTGAACAGACTGATTGGACCTTATCAGTGTGGCTTCAGACCTGGTAAATCTACCATCGACCAAATTTTTACAATACGCCAAATCTTGGAAAAAACCCGTGAAAAGAGAATCGACACACATCATCTCTTTGTTGATTTTAAAGCCGCTTTCGATAGCACGAAAAGGAGCTGCCTATATGCCGCTATGTCTGAATTTGGTTTCCCCGCAAAACTTATACGGCTATGCAAAATGACCTTGAGCAAGACCGCCAGCTCGGTCAGAATTGGGAAGTACCTCTCCGAGCCGTTCGAAACTAAACGAGGTTTCAGACAGGGTGACCCCCTATCGTGCGATTTCTTTAATTTAATGCTGGAGAAAATAATACAAGCTGCAGAACTTAACCGCGCTGGAACAATATTTTATAAAAGCGTGCAACTGTTGGCATATGCTGACGATATTGATATCATTGGCATTAACAACCGCGCCGTAACTTCTGCTTACTCCAAATTAGAAAAAGAAGCGGAGAAAATGGGGTTGGTGGTGAACGAGGGCAAACGAAGTACCTTCTGTCATCATGCAAAGAGTCAGCGCATTCGCGCCTTGGCAACCAAGCCACTGTTAACAGCAATAATTTCGAGATAGTAAAAGACTTCGTTTACCTGGGAACCAGCATTAACACCAACAATAATGTTAGCTTAGAAATCCGACGAAGAATTACTCTTGCAAACAAATGCTACTTCGGACTGAGTAGGCAATTGAAAAGTAAAGTCCTCTCTCGACGAACGATGAACGATGGTGCAGAAGCGTGGAAACTAACGACATCTGATGAGGCGGCTTTGGGAGTATTCGAGAGAAAGGTTCAAGCTGCAGAACTTAACCGCGCTGGAACAATATTTTATAAAAGCGTGCAACTGTTGGCATATGCTGACGATATTGATATCATTGGCATTAACAACCGCGCCGTAACTTCTGCTTACTCCAAATTAGAAAAAGAAGCGGAGAAAATGGGGTTGGTGGTGAACGAGGGCAAACGAAGTACCTTCTGTCATCATGCAAAGAGTCAGCGCATTCGCGCCTTGGCAACCAAGCCACTGTTAACAGCAATAATTTCGAGATAGTAAAAGACTTCGTTTACCTGGGAACCAGCATTAACACCAACAATAATGTTAGCTTAGAAATCCGACGAAGAATTACTCTTGCAAACAAATGCTACTTCGGACTGAGTAGGCAATTGAAAAGTAAAGTCCTCTCTCGGCGAACGATGAACGATGGTGCAGAAGCGTGGACACTAACGACATCTGATGAGGCGGCTTTGGGAGTATTCGAGAGAAAGGTTCTTCGAAAGATTTGTGGACCTCTACGCGTTGGCGACGGCGAGTACCGAAGAAGATTTAATGATGAGCTGTATGAATTTTACGCAGACGCCGACATAGTTCAGCGAATTAAAACACAGCGGCTTCGCTGGCTAGGCCACGTAGTGCGAATGAGCGAAGATGCTTCAGCCCAGAAGGTATTCTTATCGGCACCCGCCGGTGGAAGCAGAGGAAGAGGAAGACCACCACTCCGATGGAAGGACCAAGTGGAGACCGATTTGCGATCCCGCGGTGTTTCTAATTGGCGCCAGTTGGCGCAACGAAGAAACGACTGGCGAGCTATGTTGGACGGTCAAATCGCCCAGGGGGTTAGATGACCATTTAAAGAAGAAGATAATATAATAACACGTATCAAAAAATATTGTATGTAATCTTAACAAAAGGAAATATTGATAGGGTTATTTGTTAACATAAGCGATTTGCACACATATTTTGGTGGTTATAACATGCATGCTGAGCAACATGAGAGAATTCGAACATTGCATTCCCCTCTCGAAACTAATTAGAATACATAAATAATAAGCGAAGTGCGCATGAATACAAGAATATGTGTTACAAATTGAGCGCCTTGAGAGGATTCGAACGACTAAATGAGACATTTGAGAATATATCAAATTGACATTAGATAGACACAAAGTTGTATTTGTACATCAAGAACTTAATTATTAGGGTGATCCCTTTTATAATAATTTACACTTTATATCGTCGTTTACAATAACAGAGTGCATGATGTCAGGGCGTGTGCACAATGCCAAGTAAAGTAGCGAACCGATCAGCGATTGATATTCTTGTTGGTCAACTCGTTTGCATTAATTGCTGCTACAGTGCAGTCGCGTTTTGGGATCTAATGGAGTCGATGTTGTACGACAATCTATAATGCTATGTTGTTGCAGCAGTTGTTATTGGGCCTGTCTCGCCCTCTCTTTCAACCTCCATACTCAGGAAAAGTTGAGCTGGGCCTTTGTCCACAACTTGCAAATTACTTGAGATCTCATGTTTAATTGACTTCATTTCTGATTTATCTGAACTCGCAATTAGCAAGTCATCTACATATACGGCAATTATAATAATTTTTGCATCATGATGCTTTGTATAGATACAGGGCTCAGTACCACATCTTTTAAAACCCATGCTTAACAAAATTTCATTAAGTTTTGAATTCATTGGCTTCCCGATTGTTTCAAACCATACATATATTGCCTTCTTCAGCCGCAACACCTTTTTAGGATGATTTTCATCTTTGAAACCTTTGGGTGTTCCATATAAATTTCATTGTCTATATTACTATTTAAAAATGCTGATAAAACATCCACATGATGCAAATGCAAGTTATACTCCGCGGTTAGTGCAAATAATATGCGAATAGTCGAATAACGTACAAGGGGTGAAAATGTATCAGTATAATTTATGCCATACACCTGACTGCACCCCTTCGCCACTAAACCATCTTTAAACCGATCTACGATGCCACCTTTATTTCTTTTTACCGCAAAAATCCACTTGCACTTTACGCGTTTTGCTCTGCTGGCAGATTTGCCAGCTCCCATGTGTAATTTGCTATAATAGCTTGGTATTCTTCTTGCATTGCTTCACGCCATTTACTAGCATGTTGACCAGATAATGCTTGTTTCACTGTATTTGGTATATTCACCTCGCTTAGCAAATTTAAAACATTGTATATCTTCCTGGGCCTTCCAGGTTTGCCTGAACGAACGAATTTCGGGCGCACTGGTCTTATTTGCCCCGACACAGGTTCATCATCACTGTCATCCTCTGCTGATTCATAATCACTCTCTGATTCTAAAATATTGCAATATCTTTGACCCTCATCGCTTTCTAAAATATCTACAGTCAAATTATGTGAATCGCCAGCAGTGTGACCAGGTGTTAGAAAAAAAGAGGCTAAATCGGCAAAAAAAAAGATTAGAAAAAGCTAAAATTAAGAAAAAAAGAAGTAAAAAAAAGTCAGACATCACAATCACCATAAAAATTTTTCTTTTGTCAAGAGCTCATATTATCAGGTAGGCGATATCGCAATTGGGTTATCAACACCATTAAAAGTAGTGGACAATTTTTGCGAATAATTTTCTATATTTCGTATACTTACTACCTTTATAAAGCTTTAGTTTTATATATTTCTCGAAGTTGTATGAAAAATATGGTGTTGGGACCAGAAAAGGTTTGGAGTAAAAAAAGGCTAGAAAAAAGCCACGAAGCTAAAACCAAAATTATGAGGCTAAAGGACAAACGAAAAGGCTAAATGTAGCCTCGAAAAGGCTAACCTGGTCACACTGATCGCCATTGGAATCTGGCTCAATAAAAGTAATATCACAGCTCACAATAATTGTTCGTGTCTCCGAATCATATAAACGGTAACCCTTTGTTATGTTACTATGCCCTACCATTATGTACTTTTTACCCTTGGATTGACATTTACTTTTGGGACGCTTATCTAGAGCGTATGCTGTGGAACCAAATGTTCTAAGGTGAGACACACCTGGTTTTCTTCTATGCCATACCTCACGGAGTTCTTGCTTCAAGTGCTTTGGTGGTGACCTATTACGCAGATAGCCTGCTGTATTTACTGCTTCAGCCCACAATGAATCACAAAGATTAGCACCAACAAGCATGCATCGAGCCAATTCGATCAACGTTCGATTTAAGCGCTCCGCCACCCCGTTTTGCTGCCGGGTATATGGCCCGGTTAACTGATGCACTATACCACATTCCTACAAATATTGTTGAAACTCATTGCTATTATACACTGTCCCATTATCGCTCCTCATTACTTTTATTACGCGCCCAGTCTGGCGCTCGGCAAGGGATTTGAACTCCTTAAACTTTTCAAGGACTTCGCCTTTATATTTGAGGAAATAAACAAATGCGTATCTCGACTTGTAGCCAACAAATGTCTATATATAGCGAGCACCACCAGCTAAGAGTTTAACTGGCCCGCACACATCGGTATGAATTAATTCAAGTAACTCACCTGCTCTATTTTCAGTTTGTGTAAACGGCTTTGTTGTGCATTTGCTTTTAATACATATGGAGCAATCTATGTTGGTTGGTATATTTATATTAAGACCATGTACCATATTTTTGTTTATTAATTCTTGTATACTACCATAATTCAAGTGGCCGTACCGCCTGTGCTAGTTTATTGCATCAGCTGATTTCTTTGCTCACTCATTTTGTACAGAAAAATACCTTCAACTTTTTTTCCACGCAATAATATGCAACCATTTCTGTCATTTATCGTAACATGGTCCGCTGTAAACTTAACTTAATTGCCCATGTTAACAGCTTTCGATACAGAAATAAAATTGCACTGCCACACCAAAGAGCATGTATGAATAATAGTCCAATTACCCACCGACGTGTGTAACGTACGTTTATGTATCCCGTACGTACGTACGTTTGAGGGAATCTTATGCCCGTGGCGCCAACGGAGAAATCAGCCATTTCTGTTGTTTACATTCAATACAATGTTGCCATTGATCAGTTTTCATGCATGCTAACGCAAACGTGTACTTTTTAAACAATTATTTTTCATTTTGTGAGTGTCCGAAATTAATATTAAATAATTATAGCCAGTCAATTTATTTAAAAGCAACAACCTTATATCGTAATTTCAGGTTATTTCAACATTATTACGAAAACTTAAAAGGTATTTCGAGGTATTTTTATAAAGCAACTGCAAACGATCCATAACCAGCATACACACGTATGAATAGGCAACACTGCATATGAGGGAGCAATCAGCTGACACGTTCTTACGGAAAAAATCAAAATTTCTTTGATTTCTACGCTACGTACTACGTATACGGAAAAATTGAACGTCGGTGAGTGTTCGTTTACATGGCACTCTCATAAGACAGGTCGTGTCAGCTGACACGTACTACGTACGTGCGTCGGTGGGTAATTGGACTATTATAGTTCAATTACCCGCCGACGTGTGTAACGTACGTTTACTTATCCCGTACGTACGTACGTTTGAGGGAATCTTGTGCCCGTGGCGCCAACGGAGAAATCAGCCATTTCCGTTGCTTACATTTAGTACAATGTTGCCATTGATCAGTTTTTATGCATGCTAACGCAAACGCGTGCTTTTGAAACAATTATTTTTCATTTTATGAGTGTCCGAAATTAATATTAAATAATTATAGCCAGTCAATTTATTTAAAAGCAACAACTTAATATCGTAATTTCAGGTTATTTCAACATTATTACGAAAATTTAAAAGATGTTTTGAGGTATTTTTGTAAAGCAACTCCAAACGATCCATAACCAGCATACACACGTATGAATAGGCAACACTGTCATACGAGAGAGCAATCAGCTGACACGTTCTTACGGAAAAAATCAAAATTTCTTTGATTTCTACGCTACGTACTACGTATACGGAAAAATTGAACGTCGGTGAGTGTTCGTTTACATGGCACTCTCATAAGACAGGTCGTGTCAGCTGACACGTACTACGTACGTGCGTCGGTGGGTAATTGGACTATAAGAGGCGTCAGTTCGCTCTTTTCAAAATCGGCAGAATTTTCACTCGTATGTTCGATGCTACTCGATGTTTTCTATTAGGGTTTCAGCGAGTCCTCTTTGTGCTTTGTCCTTATGCGCCAAGCAGATACAGTACTTCGCCGTCGACGTATCCATCATACGTCAAAATTTAGAACAAAATATACTTTGCCGTATCCGTCGAATCTGTTGTTACGCACACAAACACACCCATTCTACTTAGCTGTCAGGTTTTTCAACGTAAGCCGTATTGTATCTGCTTGGCGCATTAATATTTCCAAATTATTTGAGTTAAAGTTTGTACTTTATGAGTGGGAATTGCGTAAACCCAAAAGGTAAACAAACGGAATGAGTTGAATAAACGACTCATTTTAATGTGATGGCCGTGGATTTTGACGTTCGTTTGCCAAAAAATGCAAGTATTTTACTTGAAAATAATTTTGATGTGAAAATTTAATTAAATGCTGAAAAATACTTTGTGCTATTATTTCGAGATTTTCGATCTCAAATCTATGGATGTATATGACTCCCGACCTTGATTAAAACATTTTTTCTTTCTATTATTTCTATTTCCAATAAGTATTTTATGACTTAAGCCTTTGGTTCAATCATTTTAATAATTTATTTCAATAGGATATTTTAAGTTCAAAGTCTTAGATAAATTTTTTTAGTAGGTAGGTATGCAATTGCTTTCAATTTATAATAAATTGGTTAAAGGTAAAAAAAACTTAAAATACCTTTTATCGTTATCAGATTATCTGATCTAAAATTTAAACTTTTTCGCAAAACGCAAACGAAGCTGATTTTGCTCATTGAATATCTTTGAAAAAAAAATTATTTAATGGTTCCTAACAAACAATACCATTTCTACTTATAAAAATGTCTACAAAGAAATAGTAAAAACTCGTAATTTTCGAGCGTTTTGGAATTCAACCTAAAACATGAAATTCATAGCATTACATTTTAAATAAATATATGTTATAGTAAACCTGAAAATAAATATAAAAAGCAGGTAAGGATAATTAAAATTGCATAAAACAGTAGGGTAAATGTTTCCTTTAGGAGACAACTGCTAAAATCCGTCCAAAAATAGCGGGAGAAGTATCAAACAACGCGTTTTGACCTCTGTATCAATAATCCGTAAGCGGAAATTAAATCATTTCTTTCAGTGAAAAGTTATTAGCAAAAAACCCAAAAATGAGCCAGGTCCGATTCCAAATAGGGGGCTTGATCCAAGGTATTTCTGCGCAGAACACACTTTTTGCACTTTTCGGTACACCCTAATCTGTGATTACAACAACCACATGAGAATGACAGAAAATTTTCAACTTTGATTACAAATATCTCTGAACATACATAAAATATCGAACTTCCGTTTTCGGATTATTGATACGGAGGTTAAAGCCCGTCGTTTGATACATTTCCCGAGATTTTTGGACGTATATTAGCAGTTACGTGCTGTCGTATAGAATTACTGCGGATTTTCAATTTTTTGTTTCAGTGAAAAGTTATTCGCAAAAAACCCAAAAATAGCCCTTAGCCGGTCCAACACCGGCTACGCGGTCCACAGTATTTCTGCGCAGAACACACTTTTAACCCCTACACACTTTTACACCGTAATACGTGATTACAACAACCACATGAAAATGACAGAAAATTTCAACTTTGATTGCAAATATCTCTTCACTGAAACAAAAACTCGAAAATCCGCCTGATTATTGTTACCGAGGTCAAAACGTATCTTTTGATACCTTTCCCGATAACTTCGGACGTGTTTCGGCAGTTGTCTCCTAAAGGAAACAATTACCAAAATTAGTTTCATAGCAATTGTATTTAAAATAAATTTGAATTATTGAACATAAAAATAAATATAGGGAGTAGGATTTTACGTAAGGATAATAAAATTGCAGAAAAAAGGAAATATGCATGTGAATATCATATCAATAAATCATTAATATGGGAAGAATGTATTTTGCCGTCGGCCAGTCACACATTCATATTCCCATATCATCCACCAAAAAGTGTGCATGCGTAAAGCTACCGCGCACGCACATATTTGTGTACATACATATGTCCAAAAAAACAAACAAACGTATGCGCACAATCACACATAAATACCTGCACATGCCCTCACATCCCCCTCTAATGCAAGTGCTGTGCACAACTACCATGATACAAAAACAAAAACCATTTCTACGCACAGTCGCAGCAGCGAAATCTGTCCTACAAATCTGTTGTCATAAATACAACAATAACTATTTCATTCATAAATCAAATATTATTTCCTGATCGACAAAATTAAAATCTGACAAAAATCTTAATTTCCAACTTCAATTCATATTGGGGGTATTCAGTGACGGGGTAAACTTAAATTCAACTGGGCATATTTGCTACAAATTTTTAATTTAGGAACTTCATAGGTACTTTGCTAGGCAACCAGCATTGTATATTGGATAAATTCTGACCCACCATACAGAAAGTTCCAGGTACAAGTACCGGGACAGGTGATATAAAGAAATTGAAAGTAAGACACGAGATATATATATGCAATATGTTGATATTATTACTAAATATACCAATATATTGGAAATCTTTCCAAAAATTTAAACAAAAAAATACAGATATTGACCAGCAATTGGTATAAATCTATACTAAAACACGAAAAAGTTATTTTTCAAAATTTTCTATATATTTTTTATATATTTCATACAAAATTGGAATTTTTATTTTAAACGTGCCAAAGTACGCAGTATATGTCGTTTGTTCAATTTTTGAGCTTTGTGATGAGAGCCCTTAAAAAAGTAGATCGCAGTAGCAGAGCGACTGATTTGCTTGACAATGTTGTACTAATTATCAATTTTACCCTTTCGGCACCAGCTTCCTTTGTGACTGCCTTTTGCAAATTTGGATATTTTCGAGACTTCTAAGCTATTGACATTTCTGATATGTCAAATAAAAGCGTAGTCAACCGACTAGCTATAGTCTTGCCAAGTTACAGAACATAATACAAGAAAATAGTAAGGAGTTTGCGTTTTCACTAGTAATTTATTTAGTCCCTCTTTCTTGCGTTTTACTAGAAGCTGCAACGGCAACATTGTTCTTGGCTGCCGCACATGCATATGTATTTATGTGTGAATGTTCATATTGAATGAATGAAGGTGTTATGTGGAATTTCAGCATTTTCGCTATGTCTATGAAAATTCAGAACATTCAACTGAGTTTTCGCGAAATTTAAATGTTTGCACATATATCCTTCATCCATTCAACGATGCCAGCAGCCTCGGACATACACAAATATCTACATACATATATGTATATTATTAGATGGCATAATACGTATTGACGTTTGTACGTACAAAATTATGTGATAATAAACATTTTCTTTCAAATCTGATTATGAATGAATCTTTTTTTGGATAAAACTATTATATTAGTATATTATTATAAAAAATAATAGGTTATGGCTAGGTATTTTTAATTAAAATTCGGAAAAAATATATAGAATTAGCTATCAATGTTTTCAAAAAAATAGGTGAAAAAATAGATAACCTAATTTAAATAAAATTCGAAAATTGTCATTAGAAGTAGGTATGGATTTTTTGAAAACTATGGACTAGTGAATTTTTTTTTTTTAATTTAATTGAAACTTGGTTGATAATATAAAATTATAAGGTATGCAATTTTTCAAAAAAATAGATGAAAAAATAGATTACCTAATTTAAATAAAATTCGAAAATTGCCATTAAAAGTAGGTATGGATTTTTTTAAAACTATGGACTAGTGAATTTTTTTTGGGAAAATTTAATTGAAACTTGGTTGATAATATAAAATTATAAGGTATGAATTTTTTCAAAAAAATTGGTTAAAAAATAGATTACCTAATTTAAATAAAATTCGAAAATTGCCATTAGAAGTAGGTATGGATTTTTTGAAAACTATGGACTAGTGATTTTTTTTTTGAAAATTTAATTGAAACTTGGTTGATAATATAAAATTATAAGGTATGCATTTTTTCAAAAAAATAGGTGAAAAAATAGATTACCTAATTTAAATAAAATTCGAAAATTGCCATTAGAAGTAGGTATGGCTTTTTTGAAAACTATGGACTAGTGATTTTTTTTTTTTTTTAAATTTAATTCAAATTCGGTAAAAAAATATAAAAATTTTAAATTAAATAAATGAAAAGTTATAATAATATTATTGAAATGGTCTGTACATTCAGCTATTTGATATCTATTTCTACTTTTGCACATATATACATATGTATAGCAGAACACTTTGCAATCAAATATTTCATACTTGTAAGCATGCCTTGCATATCTTGAAGCATGCTTTTCATATCTAGTTGAAAATTTTATTTTTTTTTTTTTCAATCTAAAATGCCTTTTCTAGTTAAAAAAAAGTATCAAATATTAATAAAAAAAAGGGAAAACAAAATTTTTGTTTCTTTTGATGGGACTTGAACCTGGGTCTGGTAAGCCAAGCCACCATATCAAATGGAAGCTTGCATGCATATTTTATGGAAATAAAAATAAAAATATCTTCAAATATCTATTGGAAAACATTTTCAATTAATAAAATGAAAATATTCCAATATTTTGATATTTGTCATATTTAATATTTTATTTCCATTAAGTTGATCAATTTGCACAAACATAATAGGCAAATACCCTCAACTTCATGAAAACGCAATGTCCGGAAAGACTCAACTTCATCAAAAAGTCAATGAAGTCAGCTACTCAAAATAAAAATTTGCTACTCCTTCGATCAGCTGATATTTGGCAAAGTCACTCTAAATAAATTAAGAAAATGCACAAAAGGGAATGCTTGAAACCCTAATAGATATCGGCGAGCAAGTGTAGCGAGTAGCTCTGCTCGAACATACGTGTTGGTGCCTCTTATTCATACATGCTCTTTGGCCACACATGTACATACAAAACGTAATTCAGTTGAAATTCTCTCTTCTCCTTTTTCAATCGAACTTTGCCTATCCTCTTTGCTTCGATTCGTTTTTCTCCAGCAAGTGAAATTTTCTCGTTGTATTCTTCAGTTTGATAAAACATGTTGTGATCACAACACATGTGTGACGATGCCAAAGATCATGTATGAATAAGAGGCGTCAGTTCGCTCTTTTCAAAATCGGCAGAATTTTCACTCGTATGTTCGATGCTACTCGATGTTTTCTATTAGGGTTTCAGCGAGTCCTCTTTGTGCTTTGTCCTTATGCGCCAAGCAGATACAGTACTTCGCCGTCGACGTATCCATCATACGTCAAAATTTAGAACAAAATATACTTTGCCGTATCCGTCGAATCTGTTGTTACGCACACAAACACACCCATTCTACTTAGCTGTCAGGTTTTTCAACGTAAGCCGTATTGTATCTGCTTGGCGCATTAATATTTCCAAATTATTTGAGTTAAAGTTTGTACTTTATGAGTGGGAATTGCGTAAACCCAAAAGGTAAACAAACGGAATGAGTTGAATAAACGACTCATTTTAATGTGATGGCCGTGGATTTTGACGTTCGTTTGCCAAAAAATGCAAGTATTTTACTTGAAAATAATTTTGATGTGAAAATTTAATTAAATGCTGAAAAATACTTTGTGCTATTATTTCGAGATTTTCGATCTCAAATCTATGGATGTATATGACTCCCGACCTTGATTAAAACATTTTTTCTTTCTATTATTTCTATTTCCAATAAGTATTTTATGACTTAAGCCTTTGGTTCAATCATTTTAATAATTTTTTTCAATAGGATATTTTAAGTTCAAAGTCTTAGATACATTTTTTTAGTAGGTAGGTATGCAATTGCTTTCAATTTATAATAAATTGGTTAAAGGTAAAAAAAACTTAAAATACCTTTTATCGTTATCAGATTATCTGATCTAAAATTTAAACTTTTTCGCAAAACGCAAACGAAGCTGATTTTGCTCATTGAATATCTTTGAAAAAAAAATTATTTAATGGTTCCTAACAAACAATACCATTTCTACTTATAAAAATGTCTACAAAGAAATAGTAAAAACTCGTAATTTTCGAGCGTTTTGGAATTCAACCTAAAACATGAAATTCATAGCATTACATTTTAAATAAATATATGTTATAGTAAACCTGAAAATAAATATAAAAAGCAGGTAAGGATAATTAAAATTGCATAAAACAGTAGGGTAAATGTTTCCTTTAGGAGACAACTGCTAAAATCCGTCCAAAAATAGCGGGAGAAGTATCAAACAACGCGTTTTGACCTCTGTATCAATAATCCGTAAGCGGAAATTAAATCATTTCTTTCAGTGAAAAGTTATTAGCAAAAAACCCAAAAATGAGCCAGGTCCGATTCCAAATAGGGGGCTTGATCCAAGGTATTTCTGCGCAGAACACACTTTTTGCACTTTTCGGTACACCCTAATCTGTGATTACAACAACCACATGAGAATGACAGAAAATTTTCAACTTTGATTACAAATATCTCTGAACATACATAAAATATCGAACTTCCGTTTTCGGATTATTGATACGGAGGTTAAAGCCCGTCGTTTGATACATTTCCCGAGATTTTTGGACGTATATTAGCAGTTACGTGCTGTCGTATAGAATTACCGCGGATTTTCAATTTTTTGTTTCAGTGAAAAGTTATTCGCAAAAAACCCAAAAATAGCCCTTAGCCGGTCCAACACCGGCTACGCGGTCCACAGTATTTCTGCGCAGAACACACTTTTAACCCCTACACACTTTTACACCGTAATACGTGATTACAACAACCACATGAAAATGACAGAAAATTTCAACTTTGATTGCAAATATCTCTTCACTGAAACAAAAACTCGAAAATCCGCCTGATTATTGTTACCGAGGTCAAAACGTATCTTTTGATACCTTTCCCGATAACTTCGGACGTGTTTCGGCAGTTGTCTCCTAAAGGAAACAATTACCAAAATTAGTTTCATAGCAATTGTATTTAAAATAAATTTGAATTATTGAACATAAAAATAAATATAGGGAGTAGGATTTTACGTAAGGATAATAAAATTGCAGAAAAAAGGAAATATGCATGTGAATATCATATCAATAAATCATTAATATGGGAAGAATGTATTTTGCCGTCGGCCAGTCACACATTCATATTCCCATATCATCCACCAAAAAGTGTGCATGCGTAAAGCTACCGCGCACGCACATATTTGTGTACATACATATGTCCAAAAAAACAAACAAACGTATGCGCACAATCACACATAAATACCTGCACATGCCCTCACAGCCCCCTCTAATGCAAGTGCTGTGCACAACTACCATGATACAAAAACAAAAACCATTTCTACGCACAGTCGCAGCAGCGAAATCTGTTGTCATAAATACAACAATAACTATTTCATTCATAAATCAAATATTATTTCCTGATCGACAAAATTAAAATCTGACAAAAATCTTAATTTCCAACTTCAATTCATATTGGGGGTATTCAGTGACGGGGTAAACTTAAATTCAACTGGGCATATTTGCTACAAATTTTTAATTTAGGAACTTCATAGGTACTTTGCTAGGCAACCAGCATTGTATATTGGATAAAATTCTGACCCACCATACAGAAAGTTCCAGGTACAAGTACCGGGACAGGTGATATAAAGAAATTGAAAGTAAGACACGAGATATATATATGCAATATGTTGATATTATTACTAAATATACCAATATATTGGAAATCTTTCCAAAAATTTAAACAAAAAAATACAGATATTGACCAGCAATTGGTATAAATCTATACTAAAACCCGAAAAAGTTATTTTTCAAAATTTTCTATATATTTTTTATATATTTCATACAAAATTGGAATTTTTATTTTAAACGTGCCAAAGTACGCAGTATATGTCGTTTGTTCAATTTTTGAGCTTTGTGATGAGAGCCCTTAAAAAAGTAGATCGCAGTAGCAGAGCGACTGATTTGCTTGACAATGTTGTACTAATTATCAATTTTACCCTTTCGGCACCAGCTTCCTTTGTGACTGCCTTTTGCAAATTTGGATATTTTCGAGACTTCTAAGCTATTGACATTTCTGATATGTCAAATAAAAGCGTAGTCAACCGACTAGCTATAGTCTTGCCAAGTTACAGAACATAATACAAGAAAATAGTAAGGATTTTGCGTTTTCACTAGTAATTTATTTAGTCCCTTTTTCTTGCGTTTTACTAGAAGCTGCAACGGCAACATTGTTCTTGGCTGCCGCACATGCATATGTATTTATGTGTGAATGTTCATATTGAATGAATGAAGGTGTTATGTGGAATTTCAGCATTTTCGCTATGTCTATGAAAATTCAGAACATTCAACTGAGTTTTCGCGAAATTTAAATGTTTGCACATATATCCTTCATCCATTCAACGATGCCAGCAGCCTCGGACATACACAAATATCTACATACGTATATGTATATTATTAGATGGCAAAATACGTATTGACGTTTGTACGTACAAAATTATGTGATAATAAACATTTTCTTTCAAATCTGATTATGAATGAATCTTTTTTTGGATAAAACTATTATATTAGTATATTATTATAAAAAATAATAGGTTATGGCTAGGTATTTTTAATTAAAATTCGGAAAAAATATATAGAATTAGCTATCAATGTTTTCAAAAAAATAGGTGAAAAAATAGATAACCTAATTTAAATAAAATTCGAAAATTGTCATTAGAAGTAGGTATGGATTTTTTGAAAACTATGGACTAGTGAATTTTTTTTTTTTAATTTAATTGAAACTTGGTTGAGCAAAGCTTTCTGCCATCCTAAAATTGTTTGAAGCTATTGTTACAAATCAACTTACGGGTCCGATCTCTACTTTGATTGCTGGCTGCCAACACGGTTTCAGCCAGGGGAAGTCCACAGTTATATATTTACTTGAGTTCACAAGTCATGTCTCGAATGGCTTTAGAAAAAATCTGCACACCGACGTTATTTATACGGATTTCGGCAAAGCTGTTGACAAAGTTCAAGTTATTCATAAACTCGATCAGTTGAGCTTCCAGTCGGGTCTCCATCGCTGCTGGATCTCTTCTTACCTTAGGAGAGGACTCAAAGAGTAGTGTTTAAAAATTTAGTATCCGATGTCATTTGTGTCTATTCAGGAGTTCCTCAAGGAAGCCATCTTGGCCCCGTTGTGTTCTTGTTGTTTATAAATGATGTTTCTACAATAATAAAATTTTCAAAATTTTATTGTATGCTGACGACGTAAAGCTTTTCATGTCATTCGCGTCATTTGAAAATAGAAATAAGGTACAATCAGATCTAGATACACTAGTTAGTTGGTGCGATTTAAATTATATGCGAGTTAGGCCCGGTTTTGCAGTCCATGGTTAAGCTCAGTTTAAACTAAGTTTGCTTAAACTCGGCATAAATTTAAACTCCAGTTATACTGCTGAGCGGTTTTTCAGTGTGAGTTTAAGGCCGCTTTTAATATTTGCTTTTTATACGGCAACATTGGTTTTTTCTTTATATAGATACGGCAACAGATAATATTTGTATACATATTCAACGCCATTGCTTCTCCTTAGTATTGTAATAGTTAGCATTTCGCCAATTTCTGCATCACTATAATCACTTTCGTCAGATAATATATCCAGTATTTAATTAAATATAAAAATATCGTCCTTTCTTAATTGCGTTCAGCTTATTGTTTCACAACCAAAACCATCAAATATGCAAAACAGCTGACAGGTTAACTAGAGTTTAGCCCTGCCGAATTGACCGCTTAAACTACGTTTAAACTTCGTTTAAAGTTGACTGAAAAACTGCGCAACAAGTTTAAGCTTAGTTTAACTGACAAATTGAGTTAAACTTGTACTGAAAACCGGGCCTTAACCTTAAAAAATGTCAATACATGGGTTTTTTCGCGTGGAACTTCTCAGCCGGGCTTCCTATACAATTAAAAATTATAGTCTTGAGCAAGTGTATGACTTTGTTGACCTGGGGGTTACTATGGACTATTAACTCAGTTTCAACCGCCATATTAACGCAACAGTCAATAAGGCTAGATCTCTAAAGAATTTAGCGACCCTTATGTAACTAAAGCTCTTTTCACTACAGTAGTCAGACCGATACTTGAATACGGTTCTATAATTTGGAACCCGCGTTACCAGGTTCCTGTAGAGCGCCTAAAATGAGTTCAAAAACAATTTTAATGATTTCCTTTGAGAGATTTTCATTAGAATCCCTTGTATAATCTGCCACCCTATACGAATCGTTCAAAACTCAATTCTTTTTTGATTAAATTGCTAAACGGTTCACTCGCCAGCCCGTTTCTTCTAAGTGAAGTGAACTTAAATGTACCGTCTCGTCCATCAAGGCACTTTAAACCTCTAGTCTTTCAACAGTGCCGAACCAATTTTGAGTTAAATGAGCCTTTTAGCTGTTTGTGTCAAGATTATAACTCAATTCTTTGTATCCTAAATACATAGCAACTAATTATTTCTTATTCTTTGACTTTTATATTAACTTCCTACAATAATTTTATTTTGTCAACTTATTATTTGTTAATGTGTAATTTATCTTATATCTACTTTACTTAGCTGATGAGGTTTTCTCTGTAGCTGAGCAGTTTTAGATCTCGACGATTAACAAACCAAAGCCTTTCAACGACTCGGCACGAACGGACAATCCATTAGATTAAATTTCCAAATAAATAAATTTATTATATATAAAAAAAGGTACATATGTATGTATGACTAAGTTTTCACAAACAATTGTGCGTTTATTATACTAAACTAGCCTATTTGCATTCCTGGGCCCATAACCTGTTGGAATTTTTGGGCAGAAGAGTGGAACACGTGTTGCACTTTTGATAACTTTATTCAGAGTAAGAGACATATATATTATATGAATACAAAGTATAGAGTAATTACAAAAATTAAAGCAAAACGTATGACAAAGTATACGAAGAATGAATAACAGAGTTGCTATATAAATTTTAAATTCAACATTTTTAAAGTAAAATATCAAAATAATAATTACGGATGACTTAAAAACAATATTTGTTAATTATAATTATTACGAAAAAAAGTTTTTTGTTTGTTGTAATTTCTGTGTTTTTTATAAAACACAAATTACAATTAATTATTATTTTGAATGTCTGGGTTTTATACAAACTGAGAAAATAATTTTATACCTCTCAACTATCAAAAATATGCTAGTTGTGGTCCCTCACAAAAAATCTATTTTGGTTTCCAGGTTCCATCCAGACACTAATGAGGATGATTTGATGTATCATATTTCTTCCAAAGTTAAGGATCACAGCTTAACTATTAGAAAATGTATTTTCACATATCAGAGAAGCATGTCTTCCTTTAGAATTGACGTCTCTGAAAAAGATTTCGGGTTTGAAGTCAGACCAAATAGGAATGTTCAAAAAATAGCGAAAATTTCTCGTAATAGCGCTGAGCCAAAAAACTGAGCACTGAGTCCGTAAATATCTCTTATCAAAATGTCAGAGGTTTAAATACAAAATTAACTGATCTCTACTTGAAATCTTTTCATTGTAGCCGAAACTTGGCTAAAACCTCATGTTTTTAATTCTGAGTTTTTATGTAACGAATATCAAGTTTATAGAAATTATCGCTTGAACAGAGTCGGAGGTGGAGTTTTATTTGCCGTTCATTCCTCTATACTCTCAGAGGAGGTTAACGTACTTATTTTAGATTCCATTGAGTTCCAATGCATCCGCATTCAGCTAGAGAACGTCTATATGTACTTATCTGTTAGCTACATCCCTCCAGCATCAGAGTTTTCCGTATACATGAAACATATCAAATTAACTGATCTCTACTTGAAATCTTTTCATTGTAACCGAAACTTGGCTAAAACCTCATGTTTTTAATTCTGAGTTTTTATGTAACGAATATCAAGTTTATAGAAATTATCGCTTGAACAGAGTCGGAGGTGGAGTTTTATTTGCCGTTCATTCCTCTATACTCTCAGAGGAGGTTAACGTACTTATTTTAGATTCCATTGAGTTCCAATGCATCCGCATTCAGCTACAGAACGTCTATATGTAGTTATCTGTTAGCTACATCCCTCCAACATCAGAGTTTTTCGTATACATTGAGCATGCCTCTCTGATCAAAACTGTTAACTTATTGACTAGAGCTTCTGACTCAATAAATGTTTTGGGTGATTTTAACTTACCTCACTTATCGTGAAAGATATCTGATGGAAAAATTATTCAAAATCCATCCAAACTGGGTTACAATGACTTTTTAGGGTTAATTTCCGATCTTTGCCTTGATCAAATACATGTTACCCCTAACAATTGTTTAAGGTCGTCTCAGAGTTACCCGTGGCTTGGAAATTGATATTAGATGTCGCACTATTACCAGGAACCTCTCCCGTTCCTCTTGTTGGTTGTCTTACAATGGCTTGAGTGGGATGACGCCTTTTCATATGCGGCTATATGAAAATTTGTTTGCAACCGATAGCTGCTGACGACAGCTTAAGCACTTAACTTTGTTCTCCTTTTCTTCGGAAAAGTTAAGCCATATCGCTGATTTTTTTAGCCATGCTACCAAAGAAGTAAGTAAGCTCTCATTTTATAATTATATACGTAAATTCTATGCAAACTTACTAGTTTCCAAATCAACGACTACAAAATAACACTGCGCCAAAATCATACAAATATTATGGCGCCAGGCGGTGCTATTGCGCTGGAGTTTTGAGCTAGTGTCACAAATGGCGCCGTTGGTAATGCGCCAGAGCCAGAAAAATTTTGTTATTACCCATGCCCAGTAGCGCTTAATTGAAAACTATAGTTTCGTAATGGTTGCTTGAAAACAAGGGTTCATGTACATCTACGCTTACGCCGTTAAAGTCCTGCATGACGAATTCTCCGACTGGGACGTTGCACGAAAAAAATTAGAGATGTTACTGACATTTAGGTTTGAACGACAGCAGCACTGACTTGATAGAGAAAAAGTAAGCTGGCTGCTTGACTAATTTGTATGACATACTAAGTTGAGTTGGTGAAACTGGCCCATGCTTGAATACCTGAGCAGGAAACCCGCCCTCTGCTTGCTGTTTTTCCAACGGCATAGAGCAAATCTATAAATATCTAGCATGCTTTTAAATTATTAAATTCTAGTTCAGTAAAATTTAGGTAAGAAATAAAAGTTCACAAAATAAGATAGCAGTACCTACTGTGGTAATTTACAATAAATCAGTAGCAATACATCGTAAACAATGTACCATTAGGAGAGATAGGATTTAATGGAAGTTGCCTTTTTTTGGTAACAGATATGGTGATGCCAGCTATACACATTTTTGTTCACCTTTTTCAAAATGATTTCCTTTTTTTGCCTCTTCCTAAATCAATGCATTCTTTCTTTTTTGAATAATTATTTCCTTTTCCAAATTTTTAAAAGTAATAGGTAAGTAAATTGAAAATAAATAATGAAAATGCTACCCCAACATTTTGAGATGCATCTTCTAGTGCAATGTTCCACACCTATAGAGAGTAAGGTTTTTGAGTTAAAAGCTCGACTGAAATTAAAGTTAAAACCAAAAGTACAATGAAGCTAGTCATTTGTTTTTTATCGTTTTCTTTATAAGTCCAAAAATGAAAGCCTTTATGAAAATAAAATCGACTTATCTTATTTTATTGTTTGTTTGGTGCCTTTTAGTTGCCTGAATTGGACTACTGTATTAAGTCCTAAGTGTCCTTTGATGAATGGAATGTGGTGGAAAGATATTATAACCACTCCGTTTTCACATGCTAAGTTGATACCTTCAATATTTCGGGTGGGTCTGTGGTGTCCATTTTATACCAGCATTATTGGATCTTCCTTCCGGGGCACAAAATTTCCAGAAGCACCACCTTTGACACCTTAGTTGGCAAGATAGAGAATCTATAGATTATAAAGATAAGCAAGTGAAACATTTTGCTTTTGAAATTCTTGCTCAAGCAAGCCAAAAAACCTCTCTCACATTTTCTTCATTTAAACCTTTAGCTCTATCAAACGAAGTTGAACTAGGAGAATGGATGCGTAATTGGGCTTTTTGGCGTTTAGAGAAACCGTTTAGCCAGTCTTTACCAGCGGAACTGTCCATAATTGAAAACTGATTTTTATACCCAGCGTGTAGTAGTACAGAGGGTATTATAGTTTTGTGTAATATGGTTTGTAAAGATACAAAATAAAGGAGATAGATCAAAGTTCTTAGAATGAACAGAGATATCCATTAAGATATGTCCGTCCGACCGCCGGTGGACACGATAACTTGACTAAAAATATTTGAACGAAATTTGGCGGACAGATTGCTTTCTGGCCAAGGTGGGTTGCTATTTAAAATGAGCGAAATCGAGCCATAGTCACTCCTCGCTACCGAAAATTGTGAAAAATGTTTAAAATGAGATAGTTGAAAAGTAAAAGCAGCTCCAATAATGAAATTTGATAGACTTATTTAGTTGATCGTAATATTAACGATTTTTTCAAATATTTGGAAATTTTGGATATAAGTGAACAAATTTTCAAACTTCGACTGGTAACTACAGAACCCTTTCTGCTAGAATAACGAAATTTGGTAGGAGGTATACTATGGTTGTGGATATAATTTGGTAATTACATAAATTTTCTTATTCATTACACAATTTTTGGAAAATTTTGGAAAGTGGGCGCCCACTTATGGTCAAGCAATTTTCAAACTCGACTGTTAATAACTTCATACGTTCAGAGTTATGACGAATTGTAATTATATACACCATGTGGGAGCGGTACCGCCTAATTTTCTCAAATTATTTAAAGCCTATGCTGTAACCAGTGAGTCCGAAAATCTATTGTGAAAATTTCATAAATATCGGTTGAGTACTTTGGACCCTTATAAAAGATTAAAGTTTCATAAAGCATGGAAGCGTGGTACCGCCCACTTTCCAAAATTTATTTTTATTTTATTTTATAAAAGCTTACATAAAGATCAGTTCAGTACTTTGGACGCCAGACAAATATTCATTTTTATTTATAACATTCCCCACATGGTAATAAAAAAGTTTAAAACCTTTACAGGGCATACCTCCACAACAATTTACCACGACCGCTTTTACACAGCTGGGTATTTAGTGTTCGATTCCACCCGAACTTAGACTTCCTGAACATAAAAATGTAATATTATTTGCTTAAATTCACCAAAAGCGGCAATGTATATTTGTTTGAAATGATTGTCAAAATGTATTTGATGAAAAGAAAAATTGTATTCTCAGTCAAGAATTTGATACAGAGCGGATTTCCACAATACTTTAATATATTGCGAGATAACATTATCTACTCAACTTTGCACGGACTAATGCAGGTCATCCTATAGTCAAAATCGTACATCAAATTTAATACTTTTACAATTTTTAGTAATAACAAATTTTATATCAAGCTGTCAATTGTAGTTTATACGCTTTTAGTTTAGTTGTTATGTTTTTATCAGAGATATAACTATTATAAGAAATATTCATTAAAGTCTTAAAATAATTATTTCATTTCAATAAATATTTTTTTGAGTCTTGAAAAATTAATACTTTGCAATATAAAAAACAAAAATGTATCATAATAATTATTGAAAGACTTTTAAAATTTTGAAAATGAAATAATAATTATCCGAAAATTTTTTTTTTAATTCTTCAAAGGCTTTTACTCTGTAATTTATATTACAAAAATCTCCCAGTAATAATCATTTGTAAGATATATTTTTTTAAGTCTTCAAAGTTGTTCAATGTTAGACGGAAATTTGAAAAGCTTTTTATATAATTAGAATTTCAATGATGTGTTTCAGTAAAACTCAATGGGCATATCAGGGTCTAATGTAGAAACGTATTCCTCCTCAAGTTAAGGTATTCAAAGGACGAGAAAGGAAACTAATCAATTGGCAGGTATTTGTGAATGCTTCAAATGGCGCGTCAGTGCACTGGCCAGAGGATGGGACACATGCTAATGAAATTGCATACTTACACACCATAAGAAGACATCGCGTAGCTGTTCTGAGCGCGGCACTCGACGAAAAAACTGGATAATACCTGGAGATAATAGTTTAGAGCAAAGCTCATACATTTTAGGGTCCTGCGCCGTTGCCATTATCGTACAGTCGTATTCGTAAAAACCGTGACATATCAAAGCACGCCAGTCATCCTTTGTTACCGATGTTGTTGTTGTTGTGCTAACGACAAAAACACTCCCCGAAGGTTTTGGGGAGTGCTGTCGAATTAACAGTCCTTGGCCGGATTTCAACCCGGTACGCTCCGGTCCTCCCTTCAGGTACCCCCTCACTTTTCTGTCGATAGGAGGATAGCTTGACCTCAATTTGTGTGTTCTAAAATCGGCCAGGCGGTTAAGCGCCAAGAAAACCCACTACCACGATTTTTGAAATGTAGTATAGTTCAGATATAGAATATTTTACTCTCAATACTAATATTCATGTTAAGTTTGGCGAAATATTGACACCGTATGTAATAGACGCACTTTCTTTTAAACTCACCTTCACGAAGGCGAACCTGAGCCATATTCTCTTTTAAACTTCAGCTTAATTAGACTTTATTACCAATGTTATTGTAAATTCCTTGTATAACTTGCTTATTTTACGACAAAAATATTAAAAGCATTTTTTCTAAGACTTAAAAAAATAAAAATTGTCCATTATTATTATCGAAAGATTTTTTTTAAAAGTCTCAAAGGAAAAGTCTTTGAAGACTCAAAAAAATAAAAATTGTTCATAGTTATTATGTTGAAATTTTTTGTTGGATTTTTTGGGCAGAAGAGTGGAACACGTATTGTACGTTGGATACCTTATTCAGAGTAAGAAACTTATATATATTATATGAATACAAAGTATAGAGTAATTGCAAAAATGAAAGCAAAACGTATGACAAAGTATACGAAGAATGAATAACAGAGTTGCCATATAAATTTTAAATTCAACACTCCTCCTCAAATCTGGTATTCATTCCAAAATTTTATATAATTCAACATTTGAAAAAACTTTTGTATGCTATTTCAAACCAAACAAATTTACAAACTTGTTATTTAGTTGTTTACTTAAATTTTTAGTCAATATATCGGCGATATTTTCGTTGCTGGAACAGTATTTTAACCCAATCAAATTTTTTTCGTATACATTTCTTACGTGGTGAAACTTGATATCGATATGCTTACATCTTGAGTGATATACAGGGTTACGAACGAGATTAACTGCGCTCAAATTGTAACTATTTAGTACGATCCCTTTAGGATTGTGTAAACAGATTTCTTCGAAGAATTGCTTCAAAAATACTGCATCTTTCGCTGCTGTCGACAAAGCCACGTAATCTGCTTCTGTACTGCTTAGCGAAACACTCGATTGTTTCTTGGACTCCCACGATACTGCATTTCCTGCTAACAGAAATGTGTACCTCGTAAACGATTTCCTCTCTGCTGCATCTCCTCCCCAATCAGCATCGACATAGCACTCAATTGCCCTACCGGTCTTGGAATACCGAAGTGCCATGTCGCTGGTAAAACGCAGATATTTAAGTACTCGCTTAGCAGCTGCAAGATGTTCACTGTGTGGTTCGATGTTATTCTGTGCGAGTTTACTTACGGAGTGTATTGGCGACTAAGCTTCCAGCTAAATCAAAACTCATCGAATTGAATAACTTGATTGGAATTGGATTTATTTTAGGCAACGTTAAAAATTTGCTGTTTTCTTTGCGTCTGTAATTTTGCGAGTGAAATCAAATTCAATGTCAAAGCTCTTCGAAACAATCAAATTCAACGTTCGAAGTAACATGTACATAAGATTTTGTACAGAGCAAATATATATACGTATAATATAATAACACGTATCAAAAAATATTGTATGTAATCTTAACAAAAGGAAACATTGATAGCGTTATTTGTTAACATAAACGATTTGCACACATATTTTGGTGGTTGTGCCTATGTAGTTGTTGCATGCTGAGCAACGTGAGAGAATTCGAACATTGCATTCCGCTCGCGAAACTAATTAAAATACATAAATAATAAGTGAAGTGCGCATGAATACAAGAAGATGTGTTACAAGTTGAGCGCGTTGAGAAGATTCGAACAACTAAATAAGAAATTTGAGAATATATGAAATTGACATTAGATAGACACAAAGTTGCATTTGTACATCAAGAACTTACTAATTAGGGTGATCCCTTTTATAATAATGTATACTTTATATCGTCGTTTACAATAACATTCCACCTCCAGGTGAATCATTAGGTGATTCACAAATATCCAAAGCGGCTAGCTTGCGGGCTGGTCGTCGTAGTACTCCCTGACTGGTTTGCACCAGCGCGGTTCTTATTTGGCCGTCTTTAGCTGCGATGACTTCTTTTGTTATTCCTTTCATCCACTGACTACGGGGTAAACTAGGATAAAATGACAACTTGATCAGGTTTCAAAGGCTCCACTTTCTCCCTCCATTTTGGGCGACGTAACAGTGATGGCAAATTTTCTGTGACCCATTTCTTCCATAACTGATCTTTTAAGGCTTGTGATATTCTATATTGCTTACGTAGACACATATTTTGTTTTTCGATGTTTGGCGTTTGTGTCGAGTTGAGGCATTCCAGTAGGAAATGGTTTGGCGTTAGTGGCTCTGGGTCAGTTGGAGAAACCGGAACATCTGTTAATGGGCGACTATTAATTATGCACTCAGCTTCAATGAGTGTACTTCTGGAGGTTTCCAAACGCGGCGCTTCTTCTTTTAGTACATGATAAAGCAGACGTTTTACACACTGTACTAGTCTTTCCCAGCATCCACCGGCTGATGGGTTGGCCGGGCAATTGAAAACCCATTCAATCCCCTGTCAAAGAGACTTGTTTCTGATTTTAAAATTTTCTGGGCACCTACGATAGTGGTCCCCTGCGCATTCGGACCGGCGTGGCTCTTCTGTTGACAAAATTTCTTAGACAAAGCAAAAATGCGTCCGTGGACAAATCTTCCGCCACCTCCAGATGTATGGCACGCACGGTGAGCCACGTAAATAAGGCGACCCACCGCTTTTCCCGTCGCCGCCCAATTACGATTTGAAATTGACCGCAATAGTCGACCCCTGTGTAACTAAACGGACGAGTATATGGCGTCAAACGATCGACTGGCAATTGTCCCATCAGAGGTGTATTAGGCGACGTTGATTTTACATGTGGAAGACGACCTTTTCACGGACTTTAATACAGAGCGGATATGCGGCATCCAGTATTGTTGTCTGACTTCGTTAATTGTCAAGTTGTCGTATTGATGATGAAACTTTTGGTGCGACTACCAAGCTCGTGAAATAGTGCTTTTGCGGCAATATGACTGGACGACGTGCTGATATTGGCAGGTAACATGCTGCATCTATTCGCCCGTTGACTTTTATTAACCCATCATCTTCCAGAAATGGAGTTAGTGCGTATATGTTGCTCGACTTGGATACTTTCTGACTTGTTTGCAATTCGCTAAGTTCGGCGGCGAATTCTCCCTCCTGTATGTAACGACATATAGTTATTTCTGCTTCGGTAATTTCAAGTGGTTTCAGTTTTTCGGTACGACGATTCAAATTTTTGGCATTGTGTATAAACCTGCTAACCCAACCCACGACTCTTATTACCTTGAAAAGGGAAGAAAAATTAGTCATATTCAAGATATACTCATCTTTTGGCATTGTGAGGAGTAGGATGTTCTTTTTCTCTTCTGTGGCGCAATCATTGGAAGTAAAATCAGCTGGTTCTGCCGGCCATTCTTCTTCGTTGAGTCGCAAAAAGTCTGGCCCCTTTATCCATCTACAATTCTCACTCAAAGTAGAAAAAGTTTAAAACCTTTACAGGGCATAGCTCCACAACAATTTACCACGACCGCTTTTACACAGCTGGGTATTTAGTGTTCGGTTCCACCCAAACTTAGACTTCCTTACTTGTTTAATTCACAATTCTTTAAAACTCTTATGCTGGAATAATTAAGTTTAAAAAAGGGCCACGAAAAGTGTGAATGAGATCTTTGCCCGCCAATATCCAGAGTAACATATAACTTTTTCAATAAAATCCGTTCGTTCCGGTTCGTTTTCAGGAAATACATATCTCACTTTAACCCTTCTGAAGCTCCACACAAGGATAGATTTGACCCAAATCAACAAAAGATTTTGTGCATTTGTTGGTGTAGACGGGTACTGCAATTATGAAAAATGTTTGTGGCACATTAGGATTAATTTATATAATTTTTCAAAAAACGGGCACGAGCAACAAATCCCGCCTATTAACAAAATATGTAGATGACATTTTTGCTATAGTTAAAACGTCAGAGATAAAAACACTTTAAACTTGTTATATGGATACCACAATACGAAAAATTTGAAGTAGAGGTGGAAGTAGATGGACAGCTACCCCAGCTGGACACCCCAATTGTAAAGAAAAACAACAAATTGCTTATATATTGGTACAAGCACCACCAGCATCGAGAAACTTATCAACTACAACTCAAAACATGATCCAAAAATTATTGAAATGATTGAAAAATACAAAATAGCATTCACATACAACAACAGGCTTAAACAAGTCTTCAACAATATGAAAGACAAGATTCCAAACATGGAGAAATCTTACGCTTATCGTATTTTGTTTTTGCAGCAGCAACAACAGATAGTGCAAATCACACAATGTCCAGTGAGAGAGTCAGAGTCCAGCAATTATCTCGCTACGAACGAGTTTGAGTACAACAACCAATATGTGGGATGATATATGTGTTATTTTTTGTCTTGTTGTTCATAATGCTATGTATGATTGTTGTTGTAAATTTTTTTTTACATATACGGTTCTTGAAAATTTGTTTATACTTGCTTAATTTTATTTGTTTATTTTTTTAACTACTTCCAAATTATATTTTTTCGAGCATTAGATCAGTCGATAAGGCATTTGTAAATATATGTATATACTTAGGTCTACAATGTAATGAATACTAGAGAACGCCCAGTGGTTGAAATTCAACCACTAAACTTTATTTTATTTTCATTATTTGCTGTACTTTCATCTGCCTTTTTCCCTTCCTTTCTCTGTCGTTCCTTTCCTCTAACATATTTTCGTTTTCCTTGATTTCTTCTATTACTCTCTGCAGTCTCTATTTTGAATTTATTTTATTCTTCCCTTTCCGTGCCCTTCCTTTCTAACATATTTTCGTTTTCCTTGATGTCTTCTATTACTCTCTGCAGTCTCTATTTTGAATTTATTTTATTCTTCCCTTTCCTTCCCTTCCATTCCCCTCCTTTCCTTTCCTTTACTTTTCTTTACTTTCCTTTCCTTACCTTTACTGTCTTGCCCTTCACTTTATTTTAATAAACTTTGTTTTATTTTTTTTTAATCTTATTTAATTTATTTTATTTTACTTTATTTCAATTTACACAAACCCAACCACAAATACAAATCAAGCTTCGGTGTTTAATACTCTTTATGAGTAATCATTTATTTTGTTTTTGTAAACCCTGTTTTTAGGTAGCAGCAATGAAGTTTACATATTTGATCATATTTGAAACTGCTTGTTTATGTCTCCGACAAAGCAACTTTTCGTGCTCTCAGGAGAGCCGCTGACACTGGGCCGCTGCCCAGTGATCAATGCAATAAAAACAACTAAAGCAAAAATGCACGACACGTTTACTCACACAAAAGTTGCGCTGTAGTGCGAATGCTTGTTATTCATTGGTCCACTACCAACTCTTCGCATTTACAATGAGAGCCGATCACACGAGTAATACAAAATCGTGCATAACATATTTACTCACACAACAGCGGCTCTATAGTGTGAATAAGTGCATGTGTAGTGGTGTGACTTTTATGTTAAATTTTTTATATTAAAATGAATTAAAAATTTTTTTTTTATTTACGGATAAAAGTCCAATCGAAATTTCCTATCTATACATATATAATTCGTATACCTTAGAATTATAGTTTAGCAGAAAACGGTTCCACTTTTTTTCATCTTGTCTATTTATATATAAGATATTTCTGTCTATTTTTCATGTTTGTGTTTAACCGTCTTGAGAATGACTTTATATTGAAATCGAAATATCGACCCAATAACAACACCGAATTTTATTCAAATTAAGGCCTTGAGCTCATACACACACGTTAATATTTTTTAAAACACAATTTTTCCTAATGAATTGAAAAAACCCGTTGCGTAAGAATGATCTCTGATCTCGCTATGCAGTTTCTCCTCCAACGATGCCATTTTGACCTTAGTAACTCCAATAATTTTGTTGGAAAGGCGAAGCAGTTTGTAATATATTCTTAAATTCAAAACATTACAATACAACCCTCTAACATATGCATAAATTCTTTCCTATTTTTCTCATTCTTCTTTTCATACCTTTTTAAGCGTTCAACGAATATGCATAAAAGTCAGTCATGTTTTAGCATTTTAAATATTGGAAACTTGAGGTTATGGGCCCAGCGCTTGGGTGAAAAACGCGACTAAGTGATCGGTTAAGTAAAAATGTTCCGTGAAAACAAATAAAGACAATTATAAAACGCTGTAATGGCTAGTGTTGTGCGTATAGAGATAGCTGAATCGAAATTGCCGGAAAGGAAAACCGCAGATCAAAAGTCATCAGCGGATATAATGCTTGCAATTTCACCATCAGAGCTAGGGCTCATTTCAGAGTGTAGCATTTCGTGAAAGCGCGACGAGTACGAATCACGTAAATCAAAAGAAGATAAAAGTAACGATACTGTGCTTTGTGCAAAGAAAAAGCCAAGTCAATCAAAGCTGAATTCTGAAAATAAAAATTTGTACAGTTTTTCGCTCTAAAAACCTTCTCCATAAAGTGGTTTTGGCCACTATATTTTGTCTTTGAAGAAGTGGTTTAAAAAATTTAGCAAGCTTAAAAAAATTTGTGTTCTTTGAAAGTTCTGAAGACCGTTTTGTGTTGAGTGAATCGAGTATCTATTTTCATTATTATATGATCAATAAATGTATACAAGAAAGAAATCTTGATATAAACATCTAAGTTATATGCTTGCAGATTTTGACTAGATTTGTATCGGCTCTTTTTGATTTCAATATCCATGTCGGTTGAACAAATTTTCAAAGTAATGTTCGTCGGAATGAATTAGTCGTAACTTCGCCACTAAGTCATTTGCGAAATCCACTACAAGCGCACTAGGGACTTCTAGTTTTGTGCTAACAAAAATACTAAAAGACTACGTTTATTATTTAAAACGAAAATAGTTTTTAATGTTGACCTAAGAATTTTATAATACAAGCAATAGAGAAAAGGTTGAAATTTTATAAATTTTGCGTCTTTCGCATAACAATCTGATACCAAAAATTTATCAATAAATGCCCATGATTGTTACTATTTTTTGACACTTCACACTGTTACTTTATTAGAAATAATAAAATTTAATAGGTCACAAAACTGCATATTCAAATTTTGTATAAAAATTCGTGTTAAAAAGGGTGGAAGATTAATTTTGCTTGGTTTATACAAAGTAAATTTATTCTTGCATGTTTTTTATTACATAATGGAATATACTTTTATAACAAACGTGTAAAAAATTCTTGTCGCTATTTATTTTTCCGCCATTGTGTGCTCTAATTAAATTAATGAGCCTACCTACTCTAGTATTTTTAGACCGCCTGACTTCTGATTTTTATAGAAGTGAGCGATAAGGTCAAGGTAGGTCCCACCAATTTGTAGGGAAAATTCAAATCGGCACACCACAAATTGGAAGAGAAGCTTGGCGCAAAAATCTCTTAGGAGGTTTATGATGATATACCTGTTGTATATCGCGCCATAGAGAGAGAGAGCGATAAGGAGCAGAGTTTTAGCTCAGCAATTTTCGACCGCGAAAATTACGGTATAATTTCGATCTGTTATTTTATTACTACCAAAACGAATGTGTACTCATACCTCGAAACCAGCTTTATCGTCTTAAAAGCCTAGGGAATTTTGTAGAAGGTCTGAAAAGAACAGTATATGTATATAGGCTTAATATTTAAAAGCCTAATCCAGTTACCGATGGTTTCATATATTCCTAAAAGTGTACCATGAGCTGGTCTAAAATGAAAAAATTATACATCAGATTGGTTTGCCAAACTCCCCGAACGTATTTCTACTGTGGAAGGCTTCTCAGAAAAAATTCATCTCCGGAGTTCGGAGTCGGGAAAAAACTGTGGGCCCCGCCAATTTGTTGGAAAAAATTCAAAATCGGCACACCACAAATTGGAAGGGAATCTCGGCGCAAAGATCTTTTAGGAGGTTTATGATGATATACCTTTTGTATATCGCGCCATAACTTTATTGATATAAATCAAAGGCATAAAATTCTATTATATTATTAAATCAAAAGTAAAAATTGTATTTCATTGACGAAAAGGGGTATCCAATTTGTTTTGACTTTTACATATTTCAAATTTTTAAAAATTATCAAAAAAGACTTTTTTTGCGAAATATTTAAAACTTGTTGTTTCAACGGAAACCCATGCAAAATGTTTGTCTTAAAAATTAGTAAATAAATTTTAAATATCTTTCCAGAGGCGGAAAACTGGCTATTGCAGCAATCCAGGCCATTCAAAGGGCGAGCATTTACAAGGGAATTTACCGACTCGGTGTGGATGCCGCTAAAAGGACTTGGGTGCACCACTATATAAATCTATTGCATTATATGTTGCGGTATCTCATCATAGTACTACATGAGTTTATAATTTAGACGTCGGGGAGACGGAGCCAGAAGTTGAGGATATTATTTTGGCTCTATACTACGATGCCAGTCGCTGTTGCATGAGAATCGAAGGTAGGACTGTTATAGCTGTGTTCGTAAATGCAACATGCAGAACGTTCAGAAGTGCCAATATTGCAGCACTGCAATAATCAAGCGTTCAAAAAGACAACACTTCTATCAGCTGTCACTCATAATTTCTATCGAAAAATTGTTTACTGCATTTAACTACGATGTCTGACGAAAAGTAAGTGCAAAACTGTTTTATTTTAATTTTTGTATTGAAATTTAGTTAAACTATGTTAATAATAATTGTATATATTATTATTTTTAAATTTTTAGTGAAAATCTCAGTAATGCGGAGACACAGTTATTGCTGAGAGTACGGTTGAATATGGAGGACAAGTTTAAAACGGGTAGAAGGAAAAAAAATTTATTGTGGAAGAAAGTTGTGACCGAAGTTAACAATGTAAATCCACATATAATACTGGACAGTCCTCGGGAAGCGACTTTATTGTTTTAATAAATGACTTATTTTTAGGTATTTTTCTTTTTAAAGACAAACATTTGTACCTAAACATTTTTCTTTTTGACTAATAGCCTTCTTTTTCTTAAATTTAAAGAAAATTTATAATTTCTTTGCTCAAATTTCGTCTAGTGTTAGATTCAGCAAAATTTTCATTTTAGTATTATACGCGTTCAAAAATGCAAACAAACGTATCTGCAAATTGTCAAAAATTGTATAAGAAGTATCAAACGTCAAACTTGAAGTGTTGCCACCGTTGCTTATGCTGCAAGTCATGTTGCATTTACGAACACAGCCATGCATATAGCAGAAAAAGTATATGTAGAAGCTTAAGCCGGGCTTTTATTAGCTCGAAATGACTGACATTATAAACTGCCTCAAGTGACATGATTATGATTCCCTCTCAAAAACGCTTTCATTAATTTAAATAGTTTTTTTTTAATTTTTAATTGAAAACATTTTTTTTATATATTTTCACACAGAAACATAAACATTTTAGAGATGAACGTAATGTAGCCGACCAAAAAATTTTGATGCTATAGAAATTAATAATAAAGAATAATAAAAATATTTTTTGCATTTTAGTGTGGTTTGTTTTAACTAAACTACCTATAAACAAAAAGTAAAAACATACGCAAATTATAACATGAAAGTTTTCATGAAAAAAAACACAACTATGTGAAAAAATCAGCTGATTTCTTTAATTGCAAATTCTTACTTGCCGAAATTTATGCAGTAAGAATTTGCAACTTCTCTCGGAATTAAGTGCCATTTTCCAATTTCCTCAATTTCCTCTCAGTTGTAATTTTTTTAGACATCACAATTTGTAACAGTTATTTTCACCACCAATGGACCTTATATAATATATTTGGTTTTACTTTGCAAAACTGCAGGTTACCGATGGGAAAAACGACTCGTATGAGCATTATGAATCTTATGTTTATGCGTTTTGTATCTTTTCTCATTTGGAGCCTAATATATTTTTTTCTAGCTCGAGGCAACACTGCGAACAACTCTGAGGCGAGTTTCGTTTTCACACGATTGTATAAGAAATGTCCATTAGTTCGATTTTCTTCTACTACTTCCTCTAATGCGAGGTGTGTTCAAAACGTATCGCGAATTTTGAATTTTCGCTGGTTACGTATATTCGAATTTCGAATTTTTTGTGGCGTTATGTTGGTACTCATGTCTCTCACTTATGCCGACAAGCTCGGCCATTTTGAATGTTCAGTTAATTGTTGACAGCTGCTTTGCTTGCACGTGTTTTGGATCGTCTTCGATTTTTACCTATTCAAAAAAATGGATCAAAGAACCTGTATCAAATTTTGTGTGAAAAACGAAAGTAAGTGCGCGGATGCGTTCCGAATGTTGACTGTGGCATACGGAGAAGCTACCTTGGACCGAAGCAACGTTTATCGGTGGTACAAAATGTTCTCAGAAGGCCGAGAAGATGTGCAAAGAATAACAAAAATTGGCTTTTGCACCACTATAACGCCCCTGCTCACGCATCGTTGCTTGTGCGCGACTTTTTGGCCAAAAACAACACACTAATGATGCCGCAGCCACCGTATTCACCAGATCTGGCCCCCTGTGACCTTTTCTTGTTCCCTAAACTGAAGAGGCCCATGAAAGGACGACGTTACGCTTCTCTTGACGAGATAAAGACGGCATCGAAGGAGGAGCTGAACGAGATACAAAAAAAATGATTTTTTGAAGTGCTTCGAAGATTGGAAAAACCGTTGGCACAAGTGTATAATATCTCGTGGGTATTACTTTGAAGGGGACAAAATAGATATTCATGAATAAATAAATAATTTTTGAAAAAACACAAAATTCGCGATACTTTTTGAACACACCTCGTACTACGACTTTTACAACACTTCTTTGAATTTATATATAAGTAGGTATATTATAAAATAAATCGGTTTGTTTGCTCAACATAAACTCGACTTCAGTGCATTGATATTCCGTTTTTTGTAGTTCCGGCCAAATAATGGTGTTTTTTGTTTTCGTACTATTGCAACAGTTTGAGAATTGAATTTCGTGGTTGAGAGAATATCTTCTTTTCAAATCTTTAGTATTTCCTCAACCTTGTTCCGATCATTTTTTTACTCCTACTAGTGGAAGGTAGTGGATGAAGGTACTCCGAGAGAGTGGAATGAAGGAACTCGCGTTCAGAGTGGTTTTAAAGTAAAAACAGCAACTAAAAACTTATATTTAAACTGATTTTTACATTCTGTAGGAAATGATAAGGTTTTATAACTGTTTTATATTCAATAATTTGGGTGTTTTATGTCTTCATGTTTAATATTGCAGTATTTAAATTTGATTGTTTACTATTGCAAACAACGCTCCCTGTGTGGTTTGTGTGTGTGTGCAGATTCGAAGAAAGTTGCGCTACTAGTAGACATACACCATGGTTGCGATGAATATCATTTGAGGTAAAGCGTACTATGTTTTATATTGTGGCGATTATTCTCAAGTATGTACCATCCCCAACTCAATAACACTCCCACCACTGGTTAAACACAACAGATATAACGTTGGCTACGCTTATGCATGCAAGCGTATACCAAGCAAGAAGAAGAGTGATGGCGCGAGTTTTCACTACTGTGAAGTTACTAAACTCTTTAATTTGTATTGCGTTTATTACTAGTAAATAAAACCAGCTATTAGTTACAATATCTGTGCGTGTGTTTATTTGACTTTATAATGATCGAACCCAGGATTGATAATCAAGAGATCATCGAGTTCGTCACAATTGGTGTCAGAAGCGGTATTGTTTAATAAATACCAGTGATTTCGAAGATAACAAGGACATGGCGAAGCTGAATGAACTAAAGATTCAGCAACTCAAAATTGAGTTGGAACAACGCTGACTAAACACTACAGGCAATACATCAGAGGAATCAACGTTGATGATCAAGTCCTTCATCTTGTTGAGGAGGCACCGACAAAAATGGAAGAAAAAAGGAGTCTCCGAATCCAGTAACCGTGGACACAAACATGATATTGGCTGTATTAGCTCAGATGTCGACTAAAATGGAAGAACAGAAAACTTGCATGGCATCTCAGTTGGAAGAGCAGAAAACATGTATGGCATCTCAACTAGAACAGGTATCATCCCAGATCTCTGCGCAAATGGATGAACAGAAGGCATATATCTCTTCGCAGTTGGAAGCACAAGCGGCGAGGGTGTCATCGAAACTAGAAGTGCAATATGCAAAAATTGCACAATTTCAAGATAAAATAGAGGCTGAGGTGGAAGCTTTGAAAGGCCGTATCCAGGACCTGCAACTGAACCGTCCAGCTGCCTCAGCAAATACTTCCCAGGTAAAATCACCTTCCTTTGATGGTTCTGTTCCATTTCAGGTATTTAAGCTGCAGTTTGAGAAGACGGCAGCGGTGAACAAATTGGGCACTGAACACAAAGTTGCTGCACTGTTCATGGCAATGAAGTTACAATATCTGTGCGTGTGTTTAGTGATCGAACCCAGGATTTATAATCAAGGAATCAACGAATTCGTCGAAATATTTATTTCTTATTCCTTTGACACCACTAAATACACAAATGTCTCACCCAGCCCTCGATGGCTCTGAAAGCAATTTAGGAGCCCAATATTGGCCTATCGTTGGAAATATATATATATATATCTTATAGCTATATATATGAATAAATGAAATGTCTTTCGTATAACCGCGATGGATGTCTAAACGTAGAAAAGGATTTCCATTATATTAAAAGTACTTCCTTGGGCCTTCTCTGTGGAAGGTTTTCCGATAAAAAAATATTCACACTTTTAGTTGTTGCTACTGAAAAAGTAATACAGGTGAGAGGTCACGATTTCGCAATTTTGTTGAGTTTTCGTACATTGTATGCCACAAAACTACTACACAGCTTAACAGATTGGGGCATACTTGGAACATGTGTTCTTGCTTTGGGGAACTTTTCTATCAAAATTTTACTCGATAGATGGCGCTGGAGTAAGTCCAAGTCATTGACCGAAACGTGGACGAGGTGTGGCCCTAGAAGATGTTTCTACGATATGGGTATCAAATTTAAAGTGTTGACTAGGGTATTAGCAAGCACATGTTTCTAGGATAGGGACGGGGATAGGGTAAGATGAATAAGCGATGAACGATATGAAAATGGAGAAGCAGATGAAGAGAAAGAAAAGGAAGATGGGCAGGTAGAAGAATATGGATATAGTATGAGAAGGGAGAGTCGATTAAAATTTTTGGCAGAAAAACGTCTACCGGGTCTGCTAGTACCAATCTAAAAATTACTCATAATTTTCCTATTTTTTTGTGTTTGCTATGTTCAGGAAAAGGTTATAATTGAAGAAATCAAGTAAGGAAGTCTAAGTTCGGTGGAACCGAACATTAAATACCCAGATGTGTAAAAGCGGTCGTGTTAAATTGTTGTGGAGTTATGACCTATAGAGGTTTTAAACTTTTTCTACTACCATGTGGGCAATCTTATAAATAAAAATGAATATGTGTCTGAGGTCCAAAGTACTACACTGATATTTATGAAATTCTCATAGTAGATTTCCAGGTTAACTGACTACAGAATAGGCTATATAAAATAATAAATAGGCTAAATAAAAGTGGGCGGTGCCACGCCCCCCTGCTATGTTACTATTCATCTAACTCTGAACTTATTTGGCCTACTTAATCATATTTGGATATATGCGTTCATTAGTCTGTATTGGCACAACTTAAGAAAAGTGGGAAGAGGATATTTATGATAGTTTTATAGTGGGCTCAACGGCAAAGGGTGATGCTATATAAAGTTGGGATTAATTTGATTCCAGATATTGATATTTTATATAAACGTGCGGTGCTGAACGCTCATACATACATATGTGGGCAATGCCACGCTAATTTCCCAAAATTAAAAAATATATATAAATAAGATCATCAGGTCATTGTAACCACCCAATTCTAGCACTCTTATTGTGTCAGTGAAGGAAATATGGCATGTTCTGTTTACCCACCTCCCTCTTAGAAAACTTCAGTACAAAAGTGGGCGTGGACGTCCGCCGATTTTGCTTATTTACGGTGGATGTACTCTACATTTCAGTAGCAAACCTCGTAATTCTATCTAAATGGTTCTGAAGTTAATAACAGCTGAAATCTGATATTTGGTTCATTCATATGTGGGCGGTAACACGACAATTTTCTAATATTTAAAATAAAATCATAAATAAGATTAACAGGTTATTGTAGCTAAAAAATTCTAGCACTCTATCTCCATTAGTGATGAAGTTATGGCATGTTTCGATTTCTACCTCTCTTTTAGAAAGGTTTTTTGCTTATTTTCCGCCGAATTTGCTTATAACAGCCGAATTTGAAAACTGCTTGACTCAAAAGTTTCCGAAATTTTGCAAAAATCAATTAAAGAATATAAATTTTGATGTAAATGCCAAATTATATCATTCTTCCACTATCAGCCAACAAACAAATAAAAATTAAATGGGGGGACAAGGGTACCAGCCATAGCACCGCGGCCCTCCCAAACAACACACTAGATAAAAATGGGAGCGCACCAGCCATAGTGGCTTCCAAGAAATCAAAGAAATCCTCTCGGACTCTGGAGCGAGCCAAGTACTATTGAGCTCTTTTCCTTCTTAAGAAGATCAGGAGAAACGAGTAAACTGACGAGGTCCACGTGCGAGACGAAGAGGACAGGATATGGTGTGAAGCGGTGGTCTACGAGCGATGGGACTACGAGAACACCCCTGACAATAAGGCAGGAGCTCAGCTACAGCAACAACAACAACGATCAAAACCGAAGCAGTGGACAAAGTGCAACCGAGCACACGAAGTGAACGATCGTGATATCAAGAAGGGCAAGTTCAACCAGCAGTATGAAGGCCCTTTCAGTAGTGATTCAGAAGCGGCGAAGCATACCTATAGCGAGGTGGTCAGGGATCATCTTCAGGTTGCACTGGTCGACGCTGGTGGGGAGCTGGAGCCTTGGAGCTCCATAGAGGGACGGCTATCTGAGATAGTCATCGAGCACCTCATGGGAAACCAAACTCCAGTGCCCGCCTTCAACTACGAGGAGTTTCGCCGACGCTGCAGGGTGATAAAATTCGAGGACGGCTGCTCAAGGGAATTTCTAGAGAGGTTCGTTGCTAAGATCAGCAACGGATTCGATAATCTTTCGCTAAAGATCATCATGGCTTCGGAGACTCCCAGGAGGCCCCGGGCGCCTTTGGCTGCCCAAAACGAAGCTAGATGAGATTAAACTCCTCCCGTGTTTGAGAATTCAGAACCCGAGTGTCCCAATGGATGACTGGGCGCTTCTGAAGATTGAAGAGTAGCAAAATAACAGCCAGCCATCGCTACTGCTGGCGCCAACGAGTCCCTGAGGGCACTCGGCTGAAGTTTAGCGTTAGGACCGCCAGGCTAAAGATTCTTCCAGCGCCAGTAGCGCCAAATTATAATCCAGATTGCTAGCTTGGCAGAGCCAGCTGAGGTTGGTGCTTCGCCATGCTCCGTAAAAGTTGAAGGTGTGCCTCCTCGATCTGATTATTAGGGTGGCGCAGATTAGTCTGCAACATTCAAAGACCACGTCGGACAACCTTCTGGCCCTGGAGGAGGCCATCGATATCTGCCTGGTGCAGGAACCCTGGGTATGCCCTCCAAGATCAGAGGTCTAAATACCAGAAAGTTAAACCTTATCTACACACTTTTAGAAGGTAAACCGAGGGCGTACATCCTTGTTAGGGATACTAATATTGATCAGGATTGAGTCACGAGGCGGACGTAGTCTGACGATCGCCTCGGCGTACATGGCTCATGATCGACCCGCACCTCCTAAGGAAGTAGAGCTGTTGGTGAACGGAAATAACCGCAAAGAAGTAATCTTCGTGGGCTGGGGTACCGATCATCGAATGATTTTCTTTGGTATAAAATAGGATAGGGAGATAAGACAACGGGGTTTATTGACAAGATAATCAGAAATAGGCTATGTAGAAACAGATTATCCATTGAAACACCCCATTGTCTGGACGATCGAGTTATGTCTCTAGAAAAAAGTTTTTGGGTAGCTTATAAAGTTGCCTATCCAATATCCAGGAGCAAAACGACCTTCCCTTCGTGGTGGGATGTAAAGCTAGGCGACCTAAAGTCAAATCTCAGGAGGGTCTCCAATTATTGCTACTCAACTAAGAACTTTCAGGAGTACAAGATCTGCTTGAAGGAGTATAAAAAGCTGTCAGAATCGCAATGACGAAATTCTGATAGGAACACTGCGAGTCGAGTAAGTCCACGAAGGACTCAGCAAGGCTTGGTAAGATCTTTGCCAGTAATCACTCAAACCAGACCTTCGTGAAACGCGCTGATGGGGAATGGGCAGGATCATCAGCGGAAACCCTTGACATCCGAATAGAAGCCCACTTTGCGGACGCCCCCGGAGAAGCGGAGCAAAGAAGAGAGGTGGTACAGTAGGGGGCACCTAACACTTTGATAAACAAAATCTGAGCAGAAGACAAAATGCGGACCCCATTTTGAACCTACTTTCAATCGACTTACATATATTGTGTACATCGGAACAAAGTGCACTGATACTCATGGAGTCTGGGTGTTTGAAAGATACATAGTAGTATAGTAGAGCATTCTTAACAATATGTCTGCACAGGTCACTGGACGATAGGCACGCACGCGGATAAGATGGGCATTCCGCACCATGATCACTGCAGAAGTTGTAAGGACATAGCTACCAAAGAGACAGTTGAGCATTTTCTTTGTAAATGCCCAGCCCACAATGTGTCTAAAATCCTTTGGAAACACCTTTCTATTTTCTATGGGTGTATTTACCACAACCATAGTATACATACATCCTACCAAATTTCGTTATTCTTAAAAACTTGTTCACTCATATGTGAGCGGTGCCACGCCCCTTTTCCAAAAATTTTGTAAAATCGTCAATAGGACAACCAACTAAATAAATCTACCAAATTTCATAATTGTAGCTGCTTTTATAATTGATTTATCTCATTTTAAACTATTTTCGATATCGAAGAACGGGGCGTGGTTATGGTTCGATTTCGCCCATTATAAATAGCAACCCACCTTGGCCAGAAAACAACCTGTGCGCCAAATTTCGTTCAAATATATTTACTCAAGCTATCGTGTCAACGGACGGACGGGCGGACATGACTTAATGGATTCCTCTGTTCATTCTAAGAACTTTGATATATGGAGCTATCTCCATTATTTTGTAACGTTACAAACCACCGTTATATGACCAAAACTATACCTATGTACTAGTACACGCTGGGATTAAAAATGTGGGAATGGGTGAATATGAATAACAAGTCAAAGCTGCAGAAATGGGTTGAGGTAACCTACTTTGTCATGCTTCATATTGTTTCAAGAATTAACACCAAAATGTGAACCAAAGGTGACGCTAGAATGTGTTTTTAAGTTATGGGCATCAAACAGAAGTTATCTACGTAGCAATAATATTGGACGGTTTTCACTTCATCACCTATATTTCTTTACTACCATAGGTTAAGAAAGATAGCACCGATATAGGATTGAGGTAGATGGAAGGGGAAAAGTTTGTATAGGTAGAAGTCTTTAAGTCCGAATTAAAGGAGAATTATGCTTAACCAAGGCATTTAGGAGCAGATTCGGACTCAACGGAACAAGTTATAAAAAGTCCTATACTCAAAACCATATTATTGAGGGCATTTACATGTAGCAAAGCTATTTCCAGGTTTTATCAAAAACGGTTGTGACAATTTTTCTTAGGTTTTGTGTCAAGAGCCTCTAATTGGCACACCTTACATATAAAAATCCATATAACTTTTTTGTGTTACCTTATCAGTTAAGAACAAATCGACCGATTAATAATTATAGTAATTGACCGATCGAGATTCGAAGAAGTTCAGGAAAATTAAAAAGAATAAGCAAGTGGTGAGGAAGTGGTAAGGAAGGAAAATTTTTCAAATATCGACACCTAATCTTTGCGTTAGGAAGAAGATTCGGCTGGTGAAGAGACTGAGAATGAGGAGGAGGAAGGATTAGAAAGCTTAATAATTTTGAAAATATGCACGAGAAAATTCTTGGGCAAGACAACCTCTGCTAGGACAGCTGGTTAGTAATAACTAGTATAATTATATAATTAGTTTAAGTTATTCAATCCTCTGTTCATATTTTTCCCAGCACTGCCTAGAGGCAGAAATATTTGAGAAATTTTTGTTACTGAAATTAATTATATGTAGTTGAGTAATTTAGGGCCGCTTTCATAAAAGTCAATTTGACAACTAACCGAAAGAAATCAGTGCATTAAAGACCGGTAATCATTAATAGGAGATGGCAAAAACAGTCCTTAGGAATGCTTGAAAGTCCACCATCAGAGCCACCACTCCTTTCAGATTCGGTCAATATTTCAATAAAAACACTTGGATTTGATAGACATATACCAACAACATAGTTAGACTTATAATATATATAATGATTACTTTAACTCAATGTGCTCAGTGAGTGAAATTATGTCCACCGTTTAGACATGGTTGCCATATTGTAATTTTTTGGTTATTAGTATACAGGCAGTGCTTATTTGTAATCCATTTACCCGGAGAAAATTACAAATTCAATTTAGCAATTCCGACTCAACGACGCACCTTCCTATTTTGACTCTGCCTTCGTTTTGATCTGAAATGTTGAATTATAAGGCGGCCATGGCTGGTTGGGAATCTCGTTTTAATATTGGAGTTTTATGAACAGTAAAAATTTACATTTTATAAACACCTAGGTTTTTCAGGATTTTAAGATGCATCTAAACACCTGACCGAAAATAGAGGCCATGAGTACCTAAGAATCTCATTTTAATTATGGAATTTTACAAAAGACAAGTAGAAGTTTGAGTGCGCAAAAAAAAAAAATTTTATTATATAAACGGGGGCGACTATGGGTGTTTTTGAACCTCATTTCTATAATGGAGTAAAAACTTTAATTTTTAACTATTGTTCGCAATAAAATGTGCGAGGTATGTTGAAAACAAATATTGTACGATGCATCTAAATAACCGACCGAAAATAGCGGTCATGAATACCTTTGAATCTCATTTTCATTATAGAATTTTACAAAAAATTTGAAGCTTGACAGCAGCGACTTTGGATGCTTTTGGATCTCATTTTTACAATAGAGTTCTATTAAAAAAATTAGGCTTCTATTGTGTTTTCCCTAAAAATTTTAATTTTGAGTTATTGCTTGCAATAATACGAGAGAGATATGTTGAAAACAAATTTTTATTTTTTTTTAAAGATTTTGGTACAGTTCAGTATAGGGGAGGGCAACTCTCGCTCAAAATCAAATTAGACAGACGCGCCGTGGCCGGTGTTTACTTTAACTCAATATGCTTAATGGGTAAGAGAATGAAAATATTTCTACCTTTTGGAGAGCAAATGAAATATGAGTTGGACGCACCGACGCCACTACTTTAACTCGATATGCCCAATGAGTGAGAAAAGGGAAATATATCACCGTTAGGAGTGTGTCCACATATACATATTTTGATTGTAAATGGGTTTAGCGTTTATTTTGAAGTTCCTCAAATTTCTCTATATGAGCATGACGCCGGTTTCCATTTTGGTATTTTTGTTTTGGATATACAGATCTTTAGATCTGGTTTTTTTGAAACCCATTTAGGGGGGGGAAATTATAACTTCAGTACATGGTTTTCTGGTTTTTTCGTTAACCACACTTTAGAAATTTCATATTGATTTTTATACCATTTCAATAATATTTTGTGATATTATGTATATGCCCTGAACTTATTATTTCTTATGGGTGTGCGTATAAGTTTACCTTAAGTCCTGTATCAATCATAAAAAACTAAATTCTTTAAAAAATGCATATAACTATGTAAGTATTTATCTTAGATATTTTGTTATGGTGCGGTTTTATTGCAAAAAATATGTTTTAAGAAAAGATTGATTTAAAAACTTAACAAATTCAAGTTAAGGTAAGAAATTCCCTTTTATAAAAAAAAAAAAAAATTATTGTCCGGAACCTGGGCTCCAACCATGGAACGCACGCGTCGCACTCGAGACGCTTAAAGCCTGCTTCGGAAAATATTTCCACCATTAGGAGTATACATATATTAGCGTGGCGCCGGTTTCCGTATTGTTTTTTTTTTATATACAGGCAGTTATCTCAATTTTTCCTTTACATCTGATTTTTTTGTAGCCCATTTACGGGGAGAAAATTACAATGAAATGATGGTTTTCTGGCTTTTTTCCTCAACCACAACTTATACATATTTAAAACACATTTCATGTTGATTTTTAAGGAAGGTTATCATCTTAACTGGTCAAATTTAGTCTAAGTAGGTAAGGGTGCGGGTTATATGTCTGCCCTTTGACAAATTAAAATATTTGAAGAAAAATAGTTGATGTCTTCAGGAAAATGAACACGATTTCTAACCACTTCGTAAATAGAAAATTGAAGAAGCTACAAACTGTGTTTATGCCTTTTTGTATCCTAAATATAGGGTCTATCCGCCATTCTATCTCTCAATTATCAAAATTCTCTACTGAGTTTCTCGTTCCGAGGGAATTGGGTTGTGGTATATAAAATTATTATAATATTATTACATATGGGCTACATTTATGTTTAGCTTAAGTCAAATATTATTGAGAAAAAATTTAATTGCTTAAAAAATTCATGAAGCTAGTAGGTATTTTTTTTTTGATAAACTGGATAAATTTTCTGACATTTTTTTTGCAAAAATTTGATTTTGTCACTCCGAGATAGGGGTCATACACAGAAAAATATTGAGTTAAAAATATAATAAACTTAAAAAAATTGTGAAAAAAAGTTTTCATATACATATTTAAAAACAAATTAAATTTAACAAAAAAAAAAAAAAAAAGCTGTCTGGAACCTGGGCTCGAGCCATGGAATGTAAGCGTCATAGCCGAAACGCTTACCACCTGCGCTACTATTGAATGTACAATAACGCAGTCAGATACTGTAGTTGACAGCTTTGGCTTTATGCAGAAAACTTTAATGAATTATTACAAATAAATGAAGCATTATTTGTTAAACATAATATGCCTATGCACCGCACCCGACCCATACAAAAATATCAAAATACATTTTTATTGAAATTATGCATGTTTAGATATAAATATACTCTGGCAATTCATTGTATGAAAAAAATGTTGGCTTATTAATATATAGTAGAGCGGGTAAATTTTTTTTTTCCATCAGGAGTATAGCAAAAACGTAATCTACAGATGATTCTAAGAAAAATTGCTAAAGACACTACAGCTCTAAGTCCGACTTCGAGTCCCCCAATTTTGCAAAATAGATATTTTGCCATATGAATGTAGGGTTTGGCCAAAAAATCTTCATAGCTTCTGATAGAATTATAGGAAAAATATCATATTGGGCTTACTTTAAAGATATTTTACGGAAATTTCAGAATCTGTATTAATATCTATAGTTATATATGTTTTTGAATTTTAGTAGAGATATCAGGCTTAAATTATGAGAAATTAGCCGAAAATGAACTTTTAACTACTATATTATCATTTTTAACAAATTTCTTATGAAATTTTTTTCTTTACAGATAAAATAAGCTCAGAACATTTCCAACAACTTTCATTCAGACAGAAAAGCTTTTGTATTTCAATTTAAAATGGATGAACCAAATCCTTCTACATCATCTGAATCCACTTTATCACATATACTTGAACACGATATTATTGCATTTGGTTTATCAAGTGAATAAATTTTTTTTTTTATTTATTAGATGAAAAAAACAATAAAATTGATATTCTACAGAGAAAAAGGAGCTCTAGCTGCCAGGGCTTTCGGCTCATATTCTACTAAAAGCTGGTTTAATACACTAAAATGGTACAAAATGAGGGATTCAATTAATTATATTACAACATATATTAATAAATGTTATTAAGAATGAGAATATAAAAATGAGGTTAACTTAATAAAATTAAATTAGATTAGATTATTTTTCTAATGTCGGCTCTGATTAAGTATTCTACGATTTTTTCGATATTGTTTTTGGTGACCGATTTCAACATCACTGACGGGCTCCCGCTAGTAAATAACGATTCTCTAATCGTTTTGAAGTGTTCGCAGCTGTCTAGTAGGTGCTTCGTTGTTAGGGGTGTAGTGCTGCAATATGGGCAAGCCATTGGCATCATCCCACTTAATAGATGGGAATGTATAGCAATTGTATGGCATATGCGAAGACGGACAAAGGCAGTTATGTCGCCTGTCCGGCAATTTGAAGGATAAGTGGCCCGAGTGGCAGTGGGGTTCAGCTCGGCATATTGGTGCTGAAATGAGCTCCATTCAGAGGTTCGTTGGAACTTGATATACTTATTTATGTGGTTGAATATATCCTTGCGCGTTATGTAATCAAAAATATGCAGTGCAAAAGTAGGATGTTCTAGACATTTGGAGCCATCGGTAAAGATAAAATTCCAGTCTTTTCGAAATGGTGGGGAGTATTCTTCAAAAAGGCGCTGGTATACAATATAGCTCGTACTCGTTTTAGGAAACTTTGTTATCCATAGGAGGAAAACAGACGGCCTCAAATGCCATGGTGGTGACTGTGTGAAAGGACGAAACTGTGGCGAGAACGTAATTCCTAGTTCCTTCGCGTACTCTACGCGCCTTTATATTGCCGGTTTCCGCCTTGGAGTCTTCTTGCCTGCTGTTCTTGAGACAGTAGCTTGATGTAAAAGGCTATTGTTGCATGAAAAAATCTTCGGAATCAGTCGCATCGTAGTGTGTTTTACTCTTTCTTCGATACTGAGGAGGCCAGCTTCTGTTGGGATGCATCGAATAGGTGATGTGGCAAAAGCCAGGATACTCCTACGGACCGCCGTATGGTATGTGGGTTTAAGCCCTTCCAGATTGCTCTGAGCACAATTTCCGTACGTTTTCTGCAAATGTGAATGGTTTTGCATTCACTACATGACAGGTTCGCTCCTGCGCATTGTGACCAGCTGGCAATATCTGTCAGGATTTCACTAAAAGAACTTTCAGCAGATGTCAAATCTTTCAGCTTCGAAAACATCAAAACGTCATCCACGTATATGATAGGTGAGACATTTTGAAATTATTTCGCTTATTTCGTCAAAGGCAATGGTAAATAGGGTGCCCGATAAGAGAGACCCTTGGGGTTTTCCGTTATACAAGTTATGCAAGGACGAAAGACTATTGTTAGCTTTTGTTGTGAATGTACGGTTCTTCAGAAACGATTTTATCAAATTATAAATTTTATTGCCGAAATTCCATTTGCCTAATTGACGTAAGACGACGTGTGCCCCGATATGGTCAAAAGCCTTTTCAAAGTCTAAGCTTAATGCTGATATATGATTGCGGTTTGATAAGCCAGTGGCACAGAAGTCTTCAAAATATAATAGGGCACCGGCAGTGCCTTGTCCTTCTTTAAAGGCGACCTGACCATTTTTAATAATGTACCACATCACCTGTTTGGATACTATTTTTTCTAATAACTTACTCATACAGCTTATAAGTGAAATTGGTGGAAAGCCTAATACTTCTGTGGACGGGTTATTTGATTTTGGAATGGGTACTACTAAAGCGGTTTTCCAGGCTTGTGGAACAGTTCCAGTATTTAGGATTATAAAGGCGAGCTATCCTGTGTTTAAGCTCAGTTGGGGAGTTTTTCAGCATTTCGTAAGAAATTCTGTCCAAACCTGGAGATTTTCCTTTTAATTTGGAAAGTGTGGCTTCAAATTCAAAAGTAGTTATGTCAGATTCTATGACTGCCGTAGAAGAATTAGGATTGTCGTACACCTGACCTAAGGTCTCGTATTTCTTGGCTACGAATATGTCCAGGTGGAAGCAAAGTACTCAGCCATTAGCGCAGAGTCGTTAATTGGACCGTTTTGGCTGTTCACAAACTTAATAGGGCTTTGAGTGGAAGCTCCTGTGAGCATTCTTATGTCAGACCAGATTTTTTTTATTTGAATTAGGGGTTATTGCCGCAGTTAACGTTGCAAAGCTAGCTCGTTTAGCTTTCTTCAGATTTTTTCCGAAAGGCTGCATTTGATTTTTTGTATAAGACGTTTGATCTCGTTCTTTTATAAGCTTTCCAATTCTGTTGCTTTAATTTCTTTAACTTTTCAAGCTCTTGAGACCAGTAAGGCACAATCTTTTTGCGTGGCTTGTATGTGGATTGTGGTATAGAGAGATGCGCTGCGGAGCGTATCATTTTTGCAATGTTTGCGGCTTCTTCGTTAATATTATTCGAAAATTGAAAGATAGCTATCGAAGTAGAGATCACTTCCGTAAATCTGGGCCAGTCTGCCTTGTCGGATAAAAATTTGGGCTTAGGGAAGTGTCTAGTTGAGCTATGCGTGGTTAGCTCCGTAATGATCGGAAATTGATCGCTCCCGCATAAGTTGTCGAGAGTACGGCAAGTCATCTTTGGGGCCATAGTTGCAGAGCACATGGACACGTCTACATGCGTAAACGTTTTGTGGGTAGAAAAATGTGTGGGTAACTTGTCATATAGAACTATTAAGTTTTCTGAAGTAATAAGATTTTCTAAGATAGCACCCCTTTGGTTGGTAAGGAACGAACCCCAAAGTGGGGACCACGAATTAAAGTCCCCAACTACAATGACGGGAGTAGATACCGAGCTTAAGATATGTTTCATTTCTGCTAACGTGAAAATCTGTTGCGGAGAAATATAAATACAAATAATTGTTATTTTGAATCCAATAGATATTTCCACTGCTAATACTGAGATATTCGAGTGAATCGGTATTACTTTATGTGGGATGTCTTTTCTGATTAGTGCTGCGATGACTTGTTTGTTGGAGGTATTTTGAGCTAAGTTAGAGAAATAGGCCACATATTTCTGCGAGACTGGAGCGTCATTGTTCGCAGCAATGTGTGTTTCTTGTAGTGCAATAAAATTTGGTTAGGGTTATTTAATAAGAATTTCAAGTTCTGTGTAGTTATTGCAGAGCCCGTTAAGGTTCCACTGTAAAACTTTAAACATTAAATTACAAAAAAAAAGGGGGAAAAGACTTAAGAGAAAAAAGAATAACTGGGGAGAAGAGTTAAAACTCTTCAGCCGAAACTGTCATACAGTTTTCTTCTGAATTCTCTATACGATGAGGTACAGGAGTATTGTTGACTGTAGTAGTTAAGCGGTGTGTTGTTAAGATTAGTAATATGTTGGGTTAGTAATGAGTCGCCAGGTTGATAAACATATGCAGAGTTAAAAACTTGGATTGACTGAGACTGAAGATCATTGATGAATTGAGAGGTAGAGTTGACAAGTGAAGCGTTGTTGCTAATATTGTTCAGAATATGATTTAAAGAGGAATGGAAAGAAGATGAAGTTTCGTTGTTTGTAACATTGTTGGTTGTGTAATTTGATTCAGAGTTGTAGAAGAACTGGTTTGTATGACATTTAAATTTGAGGTTTGGTTAGAATTAAGAGATTTTGAAGCTGTGCTTGAAGTTGTTTGTATATTATTTGACTTTCGATCGTTGTTATGCGTTTTCTAGTTTGGTTCGTTTTCTTTTAATACATGTGAAAATGACATGGTGGGGAGAGAGGGCGCTTGGGATTTATAAAGGTTTATTGCTTCCCGCATGGAGCATCTTTTCTCTGTCTTTACTTTTAAAATTGCTTTTGTTTGAAGGTATCGTGGGCACGTGTTCGCCGATGACGGATGGTCGCCAGCACAGTTAACACAAAAAACTCGGAAACAAACTTCTGTTGCAGCGTTTCATAGTGTGTCCTAAAAGTTGGCAAGACGTGCACCTCATGGGGTTCGGCAAATATGGCCTTACACGAGCTGTGCGCCATGAGACATTCACATTCTCGAAATATAGAAATTAAAGAAAAGGGGAGAGAGAAAACCACCTTGCGGAACCCCCTTGACATACTAGTCATCATATACATCATGAAATTGAAAATACTAGTCCGTATATACATCAGGGTCATATATGTTTACATACTAGTCAGAACATACACCAGAATCAGACCAGTTACTGTACCGAAAATGAAAATATTATATTACAAACCACTTTATTGAAAACTCAGTAATCAGATATAAAATATATGGCATCAGATATAAAACTATATCTATCACTATATTAAACCAATTTTAATAAAAATATAGTCGCTATTCATAGCAGTTTATGCTTGGAAAACATTTCTAAAAAGTAATTTTCTTCTGAATTTTATAATTGATTTCACTGTCATAAATCTTTAAATTTTCTTGAAAATTTTAAAATTTAAATATTAATCTCAGATAGAATCTAATATATACTTGTGAATGTATCTTTATATAAAATGAAGGAAATTTAAGGAAGATTAGCTTTTCATGATAAGAATTTTATGTTTTGGAGTTCTTTGCAAATACAAGCAAATACAAGCTGCAGAACTTAACCGCGTTGGAACAATATTTTATAAAAGCGTGCAACTGTTGGCATATGCTGACGATATTGATATCATTGGCCTTAACAACCGCTCCGTAAATTCTGAAAAAGAAGCGGAGAAAATGGGATTGGTGGTGAACGAGGGCAAAACGAAGTACCTTCTGTCATCATGCAAAGAGTCAGCGCATTCGCGCCTTGGCAACCAAGCCACTGTTGGCAGCAATAATTTCGAAATAGTAAAGGACTTCCTTTACCTGGGAACCAGCATTAATACAAACAATAATGTTAGCCTAGAAATCCGACGAAGAATCACTCTTGCAAACAAATGCTACTTCGGACTGAGTAGGCAATTGAAAAGTAAAGTCCTCTCTCGACGAACGAAAATAACACTCTACAAGTCACTCATCGCACCCGTCCTGCTATATGGTGCAGAAGCGTGGACACTAACAACATCTGATGAGGCGGCTCTGGGAGTATTCGAGAGAAAGGTTCTTCGAAAGATTTGTGGACCTCTACGCCTTGGCGACGGCGAGTACCGAAGAAGATTTAATGATGAGCTGTATGAACTTTACGCAGACGCCGACATAGTTCAGCGAATTAAAACACAGCGGCTTCGCTGGCTAGGCCACGTAGTGCGAATGAGGAAGATGCTCCAGCCCAGAAGGTATTCTTAACGGCACCCGCCGGTGGAAGCAGAGGAAGAGGGAGACCACCACTCCGATGGAAGGACCAAGTGGAGACCGATTTGCGATCCCGCGGTGTTTCCAATTGGCGCCAGTTGGCGCAACGAAGAAACGACTGGCGAGCTATGTTGGACAGTCCAAATCGCCCAGGCGGTTAGATGACCATTTAAAGAAGAATAAGTTCTTTGCAAATAGCTCGAGTATGGAATTCTAGAACATAATGTGCAAGTTCTTAGTAATTTAATTTTTTAAAAAGTGCTATTTTAACACCTTGTTATTGTTTATGCATCTGCTCGCCAATTTCGTTGTTGCAACCGATTCCGTTGGAGATGCATTGTTATTTTATTTATGAAAGCTGCATTTCACAATCACAATAGATCAACCCTGAAAAAAACAACAATCCAATATTTTTTTGTTAAGTTTATTAGAAAGAGGGGAGTTAAATTATTCCAAGAAGAAATGTTATTTACTTCATGGTTTCATTTGAACATTTTTTATTCGTTGTTGCTTCGCTGCTATATATAATAAGGGTGATTTCGTTGGCATGCACGTACGTACATGATCTGCAACGCAAATGTATTATTTAAGCCACGAAATTCTCAAAAGGATTATGATTTTATATCAGAACCATTATTTACAAGAAAGTTTTATATTTATTTTAACGAATATCTTAAAACTCAGTTTTTGAACAGGAAATTAAAATGTAGGACGGCATTGTTAACTCAATGATTGCGTCCCGAATACTGAATTGTGTTCTTTTTCGCTCGTGTATGCATGTATCGACAACTTTAGGGGGTTATTGCTGGTTATGATAGCGGAAACGTTGTAGTCGCTCAAACTGGTATGAATAAGCCCACGAAATTCTTGTTAATGAACTAGAATGCTTACTAACCAGTTTGGCAGTTGACTGCAGGGTATCTACAAAATATTATTTATTGAGAATGAACACTTAAATACCGAGAATTCTGTCTACGCTTTATTAATAAGTTTATTAATAAAAGAATTGTGCCATTTCGTGACTGATTTATTGTGGAACGTGATAACACCGCGACATTCAAGTTTTATGAGAACAGCTGTATTTAGCAGCGTTTAGGGACCTTCGCTCAGGAGGGCACACACATACACCAATTCTTCGGCCTGCGCCATTTTTTTAATGTCCTTCCGAACGGACATAAGCAAAAAGAAGTCTTAAATTAATGCCTGTGAAGTGATTGCTTGCAATATTTACAAATGGTTTATTTTCCTTTTCGGCGACGCAAATATGAGGCCCAAATTGGCCAGTAGATATTGTTTTGTTTTTCATTTTGTAACAGCACGGCATTAAAAGTAGTCCGCTTGATTAAATAAAATTAAAAAAGTACATTTGTACGACAAGTGCTTGCCATCCATTTAATATATGAGTCGATACATTTCAAAGTCGCTTAAGTCCACTATAAGATAATTTTGGAAAACTGCGATTTTTTATTTTCTTGAAATATACTTTATGTAAGTTTCGCGAAGCTCTATAAACGTTTATATAAGAAAGCGTAAGAGCATTTTGTGAAGAAAAAATAATGGAAAATTAAGCCATTTTAAAATAAAAACAGTTTTAACGTTCTACTTATGCAACTTAAAAATACACCACATTTGAAAAAAAATATATGTGGACTTAAGCAACTTTCAAATGCGATGTATCACTTGCAAGGTAGCGGATTTGACACAGCCTTTTCTCCACTTTCGTGCTTTTGCCGTTGCAAATTATTTTACCATGATCAAAACAGCTAAACATCTGGATGAATGAATGTTGAAATGTAAACAAAAAATATGTTAGCATGATTGTATAACAACAACAAACTCATGTAAGTCAACTGATATCTATGACGTAGAAAGGAATTTTTTTCCAAAAGCTTTTTTGTCAAACACAAAAAAATGGCTGCCATCCATCTTGCGTTATCTTGTACATCATTGTATCATGATTATTTAAATTCCAATTAACGGATGTGCGAAATTCGTTGAATTGGCAGTGTGAAAATGTGTGCTTTAAATATTCGTGATTTTGGTGATCTTTGTAAAACATGAGTTCCCGAATAGCAAAAATAATGGAAAATTGCCGAAAACTACAGACTGAAGGTAAGAAAATATGTGTAAAATGAAAGGAAAATAACTTTTTATATGTTTTTATATTTTCTGCATGCAAAACACTGATTTAAGATTATTTGCTACACTGAGTAAGTACCTATTAAGTTTTTGTTTTGTTTTGCTATAGGCAAAACCTCCGGCCTCCTTTTTTTGCATCATAAATTATAGAAAAAAATCTTCACATTTTATCACAAATTTGTAGGTCATAATTTTTAGATTTTTCTATTTTCAGATGATAATTTGGTTAACGTAGTGCCTTTAAGAAAGAACATTGAGGATCCAGATTTACAGCAACAATGCAGTAAATTTGACCAACACACGTCAACGTCTTGTCGGATTGACAAATCTAACAATCCCCCCATCACCACGAACACTAGAAGAAGATTTGAGGTTCCATGAACCTTCAAATTCATCAAACATAGAAAATGAGAGCTCAGTAGAAAGTGATGTTGAGCCTTCTTCTAAACGTAAAAAAGTTCCAAAAATAAAGAAAAAAACGAGAATAGATGGAATAAAAATGTTAGGAAACTTAAAAAGCTTAAAGGTGAGTCTTACATTGGTCATAGGAGTATCGAGAAACCTTCTCCCCCTATTTTGCCAATACCTTGTTTCAATAAGCCGAAACATAAATGTGCAACTTCAGTAACCGAGCTTAACCGAATCAAGATTTATAATGATTTTCGCAATTTAAGCTGCATTGACGATCAACGTCAATTTCTATATAAACACATTGACAAAAATCCAAAAAAAATGGACCACAAGAGGTATCGAAAATTCCAGAAGAAACTACACCTGTGTCTATAGTCTTACGGTTGATGGAGTTAAACATGCAGTATGTAGAGAGTTTTTTATGGCGACATTGAATGTGACAGATGCCTTCATGAGAAGTGCCGCAGTCAAGCGCTCATCCAATGGCATTTTGGAGCAAGATAAACGCGGGAAACACCAACCATCAAACAAATTACCACAGAATGTGGAAACATTTATACGAAACCAGATTCTAAGCTTTCCAGCTGTAGAATCGCATTACTGTCGGAGATCCAGCAAGAAGACTCATCACTGAACATGTCAATAATGCACAGGATGTACAAAGAGTTGTGCAGCACTAAAAATGTCCAAATTGTTTCATATGAAAAGTATCGCCATATATTCTCTGAATACAACTTAGGCTTCTTTAAGCCAAAGAAAGACCAATGTAGGAAATGTTTGGAATACGAAAATATGTCCGAAGAAGAAAAAAAGGCAGGAGAGGAATCGTATCAAAAACACCTTCACAGGAAAAATGAAGCTAGACAAGCCCGCGATGAGGACAAGTTTATATCAAAAGAGAATCCTAAGGTTTTGGCTTTCAATTTCGATTTGCAGGCAGTCTTAACAACGCCCAAATAATCTGCGGAACAAATATTTTATTTAAGGAAACTAGCTGTGTTTAATTTCACCATTTATAATTTAGCAAACCAAAATGTCATGTGCTATCTTTGGAACGAAACAAATGGAAAAAGAGGGGCTAATGAAATCGCTTCCTGTGTATATGATTTTATTATGAGCCATTCTTAGATCGAGGCGGTCCGTATGAGGTCTGACGGCTGTGGAGGACAGCAGAAAAATTCAATATTTGCAACCATGTGTCTCGAACTTCTTGCGAATCATCCATTATTGAATGTAATTGATCATCAGTTTTTCGAGACAGGGCACACCGAAATGGAGTACGACTCCATCCACTCGAAAATAGAGAAAAAATCAAAATATGTACCCGTTTATACCCCAGAGATGCACGTATTACACCACGCGCTTTTGCTGTAAAGTCTTTGACGTTTGATGATTTCTTAGATTTTAAAGGATTTTCAAATAATACTTCTTTCAATATGAACAATATTCCCCGGAGAAAACTCAACTGTCTTCGGTATATTAAAAAAAAGAATTCCGTGAAAGTTCTGTACAAATTAGACTTTACTGATGTGTTTATTGAAGTAGACAGCAAAAAATCGCGAGGTCGCCCAAAACAAGCCGCCTTAAAGAAGACCTATCAAAATAGCCTGCCCATCAGTGAGGCCAAATGGAAAGACCTTGATAAAATGTGTAATGATCTTACAATACCAAAAGCGTGCCATGGTTTTTACCGTTCCCTAAAAACAAATCAAATGGTGAGGGACGCTTTACCGGAACCAAACATTGGGGAAGAGTCAGACGAAGACTAAGCGTAAATGCTTTACCCATTTTTTTTTCTAGAGAAATTTGTTTTTTTTTAGTTTCGTTCAGTCTGCAACTGAAAAAGACTAAACCTTGCTATTCTATTTAAGTTTTGTATCTGTGGCCACTCCTAGTGCCAAACATGCGCAGTGGCAACACCGTGAAGATACAAATGTCAACATATCATATTTCGCTTTGACGTCCAATTCTTCCGGCTGAGCCACGATAATTTTCCTTCTTGATCAAACCTCGATAATCAACAGACGTAAATTTAATAACTTGTTTGTATTCATTTATTGTAAGCATTTTTATACATATTTATCAATAAATATAAATAAATCTGTTAGCTTACGAAAAATATCTAAATATCTGTAGAGGAGTTAAATGTTTATTTTGTTCAGTTTTTCAAAACGTTGTGTTTTGTTTCAATAAAAATGTAAATAACTTTCCTAATATTGTGATTTTATTTGTTTTAACGAGATATTATGTATTTATGTCAAATTTTGCAAAGCCAAAACAACGAATGTGCATTTTTTTGAACAAAAATTAAAAATGAACCTTTTTCAATTAACATTACTTAGGGCCACTTTCACAAAGGCCGGTTAAGCCTAATCGGCGATTAATTTGACAGCTAACCGTACAAAATACGTCAATTAAACTCCGGTTAGCAGTTACCGGTTTTTATGAAAGCGGCCCTTAGTGGTTTACAAAAGTAAACCTTCCAATAGTGGTTGAAACATACAAAATTAAATCTATATTTTTAACAATGTCTTCAAGGTTTGAAACGGGTTTTTCTCAAAACATCAAATATGCACATTCGTGGCTTTGGCATTGGACCGACGATATTTTTACAGTGGATAAAATCCTACTGATCTGACAGAGTTAATTTTGTGGTAATAGATAACGAAAGATTATCCCCCTATGTGGCAACATCTGCGGTGCTCCAGGGTAGTATCCTTGGCCCGATTTACTTTATTCTTTTTATTAATGATGTAGGTGCTTGTTTCAAGCTTTGCAGTTATCTTCTCTATCCTGGTGTCTCAAATATCTTTTTAAAATTAAGAATGAGTATGATGCTCTCACACTTCAATCCGACTTAAATAATTTTAATGAGTGGTGTGGTAAGAATAAGCTAACACTCAATGTCGATAAATATGATTCTGTTACGTACGCTAAATTGTGTAGTAAATTTATTTCAACTTATTACGTTTCCGATACGCCTTTAACCAGAGTGAATAAAATAAGTGATTTAGGTATTGGATTTCATTCTTCATTTACTTTCATCGAACATCTTAATTTTATAAATCCTAAGGCATATTCATTATTAGCCTTTATTAAAAGAAATGGATCTGAATTTAGGGACCCATATACTAAAAAATTATTATACAATACCTTTGTTTGTTGAATATGGCTCAATAATATGGAGTCCATACTATGAGGTGCACAATATTAGGATAGAACGTGTGCAAAGAATATATATGAAATTTTGATTATCTTACATGAATTTCGATATGCCGCTCCCCTCATATATTTCTCGGTGTAAATTAATAAATCTGGATATGCTAGAGAATAGAAGGGTAATCTCATCTTTTCTATTTATTTCTGATATCGTTAATGGCAACATTGACTGTCCAGGTCTTCTAGAATTCTTGAACTTGTGTGTACCATCAAGGAACTTGCGTCAGCGTAACATGTTTGCAATCGGAAAATTTAAGTGGATTTATGCCTTGAATGGGCCAATCACCCGTGCTCTAATTGCAATAAACTCCATTACTAATAATCATTGTATTGATTTTACTGTATCTCGGCTTTGCTTCAGAGTGTTGTTGTTCTCTATCTTATGCTAAGTAGTTGTAGCTAATTTGTATAGAAAACTACATATGAATGTATAAAACACTTTTGTTTAATCTAGTCTGTAAGATTCTGGTAAATCATAGACTGAAGAAAGAAATATGAAATATTAGCAATGCTCGACATCTACAAAGGTAGAAAGAGCTACGGAAGTTTGTCCGCTTACCGGGGGAGATTGTTACCGATTAAAGCAACCCAGTTAAAGTGCACTTCTACCTTCTTTGCGCTACTCTTCTTTATCTTTATTCGCCTATTTTGTTAACGTCGATCACGCGATAATCAGCAAAAAAATATATTTTTTACTTGGGATAACAGAATAAAAAATTATTTTAATAAAAACTAAGGTACATACTCGTATATTAAAATTTTATATGTATTTACAGTTTAAAAATATGTAACACGAAACAAAATTACTTTTTCAGATTTTTAAAGCATCTAGTGCAAATTGAATTAATAAACCACAGCTATTAAAACTTGTTAATTCATTATTTGCAAAGTCCGCAAAAATAGGACTTACATACCTTTTTTAGTCTCAACGCTTTAAAATTTCCATCATCACTTCCGTCGAGACGGAAAATTAGATAGAAATCCCGAAATTTATCGGAGTTCGGTACATAATTTCTATATATTTCGTTATTTCTGTTATTTTCAAGTTGAGACGAAATTGCTGAAAATACAAAAGCCGATAATACAGTTGTACTTCCTTCAATTTTATATTTACGACATAGTTAGAAATCGTGTTAATTTTCCTGAAGGCATCAACTAATACGCTCTTCATATACATATTTTAATTTGTTAAAGGGCATACGAGTACATATAACCCGAACGCTAATAGATGTTGACTGAATTTGACCAGTTAAGAAGAGAAACTTCCTTAAAAGTCAACGCGAAATGTCTTTTAATATGTCTAAGTTGTGGTAAAGGAAAAAAGCTAGAAAACCATCACGTGTTGAAGTTGTAATTTTCCCATGCTAAATGGGTTTCAAAAAAGCCAGATCTAAAGGGAAAATTTCTAAATTGACATCATTGCCTGATATCAACCAAAAACAAATTTCAAATTGAAAACCGCCGTCGTCCTCATATTGAGAAATTTGCGGAACTTTAAAATAAACGCCAAATTAATTTTCAACAAACATGTGTATAATTCAAAATTTGATTTTTTTTTAAAACGCAATCAAACTTCTACTTTTTTGTAAGATTATGTAATACGATTGAGATTCAAAGGTATTCATGGCCACTGTTTTCGGTCGGTTTTTTAGGTGCATCCTACAGTACAGAAAAACTTAAGTGTTAAGGTAAAATGTAAATTTTTTGGGGAAAACGGAATCCACATTTTACTTGTTTATAAAACTCCAGTATTTAAATGGAATTCAAAAGCATCCATGCGGCCGCCGTGGTGTGAAGGTAGTGTTGCCGGCCTACCACACCGAAGGTCCATGGTTCGAGCCCTGGTACAGGTAACATCAAAATTGATTTGAAAAAAGTTTTTCAAAACGGGGTCGCCCCTCGGCAGTGGTTTGGCAAACTCTCCGAGTGTATTTCTGCCATGACAGGCTTCTCAGCAAAAATTCGTCTCCTTTGTAGATGCCGTTCGGAGTCGGCAAAAAACTGTAGGTCCCACCAATTTGTAGGGAAAATTCAAATCGGCACACCACAAATTGGAAGAGAATCTTGGCGCAAAAATCTCTTAGGAGGTTTATGATGATATACCTGTTGTATATCGCGCCATAGAGATAGATAGAAAAGCATCCATGGCAGCCGTATGTAATTTGTAATTTTCTCTCGCTAAATGGATTACAAAAAAGAACTGCCTGTATACTAAACCAAAAAAATTCCAGAATGAAAACCATAAATATACGTATGTATACTAGAGCGGGTCAAATTGTATGGATTGATTATAGCAAAAACGTAATCTACGGATGAATCTAAGAAAAATTGCTTCGAGTCCCCACTTTTGCAAAATAGATATTTTGCCATATGAATGTAGGGGTTGGCCAAAAAATCTTCGTAGCTTCTGACAGAATTGTAGGAAAAATATCATATTGGGCTTACTTCAAAGATTTTTACGTACATTTCAGAATCTGTGCTAATATCTATAGTGTTTTTGAATTTTAGTAGAGATATCAGGCTTAAATTATGAGAAATTAGCTTAAAATTAACTTTTAACTGCTATATTATCATTTTTAACAAATTTTTTATAGAACATTTTTTTTTCTTTACAGCTTAAATAACTTCAGAAAATTTCCAACAACTTTCATTCAGACAGTTTTTCTTTTTTCGAATTCGTTTTAGTAGACCACATATGTGTGGCGTTTTCACCATCTCCTTTTAACGATTACCTGGGCTTAATTGCCTGATTTTGTTCTGTTAGCTGTCAAATTACCCGCTGTTTAGTGTGCACCGAATTTTATTAATGCTGCCCTAAATAACTCAACTATACATAATAAATTGCAGTATAATGTGTTTTCCAACTATTTCGGCCCCTAGACAGTGCTGGAGAAAAATATGAACAAAAGATTTAACAAGTTGAACTAATTTAAATTGGTCGAATTTCGACCACGGGTGATGCTAGTACATATTATAATATAATCAAAATATATTTGGAACTACATAAATTTCTAAAAAATGTATATGTATAGGCTTGTAATACATACGATTTTGTTAACATCGAGTTACATTGCGAAGTTAATGATTTTTAAATTGAATTTGGGTACATAAATACATAAACTTTTGTGAAACCTAATTACATATATTTTTCTTGTGAAACGGTGCGGCCGACACGTTAAGTAATGATTATATTGATGTATATTGGAACGATTTTTCGTCATCCCTTGTCAAATTTGGTTTTGAGACAAACCGGTTTCGGCGTTGTGCCATCATCAGTGTCGATTTTCGTTCTGATCTGTTGTGGTCGTTTGTCTTGTATTTATAGTAGGTAGCAGGTAACGTCAGCATGGGTGTCTGTTTGTGTACGTGTGTGCATGTGTTGTGTGTGTACATTCGGAAACGGGGGTGGTTTGCATCGATCGGTTTTTTTGTGGTTGACTGAGGCAGGTAAAAGTTGGTGATTTTTGTTGTTTGACCTTTTTTGCTTGTATGTTGTTTTTGGCGGCCGCCGTGGTGTGAAGGTAGTGTTGCCGGCCTACCACACCGAAGGTCCATGGTTCGAGCCCTGGTACAGGTAACATCAAAAGTGATTTGGAAAAAGTTTTTCAAAACGGGGTCGCCCCTCGGCAGTGGTTTGGCAAACTCTCCGAGTGTATTTCTGCCATGACAGGCTTCTCAGCAAAAATTCGTCTCCTTTGTAGATGCCGTTCGGAGTCGGCAAAAAACTGTAGGTCCCACCAATTTGTAGGGAAAATTCAAATCGGCACACCACAAATTGGAAGAGAAGCTTGGCGCAAAAATCTCTTAGGAGGTTTATGATGATATACCTGTTGTATATCGCGCCATAGATAGATAGATAGTTGTTTTTGATCTTTTGCTGTTTTGTGCTTATTTGTCGGTGCGTGTGTGTTTGTTGTACCTGAGTGGTTGCATTGTTTTTTGTAAACCAATTTTAAAGGTTCGAATATTGTGTCGGAAACAGTGTTTGTCTGTTCGTTTATTATTCTACCGTCGAATGTTTTTTGCTTTTAGATTTCCATGTTTTCGAGTACGTTCAGACGTCTGCCTTTTGCTTGTACATGTAGGACCTTGACTGTTTTTTTGATGTTTCCGGGGGGGCATTTATTCTCCGCCATGTGATTCGCAAAGTTGGACTCTGGTATGATGGTTGGATTCCGTTTCTTTTTGTTGTAATCTCTAATGTGTTCTCTGAACCTCGTTCTTACTTGTCGTCCGGTTTGTCCTATGTAACTGTGCTGGCATTCACAAGTGAGCTTGTATACACCATGGCTGCTAAATGGATCTTCTGAGTTAGTTTTAGTTCTTAGCTTCCGTCCTAAATTGTTCGATGTTTTGAACGCTGTGTTGATGTTGTATTTTCTAAGGAAATTTGCTTATTTATATGTTGCCCTTCCAGTATATGTCATTGTCGTCCAGGTTTGTGTACTTTCTTCTCCATTGTTTCTTTTTTGTTCTCTAAGGTCTATCCTGAGTTTATCTACTAGTGCTTTTTTATATCCGTTGTTTGTAGCGATGTTATATATTTAGTGTTAATAAGAAAATTATTACCTTTATTTGGTTTTATTTGGTTACAAGTAAATTTCAACTTTTATTTCGGCACGTGTGTCCTTGCCGGTTATCCAAAAAAAGAGAAAGAATTCACATTTGCAAAAGTAAAATTATAGAAAAACAATGTAACGAGTAAGAGCGAACAGTGCAATAAGAAAATGTCAAAAATGTGTGTTGTTAAACGCCAATAAAATTATTTCAGCTTCCCGTGTTGGAGAACGCATACATTTTAGTTACAAAAAGTTTAACAAGGTAGATTTAAATTATGTGGGTACGCCACATTACTCCTTCCCTAGTAGCTAGGCCCAATTGCGACGAAAGCGGGCTTGAGCCTGTCGATGGTGATTTTTACAGACTTTCCGGCTATTTTCACGGTGTAGTACTTCGGCAACCGATTTACGACTTCGTAGGGGCCTTTATGTGGCGACGACAGCGATGGTCGAATGGAGTCATCTCTGACGAAGACTTGCTCGCATGTTTGGAGAGACCGATGTATAAAAACTTTTGGTGTTGAATTCCAAGCAGTGTCTACCGGTTTAATATCCTGCATAACTCGCCGGAGTGTAGCGAGCATCTAGTGTTCGCTGCTTGTTGGTTTGGTGTCTACCCAGAACTCTGAAGGTAGTCGAAGCGGGACCCCGTATACTAGCTCGGCCGGGCAAGCATTCAAGTCATATTTGTAAGTTGCCCGTAAGCCTAATAAAATCAACGGCAAATACGTCGTCCAATTTTCGTGTTGGTGGCATAGAATGGCTGATTTGAGTGTACGGTGCCACCTTTCTACCATACCATTTGCTTGGGGGTGGTAAGATGTTGTGCGGAGGTGATTCACACCCAAGCGTTTCAGAAGTTCGAAGAGCGCGCTTTCGAACTGCCTGCCTCGATCAGACGTTATGTTAACAGGTACACCAAAGCGAGAAATCCATACGTTGAGCAAGGCTTTTGCTACTGTCGGTGCTGTAATATCTTGCATAGGTATGGCTTCTGGCCATCTCGTGAATCTATCAATGACTGTGAGGCAATAACGGTTGCCCTCACATAACGGGAAAGGCCCGACGATGTCTATGTGGATGTGGGCAAAACGCTGTTGCGGCATTTGAATTCTTTGAAGGGCTGTTCTGTTATGGCGAACAATTTTCGATCGTTGACAGCGAATACAATTGCGTGCGAACTCCCTACTGTCACGCTGGATGGATGGCCAAACGAATCGTTCTGTCATGAGGCGAGCCGTAGCTCTTGAACCTGGGTGTGACAAATCGTGGATCGAATGTAAAACGCCTGATCTGAACTTCTTCGTGATGGATGGTCGCAGCTTGTTGGTCGACGAATCACAATATATTTTTTGCGTACTAAACGGAATAGCGAATTGCGTTAACTTTAGTGAATGAGGTGTCGCACCTGACAGCATCGAAAGAAGTTCATCGTCTGTCGCTTGATCCGCAGACAATTGGTCGTAATCGATGGCCTTATGGTCAATTGCATTTATACGTGACATCAGATCGGCAGCTGCGTTGTTTTCACCCTTAACGTGACGAATGTCGGTAGTGATTTGTGATATAAAATCAAGCTGCTTGACTTGACGATCGGATGCTTTGTCCGGGTGCTGTTGAAATGCGTACACCAACGGTTTATGGTCTGTATAAATATGACATTCCCTGCCCTCAACCATGTAACGAAAATGACGCAAAGCCAGATACACAGCTGTTAACTAGCGGTCGTACGTGCTGTACCGCGTCTCAGATTTTAAAATTTTTTTTGAGAAAAAGCTGAGCGGTTGTACGTGACCGTTTACGATTTGGTTTAATACCGCTCCTGCTGCGAAATTGGAAGCGTCGACCCATAACGATAAGGTTGCATTTGGTACAGGGTGAGCAAGCATTGCACAACTTGCCAGTTGCTTCTTGCAGGCTTCGAAATTGCGAGAAGCTTCGTGGGACCATGTTAGAAGTGTAGAATCGTTACGTTTGTTTGCACCTATCATGGCAAAAAAGGGGCCTTGAATTTCCATTGCATGTGGAAGGAAACGCCGGTAGAAATTTAACATGGCAAGGAAACGTTTTAAATCCTTAGCTATGGTTGGACGTTTGAAGTTCAAAAGAGCCTCTACACGACTTTGCAGTGGACGTATACCATCCTTAGAAATAGAGTGCCCCAAAAATTCAAGTGTCGAAACGCCAAGCTCCGATTTTGCTACGTTGATTGTGAGGTTATGCTCGCGCAGTCGCGTAAATACTACTTTCAGATGAGCAGGGTGTTCGTATATTGACTTCGAAGCAACACAAACATCATCCAGGTACGTGAAAACAAAGTCGAGGCCACGAAAAACATCATTTATTATGCGCTGAAATGTTTGGGCTGCATTTCGCAAACCAAATGTCATTTTGGTAAATTCATATAGGCCAAATGGCGTGGTAATGGCCGTTTTGCAGATATCATCAGGGTGGACGGGCACCTGATGGAAGGCCTTCTGTAGGTCTATTTTCGAAAAAATTGTATTACCTGTTAATACATTTGCGAAGTCTTGCAAAAATGGGAGCGGATAGCGGTCCGACACCGTCTGCGCATTTAATAAGCGATAATCGCCGCAGGGCCTCCATGTGCCGTCGGCTTTCCTCACCATGTGGAGCGGACTTGCCCAACTACTGCTCGACGGACGACAGATTCCTAACTTTAAAAGAGAGTCGAACTCGGCGCGGGCTGCCGCCAGCTTTTCTGGTGATAGTCGTCGTGGTCGTGAAAAGACGGGCTGGCCTTTCGTTACTATCCTGTGGACAACCGTTGAATTCGTAGACGCACCCATTTGTGATGGCCGAGTGATTTCCAAAAACTCTTGCAAAATATCCGCAAAATTAGACTCTTTGTTGACGGTTTTTACACTCAATGTGGGAGTTGTGTAAACTGTGCATAATGATTTCAGGTCAATCGTACGATCTCTTAAACAACCTCCCGTTAAGTCGACCAAAATGCCGAAATTACTCAAAAAATCTGCACCGATAATAGCGTGGGATACGTCTGCTATCAAAAAATTCCAAACAAACTCTCGCCGTAAATTTAAACTCAATTTCAAAAGGGCCCCGCCATATACCTTAATGGGGGAGCCATTGGCGGCAAACAATTTCAACTCGGTAGTATTGACTCCAGCTGTCTTCGTATTTGACGGTATCACTGAGACGTCAGCGCCAGTGTCAATAAGAAAATTAATTTTTGACAAGGGGTCAAAGATACGAAGCCGGTAGTTTTTGGCGATTTCAGGTTGTTTGCCTGTTCCTGAGACCGCCGCAGCTGAGCAACATTATTGGTTCGAGGGCTTTTGACCGTAAGTGCATGGTTGCCGGCATTTTGTTGCTTTGTCTGAAAATTTTCGGTGGTACCAACAAAAGCTTTGTGAAGATGCATGTTGATCGTTAAGTCTTCCTTTCTTTGATCTAGAGGGCGATCGTGAACGAAGGCGACGATCCTTTAAACTCAAATGTTTCTCTACACTTCGAGTTAATTCGGCTATCTCACTTTTGAGGTTAGAAATGTCAGTTTGCGCGGATACAACATCCACGTGACCGCTTTGCCAGCCGATAGACTCTACTATGGAGTCAGCGATTTTAGCCTTTTCGTCGAGGGGTACTTTTGCAGCAATTACGGCTGCTTGAACGTATGGTGGAAGACGGGTTATCCACAAGTCATGCAACAAGCTGTCGTTTAGAGTGGTTCCTGCAACACGCCTCATCTCACTAAACAGTTCACTAGGCTTGCGGTCACCGAGTGGCATATCTTTTAGCACCTTTTGCAAGCGACGTTGCTGACTGTCAGCAAAGTGATCAATAACTTTTTGCTTTATGTACTTAAATTTTTCAATTGCTGGTGCTGCGTCGATTGTTGATTTGAGCTCAAGAAGTTTATTAGGTGGCAGGCTCGCTAACACGATGTGAAATTTTCTGGTATCAGAGTATACGAGTGAAGCTTGAAACCAGAACTCAAGTGCGTAGAAGTAGGCCTCTATATTGTCCTCTCTCATTTGCGGCAAAGGAATACGGGGTACTGTAGAGTACTGTGCTGAAATTTTCATTAGGAAGACCACCCCCACCGCTATTACCAACTGCTGTACTATCGTCCAAGTTCATTGCGAGGGAAATGTGCTCTATGCACAATCTCTTAAGTACTTAAATGTTAGCTATTGAAACTATTGCGTCCAAAGTGAGGTTACGTTGGATATCACCACTAAGTCCTTCGTAGGTAATAGAATTCGAGCTATGCTGCTCGTATTACGGCTTCAGAAATGTTAACTTTCCAAACGTCGGGGTCACCAATTTAGTGTTAATAAGAAAATTATTACCTTTATTTGGTTTTATTTGGTTACAAGTAAATTTCAACTTTTATTTCGGCACGTGTGTCCTTGCCGGTTATCCAAAAAAAGAGAAAGAATTCACATTTGCAAAAGTAAAATTATAGAAAAACAATGTAAAGAGTAATGAGCGAACAGTGCAATAAGAAAATGTCAAAAATGTGTGTTGTTAAACGCCGTGTTGGAGAACGCATACATTTTAGTTACAAAAAGTTTAACAAGGTAGATTTAAATTATGTGGGTACGCCACATATATTATTCCAAGCTCTCTTCTATATGCTTCTTGTGTAAGAGGTGTTCTTTCCAATCTTTGTACTAAGTGCCTTAGCGCTGCATTTTTATGTTGTTGTGGGTGGTTCGAGGTATTATGTATTATTGTGTCGGTGGCCGTTGGTTTCCTATATATGTCGTAGTTGAATTTATTGCTAGCTTTATCAATACTTATTGTGAGGTCCAGATAATTGATTCCTCCGTCTTTTTCGGTTTCCATTGTGAATTTTATGTTCCCGTGCTGCTTGTTGAGGTACTCCAGTACTTGCTCTTCGTTGTTGGTAGTTAAAACGCATATGATATCATGCACGTACCTTGCGTAAAATAACACTCCTAATTTGGAGTTATATTCCTGTATATACTCTTTTTCCAAGTTTTGCATAAACGCTTCCATAAGAATAGCCGATGTTGGGTTTCCCATCGCAAGTCCGTTTGTTTGTCTGTATGTTTTATTGTTGAATTGAAAATAGTTCAGATGTATTAGTTAGAACTAATAAACAAACTTAGGACCGTTGAAGTGACAAAGGACAGCAAATTTGTATCTTTCGACATAAAAGATCTATACACATCAATACCACTAGCAGAGACATTGAACATAGTAAACTCTATAATACTACGTAAAACAAAAGATAAAGTAAAAAGTACGCAAATCACGAACACGGTAAGAACCACACTACGTCAAAACTATTTTCAATTCAACAATAAAATATACAAACAAACAAACGGACTTGCGATGGGAAACCCAACATCGGCTATTCTTATGGAAGCGTTTATGCAAAACCTGGAAAAAGAGTATATACAGGAATTAAATTCCAAATTAGGAGTGTTATTTGACGCAAGGTACGTGGATGATATCATATGCGTTTTAACTACCAACAACGAAGAGCAAGTACTGGAGTACCTCAACAAGCAGCACGGGAACATAAAATTCACAATGGAAACCGAAAAGGACGGAGGAATCAATTATCTGGACTTCACAATAAGTATTGCTAAAGCTACCAATAAATTCAACTACGATATATATAGGAAACTAACGGCCACCGACACAATAATACATAATACCTCGAACCACCCAAAACAACATTAAAAAGCAGCGCTAAGGCCCTTAGTACACAGATTGGAAAGAACACTTCTTACACAAGAAGCATATAGAAGAGAGCTTGGAATAATATATAACATCGCTACAAACAACGGATATAAAAAAGCACTAGTAGATAAACTCAGGAGAGACCTTAGAGAACAAAAAAGAAACAATGGAGAAGAAAGTACACAAACCTGGACGACAATGACATATACTGGAAGGGCAACATATAAATTAGCAAATTTCCTTAGAAAATACAACATCAACACAGCGTTCAAAACATCGAACAATTTAGGACGGAAGCTAAGAACTTAAACTAACTCAGAAGATCCATTTAGCAGCCATGGTGTATACAAGCTCACTTGTGAATGCCAGCACAGTTACATAGGACAAACCGGACGACAAGTAAGAACGAGGTTCAGAGAACACATTAGAGATTACAACAAAAAGAAACGGAATCCAACCATCATACCAGAGTCCAACTTTGCGAATCACATGGCGGAGAATAAATTCCCCCCCGGAAACATCAAAAAAACAGTCAAGGTCCTACATGTACAAGCAAAAGGCAGACGTCTGAACGTACTCGAAAACATGGAAATCTAAAAGCAAAAAACATTCGACGGTAGAATAATAAACGAACAGACAAACACTGTTTCCGACACAATATTCGAACCTTTAAAATTGGTTTACAAAAAACAAAGCAACCACTCAGGTACAACAAACACACACGCACCGACAAATAAGCACAAAACAGCAAAAGATCAAAAACAACATACAAGCAAAAAAGGTCAAACAACAAAAATCACCAACTTTTACCTGCCTAAGTCAACCACAAAAAAACCGATCGATGCAAACCACCCCCGTTTCTGAATGTACACACACAACACATGCACACACGTACACAAACAGACACCCATGCTGACGTTACCTGCTACCTACTATAAATACAAGACAAACGACCACAACAGATCAGAACGAAAATCGACACTGATAATGGCACAACGCCGAAACCGGTTTGTCTCAAAACCAAATTTGACAAGGGATGACGAAAAATCGTTCCAATATACATCAATCATTCACCCTGTCGGAAGAACAACAAAATAAAATGATTATATTCTTTTTATAAAAACAATGCGTCAGCAACCATTTCAAAATTCACTACTTTTTTGAGTGCAACGGTGCTGCCGTCACGTAAAATTTAATACTTTTTGAGTGCAAGGGTGCGCCATAATTTGCACATTTTTTAGTGCAACGGTGCGGTCGTTACGTAAAATTTACAACTACTTTTTTTTTAGTGAAACGGAGCGGACGTCAAGGTAAACAACTATGACTATAATTAATAGAATTAACAATAAATATCAACTTCCAACAAACAAGATTCTTTCTGAAAATTAATAGCGTTTTGCTTCTAGTGCAAAAATAAATAGGTCATCTCTTTTGTACGTCATACATGGTAGCACACTGTGCACGTCCGGAAATTTTTTTAGCCAAACTCTTACGTGTTTGCATGCAATTTTAACAAATTTATGCCAACCTTCAATTATCAATTCAGAATAAAGCGTATTAGTTTCAGAATATAAAGTCATTGCCATTTTCTTTTCCATTTCAATTTGTTCTATTCTTAACTATAACTAACAATATTTTCTTCTGCTAATTTCAGATTTTAAAACCAAATTCAAAGCACTAAGGAAACATTTCTTTAAAATCAAAAAACGTATTTTAAATGCTGGTAGTTCATTATCTACAAAGCAAGAAAAGTTAGATGAATAAAAGAATTCTTTAATAGAGGCAAATAATAACATTTTCGTATAGGTAAATGTGCATTTTGAAAACCGAGCTAGTCCCTTTGCTGTGAATGGAAGTTTATCGCGTTGTAGAGAACAATTAATTAAACAGAGAAAAAATTCAAGTTCTTTCCTTATGATCGTTTATACCCCACGTCTCGCCAAACTCTTTGGCATGAACAAAACAATAATCATAATTAAAACTGACTTTATAGGTTGTATGTTATTTCAACATAAAAAAATATATAAACAATATAAAACGTAAAAAACGTAAAAAACCAATTAAAATACTTATTGTACATTTATTCAGTACCATCCTCATCTGGTACACTTGTCATACTGGTGTTTTATAAACACAGTAGGTATCTTGCAGCAATGTCTTTCGTGTCCGCTTTCTTGTTTATTGTTCTCACTCTTTTTTGTGGTATGTCTAGGCACTCTAATGTGTATTTCAGAAAATGGGTGGTCAGAAAATCATTACAATTAAATAAATGTTTTCTAAAACAACTGCAAAGTTAAGATATCAACTAATTACAGCAACTTAGTCAAAGATAACGTTTTTATATCTGACAGCGGTTGTATAGATGAAGAATTCAACAACGGATCCCAGAATGATTCTGAGAAAGAGGAAGAATTCTCCATCCCATCACAGCCAGGCACAATCGAAACTCGTATCGGTAAGCAAAGTGGTTCTTTGTTAATGGAACTTAGAGGAAAAATTGCAACGATATGCACAGCGATGGTATGGGATGGCATGTTTCGAAGTGCCAAACTTCTCATCAGACCCCTTCTCGGACACTGGGATACGAACGCAAGTGTCTGAACCAAAGCCGCTGTTAGAGTACTCTAACAACTAAGCTATGATGCACTGTGGCGTCACGATGGAATTTCCTTTCCTTTTATACATTCTTTGGTACATATATTTTATATGTCAACTCAAGGAAAGTGGAATATTTTTAGGCGTGTTCATAGAACAGTTCTTTGCCGACCACTGAAAATATTTCATTACAAGAAAACTTCATAGGTTTCGACAGATCAGCTTGTATATTAAACAATTCTCCAGGCAATTCAGTAACTTTTTCCAAAGCCAAACAAATTTATAATAATTGAGGAGAACCAACAAATTTTTATTTCAATGTATGCTCCTATAATAAGGGAAAACTACAATGGTAACCCATTAGCGCTAGCCTCCTTCATAGATAAAATCGACCCAGTCGAAAGTTTAACATACTCAGATCTTACACCAATCCTTGTTGCATTTGTTAAATGAAAACTAGAAGGGAAAGCAAGAGAGGCAATTCCGACTAACATAACCTCTATTCCAGGAATTAAAGGGGCGCTTGGAAGTAGAATTAAACCAGACAATTTAAAAGTTGTTGCACGAAAAATAATATAAGGAAATAACTACTACAAGAATAACGGTAGATACAACAAAAATAGTAACTTCAATATTAAGAATGTTTTTTGTCTAAACTAAAAATTACTCTGGAGGATGGGGCCGTGTGTAGAAGTCCACGATAGTGGGAAAGTTTCTGATCGCCAATCGCCTGGAAATGGACAAACCGCTTTTCGTTTGCATTCGGTTCAAGCAGCTCACTACTTCCGTGCGCTTGCGCCCAAGTATCCTCTGGATAACCACCGAACACCCGTTTGTTGGTGAGCTAAACGTGAAATGGCGACAACCTGGTAAGGCCACCCCGATATAATCGGTTTAAGGGCTTGCTGGGGGAGGCTGCAACCGGGCGTCTGTCTTGGATCAAGCGGCTCGCTATACAAACGTGAAATTGAATTCAACCTCCCGTGAAACGGGGTTTGCGTTGGGTTTGGGACCGAAAACATAAAACAACGTTCCAATGAAATTCAACACCCGCAAACTAAATAAGGATTACGAGATAAGGGCATGTACCTGAAATGTCCGGTCGATTAATGGGGAAGGTGCCGCTGGCCGGCTGGTTGAGGTCCTGACCTTGACCTGACACCTTGCAACATCTACTGGAGTGGGCATGTAGACAAGAGCCGATTCGGTGTGGGATTTGTGGTGGGAGAGAGACTCCGACACCGAGTACTGTCGTTTAAGCCTGTGAACGAGTGTCTCGACGCAATCCGCATAAAAGTACGATTTTTCAGCACATCGTTTATCTGCGCGCATGCACCGGCAAAAGAGAGGGACGAAGTGGAAAGGATGCATTCTACGAGCACCTGGAAGAAGCATACGAGCGCTGCCCCCGCCATGATATCAAAGTCGTGATTGGCGACTTTAACGCCAAGGTGGGTTAGGAGGGTGTATTCGGCCCCACTGTCGGGAAGATCAGTCTCCACGATCAGACTTCGCCAAATGGATTCAGGACGATCGATTTCCCCGGTGCCCGAAACATGGGCATATCCAGCACTAGGTGTGTGCACAAGAAGATCCATCAGGCTACATGGATGTCCCCCGATCGAAAATACGCAATCAGATCGACCACGTTGTGATAGACGGACGGGATGCTTCCAGCGTTTTAGATGTTCGCACAATACGAGGACCTAACATCGACTCTGATCACTACCTAGTAGCAGCCAAGATTCGTACCCGCCTTTGTACGACAAAACAGGTGCAACAAAAAACGCAGGGAAAGCTGGACGTCGAAAAGCTGCAATCGCAACAGACCGCCAATTATTTCTCAGATCGCCTCTCACACCTGCTCTCTGAGAGCACAATTCAACCTAGTGGAATGCATGAGCAGTGGAATCATATCTCAGGAGCACTCCGGGCGAAAAAAAGAGAGTCAGAAAAGCGTGAAATAAAAGAGCTTGGTACGCTGGCCAACGGGAACAACGCCCGAAAACTGTATCAAAAAATTCGGCGAATTACAGAAGGTTTTAAACCCGGGGGAAACTGCTGTAAGAATAAGAGTGGCGACTTGGTGGCCGATGTTCAGAGAGCACTCAGAGCACTCTTCTCTGCATTTTTAAATGGAGAAACTGAGCAAGAAACCAGACAAGATGCCGAACCCGAGGCCACAATCGAAGATGATGGAATTGACGTTCTACAACCTGACTATAATGAGGTGCGAATAGCAATATCCCGATTGAAAAACAATAAAGCAGCTTGCGCTGATGGTTTGCCTGCTGAGCTATTCAAACATGGAAGCGAAGAGCTGGTAAGGCGCATGCATCAGCTTCTATGCAGAATATGGTTGGATGAATGCATGCCTGAAGATTGGAATCAAAGTGTTCTCTGCCCAATCCACAAGAACGGCGATCCTGCAAACTGAACCTTTGAATATCGCATATAAGATCCTATCAAGCGTATTGTGCGAAAGACTGAAACCTGATGTGAACAGACAGATTGGACCTTATCAGTGTGAATTCAGACCTGGTAAATCTACCATCGACCAGATTTTTACAATACGCCAAATCTTGGAAAAAACCCGTGAGAAAAGAATCGACACACATCATCTCTTTGTTGATTTTAAAGCCGCTTTCGCTAGCACGAAAAGGAGCTGCCTATATGCCGCTATGTCTGAATTTGGTTTCCCCGCAAAACTTATACGGCTATGCAAAATGACCTTGAGCAACACCGCCAGCTCGGTAAGAATTGGGAAGCACCTCTCCGAGCCGTTCGAAACTAAACGAGGTTTCAGACAGTGTGACCCCCTATCGTGCGATTTTTTTAATTTAATGCTGGAGAAAATAATACAAGCTGCAGAACTTAACCGCGATGGAACAATATTTTATAAAAGCGTGCAACTGTTGGCGTATGCTGACGATGTTGATATCATTGGCCTTAACAACCGCGCCGTAACTTCTGCTTACTCCAAATTAGAAAAAGAAGCGGAGAAAATGGGATTGGTGGTGAACGAGGGCAAAACGAAGTACCTTCTGTCATCATGCAAAGAGTCAGCGCATTCGCACCTTGGCAACCAAGCCACTGTTGGGAGCAATAATTTCGAAATAGTAAAGGACTTCGTTTACCTGGGAACCAGCGTTAACACCAACAATAATGTCAGCATAGAAATCCGACGAAGAATTACTCTTGCAAAAAAATGATACTTTAGACTAAGTAGGCAATTGAAAAGTAAAGTCCTCTCTCGACTAACGAAAATAACACCCTATAAGTCACTCATCGCACCCGTCCTGCTTTATGGTGCAGAAGCGTGCACACTAACAACATCTTATGAGGCGGCTCTGGGAGTATTCGAGAGAAAGGTTCTTCGAAAGATTTGTGGACCTCTACGTGTTGGCGATGGCGAGTACATATGCATATTATATTTAACAAATGGAGTTCAAGGATCCATATACAAAAAAATTACTTTATAACACATTTGTAAGGTCTAAATTGGAATATGCTTCAATAATATGGAATCCATTTTATGGAATACATTCCAATAGAATACTCGTAGAGCGGATACAAAAAAAGTTTTTAAAGTTGGCATTATACAGTATTAGATTTGATTTGCCTATTCCATCTTATGTTCCTCGGTGCAGATTGATCAGCTTGCACACTCTTGCCAGTAGGCGTTTGATAGCTGGCTTAGTTTTTATACGTGATGTTTTGAATGGGACCATTGAGTGTTCTTATTTGTTACACTGTATTAAAATTAATGCTCCAGCTAGAAATCTGCGACATAGTAATTTATTTGCTATTGAAATTTGCAAAACAAAATATGCTCAAAATGAACCAGTTATCAGACTGTTAGCTGAATTTAATTTGATATGTAAAGAAACAGATTTAGATATATTTGCTAATCGTATTATATTTAAGGAAAATTTGTATATGTATTATTCCTAAATTTTCAAATTATTATCTGTCTGTAAGGTATGTAAGCCATAGACTTAAATAAATAAACTAAATAATGCTTCATTTATTTGTAATAATTCATTAAAGTTTTCTGCATAAAGCCAAAGCTGTGAACTACAGTATCTGACTGCGTTCTTGTACACACAGTAGTAGCGCACGTGGTAAGCGTTTCGGCTACAACGCTTACATTCCAAGGTTCAAGCCCAGGTTCCGGACAACTTTTTTTTGTTTGTTAAATTTAATTTGTTTTTAAATATGTATCTTATCATGATTGTTTTTAAATTAATTATATTTTCAATCCAATATTTTTCTGTGTAAGACCTCTATCTTGGAGTGAAAAAATCAAATTTTCGCAAAATATATGCCAGAAAATGTTTCCAGTTTATCAAAACAAAATACTTAAAAAAATACATAGATTTTTTAAGAAATGAAATTTTTTCTCAATAATATTTGACTTAAGGCAAACATATATGTAGCCCATATGTAATCATATTATTATAATTTTATATATCACAACCCAATTCCCTCGGAACGAGAAACTCAGTAAAGAATTTTGATAATTTTCATTATTTTCCGATGAGACAGAGTGGCTAATAGCTCTATATTTAAAATACAAAAAGGCGAAAACACAGTTTGTAGCTTCTTCAATTTTCTATTTACGAAGTGGTTAGAAAGCGTGTTAATTTTCCTGAAGACATTAACTATTTTCTTCTTCAAATATTTTAATTTGTCAAAGGGCAGACATATAACCCCGACCTTACATATGAAGACTAAATTTGACCAGCTAAGATGATAACCTTTCTTAAAAACAACCTGAAATATATTTTAAATATGTCTAAGTTGTGGTTGAGGAAAAAAGCCAGAAAACCATTATTTCACTGTAATTTTCTCCCCCTAAATGAACTTCAAAACATCCAGTAAAGAAAAAATTCAGAAAACAGCCTGTGTATAAAAAAAAACGGTATGGAAAACTGCGTCGCGTTAATATTGAGAAATTTTTGGAACTTCCAAATGAACGTTTCATGCATTTTCAAAAGCCATATGGATATATACATATCTGTGGACATTTGACAAAACAACTTCTTTCAAAAATGGCAATTTTTCAGGAGAGCGAAAAAACGTGTTTAACAGTGTCCACAGCAAAAACCGTTTGTAATTTAGGAATTAAATTTCTTTGTACTGGTTACTTGAAGATTTGTAAATAAATTGCGTTACATTAAACATTATACTTTTTAAAATAAATGCAAATGAAATATAGAAGATGTTTTGTCAAATGTCTTTTTTAACAGAAAATCAACCTATGCCATACAAGCTGTTTTGTAAAACTTAAATTAAATAAAATAATGTATAGAATTTTTATCTTGCGTTGAAACAAGTTTATTTATCAAATGTTTATTTCAAAAGTTATCCAAAAGAGGCAGTTTTTATAGATAAAGTAGCCTTGCAATGAAAAAAAAAACAAATTTTAATCCAATACTTCAAAAACATCTCATTAATTTGTGGAAAAGAAAAATTATGTTTAGTTATCTTTCTCACTATCGAGGTCCGAATCAGATTCGACTTGGCATTCACCTTCTGCTGCTATATCTTTGTAAAATTTATGAAAATCGGTATTAATCAACGGAAGCATATCCAATAAATCTTGCTTTTTGTTTTTCGATACCGTTAACGGTGATGTATAGCTTAATTTTAATTCTGAAATCGACTTTGCTGAACGACGTGGGTTAATATCTAACTCCTTGAATTCCACTTCTGGTTTCAAAGACGACTTATATTGCAAAACGCCAGGTTTGTTTTTCTCATAGCGCATCCAGCGAACGTTTTTCCACTCAAACTTATCACCTGCAAGAATTTAGACAAAATAAGGAAACACATTATGTATTGATGTAAATGTGAAACATTAAATTATACATACATACAATAAATTATTTTCTATTTCAACTTGCAACTTACCTGTTGAATTTCTGTTTCTCCAAGTGTAGTTTACCTTAAGGAGGGAACTGAAGTCAAAAAACTCTTTCTGGCTCATTTCATGAACGATGAATTTATTATTTGTAGCATCTATAAGGTTTGCCCAGTCGTGTGGGTGCTGAATAGATCCCGACATATTTTTTTTTTCCTTTCAATCTGTGCATGTACAGTATCACATTCAAGATGTGTGTGACCAACAACTAGGAATTTGTGATCAATCGTCGCTATAGTAGGGTGTTTTTCCACAACTTGTTCAAACATAGCTGAAATGTAGGAGTTGCGATTTTGTCCAGGACATGAGTCGCTGTACATGATTACATGTGTTATGGTCTCTGGCAAGCTCATCAAACATTTAAAAATGCACGAACCAATATCATTTGCCCCACGTTTTGCTATTAACTCATGCCAGATGTAACAGTTTGCCTTTTTCGTTTCCCCATCATGTATTGTTAAATTGAAAGTCCATAATGGACGTTTGTAGAAAAACATTGAAGCATTTAAATACGGCGTTGGCAAACATTGCTGCAAGTCAAAGGAAAACATTTTTACATTTACATGTCTGCTGGCCACATCTTTGTCCATTTTTTTGCAGTTATAAGCAAAATCTGCATCATCGTGGTGTTCTCTTTGTTGCATTAAAAGTGGCTCCTTTTCGTTTTCGTCCGACGTATTTTTTAAATGGGACTTAAAAATTTCGCACGTATTGCAAAGATCAATTTGAGGCTTCTTAAATTTTATATTTAGTTGGTGAAATATTTCCTGATATTTTGATTCGGATACTGGTTCAGTGTATTTCTCCTTATACAATCTATATAAAAGTGCAAGGTTAAGTCCACGTTGAAAATATAGTTGGCTTGTGTGACGGCGACTGTAATGGCTTTGATACTTCGGTATACTGTTAATATGTTGAAGCACTTCGTTGAATTTTTCGGTTGATAACTTATGATGGGGAGGATGCTTGCCGCGTCGATCATTTTCGAGACTTCCATTAAATTTCCCTTGGACTTTCATGCGACATATAGTCTTTATACTTTGATCCGTTTCACCAAATATTTTTAAAAAGCACTTTTTACACACACTAGTTTTATGCCCGTTGATTTCAAAGTGATAAAAATAAACAAATTCTCTATTTCTTGGCTTTGGAGCTTTTCTGAGCGTTGCGCTCTTCTTGCGCTCAACATGTATCATACCAGCCAAATACTGACGTCGGCTGTTATAATTGCCCATCTTCCAGTACGATACGAATATTTTTTTCTGCTGCTCCAAAGAGAATTCGGTATTACACTTCTTGTAACAATCCACCAGCTTCTCAGTTTTTTTAGCAGGGACAATTTTATTTTTCCACGTTGTATACTCTTTACCCAAACTTTTGTTCATTTTATTTGTTTTTTTTATACTTCTTGGCTTTGGGTTTGCCAGAAGGATATCTTCCCTAAATTTTGGCGACACTGTGTCGCTAAGGTTAGAATCGATTACATCTGCCATCATTCGTATACTTTCCGACGTAGAATTAAAACCGGAATTGTTCGACGGAACATAATCGGAATCGTTGTAGTCCGTTTCGTGGAAAACATCTTCTTCGGACTGGTCACTATCAATGTTGTTCAATTGGCCACTGGCATGTTGTCGCAGTTCACAAATTTTTTCAGGTTCAAAACTCCCATTATAACACGAAGCAGTTTCATTAAAACTTCACCATCCTCAAAGAAAAATGGACGAACACTTTTATTTTTTCTTATTTTACTTTGTTCACTATCGCGCTCTGCTGTTTTTAAATTTTTTGCTAAAGCTACTAGTTTTTTTCCTCTATCCATTTTGTTTGTTTTATTAAATTTTAATCAGGAGATTAGCTTAAATTTGTTCAATTCACTTTAAATTGTTTGACAAAACCACTTCTCTTAAAATATGATTTCACTTTTTTCACTTTATTTTTACATCAAATAGCTTCTTTCGATAGAAGACGTTTTGTCACAACGACACTTCGCGACTGAATGAGAGACAAAATAGCTTCTTCAAAATAATAAAGCACTTTTTTGAAAAATGCATTTGACAAAAGAGCTTCAATTTAAAGAAGTTGATTTGTCAAATGCAACTTGTAGAAATTACTCAGACGAAAAATAAAGAGAAGCTTTTTTGCCAAATGGACGTTGCGCTTTTTCCGTTTGAATTTTTTTAAAATTCCAGGTTATTAGAAATAAGATCTTTTGTCAGAGGCATTTTTGAAAAATTAAGATTTAAGTTGTTTTTGAACTACACGAACTTTTGAAATAACGGTCGTACGAAAACGCTGATAAGACAGAAATATGCGCATTGAAAAATCATATATATGGTAGAAATCTTGGGAAATTGTCTTATGTCGATAGAAGTTGTTTTGTCATATGTCCACAGATATGTATACTCCTAATGGTGGAAATATTTTCTGAAGCAGGCATAAGCGTCTCGGGTGAGACGCGTGCGTTCCATGGTTGGAGCCCAGGTTCCGGACAGTAATTTTTATTTTTTTTTTATAAAATTTAATTTCTTACCTTGACTTGAATTTAGTTTTTAAAGCAATCTTTTCTTAAAACCAATTTTTTGCAAAAAAAACCCAATAAAATTACTAAAAGTTCACCGTAACAAAATATGTATGATAAATACTTACATAGTTGCATGGGTTTATGAATTTTGTTTAAAGAATTCAATTTTTATGATTGATATTGGACTTAAGGTAGAGTTGTACGCACAGCCATAAGAAATAATAAGTTCAGGTCTCATACATATATATCACAAAATATTATTGAAATGATATAAAAGTCAATATGAAATGTCTTTATACATTTTTAAATTGTAGTTAAGGAAAATAAACAGAAACCCATATACTGAAGTTAAATTTTCCCCTGCTAAATGGGTTTCAAAAAAGCCAGATCTAAAGGAAAATTGCTTAACTGACAGCACTGTCTGTATATCCAAACAAAAAACCCAAAATGGAGACCGGCGTCATGCTCATATTGAGAAATTTAAGGAACTTCAAAATAAACGCTAAATTCATTTTCAATCAAAATATGTATATGTGACACACTCCGAACGGTGAAATATTTTCATTCTCTCACTCATTGAGCATATCGTGGTGTCCGTGCGTCCAACATATATTTCATTTGCTCTCCAAAAGGTAGAAATATTTTCATTCTCTTACTCATTAAGCAAATTGAGTTAAAGTATACACGGCGTCGGCGCGTCTGTCCATTTTGATTTTGAGCGAGAGTTGCCCTCCGCTCTACTGAATTGTACCAAAATCTTAAAAAAAAATACCAATTTGTTTTCAACATATCTCGCGCGCTTTATTGCAAGCAAATTAAAATTTTTAGGGAAAACACAACCAAAGCTTAAATTTTGTAATAGAACTCTATTATAAAAATGAGATTCAAAAGCATCCAAAGTCGCTGCTGTTCACATAATTCAAAATTTAAAGTTTTTTAAAAACGCAATCAAACTTCAAATTTTTTGTAAAATTCTATAATGGAAACGAGATTCAAAGGTATTCATGGCCATTATTTTCGGTCGGTTATTTAGATGCATCGTAAAATATTTGTTTTCAACATATCTCGCACGTTCAAAACTAAAGTTTTTACTCCATTATAAAAATGAGGTTCAAAAACACCCATAGTGGCCCCCCCCTCCCCCTTAATATAATTCAATTTTTTTAATTTTTTTATGCGCAGTCGAACTTCTACTTTTTTTTTGTAAAATTCCATAACTAAAATGAGACTCGAAGGTATTCATGGCCTCTATTTTCGGTCAGGTATTTAGATGCGTCTTGAATCCTGAAAACCCTAAGTGTTTATAACCGTGAGTCTATATGCCTGAAGTATCTCCCAACGCCGATTCGGTACATTTGGTGTCCACCACCTCAAGACCGGCGCTATTGCATTGCTTCTGTATCCATGCTAATGTTGCAGCGCCATTGCACCTACTGAGCTTTTCCCCATTTATTCAGCCTCGTCAGAGTTTTCAGAAGCTCTGAGCACTGCTTTCCGAATCCAAATTATCACTCAGCGCGCTATCCCGGACTTCGGAACGAGTCTTTGTCTTTTCTCTCTTCTATGGTTATTTAAGTTGTTTGTGATATTCATTCTTGGTTTTTTAAGTTGGGAAAAGCTTCGTCCGCAGTAGCGCCCCTTGCTGCGCTAAGGCGCATTGAGGTCGGCTTATGCCTTCCGCAGAGAAGGTTTCCCTTGTGTTCGTAAAATAGAAATAAAAAGTATTTAGCATATGCCTTCTATACATCAGTTAAGGCTGAAAGTGCCACAAATATCCAAAGCAAGTTTTCCTAGATATCCTATCCTAGGATAGGGTAATCGGGATGTTGCTGGGCAAACATTTTGTTCGATTCTAACCATCGGTTTGGCTATAGCTATATTGTAGAAGAAGAAAGATACATCAGTCATAGTCTCATATGTAATGTTCATGAGCATCAAGATAGCGAGTACCCTAAGTCAATCGAGACGGGTCGAAGTGGATAGCTTACCTTGAATTATTCGGGAAACAATTGATTTTCCTGTACAATGAGTTTTTTTATAGTTACCTATATAAAATGTGGAATAATTATTGCCCGGAAAAACTAGCTTGAAGCTTTCCATGGCAGAAATACACTCGGAGAGTTTGCCAAAGCACTGCCAAAGGGCGACCCCGTTTTGAAAAAACTTTTTCAAACCACTTCGAACCTTGGACTTTCGGTGTGGTAGGCCAAAGACACTACCTCCACACCACGGCGGCAGCGGAAAGTTAGGAGCAAATTATGCCAGAAGTCTCTAACACGGGTCTTATTAGTTTGCTTCGCTAAGTTGACATGAAATTAGCTAAGATCCGGGGAAAATATTACACGGCAAAATTTCCCGCCTGGTCTCGACTTGATTCGCACCCTAACTTCTGTAACTTGATGCCCATTCTTGTTTTGGATGTTTCCGCTTATTTCCAGCAGCTTGAGCTACAAGTCCAAACATACAAACACTCACACGTACAAGCTTCCAGAAATATCGCAGCAAAATTTGCTATTAGTTTAGGATGAATTCGATTTGAACGCATAGGATGATTCGACTAATGCCACTACGACTAATGCTCCCTTTTGTTTGAGCATGTCCTTTGAAAATACTTATCTGTCATATTATTTCATGAAAATATTTTTAAATGCACACGTTTACTAGTGAATTCAAAAAACTGTATGTACAAGGAACGCAGATTTTTTTACTACACCTTTTCAAGTGCAAAATGAGAAATTGTAACATTGTATTGAGAAATTGTAAATTTAAATGAGAAAAGGTAAATTCAAAATGAGAAATGTAAGTTAAAAATGAGAAAACGTTAATCAAAGTGAGAATGTAATTTTTTTTTTGAGAATATATAAGTTGATATTGAGAAATATAAATTCATATTGGGAATGGGTAAATTCAAAATGAGAAAAAGTAAATTCAAAATGGGAAAAGCAAATTCAAAGTGATAATATGTAATATAGAAATGAGGTAATATAAATTCAAAATTAGATGTTTAGAAAATCTAATGCTATTAAAAGTCAATGTAGCCAACACAGTTTTAAGCCTTATTTTATACTCCGACGTGCATATCTTTAAGCTCGAGTGCATCAGTAAGAAAAGTGGTTGTGTGCTGTACGGCCCTTGCACAATCCCCTCCTGCTATAGTCCTCTTAGCATTGTCTATTGCTGTTTCCAAATATTGTATTCGCTGTTCACAAATTCCGGAAGGATGCACATCGGGCACACGCATACTCAATTTCACCTCCGTTTTTATTTTCGACCAAATTGCTGCTCTTTCTGGAACTTTCGCCTTAATAGAGAAATGGCAAGGGGCGTTATCGCTTACCACAACCAGGTCTCTCAAATTGTTTGCCAGCGTTCAATCAGATTCCTTACGAATTCGCCACACGCCTCCCTTGTATAGGAGCCCCTTCTACGCTCCATCAGGCGAACCCCGGACGTAGTTATTCCTCCAATCAAGTGCACGTTTGGATCTAGTGCAGCAGGTGAAATTTGAACGGCTCTATGGCCAATCTTTGATCTACCTCGGGACATCCTACAAAAGAGGTTGAAATTTGTTTCATCAATCCATGTTATCTGTTTTCCCTCTCTAACTGCTTGATTAAGCTCCCGGACATAACCTGCTCGTTTTATTTTATTTTCTAAAGTGTTCATACTAGCCGGGATGGAGTGTACTTTTTTTAAGCTAAGCATTCTACCTTCGAGATGGTTACCAATTGTTGTAGTTGATATTGTTATATTAAATTCAAGAAGCACTCTTCCTCATTGGTTTTAGAGTTAAAGAACCATCCTTCTCTAACCATGATACAATAGCTTCTACGTGAATGTCCGAGAGATTCTGGTTTCTTATGCCACCTCTTGGCTGCATTGCTTGAGTGCCACTGGTTATCCAACGGTGGGCAGTTTTGTAATGCACACCTAGCGAGAAAGCTAGAGCTACCTAATCTTCATTCTGAGACGCAGGGCTCACCAATCTTCCCCTGTCCTGCTCTGTATTCTTTTTATATGTTTTTCGGACACATTCTTCTTTTGCTTTGATTAATAAGAAATATGAAAACGTAAGTATATGTATGTACATAGTGTAATGGACAACGGTTTTCAGCACAATTGCACTTTCGCAATATAACAATATTGCCTGAGTCATTTAACTCTAAACCATCTCACATTGCTCACCTCATTGTCAGTGCAATGCACTTTCGGTATGTTGATATTAAATACCTATTTACTGACCTAATTAACGGTCAGCGTATGTGCACTCGGATTACCCTTGTCCATTCACACCAATCATGGTATTAGTCATGACCATGCATTACTTATTAGCTTTAAGTTATAAATATAAGAACATACAGAATAAAGAAAGCTTTACAATCGAGAATTCACTCGTCTACGCTTCGTTCGTAACATGGCGATCCTGCCAGGAGTACTTACGGTAGTGAAAAACAAAAATCATAAAGACAATATCTGAATTGAAATAGCTGTTTATTGTAGTGAAAAACAAAAATCATAATGACAATATTTGAATTGAAATAGTTTCCTTTTTTTTTACCCGCGAAAATGACGTGGTGGAAACCAGTGCTTACATCTATCATGATAGCCATAACTGGCTACGAAATAGGAAAAGACACCAATACGGAAAGTGAAAAAAAGAACAAACAAAAATCGTTAAATACGACGAAGATGTACAAACAAGTAAAAATAAAACAAATTATAATATAGAGCAAGTCAGCGCCACTGAACTATTATTGATAAAAAAAAAAATATTGACTATGGTGTACGTACTAATTAAGTGCTACGTGAATAAAATAAAAAGGGACGTTCGAAACAGGGCAGAACAAGTCTAACAAGTCACATAAAGGTGAAGTGACTTAGTCTTCCGAACCTCCGCACAGTGATCCCCATACAACACAAATATTACGACCTAACGGTGCAAGAAGCCCATGCCGTTGGGTACAGAGGATAATACTATTCTTTGAACACAATAAGTAAATTACGACCTAACGGTGCAAGAAGCCCATGCCGTTAGGTACAGAGGTTAATACAAGGAATACATCAATGATCTGAGTCCGGCAACCAACGACACTAACAACAGCAGCACAGTGGGGTGAGATCGTACCAACACCTTAATTTTTTTTTAAGTATGTTCTTTACTTTTAAGTAAACTATAACAAAAAAAAAAAAGTAAATTCCAATGCTAATAAATACAACAAAATAATGTAGCAACACTAGTTAAAGAAAAAGTCACGGACAATAATTAGTATGCAATGGGAAGAGATTTTGAACGAAATTAAACCACCAACCCAGGAGTTTAGACTTTCATACAAATGTATGACACAAAACAGGACTATTAAAGTGGAAACCAGGGAAAAGCATACAAAAATTTTAATAGAGAAATTTAACAAGGTTAGAGCTATACTACATAGGCATTACGATAGGTACACATCCCAACACAGAGAATCAGCAGACCAGATATTTCTAAAACTAAGGGACCAACTCTTAAAAGCCTTTCAACGGCATAATATTAACATTAAAATCCCCCCTACACTGAGATGTGAAGTTGACAGCAATATTGAGGAAACAGAGGAAAGTGAGGCAGGCGAAGGCGAAGGTGAAGGAAAAGATAAAGAAACGGAAGATATGGGAAAGAAGCGAAAAGTCAATATAATGGCTTCCACGGTTTTAAGTTTGGGAGCAAAAATTTTGATCGAATTCGATGGAAAGCCAGAAAATTTGAACAGATTCATTGATGCTATAAATCTCGTTGATACTTTCAAAGATGAGCATGAAGCAGTGGCTGTGCAACTAGTCAAGACTAAATTGGCTGGCGGCGCACGGCAATTAATAACTAACGAGGACACACTTGCCAAAATTATCGATAAACTGAAATCCGCGGTGAAAGGGGAGTCGACTGAATTAATAACTGCCAAAATTTTAAATATAAAACAAGGCAACAAAACGGCAAACCAATAAATACGAAATAAATACCCTTTGCACTAAGCTTGAGGGAGCGTATATTTCTGAGGGGCTCAGTGGCGAACTAGCCCAGAAGTATACTACCCAAGTAACAGTAAAAGCGCTATCTAGAAACTCCAATTACGATAAAATAAAATTAATAATGGAAAGTGGCCAGTTCACTAACAGAAACGAGGCTATCGCGAAATTTATCGGCGCAAGCACAGACTCCCCCACCAGTAACATTATATTCTAACTAAGCTAACAAGAAAAAATACTGTTTTCATTTGGTCCAAAGAATGCGACGAAGCACTCCAGTATCTGAAAAGCTCACTCCTAAAACCGCCCTTGCTCCAGTACCCAGATTTTAAAAAAATATTTTACATCACCACTGACGCTAGCAAGGAAGCCTGTGGTGCCATATTAAGCAAGGAATACAATGGAATGCAATTACCAGTTGCTTATGCATCACGAGCCTTTACAAAGGGCTCGGCCATACACTGGGCAATCAACTTTTTCAGACCCTATATTTATGGTACGAAATTTCGGATCAAAAGTGACCATAAACCACTTACCTATCTTTTTGCCATGAAGAACCCATCGTCCAAACTCACCAGAATGAGACTTGACCTTGAAGAATTTGATTTCGAGGTCGAGTATATCAAAGGAAGAGATAATTGTGGTGCAGACGCCTTATCTCGCATTGATTTTGGACATATCAAAGGAATTACGGAAGCAAATTCGACCATCCGACAAGTATCAACGCGGTCGAAAACCAAAATTGCATTTCCGAATACAGAAGACAGGACAACACACACGACTACCAACTTAAAGGAAAAAGTTTACAACACAATTACGACACACGAAGTGAAAAAGTTACCGTGTCTTAAATTAATTATGAACAGGTGCACCGTAAATAAAAATAGATATACAAAATTACTCGAATCCTCGCATTTAACACTATTCCATGGAAAAAGGAAAATATATGAAATATCTGCTAAAGAATTTATTGCTTATGGGAAGATTGAACTAGCGCAATTATTTCCCAAACTTGAAAAAATAGTTGGCAATAAAAACTTTAAAAGCATGAAGATCGCGATCAACGATAATTTATTTAGATATGTCGACATTGAGGAATTTAAAAATATAGGCAACAAAATTTTGAAAACGGTAACGATAGCTATAACACCAAAAATAATCGAAATCACTTCGCCCACACAAAAACTTGAAATATTAAAAAGATATCACGACGATCCCGTATTCGGAGGCCATCCGGGATTCACACGATTCTTATCAAAACTCCGACGAACATATTTTTGGAAGAACATGACTTCAGACGTGAAGGCCTATATCCGAAAATGTGAGAAATGCAAAGAAAATAAATATGGCAAAAACCATATTGAACCTCTTATAAAAAATAACACGCCAGCTAGAGCTTTTGATGTCGTGCAAATTGACACAATAGGCCCCTTCCCTAAATCATTTCACGGAAATTAATATGCTTTAACTATAATCTGCGAATTAACAAAATTCCTCATTACCATCGCAATTCCAAATAAATCTGCCCTCATAGTAGCCAAATCAATAGTAGAAAACTGCATATTGGTTCATGGACCTTTACAAGAAATTTTAACAGATATGGGCACAGAATATAAAAATGAAACATTTAACGAAATCTGTAAACTATTAAATATAAAAAATAAAACTTCTACACCATACCATCACCAGACGTTAGGTGTAGTTGAGCACAGAACTTTAAACGAATATATCAGGGCTTACATATCAGGAGACAAACTGGACTGGGACCTCTGGCTTAAGTACTTTACATACTGCTACAATACAACTCCATCAACCGATCATGGTTACACTCCGTTTGAATTGGTATACGGGAAAATTGCTGCCCCGTATGACTTTATATTGACCGGGAAAGTTGATCCCATATATAATATTGATAACTACAAATCCGAACTAAAATTTAAATTGCAAACAGCCCAAAAGCGAGCATCAGAATTGTTAGAAGTAGCAAAAGAAAAAACAAAAGAAAGGTATGACCGGAAATCAAAACCACAAATTATTAAGGAAAACGATATGGTATACTTGAAAAATGAAGCTAACCACAAATTAGACAAGATTTACAAAGGTCCTTATAAAGTGCTTGAAACTGATTGCTTAGGAAACTGCAAAATTAATGTTAATTCAAAAGAAAAAATTGTACACAAAAATAGACTAAAAAAAGCATAAGTAAATAAGAAACATATTTATGTACAAATTTAATCATATGCTTTATAAGTTAGCACGTTAAAACGAATACCACCGGCCGGCGGTATTATTTTATTTAATAGACAAACTATTATATGTATTAAATAGACAAGCTATTATGTGTATAAAACAAACACAATAAAAAAAAAAAAAAAAAAAACAAAAAGAAAAATATAAATATTTGTCTCTCTGTTTTCTTTTTTTTTTCCCAAAAAGGGAAGGTGTAATGGAGAACGGTTTTCAGCACAATTGCACTTTCGCAATATAACAATATTGCCTGAGTCATTTAACTCTAAACCATCTCACATTGCTCAACTCATTGTCAGTGCAATGCACTTTCGGTATGTTGATATTAAATACCTATTTACTGACCTAATTAACGGTCAGCGTATGTGCACTCGGATTAACCTTGTCCATTCACACCAATCATGGTATTAGTCATGACCATGCATTACTTATTAGCTTTAAGTTATAAATATAAGAACATACAGAATAAAGAAAGCTTTACAATCGAGAATTCACTCGTCTACGCTTCGTTCGTAACAATAGGTATGTGTATACATTTACAATTTTTTGAAACTCCGAGATCCTTACCAGTAATATTTGCTCTACAGATAGGACAGTTGGAAGTTCCGGGTACAAAACTCTCTACGCATTGGGTGTGGAGCATGTGTAAACAACTTATCAGCTTTGACACGCTCTTGTAACGCATGGTAGAACGATAAATTGCACAACTATCCCTGAATTCCATTGTTTGGTATTTAAATACAGACCGCAGAGATTTTAAAAATTCTCATATATGAATGTTTATATTAACCTTTAGTACCTGGGTGACTGAACCTTGCTCGGTATTTTTCGAATTTGCCCATGATCTTACCTACCAAGAGCATAAATTTCCAAAATAGATTTCCAAAATATCGAACACTAACCACAAAAAGTCACTTAAGGCAACCCCAGGTGGCAATCGTACTTAAAATTATTCTGGTTGGTATACGGCCGCAAATACCTTACGTTTGATACCCATATTGCCAGATATTTCTTAATATTTAAAATAAAAGGTGGCACCCCTCTAAGCTTCCTTTAGTGGCAACATCCAAGTAGAAAATCTTAGAAGGAAGCATACTATCCATCTACCAAATTTCATCGACATCGGTTTAGCCGTTCCCGAGATAGTAGTCGATATCTGAAGGAATAAATAAAATGCGGTCAGGTGGCAACCCTACTCGAAAATACTTTGGTTGGTATACGGCCTTTCATTTGATACCCATATTCTCATATATTGCTTAATATTTAAAAAAAAATTGATATAGGTGGCAACCCTGTGAACCACCCCAAGTGTCAACACCAAAGTAGAAAATTTTAAAACAAAGGATACTACCCATATACCAAATTTCATCCAAATCGGTTAAGTCGTTCCTGAGACAGTATTGGCTATACAAATATACAAGAATAACTCGTTTAAAGTTATAAGATAATATAAGATACGGAGTAAAGACGTTAAATTCTTCGATTTTGTTTTTTTCCCCTATCAAAAAACAAAATGTCTAATTTTGAGTTTACACATTATCACTTTGAATTTACCTTTTGCCATTTTTAATTTACTTTTTCTAATTTTGAATTTACGCATTGCCAATATGAATTCATATTTCTCAATATCAACTTATGTATTCTCAATAAAAAATTACACTTTCCCATTTTGATTTACATTTTCTCATTTTCAATTTACATGTCTCAATTCAAGTTCACGCATTCTTATTTCAATTTACACTTTCCCAATATAATGTTACATGTTCTCATTATACTTTATATATTCTCATTTTGCACTTGAAAAGGTGTAGCTGCGATTTCTTTTCAACCAAAAAATGAGCGTTTTCATTGCCCTCCCTTCCTTTCCTGTTCGATTCCACTATAAAGATAAAACGTAAAACAAAATTAGTGTTCGTTTCATAAAAAGGCGCATTTCAAAAATGCAAAAAAGGTAGATTAGATGGATAGATAGATTGTTTGAGGATAGCACTGTGACCGGATGGTCTATTGTGCCCAAAAAAGGTAGATAATCTGCCCTGTGAAACTTTGGCAGGGTAGATGGTTGCCCTTCAAATTAGATTCTTATAATACTAGTATGATTTTTTCTTAGCACACTTTGGTAAAAACACATACATAGAACCAAGGGAAAGAATACGAATTGGACAGCCCGAATATGCCAGGGCGATAAGAAAAGTTTATACCGCACTTACATATACGAGTATATATGTAGTAGTTGAAACAATTTTTTCCTATTCGCTTTAAGAATATATTTTGAACCACTGACGTTAGATTCACAGCCTGGCTTTCAGATTGTTTAGGCGAGATGCCTAAAGTCTTAAAAAATGGGCCACCCTAATGTAACTTTAGCGCCCTTCCAATCACTCACACCAACCCACCCACCTGTGTGGGCATGCATGCATATTCGTGTTTTGTCAGCACACATATACATGCATGGGGGTGTGCATGTGTGGGTTCACCTCCCCTTAAAACCGGAGGATGATTTTCAGGTTCAACGGTTGTCCTCGATTGAAAAACCGTCTACTTTTCCAGAGACAGTCGACACGACCACATCACGGCCAGCCCAGGATTTTTCGCCCGCTCCAAGGTAAACTAATTGTTTATAAATTATAATTTTTATAAATATACGGCCACATTTTTTATAACGAGAATTCTCGTTGTTTCATGTTTATTTTCATTTCGAGCACAAATTCGACCGCCGTGCTTTTGAGCCACCGCCGCTCCCAGTTAGCACAACGCTCGAATTTACATGGTCCATCTCCCCGTCTAGAGACACCAGCATACAGTCCACAACAACAACAATTGGAGTAATAATTTCAAAGAATCTAATTTGTATTAATCAAGAAGCTGCCACACAATAAAAGGATAAAAAACTCAATATTGTTCACACTCTGCCGCAATCACAAATTACAAACAACTCTGCCATACACTCTGCGCAATTACAAATAGCAAACAACTCTGCCATACACTCTGCCACATACCACAACCAACAACACCAACTTTATACAACAAATTCGGCCGATCACCACATCAAAGCACGTAAGTTGTATATTTCTTGCCACTTAGTTTTTTCGTGTGTTGCATACAATTGTATAAAAGTGCCGCCCGCGAGTGTAATCAAACGTAAGTGCGTTTAGTGAATATTTTACAATAGTCATTTTTTTGTTCAGTTACGTGCTTTATTTTTCTTTAAATTTTAAATTAAATTAAACGCTTAAAAACCCTTGTGTCTATCCGGATTATCCCCCCACCAGTGGTAAGGTTTTTTGGACACAGCGCAAGGCAAGAGGTAACATAACCTCATTTTCACAAATAAGTTCACTTAGCCTTTCGATTTCACAAATAAGTTCACTTAGCCTTTCGATCTTCAGTTTGTTTTTTGTTCTTTCCACTTGTTTTTTTTTTCGTAATATATAGAACAGAATTTTAATCGAAGGCTAGTTATTATTTCTGATAAAATTCACTATTTTTATAGCACTTTTCTTTGTTTTCACATTTCTTCATTTAATATTTACTTTCGCTCGTTTGATACACCGCGCACTTTATCTGTGTTTGTTGTGTATGTCTTTATTGCGGCAACACATACACACATTTATATATACATATTCCCTTATACGTGTGGGTGGCGAGTAAGTCACAAAGATTTTGTTCAAATTTTGTTTAAATTTTTGCGTCTGTAGCATACAAATATTCGTCAGACAAATCGGCCAAGTCTGCAAATTAATTCAAAAATTGACAATAAATAAAAATAATTGAATTAAATTATACATTAATTGAGTTTATTACAAGTTTATTGAGGTTATTTTGATTTTCCTGGGAAAAATACTGCCTTTACCTTTTCTATTCAGCATTTATCTTGTACGGTTGAGCATTTCATCGTACCTTCAGCTTTATTTTTTCGGTTTTGTTTTGATTCTCCAGATCCTCTAAGTCCAAAATATGGAAAGTTTCATTAGGCTGGCTGATTCGATTTTTGAATTCGAATCAGACTACAATGAATTAGAGGATTCAGTCCACAGCAAGTACACTCTTGGGCTGCAACAAGAGGACTTGAAGGCAATGTGGAGAAAAACCAGAACGGCTTATGACGACTTACTTAATTCAGATAAGTTAGAGGCCACTGGTATAGTTTCTGTCAAACAGAAATATAAGAGAGCATATGCAGTATATTTACGCTGCATGTCAGACATGGCTACACGCCAAGCGACGTACAACAAACCAGAAAATAAATCTGAAGAAAATCCCGAATTTGAACATAGTATCCGCCTGCCTCCATGTGATACTGAAGTTTTCAAGGGCGATTATCTGTCATGGCCAACATTTCGTGACATGTTCACGGCTATATACATCTTAAATAAACGCCTAACACCAGTGGAGAAATTGTTCCATCTGAACAATAAGACACAAGGTGAGGCAAAAGATATCGTGAAAAAATGTCCGCTCACGAATGAGGGATTTGATACGGCCTGGAGAAATTTATGCGAGAGATACGAAAACAAACGTATCTTAGTAAACTCGCAACTCCAAATTTTATTCAACTTGAAAAAGGTAGAGAGTGAATGTGGTAGCGCGATTAAAACACTTCAGCGCGAAATAAATAATTGCCTTTCGTCCCTGCGAAGTCATAAAATTGACACTTCGAACTGGGACGCAATTATAACGTATTTGTGTTCGACGAAATTGCCGGAAAGTACGCTTGGTCTATGGGAGCAAAGCATAGACCACAAAGTGGAAATATCCAAGTGGGAGGATATGGACAAATTTTTGTCCAACCGCTTCCAGACACTCGAAACAGTGTCTGGGTTCATAGGGAGTTCTTCGAAAGTGCAAAAGCCGCAAAGTACGCGGATTGCCAACGAAACCCCTGCAAAAGACTTGGTACATACCAAGCAAACGTGACTAAACTACTGTGCACAAAGTGCAAATCGAATGCCCACAGATTGCGAAACTGTCCCCGTTTTCTCAAATTAACTCCGGTGGAGAGAATTAACTTCGTCAAATCCACCAAGGGCTGTTTGAACTGCCTATCCCCAGGACATACTGTGTCGAAGTGCACCAGTTCTTATGACTGCAACAAGTGCCACTCTCGACATAATACGCTCCTGCATGCGGAGTCTCTTCAGACGCAGGCAACCACCAGCCCTAATCAGTATCATGCTGATAATGCTGCCTCAACTTCAAAACAGGCACAAGAGAGACGGGAAGCGGAAAAATCTGTTTCGGCCATAAACCGAAATGTTAAATCCTGCCATGTTCATTCAAGTGCAGGTGTGCTGCTAGGGACAGCTCGAGTAACCATTCATCATAATGGTACAGACTTCCCAGCAAGAGCACTGATTGATTCTGGTTCAGAGTGCTCGTTTATGACAGAACGACTCAAACGCAGAATCAATTTACTGGCAAAAAGGATGCATGCTCAAGTTTCGGGCATCACTAATGCCGTCTCAGCTCAAGTCAAGGAGGCATCCAATATTGAACTCCGTTCACCAGTGGACCCTTGCTTCAGCCTAACAACTTCTGTTCTAATTCTAGCCAAACTAACTGGGAATCTGCCATCCTGCCATATCGATGCTACGACTATGCAGGCTTTCCCAGACTTAGTCTTGGCAGATAAGCGATTCTACATCAACGAGGAAGTTGATATTATACTCGGCGGAGACGTATATCCGCAAATTATATTAAGTGGGCTGAAAACGAATGTACTTAGTACACTTCTCGCCCAAGAAACGGTGTTCGGTTGGATATTAACCGGGCACATAGAAGCACCGAATCCAACCAGAAATATAGTGTCCTTTTACAGCGAAGTTGCTTTGGACAAACAGCTGACCGCATTCTGGGAGTTGGAAAATCTTCCAAGAAACAAAAGCCCAAACGCAGATGACAAGTACTGCGAAGATTTATATAGAGAAACTACGAGTCGTAGAGAGGATGGAAGATATGTCGTCTCTCTTCCATTCAGACAGGACTACCCAGATCAGATAAACATAGGAGGGTCTCTTAGGCGGGCGTGTTCACAATTTTTTAGAAATGAGACGCGGTTAGCAAAGAACCCGGAATTAGGGAAAGAATATATAAGGGTCCTGTCTGAATACGAGACATTAGGGCATATGCGAAAAGTCACTGCCATTGTACCAGCCGATTCGGCGGACAATTACTTTTTGCCCCATCACGCCGTAGTAAAGGCGGAGAGTACCACCACTAAGGTACGCGTCGTATTCAATGCGTCGAGCCCAACGGCAAATGGCACAAGTTTAAATGACATTCTCCTGCCAGGCCCAGTACTACAATCAGATCTTCCAGTACTTATACTGCGATGGAGACTATATCGCTTCGTATTCAATAGTGACATCGAAAAGATGTATAGGCAAATTTGGATGAGCGATGATCACGTCAAATTCCAACGGATTATTTACCGAACATCGCCTCAAGAACCCATAAGCCTTTACGAGTTGAAAACGGTCACCTGCGGGGTTAATTGTGCGCCTTATCTGGCAATTAGAACCCTTTTACAACTAGCAGATGAAGTAGAGAGTTCTCACCCTACAGCATCTAGCATATTAAGGGAAGGCATGTACGTAGATGACGTACTAGCGGGGGGACACACACTCGCATCGGCCATTAACGCGAGGAATGAGATTCGACAAGTCTTACTCTCCGCGGGCTTCCCACTACGAAAATGGACTTCGAATACTGAGGAAATTCTCAACGACATCCCAACATCGGATCGGCTGACCGAGGACTTTCTGGCTTTCGAAGATACCAGCACCGTTAAGGCATTGGGCATAAGATGGAATGCCCATTCAGACCTGTTTTACTTTAAAGCAGGGTCACTAGAAGAAAGTGAAAAGTTAACAAAGCGAGCGATTCTATCCGCCATCGCCAGACTCTTCGACCCTTTAGGATGGCTTGCACCAATGGTCATTGTGGCAAAAATTTTGATGCAGAACATCTGGTTAGAGGGCACCGATTGGGATGAACCAGTTTCGTCCAATACATTGGAACGATGGCAAAACTTCAGACATCAATACCACGAAATCGACAACATAAAGATACCACGATGGGTAAACTTTTCACCAGAAGATGATGTCGAAATACATGGATTCTGCGATGCTTCGGAAAAGGCATACGCTGCAGCTGTCTACATGCGAGTCAAAAGCAATGATGATATCTTCGTGAATCTACTCCTTGCCAAAACCAGAGTAGCACCAGTGAAGAGCATCTCACTTCCGCGTTTGGAACTTTGCGGAGCAGTACTGTTAGCGGAAATGATGGAATCAATATTCCGAAACATCAAACTTGGACCAGTGAAACAGTATCTATGGACGGATTCCACCATCGTTTTGGCATGGATAAGGAAACCACCCTGTTCCTGGTCAACATTCGTCGCACACAGGATTACAAAAATCATCGACCTAGTCGGCAGCAAGGACTGGCTTCATGTCAACTCGGAAACGAATCCAGCAGACTTAGGAAGCAGAGGACTACCGGCATCGGATTTGGTCAACAATTCTTTGTGGTGGCAGGGACCTTCTTGGCTACAAGAAGACAATTCCCAATGGCCAGTACAAGAAAAGGAGTATAATACATCCGTGGAGGAAAAGAGAGCGCAGGCCTACGCAATATCAACGCAAAAAGAGATCGAGATTCTTGACCGGTTTTCGAATTTACCGAGGGCTTTGAGGGTACTATCATATATTATGAGATTCTTTCGAAGAACTCATCCCAAGACAAAAGCTTCCTTTCAGGAAAAATCGTGCCTAATCTCATCCGGTGAGATCAAGACCACGACGCAACTCTTGATTAAACTCTATCAGAAGCAACATTATAATGAGGAATATGTAAACTTGAAGAAGGGACAGCTAATCGATAGGAAAAGCGAGATATTGCCACTCAACCCATTCATCGACAAAGATGATATTATTAGGGCGGGTGGTCGTCTTGGAGCGTCTCAAGACCTCGCTTATAACGAGCGCCACCCAATCATACTGCCATACAATTGTAGGTTGACGCGTCTGACTGTACAAATGATACATCAAATCTCTCTCCATGGGGAAAACCAACTGATGCTCCGTCTCATCCGCACCCAATATTGGATTGCGAATGTCAAGAACATGATTAGGGCCACCATCCATAACTGTAAGGTCTGCACCATTTATAAAAAAAGAGCGCAAACCCAACTTATGGGTACCCTTCCTTGCGAACGCACTATGTTCACCCGCGCGTTTACCAATACCGGGGTGGACTTTGCCGGGCCTTTCGACATTAAAAGTTACCGCGGTAGAGGATGTCGATTATCAAAGGGCTACGTTTGCCTCTTTGTTTGTTTCACGACTAAAGCGATCCATCTGGAAGCGACCAGTGATCTTAGCACCCCATCCTTTCTAGCAGCCTTTTCACGTTTTATCGCTAGACGAGGATGTCCGAGAAACATTTACTCCGACAATGGTACCAACTTTGTCGGCGCTTCACGATCTTTGAGATCTGAATTTAAAGCATTTATCTCGGAAGATCGAGACAAGGCTATCTCCAAATATAGCCATCAAGCCATGACATGGCATTTCATTCCGGCCGGGGCTCCACATATGGGGGGACTCTGGGAGGCGGGAGTGAAGAGCTTCAAAAGCCACTTCAAGAAGGTAGCCTCGCCTCATAAATTCACGCATGAGGAATTCCATACGCTATTGTGCCGGATTGAGGCATGCCTCAACTCGCGGCCACTTAGTCCAGCCTCAAATGAGCCCGCGGACCTGGAACCCTTGACCCCCGGCACTTCCTGACTGGAAGTCATCTCCTGGCTCCGCCAGAACCCGAGGTGAATGAGAGCCCTGCCTCCATTATTAATAGGTGGCAGAAGCTCAAGGCTCTTCATCAAACCTTCTGCAGGCGATGGAAGGTGGAATACTTATCCGAACTTCACAAACGAGTGAAGTGGAAGCATCCGAAACAAAATATTAAGGTGGGGGATCTCGTTGTCATCAAAGAAGACAACTTGTCTCCCAATGAATGGAGGCTCGGCCGAGTTACCCACGTACACCCCGGCGAAGATACCCGAGTGCGTGTAGTGGACCTCATGACCGAGAAGGGGCAGATCAGAAGACCGTTGGTCAAGCTGATTCTGCTCCCTATGGAGGGAATGGCTGGCGAGAGGCCCGGGGCCTCATCTTAACCATCCCCTTCCATCACCTCCCAACCGTTTTGACCTCCCCTTTCCCAGAATTCCACCCTTCACTCGCTACCCTTAACGAGGACACCAGAAAGCCTACCGCAGAAGGGCGATCCATTCTGCCCCAGAAAACGCGATTGCACTCGATATCGAGGCCAAAGAAAAGCTAACGCAGAAAGGCGAACCAATCTGCCACTGAAAAGCTATCCATCTGCCACGACAAGTTGGCAGCAGATGGTCCCACCCTCATATACATATACATATATGCTCATTTTTTCAATGTACATATGAACAAAGTATATTTTTTGTTAACACCCAACAAGCAAAGTAAACGTAAAATAAATCTTTAAAAAGGCTTTCGGAAATAAGTATTAAACTAACAAAATTCAGATTTTTAGTTTATAAAACGTTTAAAAATAAACGTTGTTTAATTAAAACGACACGTCATTAAAAGGCTTATTAATTCAAACCTACACAAAGAGATTTTAAAGAAAGCTTTCTTAGAGTTTTTTCTAACTTTATTCAAACCATATTTTTTATATTATTTAGCTATTGCAAAAAAATAAATAACTAAGTTCTAGTCATACATTGAATCCTGCAACTTAAAACAACTGTGACCAGTTTTCGGAAGTGGTTAAGATGCAGCAACAACCAATGTTTTGTCGCAGTCATTCTCATATAAAGATCTTGTTTGGAAAGAATTGGAAATAATTTAAGTTGAAAAAGAAAAAAAATTACAATTTGAATTGAATTTTTATAAACAATGGCATTTCACTTTAAAAGTGAAATAATTTGTAACTGGTTTTTCTTGAAGTTTATAGAAAGTTTACTTGAAACTTTCAAAGAAATTAAAACGAAAAGCCTACATATCGCTTATTGTAGCAAATTTAGTTTGAAAACCATTTACAGAAAGGCTTGTTGGGTACATGTCGGGATGCCCCCAGACTTAGCATTATTATTTAATATACCCTACCGCAATGAACTTTACGAACCAAATTACCTTGGGGTGTTCCGGGATGTCCGGTGCTCGTTTTTTAAGTACCTCGTGTTTTCTTCATATTTCGGCTATATCTTTAGCCGCCTCCACCGCAATATCGCAATTGTTCATTAACTTGCAGGAATTAACTGGAACTTGATAATGCTGTTTTGCCTCGAATACCCCGCTGCTTTTCATCAAGACAGCGTTACCTGAAAGTAGGACAACATTAGCACATATATTCCAAAGGGATGGACGTCTATATGCAACAACGTCAATATTCATCGTCAGCCGAAAAAATCGTTCGGTAAGCCAGGATATGGCGAAAGTGAAGTGAATTTTGGTAATTGTAACCTTGAGGAGACAACTACTAAAACACGTCCGAAATTATCGGGAAAGGTATCAAAAGACGCGTTTTGACCCCGGTAACAATAATCCGGAAGCGGACTTTCGAGTTTTTGCCTCAGTGAAGAGATATTTGAAATCAAAGTTGGAAATTTTCTGATTTCATGTGGTTGTTGTAATCACAGATTAGGGTGTACCGAAAGGTGCAAAAGGTGTATCTCCTTTATACCCCAAAGTATTTTACTAAAACCATAGAAGCCACCATGTAAATGATGTCTGCCATCATTTTCTGTAAGTTGTATCTCTTCGCAGTCAAGTTCGAATCTTCCTCTCTTAATGCGATTACAGACACGGCCAATAGTTGCACCAAAATGTGGATTCTGAACACACACACACATAGACAAATTTAAAAAAAAATTGTTGCCGTCTAACCGTATAAAGGACAAACGGAATGACGTGCACAAGTGCGAAACATGCTTGGGATCGGTTGTGTAGGAATAGGCTTTTCGTTTGTAAGTCAGATGAAATTTCGAACTGCTTTATACAACTTTTTGAAATATCAAACCAAGAATTAATAACAAATCCCACAAGCAAAATTGTAACTGTTTTAAATTCTGATTCACAATCAGATTTCAGAACAACTCCGATTATTATACACATTTTACGTTGTTTAATTAGTACTTACAGGTATTACTTGTGTACATATGTGAACAAAAAAACGACTAGAGGATATTTTTGTAAACACATTCTTCATTTAGGTTGCGCCATTCGAGCCGTTGCTTATTTGCTTTTCACGTTGTTTAGCCATTGTATCAACTTTTAACCATTTTGCAGTTTGTTGCTGTTCACCAATAACCGACTTCGCCTTTTCTATAATCACAAATAGCTCACGTTTATTTGTACCTAATTGTGCATGAAGATATGTCAGCAAATCTGTCTCATCACCAATGCATTCTGGTTCACGCAATTTTGAATCTAAATTAGAATATTTTCCCTCAATCCGTCGTATTGCTATCCAATGACGTTTCTGTAGTGGCAATGTTACGAATGCAAATTTATAGTCTGAAGGCACTTTTAGTATGAAACCGACAATTGCATGCAAATGAATGTAGGACTAAGGTCATTACATATTTGATCCAATTGCTCTTTAGTAAAAGCTGGTTCACCTTGGAATAGATCATTGAGTTTGCCATGAGGTTGTTGCTATTGAGTACCTGAAAAGAAAGAAAACCATTAATATTTGCATACAAACTATATGCACATATATGTTCACACATTTTTTTGGTTCCTAATTAATCTGCGCTGCTACCGAATTGATACAGAATTTCGGCCAGCGCTAATAAATACTTACCTTCCCCAACATGTTTCCATGCGCCGGCCAGGCGATCCTCCAATGTGGTGTTACAGCTCCATTTACCTTCATGTCCATCTGAAAAGAAAAGAAAAAATTAGGTTTCATACAATTTTTCAATAAAATGCAATTTTTACTTACCTCTGCTACTGCTGCTGCCCACGCGTGCCGGAAACAAGAAAATAATGAATTGTTCCAATTCTTTCTGCTACGCTAGGGCAGAGAAAATTGGAACAATGAATTTCTTTGTTTCTTTTTCACGACTTTGCAAGGCGTGAGTACGCACATATATGTATGTGTGCAAATCTTGAACCATCACGCCATGCGAGCTCATTTACTCGCAAAAAAAAATTTGCTAGCATATGTACTATATATGTATATATGCATAATTTTACCATCATGCTAGTGATGCTGTATTTTAGTGACCGGGTACCGAAATCCCGATCTGCCAAAATCGGTACCATTCACTGCGGGATCAATAGGGTAACGAAATCTACGTTCGTACCTGATCGGCGAAGATCCCGCTTCTAGTAAAATAGGAAATAACCTATAAACAAAGAATTTTCACACAAAAATTTGGAAAATTGGGTTTTTCGAACTACGAAAAATTTTTTTTTGGTTGTTTTTGTTATCCATTTTTTCGCGGGGGTTTGTTTGTTTTGTTGTTTTCGGAGGGGGCAGGACTGTTTTGCCCACAAAACAACAAAAAAATAACCCCTAACAGTCACCACATTCGCACTCTCTACCCAGTTCGGTACCGAAACCAAGTACCGAAAAAAGCGAAAATGTCGCTGTGTGCACGGCACTGACGCCACTTATGACGGCGACCATGCAAGTAAGAATAAATCTCTGCATGAGGGCCAGTGGCGAATCGGAATACAAGGCGATCAACGTAATCAACTTGTCGCTACCGTGCCGTGTGGGAAAAAATAACCAGTTCCCATGTACGAATCATATGCATTGTAATTATAGAATTTCACCGTAGATTAGAATAATGCCACATTATATGGCATGGATAAACTCCGAACGAGGTCGCTCGCCACCCACGTATACGGGCGTCTATACAAATATTCAAGGGGATTTTTTTTTTGTTTCTTTTCTCTGCGTCGGAGACCGCTTGAACGTCAGAGTACAACGAAATCGGCGAGCCGAGATCGGAACCACGGCCGTTCCGACCGGCGCAGGGAGTATCGGACCCACTGCCGTTCCGACCCCTGCTATCCCACGAGCGGCGCAACTGCGAACGCTACATCGCGCGCATACTGAAATAGCAGCAAACGTCGACTGGCCACTCTGCCGCGCCAGCGACAATCGCCGCACACCTACGGACGAGCGTAGACTTGCCTCCCAGCCGCGCCAGCTACGCATCAACACGAATTTCGACGGTAGACTGGCCCTTCAGCCGCGCCAGCTACCACGGGTTTCCGGCTTCCGCGACGGTCTCAGCCGTGTCCTTTCCCAGGTGGGCCCTCCGTTGCGCCCCATGACCACTCTCTCGCCTACTGCGATTGTGAAGCTGGAAGTCGGTGGGGGATTGCTCCGCATCCGGGCGACCATTGATGCCTGCTCCCCCCGCACAGTGATCGATCGCAGCTTGGCGGAAGAGTTAGGGCTGCATACGACCCACTCGGGCGGAGAACGCGGCTGCTTCCTCCGAGTCCGCGGGAACCATGGAAACCCGAAAAGTATAACGGCGCACGCGTTATGCGTGCCCAATCTACAGCGGATCAGCCCAGCCCAGAACGTCGACGCCCGAGTCGCCGCTCCTTATGAGCATATTCGGCTGGCTGATCCGCAGTTTTTTATTTCAACGCCGATCCACCTCGTACTAGGTGGGGACGTCTATGCCGACGTCATAACAGCGGGCACTCTTCCACCGTCGTTTGGGCCACTGCTTGCCCAAAGCACGATTTTTGGATTTGTGCTATCGGGAGCCGTTAGCATGTAAGGCTAGATTTAAGAACAAATAAAATTTTTTTTTTTTCTTTTTCTTGTTTTTATTTAAAGTAAATAAAACCACTTATTTCATGGCAAGAAATATACAGCGTTCTTATTTTCTAAAGTTTCTTCATAAAATTAAATAAAAATATAGTTTTAACCACTAAACCATCCACAACAGCACAAAAAAGGTGTATTAAGGCAATAAGCGGGCAGACTGCAAAGAAAGCCTCCTGCACAGGAGACATACAGAAGCGAACTTAATATAATATATACCATAGCCACAAACAACGGATACAAAAAGGTGCGTAAACGCCACAAGAAGTAAGAACCACAAAAAGGGTCAACATAGAAGAAAACGCAAATATTTGGATGGCAATGACATACACGGGAAAAACAAATATAAATTGGTCAAGTTTTTTCAGAAAAAAAAGCAAAAACACAGCAATCGGAACATCGATCAACATAGGACACAAACTAAGGACCAACACAAACTCGGGGAACGCGTTTAGTAAACACGGATCATACAAACTTACCTGCGAATGCCAATACGGCTACATATGATGAAAAATTTAATAATTTGGGTATATTCTCTCAATATATCTGTATGTAATGTGTAATGGGAGAGTGTACCCTTTATTTAGTGGCAATACATACATATTACATATATGTATGGTATTGGCTTGGCTTTAAATAAATAAATAAATCATGAAGTAGGATATGCATATGGGTAAAAAAGGGTTTCTTATGCACGCCACCAAATATATTCATGAACATGAAGTGGTAATATAACTTTGGTGCGATGTTTGTAAGTAGGAAAAGAAGAAGAGATAGACCCACCAATAAATATACCGAAATGATGAGGGCGATGAGCAGAGTCGGTTTAGACATTGCCGTCTTTCCGTCCGTTTGTTTGTCTGTTTGAACGCAAACTAGTTCGTCATTTTAGAGTTGGTTCCGGTTCTAGGTTTTATCCTTTAACTCTTTCAATTAAAAAGCTAAGAATATAAAAGTTTGCAGGGTTGGTACATATTATAAACGTAATGTGGCTAGTGAAATTTAACCAAATCGAACATAACATGTAGCTCCCATATAATAGATAATTTCGATTAATAGGTTTTGGGCTATACCTCTTGCAATTTATACATACTACATATGTAATGCGTGTAGTGAGAATTATTAAGATTGGACCAATATGTTGTATAGCCCTCACACAACTCATTTTCCTGATAAACGGGGTTTGAGCTGTGTATATTTAAATTAATGGGGTAACACCGTCAAATTTTGCACAGTTTATACTTTTGTAAACAACGATAGGATACTGAAAACCGTGATGCGCTTGCATGAAAGCTATAAAGCCTTCGGCACAGCCTAGACAGCGATTTCCTTACTTGTTTCCTTTAAAGGGTATTTTTTGTAAAATGTTTATTAATCAAGCGAAATCTGTAAATACCAAAAGAAGGATTTTTCAGAAACGGTTAGAAAAAGTGTTATAGTGTTGATAGTTTACTTGTCCCATATTACATATAGCACTCTGTCCGAAACTACCCGGTCGGGCATGAAAGAGATCAATTGGTATTTTTAAAGGATATACTCAAACAAAAGGGACTAATTTAACCCATATAATGGAATCTAAACCATAACGCCAGAGCGTCTTAATATATCAAAACATTTGATATTGTGTTCTTTTAAAAAAAAGTACAGAATTTGAAGGAAATTGTATCATAAATAAGATTATTTTGAATATCTCGGTGCCTGTTTCATTTCCCGGAAAAGTATTCTAAATTTTACCTAAGAAAAGGGCTCCCAAAGTACAGCATTTCAAGCAAACCGCATTGTAGATAAGATTTTTTTGAATACGTCGATCCCTGGTCCACTTCCCGAAAAAACAATAACCAAAGTACCTAATTTCAAGCAAATCGCATCATAATAATAACAATTCCCAAACGGACTACCAACCAAATCCCGCCCGACCGGCCCGAGGGGTACATGCGCATAACGCGCGGATTTTTCGTTCGTGCCGTGTCGTGAAACGGTTTGTTAATCGTCGACATCTAAATCTGCTCAGCTACAAAGAAAACCTCATCAGTTAAGTAAAGTAGATATAAGATAGATTACACATTAATAAATAATTAGTTAACAGAATAAAATTATTGTTAAAAATTAATATACAAATCAAAGAATAAGAAAACAATTAGTGGCCATGTATTTAGGATAGAAAGAATTTATTATTTTTTATTTAGACCATTGTTTACCGAATGCTAGAACACCTCTAGCCTTATTGACTGTTGCGTTAATATGGCGGTTGAAACTGAGCTTGTAGTCAACAAAACCATACACGTGCTCAAGACTATAATTTTTAATTGTATAGGAAGTCGGCAGAGAAGTTCCACGCGAAAAACGCATTTATTTAAATTTTTTAAGGTTAAGTGGCATATAATTTAAATCGCACCAAGTAACTAGTGTATCTAGATCTGATTGTAGCTAATTTCTATCTTGAAATGCTGCGAATGACATGAAAAGCTTTACGTCGTCAGCATACATGCACGTTTTAATTATTGTAGAGATAGTTTTCATAAACAACAAGAACAGAATCGGGGAAAGATGGCTTTCTTGAGGAGCTGCTGAAGAGACATAAATGATATCGGATACTAAATTTTTAAACACTACTCTTTGTGTCCTGTCACTAAGGTAAGAAGAGATCCAGCGATTGAGCCCCGGCTGGAAGTCCAACTGATCAAGTTTATAAATTAATAATTAGTGACACACTCTGCCAAAAGCTTTGCTAAAATCAGTGTAAATAACGTCGGTGTGCAAATTTTTTCTAAATCCATTTGAGACACGACTTGTAAACTCAAGTAAATTCGTAACTGTGGACTTTCCATTACTAAACCAGTGTTGGCAGCCAGCAATCAATGTAAATACGATTTTTTATGAGTAGGTCAGTTCCTTATCCACTTCCCGGAATCGCATAAATCTGTTACCTATTCCATACTTTTGAGAATGAGTTTTCAAAATTTCGTTGAAATCGCTATAGTAGTTTAGACGTTAAAGACTTGCAATATCTAGCCACATTACGTTTATAATATGTACCAACCCTGCAAACTTTTATATTCTTAGCTTTTTAATTGAAAGAGTTAAAGGATAAAACCTAGAACCGGAACCAACTCTAAAATGACGAACTAGTTTGCGTTCAAACAGACAAACAAACGGACGGAAAGACGGCAATGTCTAAACCGACTCCGCTCATCGCCCTCATCATTTCGGTATACTTATTGGTGGGTCTATCTCTTCTTCTTTTCCTACTTACAAACATCGCACCAAAGTTATATTACCACTTCATGTTCATGAATATATTTGGTGGCGTGCATAAGAAACCCTTTTTTACCCATATGCATATCCTACTTCATGATTTATTTATTTATTTAAAGCCAAGCCAATACCATACATATATGTAATATGTATGTATTGCCACTAAATAAAGGGTACACTCTCCCATTACACATTACATACAGATATATTGAGAGAATATACCCAAATTATTAAATTTTTCATCATATGTAGCCGTATTGGCATTCGCAGGTAAGTTTGTATGATCCGTGTTTACTAAACGCGTTCCCCGAGTTTGTGTTGGTCCTTAGTTTGTGTCCTATGTTGATCGATGTTCCGATTGCTGTGTTTTTGCTTTTTTTTCTGAAAAAACTTGACCAATTTATATTTATTTTTCCCGTGTATGTCATTGCCATCCAAATATTTGCGTTTTCTTCTATGTTGACCCTTTTTGTGGTTCTTACTTCTTGTGGCGTTTACGCACCTTTTTGTATCCGTTGTTTGTGGCTATGGTATATATTATATTAAGTTCGCTTCTGTATGTCTCCTGTGCAGGAGGCTTTCTTTGCAGTCTGCCCGCTTATTGCCTTAATACACCTTTTTTGTGCTGTTGTGGATGGTTTAGTGGTTAAAACTATATTTTTATTTAATTTTATTGTATTCATGAAACCAGCTCAAGGCCAAGAATAATATTTTTTCACTTTTTGAATTTTTATTAAAATTATTATTGTTTTTACTTATTAATAATCATTTTAATTAATAATTAAAAGTTTTTTGATTGAATAGAGAAGGAAAAATGTTTAGAGACAACTGCCATAGCTTTTTTTATAGATCCATTTCGGAAGCTGGTAGACTTCACTCATCAGAGAAATTTTGGCACGCATTGCTAACCATTAAGCTAACAATACGCTGGTTTTGATGTCATCTAAACTCCTAGTTCTTTTCTTCTTTTTACCATATGCATGAACCACTTCCGCCATTTGACAGTTAGTAGTGTGATCATGATGGATTTTTGACAGATCTGTTTTATCATCAGAACTGCCTTACCGTGTGCTCTCGGTTTTGTTATTGATTTTTTTATACCAACAATTTTGTTGATTTACGGCCTGTACATTTTCAAGGCCAAGAATAATAATTTTTCACTTTTTGAATTTTTATGAAAATTATTATTGTTTTTACTTATTAATAATCATTTTAATTAATTATCATATGAAGCAATAATAGTTGTTTTAAGTGTTCTATGAAAGCGCTTTATCATACCATTTGCTTGAGGATGGTATAATGAAGTATGAATTTTATGTGCACCTAATAATTTGGTTAGTTCAGTAAAAATAATTGAAGTAAATTAGGTACCTTGGTCTACTGTTATGTTTAACGGAATACCAAATCTTGGTACATAATTTTCAACGAAAGTAGTTGCTATGGTACTTGCTAAAATATCTTTAAGTGGATAAGCTTCAGGCCAACGAGTATGTCTATCAATAATAGTTAGAAGATAACGATAATCTTTTGATATAGGAAGAGTACCAACAATGTCCATGTGAATATGTTCGAAACGACCAGAAGGTATTGTGATTTTCTGAATTGGAGTTTTTGTATTTCTTGTAATTTTAGACTTCTGACAATTAATACAAGATTATGTCCATTCATTTATTTCTTTACGCATGCTAGACCAAAAATATTTTGTTTGAATAAAGTTTCTGGTGGTTCAAATGCTTGGATGAGATAGAAAATGAATTTTTTTAAATATAATTCTTCTCATAGAAAGTGGAACATAAGGCCGAAATGGTTGTTGAGAAACATCACACCAAATTTTAAAATTTATGATTGGAATATCTACTTCTTTTAAATTAGTTTTAAAATTTGGATCAGATATAATTTCTTGTAACATCTTATCTCTTTGTTGTTCTTTAAATAAAGTTTCTAAATTTATATCATGAGATGAAATTACGTTTACTTCTGGAATGCGGGAAAGTGTATCCGCAACTATATTGTTTTTTCCACGTATGTATTGTATTTTATTAGTGAATTGTGTAATATATTAAAGTGGGCGTAACTGCCTACTTTTGAATTAAGAACATCGGTTAAAGGTTTATGATCGGTAAAAAGGGTAAACGTTCTACCTTCAAGAAAATGTTTGAAATATTAAACCGAATTGTAAATAACTAAAAGTTCCCTATCAAAAGTAGAATAATTACTTTCTGTTGGAGTTAGTTTTCTGGAAAAATAAGCTAAACGTTCTAATAAATTACACTGGATCACAAATTCCAACTTTTTTTCTGCACCAGAGACGCCATAGTGAAATTCCTATGTAAAATCACCTCCTAATACCGAAAATCAAGGTTATTTTTACTTGAATGGTACCGTTTTTGAGATATTTACGATTTACCGTTATTTCAAAAAACAAAAAAGATGGCTCCACTTAATCGTTTATATCTCAAGAACAAACTGATCTCGTCCAAAACGGTTTGAAAAATTTGAAAGCTTATAAAATTTACTATAATCAGTACATACAACACTTTTTGCTAGGTCCTGCAGATTCAAACATATTGAACAATCATTACGGATTTTTTAAATTTTTTTTGTAAAAATATAACAAAATTTGTACTTTGCGAGGTAGCATCTCGAAAACTTTTTGTTTTTTTGCAGATATTTTTTTCCCCTCTAAGCTCTGTTTTATTACAAAAAAAATAAGCTATCAGTGAACAAAATCGATGAACTAATACAAAAGTTATAAGCATTCAAGTAAATATATCCATTTAATACTTAAGTACCCTACAAATAATAGCATATGTACATATGGTTCTGTCTTAACTCTATGATCTTATTTTATAATTGAAAAAGTTATGTGTCTTGTTTTGACGCTTATTTAGATTAGGATCGGTTTCTCTTATGAGAAACCAACAGTAGTCGCCCATCATAGCGACATCCCAGAATCCTTGATACCGACTTTCAATCACTTTCATTTGCTGGTGAAACCTTTCGCCATGCTCGTCACTTTCGTCGCCAAGATTTTGCGGGAAAAAATTTAAGTGGGAGTGTAAGAAATGAATTTTTAAAGACATATTTACTCCTGAAAGAAAATAAAAAAGTAAATTAGATAAATACATAAGTGACACATTAGTATATAATTTTCTTAGGCTGGATTTATCTTTCAATTCAGAACAAATTTTTTGTTTATATTTTTCCCGTTCTTGTTTGTTCGGAACTGGACGATGAATTCAGATTTATGGCTATATATTCTCATGTAAATTTATGTAATATATAATTTATTATAATATGTTTTTTTATTTACCCATTTCCGCATAGTTTTTGATTAAGTCGTTCACTATCATCTCGTAGTTAGGACTTTTGTGTTTGCCTAAAAAAGAAGTAACGACCTTTTCAAAAGAATCCCACGCTGCTGCCTCCACTGGTGACAATAGTACTTTGAAATGGTTATTGGTCATCATTTTCCTTATTTGCGGTCCCACAAAAATCCCTTCCTTTATCTTTGCTTCTGAAATCTCTGGGAAGATTGTCTTCAAATGATGAAAAGCTTCGCCTTCTTTGTCCAAAGCCTTCACAAAGTTTTTGATAAGGCCGAGCTTGATGTGGAGCGGAGGTAGAATTATTTTTTCCTTCTTTATAAGTGGAGAGTATTTTATGTTATCTACCCCAACTTGAAACTCGATTCGTTCTGGCCAATCCTTTATGATGTAGTGGTCTTGACGAGCTCGGCTATCCCATTTGCATAGAAAGCAACAGTATTTTGTGTATCCACTTTGTAGACCACATAGCATTCCAACGACTTTAAGATCGGCACATATTTTCCAATCATGTTCTTCGTATTTGATTAACTTGAGCAATTTTTGCATTATCTCATATGTTTCCTTCGTATTTACTGCATGCGCGATCGGGATAGATGGCTTTTGGTTGCCAATATGCAATAATACGGCCTTTAAACTTAATTTATTGCCGTCTATGAACAATCGCCACTCTTTTGAATCATATGGTTCACCAAATTGTTTGAATAGACCAGCAATGTCTTTGCAGTAACAAACACTGTCCTCCTTCGTATAGTACTTGGAAAATTCTTCGTGACGAGTTCTATAATATGTTACCTTAACATCGGATGAAACAAATTTAAATTGTTGCATTCGAGAGGCGTGTAGTTCGGCCTTTTCCTTTGACAATTCCAAATCCCTTATCCAATCATTGAGTTGTGCTTGTGACAAAGAATTTCTTTCGTTTTCCGTTTGAAATTCAGTACAACATGATGCCGCGTAATCAGATACTACTGTTGACAATGAAACTGGAGCCGGAACTAAAGTTAAATTTGATTCTGGCAATGTCGCTTCTGTTGAAATTAGTTCTGGTAATGACACTGTAGATACGCTCGCATAGGTTACTTTTCTGGACTTTCCAACCCCAAGTACTTTTGTAGTACAAATATAGCAGTCCGTTGAATGGCAAGTTGGTTCCCTCCACTTCATTGGTGTAATAAATTTCACACGTCGCCTAAATAGATAGTTTCAGGAATTAGTCAGCTATGCATTAAAAGGGAACAAATTCCTAATTTTTACAACGTACCTTTTTGTTCCGGTTTCCGAAGAAATCAATTCGACTCGGCATGTGGTGCACACAGTGTTCGGTGTCCATGGTTTTTAGGCTCAATTCCAAAACACTTATAGTATGTAACTTTCAAAGGATTTGAAAACACACGTCTCATACTTTTAACAATAAATTGACCGCAGATGAAACAGAACATATCTGGATCATTTGTACACTCAAACTCTCGCGCCCTTTTATTCATTTTTTATTTTAAGTAAATGACGGGTCATAAACTGCAATTATAAACTGAACAGTATCCGGCGAGCCTTGCAGATATTATGAAGGAACAAGGCGCATGTACTCTTATTTATACTTAGATCCAGTAAAAATTCAAGCCTACCTAAACAAAAAGGTTCCCTAGTTCTACAAAGAAAACACTACCTGCCTCAAAAGCATGCTCTTGTTTAAAATGTACCTAGGTTTGAGAAAACGACACTAACAGCTTTTTGTATCTAATAACTTTTCGAAAATCTACCTGCTAACTAACTGATATACGAATACTAAAACATATGTACCAGTAGGGTACTTAAGCATTAAATGGATATATTTACTTGAATGCTTATAACTTTTGTATTAGTTCATCGATTTTGTTCACTGATAGCTTATTTTTTTTGTAATAAAACAGAGCTTAGAGGGGGGAAAAAATATCTGCAAAAAAACAAAAAGTTTTCGAGATGCTTCCTCGCAAAGTACACATTTTTTTATATTTTTACAAAAAAAATTTAAAAAATCCGTAATGATTGTTCAATATGTTTGAATCTGCAGGACCTAGCAAAAAGTGTTGTATGTACTGATTATAGTAAATTTTATAAGCTTTCAAATTTTTTAAACCGTTTTGGACGAGCTCAGTTTGTTCTTGAGATATACACGATTAAGTGGAGCCATCTTTTTTGTTTTTTGAAATAACGGTAAATCGTAAATATCTCAAAAACGGTACCATTCAAGTAAAAATAACCTTGGTTTTCGGAATTAGGAGGTGATTTTACATAGGAATTTCACTATGGCGTCTCTGGTGCATTTGGGATGTAAACCAGTGTTATTAGTCTTTTGTTGTAAGACAGCTCCTATTGCAACATTTGATGCATCTAGATTTAAAGATAATGTACCAGTTTTGTGGATGTCTTCTTCTGCCATAGGAATTTGATGGTAACCACGAATAAGATAAATTTTAGAAAAAATGTGTTTGTTTTTCAAATCGATAGTTAAGTCATGAATATGTGGCAACGGATGAAGAGGAGAAGCAATGGGAGAGCTTGATGGTCGACATATACAAGTTTTAACTAAAAATTCGAATTCGGTTTTTGCAATTTTGAGTTTAATTAGATCAAGACGACGAGGTTTAGAGAAAGGAAGTATACCTTTTGTTTCGATCCTATGAACCGTATAGTATTTCACTTCCTTAGTGTAATCTGGTGCACAGTTAATTAAAGGAAATTCGTTTAATAATTTAGAAAACTTGTTTTCCGTAAATTGAATTCTAAGAGAGAAATATCACAAAAACCCGATGATCCAGAAACTCTTAATTTAGCAGTCGAATATATAATTTCTCCATTTTTAATATTAACTACAATTCCAAATTTTTCTGAAAAATTCGCGCCTAGAATTGGTATAGATATATTTGCAATAATAAATGGAAATTCAAAATCTTTTCTTAAGATTTTAAAAGTTTTGTTCCAAAAGTCTCGACAGACGAACCGTTCGCAGCTGATAATGTAAGATCCGCATCACGTTTGTAGGTTTTGAATTTAGAAAATGGAATAACTGATAGTTACTACTGCACCGGTATCGATAAGAAAATTACGATTATTAAATCTATCGAAAACAAATAGGCTACGTTTTGGGAGTGTTTCCATTATGCATCACCGTCATAATGGAGCGATTTAATTTAAATTTTGCTCAGAGTTACGATTATTGTTATTAAAATCACAAGGTTGAATGCATTTACATGCATTATTTTTATATTTTCTATGACACCAATAAATGTTGTTTGTGGGATTAAAATTTCTTCTATTAGAAAAACTTCGAGATCTAGATCTATGTCTTTGTCTCTCTTTGGATTTAGATCTAATTCGTAATTCACTAACATCGTTGGTTATTATGTTTAAATTTTGAAAAGTAGCTGAAGTTAATTCAGTCGAAGATTTAATCAGGGACCCCCGATAATGATTATTTTTATATTTATGTTTTATCTCCGCCTTTTTGGCAAGTAATTGATCAGATATATTGGTTGGTATAATCTCGTCAACATATGTACTTAATAATTCAAACATATTTATAGACACATAAATATGTATATGTACATAGGCGCAACTACTTTTCGAGTTTTTCGATCCGTGAAAAAAATTAAAACTTAAAATTTTTTATTTATTCTTGAGAAATAAAATATCGCTCAAGGAATAAGTTTTATTTGCGACCAAAAAAATAAAACTCGCGTAAAAAACTAACACTCAAAAAATAATGAATATTTTTGATCAAAAACATAAAACTCGAAGATAACTATTATTGTTGCTTTTTATAAAAAAAAATCTTAAAATAATGATTAATCTGCGAGTTTTATAATAAAACTCATAACAGTTACGGCCCCTGAATTTAATGCATTGTTCGAGATTAATAATGTTGATACTGCCAATGGTAGATTTTGGTGAATTAGATTGATTAAGTAAATCGAAAATTTTGTCCGCTAAAAGAATAACTTCATCTACATTTGAATTATCTCATGAAAATCTCTCACAAAGTGCTTTCTTAATAGTCTCGAATTTATTAATAGTAGGAGGAGGAATAATAACATCTATAATTTTAACAATTGTTCCTCGCTGAAGGGCAATTAGAATATTTTATCGTCTCTAATATTATTTATTTCAAATTGTCCTTCATGAAGGACAAACCATACGTCGGGGCATTCATCCCAAAATTCAAGTAGTTTAATGGTTTTTATTTGATTCAACCTTAAGTTATTTTCTTCATGTGTTAGAGAATAATGTTAAAGCAGACGACTAGTTTCAGCAATTTATACCTGAAATATACCTAAAAATGAAATGTATAAATAAAATGAAATGTAATTAAATAATGAATTTAAATGGAAATTATACTTACCTAAATACTTAAATTATACTTACCTAAATACTTAAAATATACTTACCTTAATTTTACCTATAAATAAATTAAATGAATTTTAATACTTACCAATTACTTACCTTTAGTTTTAGCACCACCCTAATGTAAGTAAATGCATGATTACAGTATTCTAATGTACCTATGTGCATGCGGTGTGTGTATGCCTACTTGCAAGCACGGCTTTGTCCACGCTCTCTGGTACACATACACACATACGTATGCTCATAGGTGCAGACGAAGAGCTTACCGTTCCTATTGGAATTGGACGTTGACAAACTGTAAATTAGATTTAAGAAAATATTATAAAAAGGAGAAAATGAATAATTAAAGTTACAGTCTATGAGTAATCGAGATCGGCGGTGTTTTTAATGCGAGTGACAGGCAATAGTTAAAAGTGTAATTTGTGCTCCCCTAAATTGATATATAAACTTACCAATCACTAGTGAAGTGAATATTATTTCATTACTAAAAAATATTAGTAATTTTTCAAATAAGATTGTAAGTTTTGTGTTAAATTTAAATCTGTGTTTTGTTGTGATGAGTCTTCTTGTTGAGTTTCTGTCGTTGTGAAATTGTATGTACGTATGGGTGATCGATAGATTTTTAAAGTGTATTAAGATAGGGTAACGTAAATAAAATTTGAGAGTTCACAAACATTTGAAAAAGTTAATAATATAAAATTATTTAATTTGAGAAAAAGTTACAAGTTAAAATAATTTTAAAAATTATTAAATAAAAGAATATTAAAACTTGCGGGAACTCCAATTATATGTAATAAATGTAAGTTGATTGTTGTTGTTGTTGAAATATTAAAGTTTCCGTGAAAATATTTTTAACCAAATATAGGATTTGTAGAAAATTTTATTGCAGTTTTAGTTGTTGACATTTTTAATCTATGTTGTTATTGCTGTGGTCCCTTTGTTAGCATTATTTGTAATTGTCCCAGCAAAATGAGCGTAACTATTTTTCGCACATTTGGTTGGTGGATTTGTATGTAAATGGAATCCAAACAACAATCATTACATTCTCAACAGCTGCATTTTATGGCGAAACTGAAAATGGTTGTTGTTCGATTTAAGATGTACACAAAGGGTTGCTTTGGAGCACAAGAATTAACTGGTTTTTTTTTATAAGTCTGCGAAGTTAGTTCTTTTTGGATGTCATTTATGCGTAAGCATTTCGCACATGTTCACTTACAATTTTAGCAATTATTTCTCTGAAACCTCTTTGATATGCAGGTAACCGTTGAGCGCAAACGCCAGGGGGTGTGTAGGATCACCAATTTATAGTGGTTAAAACTTTATTTTTTTTTAGTTTTATATTAAAAAATATTTATTTTAATCAATCAAAACTTTCAATCTGAATAATAATTTTTTACATCTTTTAAAAATTTGTCTCTTTGAAAATATATAAATTGTGAAATTAGAAGTAGGTATACAAAGTATAAAATGAAAAAGTAAAAGTTGTCATTAAAATGAACCCTACAATGGCTGTATCCGGATGCAAACAAAGGTAGCAGCTGTATTCTTTGATTATTGTCCATTTTTCTTGTATTGTGTCAAGTCCCAGGTGTATCGGTATGCTCGGAAAAAGTAATACCACATCAAAGGAAACAAGTAGTTCGCCGTCGCATACATAAGTATTATTCACACTTTCCTTGAACTCTAATGTGTTTTTTATATTGTATGTTGAATCCGCAGTTACAGTATTTCTGCCATATATTTTCACAGCCCGTAAGATGGTGATCCAATCGCTGAGCAAATCGGCCTTAGTGGGGTTCCTTCCTTATAAATCTTCGGGAGGCCATAGATTCTGGGTGGTAGTGCCGTAGTTGTGGTAAGTCTATTTCTCTCCATCTTTGTGATTATTTCCAGTTTAAAAAGTCTGTCTACTAAGAGTTGTTTTTGTTCTGTAAACGTGGTGTTGGATCCTGCCTGTGAATTCTATATGTAGTTGGGTCTTTTAAAATATCTTCCATTTTCTTGTTGTACACGTCAACTTTCATTGCCACAGTTTTATTCCCTTTGTCCGATGTTAAAATCCTTATATTTTTATTTATTTTACCTCAGAAATTTCTTCGTTTGCTCCACTGTATCTATAATTGCACTGTCTATTGCACTTGGTTTATTTGTTGTTGTGTGGTTTTTTGTTAACGACGAGAATTTAGTACGAGCTTCCTCTTGTTGTTGTTTATTTTTTATGGTTTGCACCTAATCCTCTCCATCCGCTATGTACTGAAACAGAGGAGAACGTCGTCACTATATGCAATCGCATTGGCATGCATTTTCTCAACATACATCCGTACATATGCATGTATACCTAACAAAATTGATAATTGTTAATTTTGCTTGCAAATATCTTGCAAACTTCTTAAAAATATGGGTTTCCCCATGTATAGTATTACCATTAGTTTTTATCTTAGTAAGAGCTCTAATATTACGCATAATTATTGCCTACTCCAGCGTCTTCGCAGCGGTAAATTTTTGCACTCGCATATCACGCCACCTATTGTCTTCGCTTAAATATCGCACCACCTAACTTGTTTACTCACAGGTATAAAAGGGCAATTGGAATCTACAGTTTCAGAAAAGACTCTGCAGTTCGCCATGGGTCCTTAGAGCTGGATCTGGCCCAGATTATCAAAATTAATACTACATAAATAAAAAAGGGTTTCATCAGATAGCTATTCGGAAGACGGTTCATCAATAACCGGTAGGAGCATTGGGGTAGCAGCATCGCGAAAACCATCAAGGCTTGTTCAGTCACTCGAAGTTACCAACTCCAACTAAAAGGTGTCTCTGGGCGTCATCTTCGCCCGGTTCTTATTTTTCAGTGGCACATGCAGCAGATTTGTGACTTCCAACCGAAATTGCATCGATATCGTCAACGTAAACCTTCGGGCGATGCAATCAGCCAGCCAGAGGAAGTATCCTCAAATTGGGGTTCCACTCAATTACGTAAGCCAACTTGGGCAGATCTCATTTCCGGAATCTCGTTGTCAAAATTTCAACATGCTCGAAACAACCCTCGCCATCTCTTCATCATATACAAAAAAAAATCACTGCAAAAAGGGAACCAGCTCTCATTTTTTGTGGTTTGTAATGCCAGTCCAAGTCATAGTCCATTCAACCGTGACACTTTCATGAATCTGAATCCAGTTGAGAGATATCTTAGAGTCAAACGGCTGCACTTATGCATAAAATGCCTAGGTAAGGATCATTGCTCTATTAATTGTCCATCTCATCGTAGGTGCCAACACTGTAAAGTTGGTCATCAAACGTTGCTGCCTAGATTTCATCACTACAAGCAATCAGCCGCAACTATACCACTTGCTCAAGAAATTTTGCATGCTCTAGAGCCAAAGTTTCTCTCATCTGAAGAAGAGTTTCGTTAGGAGTTATTCGAAACCACAACCACCAGATGTCCAGTCAGTAAAAAATGCATTGTGAGATTTCCATTCAAAGAACATCCAGGGACGTTAGGTCATTCGCACGGGACAGCAGAGAAAAGGTTAGTTAGAATAGAATATACATTTTCACGAAATCCTTCTTTGTTTAAGCAATATGCCGAATGTATGGATAAGTATAAAACCACCAGTAAAAATTCATCTGCTTACAGATGCCGTTCGGAATAGGCAAAAAACTGTAGGCCCTCAATTTGTTAGAAAAATTAGAAGCAGCACACTATAAATTGGTAGAGAAACTCGGCGTTAATCTTCCCACGAGATATTGATCACGCCAATTATTATTTTTTTAATCTTTCAAGGTCCTCTCATTTCGGTGGATTATGGAAAAGTGCTGTAAAACACGCAAATAATCACCTCCGTCGCTCTACAGGTTCGCATGTCTTATCATATGACGAGCAACACACTATTGTCTGCCAAGCAGAAGCAATGATAAACAGTCGCCCATTGACTTCCATTTCGTCGGACCCTAATGATCTTCGTCATTTGACACCAGGTCAATTCTTCGTACACAGAACGCTAACCACTTTGCCAGAACCCAATTCATACACTGTGATTATAAGCACCTTGAAGCGGTACCAAATCGTCCAACAGCAATTCTGGCAGGGATGGCACCAGGATTACTTCAAGGAATTGCAGAAGCGTACAAAGTGGAATACACCCTCGCCGAACTTTAAAGTGAACGAATTGGTATTGCTGAGGGAATACACAGCGGATCCACTAAAATGGCCTATTGGGAGAATCACCAAAATCATACCTGGAGACGATGGCAAGGAAAGAGTGGTAAAGGTCAAAACTACGGATGGTACATACAAACTGGCAATGGCTCACGTATGCAAGGTGCCCATAGATTCTCCGTCTAACAAAGAAGCTTATTGAAGGAACACACTTTCAAGGGCGGAAGGATGTTCGCGCTCCCGTTCTCTCAAAATAAATTATCGTAGTCACTATATGCAGTCGCATTGGCATGCATTCTCTCATCATACATCAGTGCATATGCATATATACCTAACAACAGCACAGCATTGCTTGATCAGCCACCGTCGCTCTCGCTGGCCCAATGATAATCGTCATCACCATCTCGAGCATTGTTTGTTATCTTAGTTAGAGCTCTAATATTACGCACAGTTATTGCCTACTCCACCGCCTTCGCAAATTTGTTTACACTTATTCAGGCAGCGGTAAATTTTTGCACTCGCATATCACGTCACCTATTGTCTTCGCATAGAGTTGTAAACCCAAAGTATGTACATACTTCTAAATATTACACTACCTAACCTGTTTACTCACAGGTATAAAAGGGCAAATCAATTGAATGAAGGAACTTTTTCTTTTAAAGGGACCGGCTTGCGTCAATCCCTAGCTGGGGCCAAATAAGTACAGTCAAGCCAAATTTAAACTTGCTTTTTTTTATTTTCTAATTGGAATCTACAATTGCAGCAAATGCTTTGCAATTCGTCAAGTAGTATGTAACGGCATAAACGAATCGAGATAGATATTGACTTATATATATCAAAATATTCAGGAAGAAAAGAGAAATTGTGTAAGCTATGTCCGTCCGCTGTGAACACGATAACTTGAGTAAATTTTGAGATATCTTAATGAAATTTGGTATGCGGGTTCCTTGGCACTTATCTCCGAGCGCTATTTAAAATGGGCGAAATCGGACGATAGCCACGCCCACTTTCATACATAGAATATTTTCGAAAGCACAAAGAAAGTGATGACTCAGTACATAATACACCTATAAGGATAAAGTTTGGTGAATACATTGAGATTGAGGCATAGAATGCAATTTTCTAGAAATTTTTGAAAATGGGAGTGGCACCTCCCACTTTTGGTTAAGTCAAATTTAGAAATATTATTAATTACAGATCAAAACCCGTTCAAGATATCGAAACAAAACTCAGCACGCAGGTTTCCAGGTGTGCAAGGAATGTTAAAAATGGGCGGGATCGGTTGAGGCCTACGCTCACTTTTATATGAAAGATTTTGAAGAGGATCGTAGATATATTAAATAGGCAATAACTTAGCGTAAAATAGCTTTACATCATTTATATTTCACTTTTAAAGTTTCCGTAAACAAAGAAACCCAAAAACTAAAAATTTTCGAAAATGGGCTTGGCCCCGCCCCTTTTATAGAGGACTATTCCACAAAACTTTTTATGCCATAACTCCGCCAAAAATTGATTTATCGAAACGAAATTCGGTGACAATGTTCAATATATAAAGAAAACTGTTTGTTGTAAAAATGGGCAAAATCGGCTCATGTCCACGCTCAGTTTTTTAACATAGATCTGAAAATTTTTTTTTGGAAAATTTAAAAAGCGATATTTCTACAACTAAGCAAGTCATATCAATCAGATTTTGCACACATAATAAGCTTTTTAAGGAAAAATCGACTGCAAACCAATTTTGGTCAATTTTGAAGAAGTAGGTGTGGCGAAGCCTAGTTTTCAGCATAAAAGTTCTGCTATTTTCAAAGGCATTTCAATGAAAATCGGTCAGCTGCTTCTCAGTAGTATGTATTATACTCCTGGCAAAAACTAGCCAAATCGGAAAACACACAAGCCAAATATTCGGGCACGTATTAATAGCCCACTGCAATAGCGAAGTTGTATATCTTTTTTGATTTTTATACCTTTCATAAACATTAAATGTATGTAAGTATGAGAAAAAGAAGAGAAAAGTTCACTAAAATGATCAGCACGATGAGCGGAGTCGATTTAGGAATGCCCGTCTCTTCGTCCGTCTGTCTGTCTGTCCGTCTGTCTATTTGAACGCAAACTAATAACAGTTTTACAAAATAATGCTGAAATTCGTTGTTTGCTTTCGCCGTTTTACAATATACTAGCCAACCCGGTAGACGTTGTTTTGGCGTTTTGATACCTAGAATATGTCATTAACTTGAACCAAATAAACTCCTAGCTATACCGAACTGCAGCTTTACATAACCTGGGGTCTTTTCCAAATGCTATATACAGACTGTGTCGTGCCCAGGGAACTCCTGAACCTATCGTCAAAGTTCAAGACCAAAACAAAACACAAAATATGTTAGCGTGGAACCCCCACTTTTGAAAAATTATGTAGATATTGACTAAGTGACACATATATCCAAATTTCGTTAATTTAGATCAAAAAAGTCCGCAGTTATGACGACTTGAAACTTTATATAGCCTGGGGGCGTGGCTTCGCCCACTTTTCCAAACTATATATTGTCTATGCTGTGAAAATTTCATAAAGATCGGTTGAGTTCTTTGGCGCCTATAAAAGACACACATTTTTTATATCTATTTTTGTTACGCACACAAGGTATATTACTTCATGCGGCATAAACGAATCGAGATATATATTTATTAATGTATATCAAAACGTTCAGGATGAAAAGTTAAATATCCAGGCAAGTAGTTAATACCCCACTGCAAAAGCGAAGTTGTATACCTTTTTTGATATTCATACCTTTCATGAACATGAAATGTTTGTGCGTATACTGAAACGATCAGGAAGATGAGCTGAGTCGATGTAGCCATGTCCGTCTCTCGATACGTCATTCTGTCTGTCTTTCCGTCTATTTGAACGCAAATACGAACTGAAAGTATTAAAATAGACTTGCGTGAATTGGGATGCCATAATAGATCATAGATTTAGCCATATCCGTCTCTATTTGTCCGTCTGTTTGTCTGTCCGTCTGTCTGTATTAGTATTTTGAAAATATATGGTTATCAGAGGTTGATAGGAAGTATATAGAAGTATTTATATACAAATATATTAATTTACCACTCAAAACTCATAACAGAAATGTTTTTATTGAAAACAAAAAGCTGGGTTCATAATACGAAATGAACAGTATTAAAATAAACCTGCGTAAATTTTGATGCCTAATAGGTTCTTTGTACCGGAATGACCCGTGTTTTTTCATCCGGCCAAGGACTGTTATTTCAGTATAACTCTGTCCAACCCTGGGTAATTTGTCAAGTCCCACCCTTAAATTGTCATCCTCGGAGCAAACCCTTGCAGCTGGGTTGTTCCTTTTTCCTTTGTTACGGTTTGGAATCGAATCCAACCCCGGATAGGGAGATTGGATCTGCTTCGTTTGGTGGAAGAAAATGTATGTCAAAAGTTCGCATTCTGTTCAATGCACTAAGTGTAAGAGATGGCTTGACAGATCCGGATGCTCAGGGCTTAACCCTGCCACCCACAGACCCCGTACTTTATTTAGTACTTTCGAGGTACCATGTTGTACGCGCCGAAGGGCGTCCGGCGGTACACGTCGCTGTAGCGCACCCTCACCGCCCCTACCACCTTCAAGCAGCCACAATGGCGGGTCAGTCTCCACGAGTAGCAGCACTGCTGCAATTCCCGCCTTTCAAATTCTCGACTGTCGCTCACGCTCACCAGCGTTTCCATCTCGCACGGCAGCTCAACACTCCTTTCCCCTCCGCAATAGGCCAGATCAGCACCGAGCATCCGTTTCCTCTTTCTCTGCCCCCCGCAGAATATTAAATATGCTAAACAAATACCCCAATAGACTACAGTTCACCATGGAAATGGAACGAAACAACAACATCCCTTTCTTAGATGCACGTATCCAACAACCAAATAATATTAGACTGGCATTCCAAATCAACGGCTTCTGGGCGCCTAATTAATTTTTTGTCATCACATCCCCGAAAATACAAAATCAATACGGCCAAAAATCTTATCCATAAAATCTTAACAATAAGCGATAGCAAATTTCATGAAACCAATATAGAAAAAATTTTAACTACACTCAAAAGAAATAACTATCCTAACCATTTAATTTCCGACCTAATACAACAAAAAATTCATCAAATGCAAAACTCCCATAATCAACATTCAACAACAACAAACAACGAAACAAAACAATACTACAGTGTCACGCATATTGCCAGGCTAACAGAAAACTTAGCATATCACATAATCAAAAAAGAAAACATCACCCTAGCGTACAGATCAAACCACACACTGTCAAGATGTTTTACAAGAACAAAAACCCTAATAAACAAAGAACAACAAAACAGTGTAGTTTACCAAATAGCTTTCAAAGGAAATAGCCAAGAAAACTGCAACCAAATATATATCGGCACAACAAAGCGCGCGCTAGGCACACGATTAGCCGAGCACATTACTGACAATAGAAAACACAAACAAAGCTCAGCTTTATCTCAGCATGCAATAGCATAAAGTCACACAGCTGACTTTTCTAATACGAGAATAATTCACAAAGAACCAAGAGAAAGAACAAGGTACACACTAGAAAGCCTACGAATTATGCAAAACAGAGACAAAACTGTAAACAAGATGACAAGTGCACCACTATAGATCATATCGTTTTATCAAACAATTTTAAGTTTTCATTGTTTTTAAAATTTAAAAATTTCAGTTTTTAATGTACTGACGTAAATGTAAGTAAGACTGCTTTAAATAATCGTATATCTGTATGTAATAACGTCTCTCTGTGTTTAATTAATGTTGTTTTTGTATATTTTTATGACTGTGATAATATAAAAAATGGAATCGCTCCTGAGGAAGCCAAGGAAGTTGGCGAAACGTTGAGCAGCATAGTGGAATAAACGTGTTTCGTTCGCACTTAAAAAACGCATTAGATCGGATAAGCTTAAATTAACCACAAAAAAAGAAACGTACCGATCGGAATCAACTATATAATTTTTCTTTTACTTCAAGAATTGATTCTGTATTATCCTCTATAGAGATTGAGGAGAATTTATTGCAGTATCTAATGATACTGTCACTTTCTGCAATAAAATTTGCAGCGGAAAAAAATTTGCCCTTTTTTTGCTTTGCACCAGGTTTTGAACGGTTGCTTTCAGCAGCTCTGCCTTGAGGCTTTTCTTCCTCACCCATTTTGGGTGTATCTAATAATAGATGGGGTGTTTTAGGGTCCGTTGATATTATAGTCGAAAGTGAACCTCTTTTACAATAAAATTAAAGATATATTAATATATGTAACTAGACGTATATATATATTTTTTTGTTTTGTTTAATTAACCGAGTTCTTATGTTTATCGGTGCTTACATTTTGTGCTCGACTGCAGTTTTTAAGTCGTTTATATTATGATATTTGATAAGGTATATGTCCATGGTTGAATTAGTTAGAGGTTATGACTTTAAGTGTGCCAGAAAAAAATTTGTTTCGTACTGACGTCACATGAGGTTGGCAGCCATGATTGTTTACATCTTTTTCATACATTTTGTAAACAAATATTGACAAAAAGTGAAAGTTAGGGAGTTTAAACTTAAATATATAAATACATCACAAACATATAAATATATATTCAATATTGAATTCATATGCATATGTATTAATAATATCGCCGTATTTGTGTATTAATTATTATAGTGCACACCATTCTGTTGCGCTGAAGTTAATTCGGTATTTGTTTCCTTTAGGAGACTGCTAAAACATGGCCAAGGTAAGGTGAAAAGGTATCAAAAGACGTGTTTTGACCTCGGTAACAATAATCCGAAGGCGGGTTGTGGTTTTTTTCTTTCAGTGAAAAGTTATTGGCAAAAAACCAAAAAGTAACCCAAGTCCAAACCCTATTGGGGGCGTGATCTATGGTATTTATGTGCAAAAAACCTTTCTGATAAGGCGGTCTTCGGCCGCGTTCGAAAAATGTTTACCCTTAGCCGGTCCAACACCGGCTACGTGATCCCCAGTATTTCTGCGCAGAACTCCATTCACTTGCCTGTGGCAGAAATACACCCACTGCTGCCGTGTTTATTCGTTCGTCGAAAACTTAAAAAATTCCACTCTCTCATTGGCTAAATGAGCACGGTGCAGATGTCGCCACAAATCACACTATAATCAACACGTATACACAACACTTAGCAGTAGACACAATGTAACACACCACACCCAAAACACACAGAAAGACACACAAAATAAAATGTCAAAGCTTCTGTTTCTTGTAACACAAGTTGGTAAAACTCATAGCGTCAACACGCATATCGACGCAAACCCGCTCTCCGAATAAATTTGTATTTTTGACTTAAATTTAACGTTTCGTGGGTAAAATTATAACCTTGCATCCTCGTAAGTTGCCCCCCCTGTGAAGTGACCCTGTGCTCCTTAAAAGGAATGCCCTGTTGGGAATGCCCTGAGTCCCCTACCCCATAATATTCATGGTCCATCTCGCCGGTACACGGGCATAAGTTAGCACCACAACAAATAAAACAAAAATAACATCGAAATCAACAATCAAGAGACATCGTCCAGAGACTGCAGCGAGGGAATGAAACATCCAAAGGAAGTGGTTTCCGTATACAACACAAAACACCGCCCCCCCAACCATCTATTCAAGGGAACACAAAATATACAAATTCACCCCCAACCCTAAAAATTGCAGTGAGTTGTACCGTTTGGTTTTTACATGCTTATATAAATATTTATTTAAATTATACGGAGCTGTCTTAAGCCGCATAGATATTAAGATCGGTGTACTTATAAATTTACATATACACATATCGGTGTAAAACTTACAAAAAAATAGGAAACCGGTGGCCACTAAAATACCGTAGTGAAATTATACATATTTGCACACATTTATACCGACATAAAATATTTCCCGTTGGTTTCAAACAAACATATTTCTAATTGGTTACTTTATTGTGTTCTCAAGCATAACTTAAAACTCCAACAATAAATACAAGGGCACCTTTAAAGTTCTCAGGCATACCCATCTATCCGCAACCCCTTGGTATATACACGTCTAGCAAAAAGAATAGCAAGCGAAATTCGAAATTTCAGCAAACCTCTATTTGTTCCTACCAAATTACACAGTAGCAACAAATTCACTTCTTACGATAAACACATATTTACATTTGCTAACGCATATTTCTTGGCTCCCAAAAAATTAGCACACCTTTATACGTATTCACATACGTACAAACATTTAGGAAGCAGCAAAGCTGCAGTCCAGCATCCCAGCACAGGAAAAATCACTAAGCACAAACGTAAAGAGAATAAAGCTCCTTGCTCCCACAATTAGCAAAACACAAAACAAAAAAATCTATTGTTAGCAGGCAAACAAATAGCCACACACCCTAACGTTTATACAGCCACCCTCCCACTATACACATTTAACAAAGAAAAGTATATATATATATATATTTTGCATAATAAAACCTGTTTTGTCTCGAAAGGTGACCCAACGAAATATATTGAGCACAGAAACAGAAAATATAAAATTAAATACCAACAATTTTTGCTCCAACAAAATATAACGCATTGGAAAATACAGTCGTGCGTAAAATAAATGCACTATATATATCGATCACTTCCCCCTAAGGCAAAATAAAGCAAACATCGATAACTTTAGTACATTGTGAAATAACTCCACACATAAATACTGTTTATAAATAAACCCCACCTCACTTGGAAGGTTTGTCAGATTCTCAATATCGGCAAATCTATTAGTTTTTACGAAAAAAAAAACATCCCTCAGTTATAAACAGCGAATTGTTCGATTCGACTAAAATGTCCACAGATCCGAAAACGCCCCTACTATTAGTAGACGTACCCCTGCAGAAGGTACCCGATCGAAACAGGGTGCTAAACCAAAAAAGGCCAAACATTTTTCAGCTGCAAAAATTCATTGCAGAAAGTGGCATACTCAACAGAATCCATTCTTTTAATAAAAAATAAGAGTCTCTGTGGATTTTGGGCCCGCCTTCAGCCGACATACGACAACATTTTGGAAGTTGATGATTCCGATCTACCCGAAGGCTTCAAAACTTCGGCGGAATCTAAGTACGAAAACTGCCTGGACCTTCATGAAGAACCGAAAGCTATGATCTCCGATCAGCTTAACATGTTAAGGCCAACTAAAGCCCACTCCATCCTCGAGAGAAGAAGATCCCCAAAATAAAGAATTAAACTCAGGCGTTTACTTCAAGGAGCCGGCTTGTGATGCCGAGGTGTTTCACGGAGCCTATGAACAATGGCCATCATTTCGGGGCATGTTTACTGCCGTGTATATAAACCATCCGAGGTTATCGCAAAAAATGTACCATCCTAGGCACAAAACAAAAGGCCAGGCAGGCACTATAGTCAAGGAGTTCGCACTAGGCGACGATAATTTCAATCCGGCTTGGGAAGCTCTAAAAGAGAGATACGAAAACACACGAGCACTGGTAGATAAACAAGTAGCGATTTTAATGAGTTTGCCAAAAATCCAGAAAGAAACAAGTGAAGAATTCATTAAACTTCAATCCACGGTAAGCAGCTGCCTATCAGTCTTATCCACCCAGAATATCCCTACCTATGACTGGGACCCCATTCTGGTACACATATGCGCCTCTGCATTACCAGAAAAATCGTTACTTTTATGGGAACAATCCCTCACGTCACGAAAAAAATGTCCCACCTGGCATCAAATGAAAGAATTCCTAACTACCCAGTACGAAATCGTTGAGAGGGTAGATACAAAAGCCTCTAAACCCAACAATGCTTTGCAAAACCCCAAGCCAGCAATCAGAATCCCAATAATCGCGGCTACAATCGATCGCAAACATATATGGGTCGTGCGAATCGTGCGGAAGTGGTCACGCCTTAAGATCTTGGGAGAAATTCAAAAAATTTTCTGTAAACGATAGATAAAATGTAATTAAAAACAAAAATCTATGCAGCAACTGTCTTTCACGATCCCACCTTTTGAAAGATTGTGACAGTAATTTTAACTGTGTGTACTGTCATAGGAGGCATCCCTCAATGCTCCACGTGAATGGCAGTACAAATACTCCCCAAAATAGTTCTCATCCCAGAAGAACAACAGGTCTACTTGCAACAGCTAGACCTGACAATACCAAAACGCAAAATCCCGAAACGCCAACGTATCAAAGGGACGCCGAAGCCCCATGCTGCTCACATGCAGCGAACATACAAGCTCTTCATTCGAATAATGAGAGCAAGGTACTACTGCTAACTGCCATAGTCTCCATTGAACACCGAGGAGAGCTGTTCAAACTAAGAGCCCTGATCGATCAAGGCTCACAAAGATCATTTATCTCGTCGAAAATACGAAAGGCGACACTCTCGCGTTTCAGCAGTTCTTAAGTATGAAAAACAACCTACTTAAAAAAGGTGAATTAAAATCAGTATATGATGGTGTCCTGGAAGAATATCTCGAATTGGATCATATGGAAAGAGTAAATCAATATGAGAAAAAAACCCTAGGTAAATATTCCTCCTTTTACCTTCCCCATCACGCGGTGGTAAAACCAGACAAAAAACCCACAAGGTCAGAGTAGTCTTAAACGCCTCGAAAACTACGAGATTAGGCAATTCTCTTAACGATGTGCTATACACTGGGCCCACATTACAACCCGATTTAATGCTCCTCGTACTAAGTTGGCGTATGTACAAATACGTTTTTAATGGTGATGGCGAAAAATGTACCGACAAATTCTGGTGCATAAAGACGACCCAGATTACCAGGGTATAATATTTCGCAATTCTCCGAACAGTCAAATACTCGACTATAAACTAAAAATGGTAACGTTCGGCGTAAATTGCGCCCCGTTTTTAGCCATTCGTACACTGCACGAAATTGCAGATGAAATTAAATACAAATTCCCCGGTGTTAAAAAGACACACGTACGTAGACGACATCCTGTCGGGAAGGCACAGCCTATCACTCGCATGCGAATCACTATCCCAAGTGATAAAAGCATTAAGCTCAGCAGGGTTTCCCCTTAAAAAGATTTGCGCCAATCATCCAGAAATACTGAAGGATATAGATCCAGACCACTTACTGGACCCAAATTTCCTAGTATTTGAAAAAGAGAGTACAACAAAAACTCTGGGAATTCAATGGAATGCGATCTCAGATAAGTTCTTATATACCTTTGAGTCTATATCTGCGATGTCAGCAAAAACCAAAAGACAAATTCTGTCGTCTGTGGCAAAACTTGTCGACCCCGCACCCATAATGATACAATGCAATATGCTCATACAAGAATTATGGCTAGACGAAAACGATTGGGACGAGTCAGTAAAACCATTCCGCTTGGCGAAATGGTCCCGATTCGCTACCCATCTAAGCTCCATTTCCGAGATACAGATACCTCGATGGGTCAACTTTTCCCCTGACCATCAAGTCGAAATACATAATTTCTGCGACGCCTACGAAAAGGGATATTGCACAGCGATATATGTGCGCACCCAATTCCTTGTCAAACCAACGGGCCGATTGTTAGTCGCAAAGGCCAAGGTCACTCCTCTCAAGACCGTAAGCCTGCCTCGGCTTGAACTATGTGGCTCACTCCTCAACCGTGCAAAGCCACTTGAGCCTCAAGGACCAACCACTATATTTATGGTCTGACTCGGAAATCGTCCTAGGCTGGTTAGAAAAACCACCCCACAAATCATAGATCTGGTCGGCCCAGCCACTTGGCGACATGTAGCCAGTGCCGACAACCCTGCACATCTTGGTACTAGAAGTTGCAACTAGCCACCACTAATCTTTGGTGGAACGGCCCAAGCTGGGTAACAGAATCATCAGAATTATGGCCATACTCCCCTGCTCGCAACATAATACCCCCGAAAGCCGGAAAATCGAAAGCCTTCACGTCACACTGGATGAAACTGACATCTTTGAAGGGTTTCCCTCGTTCCCTCGAGCAATTCGAGTAGTTGCGTATATGTTTCAGTTTATAAAACGCCTCAAAAATAAGGTAAATAAAACGCCGATCCCTACAGAGAGCAAAAGTATCCCTCATTGTGGCCACTCAGTCACGCTACTTTAGCTGTGACCTATCAATGCTTAAAACTTTCAAGCCCATTGATAAAAAAAGCCCACTTCTCGTCTTCAATCCGTTCCTGGACACAAAAGGCCTGCTCCGAGCCAATGCCCGTCTCGCCCACTCGAGTCTTACTTATAACGAAAGGCATCCTATAATAATTCCAGACAAGTCTCCATTCGCTTCTTTATACCTAAGATTCCTCCATCTCTTAATTCTGCACGCCGAACATCGTCTGATGCAACAAATGGTCCGACAAGAGTTCTACATCCACCCCTAAAGCCGCAAATCAAAAAAACGCATATTTATGTGTAAAACTTGCTCTATGCACAAGCAAAAGATGCGCACTCAGATTATGGCAGCACTTCCTCTAGAACGCTGCTGTGCTGTGATCTGAGCACAGCAGATTTTCTCGCGGCATTTGCTCGCTTCGTCGGACGGCGAAGATTTCCTTCAAAAATGATGAGCGACAATGGTAAGACCTTTGTCGGGGCTTAAAGAGCAACCGAACAACAATTCGTCAAATTCGGGGAACAAATCTCACCTGGAATCATCGCAAAATACGCACCCAAAGGCATTGATTGGAAATGCATCCTTCCTAGCGCCCCACACATGGGTGGCTTATGGGAATCACCAGTAAAGAGCTTCAAAATGCATTTCAAAAAAATCACTGGAGCTCATAAGTTCAGTTTCGAGGAGTTTACCATGCTACCCTCCCGAATCGAAGCCGTTCTCAACTCACGGCCCCTCTCTGCACTCTCGCAAGATCCCTTCGATTTCACAGCCCTTACACCCGGGCATTTCTTTATTGGAGCACCACTTTTGGCCATCCCTGAGCCAAGTGGTGACTCTCTTTCACTTCTAAATCGATGGGAAAAAATTAAAACTCTATATCAAGAATTCAGCTACCGATGGAAGGAGGAATATCTAATAGACCACCATAAACGATACCGGTGGAAAGACACCCAAAAGACCCCAAATATTGGAGAGTGCGTGCTGATAACCGACGAATGTCTCCCTCCAACCGAATTGTGCCTTGGGCGTATTGAAAAGGTCCATCATGACCCCGACGGCCATATTCAAGTCGTAAACCTCCGTACACAAAACGGAAGGGGCTCGTCAAGCTATGTTTCTTACCGACTGCTCCTACCAACGAGCAATAAAAGCAAGTCCCCAACTAAGAAAACAGTCAAACGATACCCTGCCTAAAATCACGCTCACTTATTTAAAAAGTTGCCTATTTTCTGGAAGCTACCCCTTATAAAACACGAACTCATTTTCTCTCCCTATAGAGACCATATGGACACCGAGATGAGGACCGCCTCACAATCGAACTCGGCTCAACCTGGCCACGGTAATGGATGACCCACAGAGTTACCAGTCCCTCAACCACGACGCAGCAATGCGCCTCCATGGCGACCCAAGTGGCAAGACCACGCAATCGCAGTTCCAGGACCATAGTAGCTCCACCCGAGTTGAAAATTTTGGTACCCCCGACCGCAGAACCAACGCAGGCAGTACAGCGTACTCCCCTGCGATGTGGGCTTCGTAGTCGTCCGCGTGCCATTCGCCTATGCCTAATCTTTAGAGGTGTGCCACCCCCACAACGCCAACAAGTGACTGCAGCGCATGGATATTGCTATTAATTTTCTGGCGCAAACTCATGTCACGGTAGAGTGTACCTCTGGAAACGTGTGCCAAGTTTACTACGAATCCCACCACACCTTGTTGCATCGAGGTGGCAATGGCACCACAACCGCTGTTCGAAACGACCGTCGCAGACAGCCCCTAAACCCGAGAGCACCGCAGCCGACTACAGCCATCTCACGGCGACGACGCCCTATCATGGCTATTCCACTTCAACACCAACACTCTCGTCAATCTCGGTCACCCCCAGTCATGCATCACCAGCGTTTTCAACACCGTTCGCGTCAACGGCGCCCATCCGGGCTTAACAACGTAGTGGAGACGTTGCAACAACTACAACGTTTGCTAGGCTAAGTATACGCCTAGGGGGGCCGGGATGGCTAAATGAGTACGTTGGGCAGCAGATGTCGCCACAAATCACACTACAATCAACACGTATACACAACACTTAACACTAGACACAATGTAACACACCACACACAAAACACACAGTAAGATAGACAAAATAAAGTGCCAAACCTTCTGTTTTTTGTAACACAAGTTGGTAAAACTCATAGCGTCAACACGCATATCAAAGCAAACGCTTCTTCTTCTTTAAATGGTCATCTAACCGCCTGGGCGATTTTGACCGTCCAACATAGCTCGCCAGTCGTTTCTTCGTTGCGCCAACTGGCGTCAATTGGAAACACCGCGGGCTCGCAAATCGGACTCCACTTAGTCCTTCCATCGGAGTGGTGGTCTCCCTCTTCCTCTGCTTCCACCGGCGGGTGCCGATAAGAATACAAACGCGCTCTCCGAATAAATTTGTATTTTTGACTTAAATTTAACGTTTCGTTTTTAAAATTATTACCTTGCACCCTCGTAAGTAGCGCCCCCTGTGAAGTGACCCCTGTGCTCCCCTGTTGGGAATGCCCTGAGTCCCCTACCCCATAATATTCACTTATTTTTGGTATGGTGCAAATTCATGCATTTTCACACCGCGCGCTTCATTTTCACATAAAATCACTATATACATCACTTTTATACCTCGAAAAATTCGTTTTCCAAATAAAAATCTAAATAAAACAATGCAACCACAATGTAAACAAAATTGGATTTGGGCGAATTGTTGTCACAGCCGTCAGCTGTTTTTTGTTTACAATATGAATGCCAACGGGTAGGCGTAATCTCTTTATTTGATTCATGGTATAGTGTGATGGGCATGAGATGTGAAGGTATTATTAAAGTATGGCTTCTTTTATTACGAAGCAGAAATGGTTCTGCCGACCACTAGGCTTTCGTTAGTCTGCCGAAGTTGAGAAGTGAAATAAAACATTCATGTGCATGGCTAAGTTCATTCTAACTTTATTTGTAAAACGTATAGCTATTTACGAGTATACAGTAATTGCGGAAAGTGATTTTCGTAACTCCTCCTTTTTTCATATTCCTTGTAGCTGAATTTCTAAGTCAACAGCTAATGCTGGTATGACCAATGGCAACGTTTTGCTGAGCTGGACATGTCGACACATGTTCTGCCAGCGCCGTGTCGTTCTTATTGTGCTATGCAATTATGCCTTTTCAATTTTTACCATCCAATAACATAAAAATTATAGTTTGTAACCCTTCGGAAAATGTCACAAAATTGTTTTATTTTCTAAAGAAAAGTAACGGAAATAGATTTCTCTCAATTCGCACCATTTAAAAGCATATAAATTATAATTAGTACCCCTTCGGAAGACAAAAAACTTCGAAAAACCAAAATGTTGCAAAATATATGTATACTCATGGCACGAAATTGATTTATTTTCTGAAAGAAAATGATGGAAATAGAAATCTGTCAATTTGTTCCATCCAAAAATTCAAAAGTTATAATTTGTACCCCTTCGGAAAATGAGAAAAACTTCGAAAAAGCAAGATGTTGAAAAACATACCTTATAAGAAACGCTGACTTTTTTTAGTAACACACTCCCACTCAAAATTGACATTGCTGATGGTACATTGACCAAAATAGGGATACTCAATTAAAAGTAATGTGGCGATTATTCTCAAGCATTTACCATCCCTACCTCAATAACACTCCCACCACTAATTAAACATAAAAGAGATAACGATGGCTACGCTTATGCCTGCAAGCATGTACCAAGGAGGAGAGATTGCGCGAGTGTTTGCGAATACAAGGAAAAGAGGAGATGGCAATAAATAACACCGAGCCTTTGAGAACACGAAGAGCGAACCACCAAGAAATTTCTGGGCGCATAGGGTAGCACCCTGTTGGACTATACAAGGCAGTGACAAAGCAAGACAGGTTGATCTGTTTATTTTCAAGTGTCGAATAGTGAACTACTGCGAAATTACTAAACTTTTAAATTCGCATGCGATTATAGAAGTTAATAAAGCTAGCTATTTGTAACAGTAATTGTGCGTGTGTTTATTTAACTTTATTGTGATCGAACCCAGGATTAATAATAAAGGAATCATCGAATTTGTCACAATTGTTGTCAGAAGTGGGATTGTTAAATAAATACCAGTGATTTCAAGGATAACAACAACTCAAAAATGAGTTGGAACAACGCGGATTTAACACTACAGGCAATAAATCAGGGTTACAGTCACGATGGTGAGAGGCTATGGAAGCGGAAGGAATTAACGTTGACGAATATGTGTTTCATCCTGTGGAAGACAAAGAACAGCATACACGTATTACATTTCGGCTGGAAGAACAGAAGGCACACATGAAGGTAGACATGAGATCTCAAAGAGAAGAACAGAAGAAATATATGTCAACGCAGTTGGAAGAGCAGAAAACAAGGCTGTCATCGAAACTAGAAGTGCAATATGCAAAGATAACACAAGTGCAAGAGTTATTCAGAGAACTGTAGACAAAATTTTGAAAGCGTTGAACGCAATTGAATGCCCCATAATTTCTGTCCCACAAATCGGAAGTAAACTAATAATCTTACTGTTGGAGGATATGGGGACGGAAAGGAGGGTTTATTGATCATTCAATCATTCGATCGGATTAGTCAACAAGAACGTGAGACCATTGCGTGGAGCAAAGTTGCGTACGGCCACTGGTGAAGACACCCAAGTCGTAGAAGAAATAACATGTCAAATCACAATTGGGAACGTGTCTTCTCTACACAATTTTATAGTGGCAGATATTGTTGACGAAATCATATTTGGTGTGGACTTCTTAAGCGAGCAAAGCATCAAAACCGACATGAAGAACAAGATCATAAACTATGAGAATATGGACGTGCCACTTAATTTTGGATACGATAGTAACTACGTCAGTAAGCGAGTAGTGGTGCAGGAAAGCCGACAAATTCCACCAAATCAGAAACGATTGTATGGGTAAAAATTGATGAAAACTATGGGGCACACAAATTGTGGGTTGTGAAGGCAGCAAACAATTCGAAGCGAATATACTAGTAGGAAAAACCCTGGCTAAGACAAAACAAGATGGACGTGTACCGGTAAAAGTACTTAATGGGTTCAAATCGCGAATTAACCTTTCCAAAGTAGCTATATTGGGGCAATGCTAAGAGGTCGAGGTAGTTATCAATTGTGAACAGCTCGAAAAGATCGTCAAAGTAAGGCAAAGCAACTTCTAACAAAGTACTCGAGCATAATTGACAAGGATGGTTCCAAACCAGGTCGGACTAAAGTTGTGAAGCTTCAAGCTCCTCGTAGTATTCCATTGGCCAAACGGCAAGTGGTAAGGGAAATTATACAGGAAATGAGCGATAGCGGCGTTATCGAACCATCAGCTAGTCCATGGAGCTCAGCGGTAGTACTAGTGAAAGAGAAGGACGAAAATGTGAGGTTCTGTGTGGAATATCGGGAACTGAATGACTTAACGCAGAAGGACAGTTATCCGTTGCTAAGAATCGACGATACTCTGGACTCGCTTTCTAATACTAAATGGTTTGCTACACTGTATTTGAAAACCGACTACTGGCAAGCGGAGGTAAAGGATGAAGATAAAGAAAATACAGGCTTCTTCGTTGGAGAAGGGCTTTGGCAATTGGTGGAAATGCCCTTCGGACTATGCAATGATCCACCTACTTTTGAGATACTCATGGATCAGGTACTAAAAGGATTGCATTGGCAAACATATTTTGTGTACCTGGACGACATCATCGTGATGGGAATAAGTTTTGAGGAAAACCTGAAGAACTTGAAAGAAGTTTTCGGAAGGATAGCTGGTACTGGTATGAAATTAATTCCCAAAAAATGTTCCTTGTTTAAAAAGGAAGCAAGTTATTTGAGTCACAAAGTGCCGACGGAGGGTATCTGCACTGCGAAGGAAAACATCGAAGCCGTAAAGGATTGGCCGAGGCGGAGGAATTTGCATGAGTTACGAACTTTCCTTGGGCTGTGCACGTATTATCGCCGATTTCTACCGAACTTCGCCAGCGTAGATACTAGTCTCCATGAGCTTACCAGAAAAAATACGTGCTTTGAATGGAATAAGGAACATCAGGTGGATTTGGTAGAGTGCGGTAAACATTTCCACAAGTATCTCTATGGGCGCTAGGATGGCTTTTACAGTTAAGTAATCCGGAAGTTCAACTGGAACGGTAGATAGATCGACTGCAAAGTTATGACGTTTCCATAGAGCATCGTAAAGGTAGCACCCACGGAAATCACGGAAATGTTGACGCAATGTCACGACTACCATGCAACTTGGAATACAACCATTGTTCCAAAGCTGAGGCCAAGGAAGACATTATAGATGTGCGGTTGATGACTACAACATCTACGGAGGAATGGGACAAGGGTCAATTAAAGAACGGTCAGCACGAAGATCCAGATCTGCGTAGTGTGATGCAAGGGCTTGAGCGCAACGAACGACCAACAAGAGAGGAGATGTCAGCAGAAAGTCCTGTTGCCAAGTTCTATTGGGCACAGTGGAACAGTTTACAATGGAAATCCGGCTGTTTGCATCGAATATGGAAGACTGCGGATGGTCAATGTTTTCGTAAGTTGATAGTCGTCCCAAGGAAGAAAATCCCTGATGTTCTCAATGAATTACATAACGGTCCAAGCGGAGGTCATCTCGGAGTCAAGAAAACCTTAGAGCAAATCAAGCAGAGATTCTATTGGGTTGGATGCCGTCTATCAGTTGCGGAGTGGATTGCTAAATGTGAGGTGTGCATTAAAGCTAAAGGACGAAAATCGAGAAGCCATGAGTAGGTGAAACAGTATAACTCAGGAGCACCATTTGAACGGATTGCCATTTCGTAACAGCAAATCCGGAAACAAATATGTGCTAGTAGTTATGGACTATTTCAGCAAATGGCCAGAAGTGTACTCTATTCCAAATCAAGAGGCAGAAACCGTTGGAGAAGCGTTCATTAATCACTAGGTAGCGAGGTTTATTATATGCTTACTCCAAATTAGAAAAAGAAGCGGAGAAAATGGGATTGGTGGTAAATGAGGCAAAACGAAGTACCTTCTGCCACGAAGAATTACTCTTGCAAACAAATGCTACTTCGGACTGAGTAGGCAATTGAAAAGTAAAGTCCTCTCTCGCTGAACGAAAATAACACCCTACAATTCACTTATCGCACCCGTCCTGCTATATTTTGCAGAAGCGTAGACACTAACAACATTTCATTGTTTACCCCTACTAGTTTGGCATCTTCTTTTGCGAATCGGAGTGGAAGGCAGTGGATGAATGTACTCCGAGATAGTGGAATGAAGGAAATCGGGGTCAGAGTTGTTTTAAAGTAAAAACTACAACTAAAAACTTCAATTTAAACTGTAACTTGCATTCAGCAGGAACTGATAAAGTGTTATAACTGCTTTATATTCAATAATTTGGGTGTTTTAAGTCTTCACGTTCAATATAGCAGCATTTAAATTTCATTATTTTATTATTGCATACAATTCACCCTGTGCGGTTTGTGTATGTGTGCAGATTCGGAGTAAGTTGCGCTACTAGTAGACATATACTATGCAACATCTGATGAGGCGGCTCTGGGAGTATTCGAGAGAAAGGTGTATCACCACCTTAATTAACAATACGGGATCGCTAGTCCCGAAACGATAATCCCGCAACTAATCACAGTGATAACACTAATTGGTGACAATAGGAATACAAACGCAGCCAGCTAAACCCAGTGAAGACGGTGGGGTTACCAGCTGCTCGAAAAGAAGGGGGTTGGGGATGGGAATAATTTCTACACCAAGAAGGATATAACAACTACTCACAACTAACAATTCTATGAAAAACAAATAGTTTTGTGGTGCACCCGAGGTGAGGTCCAACCAAAAGGTTACGAACCCACTCGCACAGTCCCTAAGCTGCCAGGGACAACTTTAACCCGCCAAGTGACTGGGCTCTGGGTGCGGGACGCTAAGAGGATGGGACGACGCGGGGAGAGAAAACAAAAGGACAGAAAACAAACAACAGCAACCCAACACCATACTTATCTAGCCGTAGTGTGTTCCGGCTCAGAACTCCTGCGGTGTCCACCACGACACCACCACCAAAAATTAAGAACACGATTTTCCTGCTGGGAAGCACAAACGACTTCTCCCTTTCTTGCTACGCCAACAAAACTCCCGCACTGTAACTAACAGAAAACTCGCAAATCTACTTTTATTTATTTTTTTTTAACAACAAAACTTTTCTTTAACTAATAATTTTCGCGCACTACTTGCTTTCACTGAGAACGATGTTCTCGCCTTCACAGATAGAATAAATCTGACGCGCACCTGCAGGCCAGGTTGAAGGCTGCGCGCCAGCACATATTCATGCCAACGTACATAACAGGCGTGCGTGTGGGTGATCACCCGGTCGCGCGGAACCGCCATCCGCGGAACTCTCGGTCGCCCAATGATACACAACCACACATACATATTGCCATAATTTAGCGGGCACTTCGAAGCGCCGCAAAGAGGAGAAGGCGTTGACACTCCTCTCAATGTATTTTCGCTTACATTTTCTCTACAATTCCTTCTACTGGTGGTGGGGTGGGGAACAGCACTAGTTGCTTGAAGCTCACAAACACACTCACGTCCATGTGCGGGACGATAAAGGAAGGGATCACACGGGGAGAGAAAACAAAAGGGCAGAAAACAAACAACAACAACCAACACGATACTTATCTATCCGGAGTGTGTTCCGGCTCAGAGGTCCTGCGGTGTCCACCACGACACCACCACCAAAAATTAAGAACACGATTTTCCTGCTGGGAAACACAAACGATTTCTCCCTTTCTCGCTACGCCAACAAAACTCCCGCACTGTAACTAACAGAAAACTCGCAAATCTACTTTTATTTATTTTTTTTAACAACAAAACTTTTCTTTAACTAATAATTTTCGCGCACTACTTGCTTTCACTGAGAACGATGTTCTCGCCTTCACAGATAGAATAAATCTGACGCGCACCTGCAGGCCAGGTTGAAGGCTGCGCGCCAGCACATATTCACGTACATAACAGGCGTGCGTGTGGGTGATCACCCGGTCGCGCGGAACCGCCATCCGCGGAACTCTCGGTCGCCCAATGATACACAACCACACATACATATTGCCATAACTTAGCGGGCACTTCGAAGCGCCGCAAAGAGGAGAAGGCGTTGACACTCCTCTCAATGTATTTTCGCTTACATTTTCTCTACAACTCCTTGTACTGGTGGTGGGGTGGGGAACAACGCTAGTTGATTGAAACGCACAAACACACTCACGTCCATGCTGCCCAAATACCGGCATAATAAAAAACCGATTAGCTTCATTTAAGGATCACTCTCCGCTAGGAGCATAGGAAAATAGGTAAAGGAGGGTGAAACAATACAAAGAAAATTTGCTCTACCAGTGCGTGGAGCGCATAGAAAAAGAAATGCCAGACCAGAATAATTTTGTCGCGATCAGCCCGCGACAACCCTACCCTTTCCTCGTAAAAGAAGGGAAATCCTTCGTTGGCGCTAATGCTACCTATCTCGATACGTCTTCAAATCTCGAACATTCCAGACTCCTTTGTCCCTACCAGTTTCATCAACTAAACAATAAGTCCAAGGGGCACTCCTTTCTTTATGACGAAAGGACCTACATACTTCGGGGCTAATTTTGCCGCAAAATAGTTCGCCGCGTCTGACAGAGCGAAGTTCTTTCTCCAGACAAGCTCTCCTGGCATGTACTGGACATCTGTTCTCCTGAGATTATTTTGCTGAGCTAGCTTAGCTCCTGCCTGTTCTAATTTCGAACGTATGTCTGCCCACATTTCTGACTTTTTCTTTGCCCTTTCCTCGCAGTTTAGCTGCTCCTTTTCTCCTAGGGACTCAATATAACCTTAACTATCCTCAAGCACCACGTCTCTACCGAAATTTGCGAAACAAGGCGTAACTCCTAACACCTCGTGCTGTGACGACCTAATACAACACGCTACCGTCGCCAATTACTGATCCCACGATCTTTGATTTTCTGAGACATAAGCCCTAAGCGTAGTCTGGATAATCTGGTTTATTCTTTCCGCCGGATTAGCTTGTGGATGATAATTCTCGGTATACCGTAATTGGACGCCGTAGACACCGCAGATACTCTGACGTTCACGACTGCGGAACTCGGGCCCATTATCACAAACAACAGATCGTGGTACACCAAATAAAAGAAAAACGTTATCCTCAAGGGTTTTACAAACATTATTTGCCGTCGCTGTACGCAAAGAAAACAATAACGGAAAGGACCAACCAAAATCAGACGCATCTGTTTGAATAATGAAGGGCCTATTAAAATCGGGACAGCTTAAAACAGTCGCCGTAACTAGCCGTTCCTTGGCTTCTTTTAAACTGCTTTCGCAATGGTCGCTCCAAATAAATTTGTTATTTTTCTTTGTCAATTCGGTGAGAGGTCTAACTAACTCGGAAAAATCTTTGATGAATCTGCTTTACCAGGATACTGTACCTATAAGCAATCGCGCTTGCTTAACATTCTTCGAGTTTGCAATCCTAACCATTGCCTCAAGTTTTTCGGGATCCACATGTAAGCCATTCCTATCTGCAATATAGCCTAAATATTTTAACTCTGGCCTACAGAAATTGCATTTATCTCGATTGAGTCTGAGACCTGCTTTAGCTAACCTATCCAAAACCTCTCCCAGGATTTCAAAGTGTTTTTCAAAGTTTGTAACGATGAGTATGTCATCTAGGTAAACGAAGACATGAGGCTCTAATTCAGGACCTATCACAAAATCTATGAACCTTTGCCAAGTTGCCGGTGCATAATGCAAACCAAAGGGCATCCTCTTAAATTGAAACAGACCCCTGCCTGGCACCGTGAATGCTGTAAAGGGCTAGACTTTTCCTCGACTGGTATTTGCCAATAAGCGGATTTTATATCTAAACTTGATAGAAACTTGGCGTCCCTCAGCTTATCCAAGGTCGCCGAAATAAAGGGTAGGGGATAACTATCATTTTCGGTACACTTGTTCAATACCCGGTAGTCGACGCAAAACCTAAGCTACCATCTTTCTTCCTTATCACGACCACCGGGGAGGCCTACGGACTATGAGACTTCTCAATTACACCCTTTGTTAAGCATATCTTTCAATTCTTCGTCAATACGCGACTGTGTGGTAGGCGATACTGGGTAGTACCCCTGTTTTACAGGTTCAACTCCTACCTTTACCCTTATCTTATGCTCAACAAGGTGGGTTCGACCTAACCCGTCTGGCATAGCCTCGAAAGCATTCCCAACTAATCTACCTAACGCTTCAGACTGCCTAGCATCTAACTCGCTATGGTCCATGAGTGCTACCGACGGTTCCTGTTCCAGTCGAGAAAACGACCATTCCATCCTCCTCAGATCCGCGACTATACCCGCCTTGGTCCAAAAATCGATACCAAGAATAAGAGCATGGCGAGTGCCAGGAAGACAATCGATGAGGACCGACATGCCCTCCACCACTATTGGTAGCAACACAGAACCTAACGTAGAGACTTCGCCACCTTCCCCCAAAGTGATTTGTAAGGAATTATCAGGGACCGAAACTTTTATACCGTACGCTTGTAACATGCTCCAACCGAGCGGACCAACCACTGTACGTGAAGCCCCATAATCTAACAGTGGCCGCTGATCATGGCCACTTGCCACTAACAAATATCCCATATAAGTAACGACTCAACGATCGCCGATAATAGCCAGCTGGAAGTTAGCAGGATTACTAGCTCGCCCTGATAGACTACCTGACCTGCCGTCCCAGGAGTCTAATTCCCGTTTCCCGAACTATTAGAAGCACCATTCGACTTTGAGTAGGGTTCAAAACTCGACCTAAACGGATTTGAAGACCGCCTTCCCTCGGGAACCGCTCTCCTATTATTTTCTTGGCCACCATTAGTCTTCGGTGCACATACCGGGTAGTCGCGCTTCACGGCTCCAGACCTACCACAACCGAAGCACTTAAATGTCTTCCGACAATCCTTAGAAACATGACCAAAACGCTTGCAATTGAAACTACGGGTGTTGGGACTCACCCTATTTCCTGGACTGGTCCTCGACTGGTCCTGCCAAGCAACTTCGCAGCCTACGGAGACGTAGGCCAAGTCAGGTTCCAGCAAAACCCTTAAACCTAGGGTTTGGAGAGGGGACAAAAGCATCGACCGATGACCTAACTGCTTCTAATTTTCTTCCCAAAGCGACCAACTCCGAAATCGACCCTTTAGTAACTAGTCCCAATTGGGTCTGGTAGAAGATTCGTCCTAATAATCCCTAACATCCTACTCTCGGAAACTGGCTCTTGCAACCTACCAAACATTATTCTCAACGCCGCTAAGTACACTCCTATGGACTCGTTGGCCCCTTGAGTCCTTCTTCGAATTTCCGTCATCAACAAATCCTCGTAATTAGGGGGTGAAAACTCCAACTTTAACTCCCGAACCAATTCTCCCCAGCTCGTTATCGACCGCATAACCGAACGGAACCACAAAAGCGCCTTTCCCGAAAATAAATCACCCGCCCCTCGAAGTATTTGAGCCTTGGTAACACCGCGTGCCTCACTCAGCTCATCAACCCGCTCTAAAAACGTATGCAGAGACAAACCTGATTTTTCCCCGTCGAACTTCAACTCCCATTTAGCCAAATTCGGAGGCTTCTGTATCACTCCTGTTACTGGTCCACCTATCACCTCGGACCACAAGTGTAACTGGTCTCACCTCATCTTCCTTTTGGAAAAGTGCTGGTGCCACTTGTTTCGTATCTTCACTACTGGGTTGTACCGGCTTTTCACCCTCATTTTCGCCAGTTTCCTCCTGCAAATCTCCCAGTAGTAAAACTAACTTGCTCCTAATTTCCGTTTGCGCTGCCATGTCCTGCCACGCCCTATTCTATTTAAACACCACTCCAATTTCGTGGTCGCCTTAGCCTCATCCGACGATTTACCCCCTTTTCCAACGTTGGACAACGGTTTCGCGATTTCCTTTATTTTTCCCTCTATTACTGCCTTATCCTCCTCGAAAGAAAACGGGTGTTCCTTGAATAAATCCACCGATCCTCGCCTTTCTACCCCTCGCGATGCCCGCAGCGATTTACGCATAGATTCTAACGATGCTACTGGCAATCCTCTTGCCTCCATCTCATACGCCAACTCCTCTTGAGATAGTCTATTAATTTCCATGATTTCTAACAAGATTTACGGAAATGAAAGAAAACCCCCGAAATTTAAACCAAATTACACCTTAGAAATTTCCGAAAGGCCAAACTCAACAATTTAGCAACACTAAAAATCTACCCCGGCAGTACCGAAAGTAAAAGATAATTTTCCAATTCAACCGTAAAATATTCCACCCTAGTGAACCGAGAATTAAAAATTTTGCTCCAACTAAGCACTGGCGCAACAAATTTGGGCGCTAAACAAAAAAACAATAGAGCCTAACACAGTAATTGCAAAATTAAAAACTACAACAACACTGCCTACTGGGACAACACAATAGGTACGTACCTTTTGCCTGCTCTTCGCTTTGAGCTCAGATCGAACTTGGGGAAAATTTTTGGCAAACTAGTAGCAACGGTTCCCAAAATATATATATGCATGTATATGTGAAAATATGTATGTAAACTCAATAGCTAAGAAATAGGGTGGCCGGTAAAATTTTTTTTTGTGGAATCTATCAAAAATTACTCTTTGTTCCTCTATTTAGCTTTTGAGTACCTATGATTATATTTTCCGCCTACTTCTAACAATTTACTTCGTAATGAGTTTAACTAAATTTTTGTTTTTTTATATTTCCGCAAATTTGTGATTTTAAAAATTTAATTTGTTTTGATACGCTCGAAAAAAAAGTTATTTGTTTATAATGATTTCTTATTTTCTTTTTCAATTAAAATCGAAACCAAAATTATTTCATAAAACTCGCCAGAAAAAATTCACAATACGTAAAAAAATATTGGGAAGATATTTGTAAAATTATGGCACACCCCAAAGTGAATTTACTTTGAAACGAAAATGTACGTATATATGTTTATATGTACGCAAATTACCGCGGCCTAATATTTTAAAATTTAAATAATTTGCTTGGGTATACTTGCGGTTCTTCCGTATTCTCCTTCTTCAAACCTGTTCTTACTAGTGCTGTAAAGTAAGAAAGCCAAAATCCCGAAATGGAGTTAGATCCCGAAGTCACCACTTGACTTAATTAGTCCCGAGAAATTTTTTTTTCTGCTAAATAAAAATAAAAAAGAAAGAAAAAATTCGGCAGGTTTATTCTTTTGCAATATAGTGACAACAACAACACAAGAGAGACGCTTGGGGCACAACTATTTTTGTCAAACACTGTACAGCACAACCAAAATCACAAAACAAACTTTTCACAAATTTCAATTTTTCCACGAAACCAGGAATTTCTTTATCGAGCCCCACGTTGGGCGCCAATTTGTCACCACCTTAATTAACACTTCACTAGTCACGAAACCATAATCCCGCAACTAATCACAGTGACAACACTAATTGGTGACAATAGGAATACACAAACGCAGCCAGCTAAACCCAGTGAAGACGGTGGGGTTACCAGCTGCTCCAAAAGAAGGGGGTTGGGGATGGGTATAATTTCTACACCAAGAAGGATATAACAACTACTCACAACTAACAATTCTATGAAAAACAAATAGTTTTGTGGTGCACCCGAGGTGAGGTCCAACCAAAAGGTTACGAACCCACTCGCACAGTCCCTAAGCTGCCAGGGACAACTTTCACCCGCCAAGTGACTGGGCTCTGGGTGCGGGACGCTAAGAGGATGGGACGACACGGGGAGAGAAAACAAAAGGACAGAAAACAAACAACAGCAACCCAACACCATACTTATCTAGCCGTAGTGTGTTCCGGCTCAGAACTCCTGCGGTGTCCACCACGACACCACCACCAAAAATTAAGAACACGATTTTCCTGCTGGGAAACACAAACGACTTCTCCCTTTCTCGCTACGCCAACAAAACTCCCGCACTGTAACTAACAGAAAACTCGCAAATCTACTTTTATTGTTAACTGATATTAGAGGAAAAATTACAACGTTATGCACAGCGATGGTATGGGATCACATGTTTAGAAGTGCCCAGCTTTTTCCGATAGACGGGGTTTGGGCTATGTATATTTTAATTAACAGGGTAAGACCATAAAATTTTGCAAAGTTTGTACTTATTGTACCTTACTTGTTTTTCCTTATTTTTGGCTGCTCCATTGCGAAATAAGTTAAAAAACAAGAAAATTTAAATTGGTCAGAAGTAGTAAGCGGATATTGTTGTGTTTAAGAATGAATAGCACCAACCAAGTTCCTTTTGTCATTAGGCTTCCTTTTACCCTTCAGTTTACCCAAAATATGACTTAGACTAAAAAACAATTTAAATGCCTTTTTAAATTGAGTAGGGATTTTAATTAAAGCGGCATTTTAATCTCCGTAAACATTTGAAACGACAGGCCAATACATTTTCGCTTATTGCGGCTTAATAAAGTGCAAAGGGTGCCAAACGGGGCCCGGCTCGGAGGAGAGTAGCAACTCCCAACATTTATTGTGCCAAAATACTCGCAAACTAAGCAGATGATGCCGACGAAGAAGTTATGTTGTTGATTTCCTTTTGCAAAGTATTTCAAACCAAAGGTGCGGTTTCTAAGTAATTTCAATCTAAGGCCATTGATCTTTAAATTCCTAAAAGCATTGCCAATCTGTCTAGAAAAACTTGATAAAGATCGCCATGAAATTGACGATTTAAAAACGGAACATCATAGTGTTGCAGTGAAATAGGTTATAACCCCGATTTCCGAAAATTAGTCAGAGTAAATTCTTAATCCTTTTTCGATGAAATTTGACATTTGATGAAATTTAACATTCATTATAATTTTCTTTCTTTTACAGGTAGTTTTATAGAATGTTTTAAAACAAACAATTATTACAAGGAGGACTCTATAATTCCGCTAACTGTTAACGAAGCACTAAACCAATTTGATATCAAATATGAGGATGGAGCACATAGGGAAAATTATAGACCACCAAAGCGTTGCCAGCCATTTAGCGGACGGAACGAACGAATTAGTAACAATACCTTCATCGGATGGTACCGGCGTCTGTACCGGCACCGAAAATACATATTCATCAAATAATACAGCACTGGTGGTTAGGCATCGAAACTTGTCATATTCTCCCGTACCGACATTGTGTGCCCATGACGTTGTTGATGACCATAATGTGGTTGCACAAACTGTAGTGACTGCTAGTGATGATAATATACCCGAAGCCGAGACCGCAAGCCCGTTTGTTATGGTACGCACAATGATTGATGGCCTCAGCCACAGCCCAGTACATTCGACGTTCCAAAAGACAATAAGTTGTACAGCTCGAAGCCCTCAAGGAGGACACCTGCAAGTGGAACAAGAGTACAATCATCAACAGCTTCATCATCAACTTTTGACGCCTCATCGTCAATTATTGCAATTCAAACCTGCTTATCATAATATGGAGCAACAGAACTACCACGCACATGATAATGGTTTACATTGCTGTAGCCCCATTGATTTTGTAGGCGCTGTTAAGCTGGATGAGTTATCTGCGTGCTCTTCCCCGAATACAAATGGATCAAAAGCAGTTGTCGTTAACCAAGAAGCAGACAGAGGGATCATAACTGATGAGCGTACATCACTATTAACTGAGAGAACCGGTGGCCACAGCGATGAGAAAAGAATCTGCTTTGATGTCTCCCACGGTGAAGGTATAGCAAACATAGAGGTTATCGAAGATATTTCATCGGAGGAGATTGAAGTGGTTCTTAACCAACATCACCGCCGACATAAACATCCGGAGGAGCAGCAGCAAGGTCAATTACCGCAACAGCGCTTATTAAGCGACAATAGAAAAAACGGAAGCTCATTGTTACTGAATTCGAAAACTAACCCAGTGCATGGGCAGCAACTGCTCGTTCATGACCAGCCGGAAGTTACTTCCATCAACCCCCACAGGTATACGAAGAATCACTCACAACAAGCCAGTTACCATAAGGACTCTGTCAAGCATAATGAATCTTTTTCGGTGATTGTGCAACAGCAAAAAGGAGAACTAAGGCATCCTAGGAGTCAACTTCTTAGTCCCGAACTAGGAATTGTTAGCGTTGAGATAGGCAGCCACCAGTCGATTCAGCCGGGTCCTTTTCACCCCTTGTCGTCCGCGAACGAAGAAGTTTCACCTCCTGAATTTAGTCCAACATCTTCTTATGCTACACTAACACCTTTGCAACCCTTGCCGCCTATTTCCACAATGTCAGACAAATTCGTTTATGGGGGCCATATAAATGGGGGTGGCATAGACGTAAGTGGTAGCGGCGTTACGAACAGTAGAAGTACCCCTTCATCAGAAAGTGTGGAAGCATTCGCAGTAATGCCAAATCAGAATAGTTTGGGTGCACTTAGTCTATGCAGCCTCGGCAGTGTCCAGTCGCCATACTCTTCATACGACAAACTGCCATCGATGGGAATATCAATGTCTCCACCACACAATTATAATACATCGCCATCTCATACTCCAACCGACATGGTCGTTGCATGTGAACTTCGTACTGCTTCAACCAGCCCATGTGGTGCACTTTCTCCACGGTCAGCGTACAGTCAATCCACAGATCTGCACTCGCCTCTACAAACTACTTGTAAAACAAGTAGAAGCATGGTTATGGGAGTTAATGGGGACAGCAATAGCAATTTAAGTAACGACACAACGTCTTTACAAATACATCATACAGGTTCCCATAAACAGATAATTAATCTATCGCCCCCTATAACTAATGGGAATGAAACAGTTTTAGCAGATAATATTCTTATCACAGGATTTGAGTCGCCATATAGCCCTCACCAACGTGAAATTATGGTAGCTGCGACACCAATGACTTCAACAGTAACTGGAAGACAGAGCTCACGTATCCGGTTACATCGCAGTCCAATTTCAAGCCCGCACTCTATTTCGAGGAGGGCTATCTCATTAAATTTATCAGGCGGTTATAGAATAATTAATCAGCCTTCGGTAACTCATATCAATAGTGGAGCCGCAACACCTTCCACTGCTTCACTTGATAGCAACGACTTAATGAACTATTCTCCGCCTCACCGAAACGATGTTGCAGGATCGCTTTCGCCATCACCACCAGCCGAAAATATAATGGGAACTATCACTGCACATCAGTCTGTCCATCAGCCAACGACATACATGCACACTCAAGTAGGCTCTCTAGCACAACAACCCCCTAAGCAGGAAAAGCAATCTGCAAAATATATCCATCCTGTTACCGGTGACAGTAATTTGAATCCAGACAATGTTGTGGTGGAAAAAAATATGCCTCCTAATATAAAAAACAATTATATTGTTGAACCGGGACCACACCAACGATTAGATCAAGAGTCCCGAAAGGAACTATTCTCAACTAATACTCAAAATACAACAAATACTAACAGCCGCAGTAACAGTTCAAGTGGATCAATCGGGCCGCACAGTGTAGTCACAACAGCTGGCAGTGGAAACGGAAATAGCAATATGAGTAGTGTAGCTGGTGTTGAAGGTTGTAGTGGAGTTGGTGGAAACAAAATAGTATCTTCTTGTAACAGCGATGTTGAGGAGATCAATACTAAAGAGTTGGCGCAGCGTATATCGGCAGAATTAAAGCGGTACAGTATACCACAGGCGATATTTGCGCAGCGAGTCTTATGCCGATCGCAGGGTACACTGTCTGACCTACTTCGTAATCCCAAGCCTTGGTCAAAACTTAAATCAGGGAGGGAAACTTTTCGACGCATGTATAAATGGCTGCAGGAGCCAGAATTTCAGCGAATGTCGACACTTCGAATTGCAGCTGCACAAATACCTCAACGTGCCAGCAACACAAATGTCATAAATGGGACAATATCCAGCTCCAATCACGTAGGCACTTCTGATATCAGCGACATTGCGCTTGTCAACAGCTCAAATTGTGGTGAGTTATATCTATATGTATGTAAAGTAAAATATTTTATTATACACCTTATAGTAATACACGGGCGCTCATCCGAATATGATCAATATTTATCTGAAAGAGCTTGTTTCGGACAACATAGTTGATTTTTTTGAATCACATATTTCATATCACTCATAAAGTTGAACCTGGCTAAAAATCTAAGCCACAAGAATATGGGAATGATATGTTTAGGCGACGACATTTAGAAGCGATAAAACTATAGCATCCTCAATTACTTATATTACAGTGGATTTCTCATTGACAATCTATTAAAAATCTGCCAGAGGTTTCTCTATGGAGCTATCTCTGTGGACTCAGATGCTGAGTAAGTGAAACTTGTCTTATACACTAAGGCCCGGTTTTTCAGTCCTTGGTTAAGCTCAGTTTAAACTAAGTTTGCTTAAACTCGGCATAAATTTAAACTCCAGTTAAACTGCAGAGCGGTTTTTCAGTGTGAGTTTAAGGCCGCTTTTAATATTTGCTTTTTATACGGCAACATTGGTTTTTTCTTTATCTAGATACGGCAACAGATAATATTTGTATACATATTCAACGCCATTGCTTCTCCTCAGTATTGTAATAGTTAGCATTTCGCCAATTTCTGCATCACTATAATCACTTTCGTCAGATGATATATCCAGTATTTAATTAAATATAAAAATATCGTCCTTTCTTAATTGCGTTCAGCTTATTGTTTCACAACCAAAACCATCAAATATGCAAACAGCTGACAGGTTAACAAGAGTTTAACCCTGCCAAATTGGCCGCTTAAACTACGTTTAAACTTCGTTTAAAGTTGACTGAAAAACTGCGTAACAAGTTTAAGCTTATTTTAACTGACAAATTGAGTTAAACTTGTACTGAAAAACCGGGCCTAAGTGGTATAGAATTCCGCTGTTAAGCCTACCAGAACTATAAAGATAAATTCCCAGTTGTAACTTATTACTTACGTCATTAAGCATCAAAAGAAAGGTGACTTAGTCCGCTATATAGGGCCATCGTGGTTGTGGTCCGCCTTGGATAAGGCGTAAAATTTATAGGGCTAGCATGATCAGCATAAGTGGTGTTTTAAGAACTTTTCCAAGCGAAGACCTTTAGGCAATTTTTGGCTTTCTGCCCCTGAGTGAAGAACGGTACAGAGAAGGAGCAAAGTCAGCCCTGCGTCTGAGAGAATCGTCCAGTTGGACCACGAGAACCACAGGACATTCTAGCATGCTGGACAGTTTTTGTTTTCTTGTTGGAAGCACAGTAAATTTATACTGCCCGTTTAATTCCAACATCTACTTTCCTTTCCTTTAGCAGTCGGGTTATGCGCCATCTGTTAATTTACTTCCGTGGACGTTGCTTTGAAGTGAAATTATCACGTCTTTTCGTGGCGTTGTACACACGGCAGTTTTCCTTTAAACTTTGCGGTTTTGGTGCATCCTGTTTGCCACTGTGAGCGTTCCCCAAAAACGAGCGTACCTCCTGATCCCGGTTATCATGTTTTTTGCAAGGGTGGTGTTACTTGGACCAAACTACTTATATGAGCGTTTCTTAGTTTCGTGTCGTCTAGTTCTTCCGTTTCTACAGTTAGTGTTGTTCCTATAAGACAAATTACGAGTAATTTTTGGAGTCCATTACACCTTATAAGTACAAAATAGTCCAGGTATCGCATACACATTTTACTCCGATTATTGCAGCCAAAGTATGTAAAAGATTTACTTTTGTTCCGCTCATAAGAGGGCTTGATGAAACATCCTCACTCGGCACGTAAAATGTGATTTGTATAGGAGGTGCCATGCTCACATCAGCAAGTGGTTTGGATTGTGAATCTGAACCATTCTCGAGCCCACTTAATTTCACACAATAAATTTCGTCGGTATTGGTCCAGGCCTTTAGTGACAATAAACGCACAGAAGACTTTTATACATATATAAAATCTGGAGATTGCCAAGTAGTTGAAATTCAACAACAAAACTTTATTTTATTTGATTTAATCGCAGTTCCTTTCCTTCACCTTCTTCTTTATGGGATTTTTATTTCTCTTTCTTCCTTTTCATCTGATGTTTCCTTTCCTTAACTTCATCGCGTGTTTCTTTATTTACCTTTCTACGCTATTTAATAACACAGTTTCTATCTTTTTTTGAAAATATTCTTATTTATTGTTTTCTATTTTATTTTTTCCTTTTCTTAATGTTCCTTTCGTCAACCTACATTCACGTACCTTTCGGACGCTATCCTTTACTTTCATATACGTATGACAACGGTGGCGACGCAATTCATAGAATAATGTTATAGTTTTCGTCTTTGTTTGCTTTTTCACTTGAACAAAAAGGTCATGGTATACATTATTTTTCTGTACTTAGGTCATCAGGCATAAACTTATCTGAATGGTAATCCTAGGCAAAAGGGTTACGTGTCCCGTAAAGTAACGAACTCTACAAGTGTGATATTGTGTTCTTTTAACAAAGAAAACGGGCTACCAAGATACCGAATTTCTAGCAAATCGCATAATATAAAGCACTTGTTTGATTAGGTCTTTCCCTGGTCCACTTCGAGTAGTCGCATGAATCTGTTACATATTCTATAGTCCTGGGAATAAGTGTACAAAATTTCGTAGATATCGGTTTAGTAACTTAGACGTTAAAGTCTTGCAACTCACTTACTCACTCACAGACTTACACATTTATAATATTACCCCATTAAAGTTTAGGCAAACTCAGTAAGATTGGAACAATACGATATATCTATTTTACATATATAACATGTTAAGACCCACAAATTTTGCCCAGTTTGTACCTGATATAAATAAAGATCGTACACTGAAAATCATGATACGGATCCATTACTTGTTAATACTTATTTTATTTTACTTTACTTTATTATGTTATTTTGTTTCACACCATTGGTCCCAAAGTTTACAAAAAGAATACTAGCTCCTGGATTGAACATTCTTAACTCCAATATATTCAACATGAATAATCACTTATTTCGTTATTGCAAACACGTTTCTATCATCAATGAAGTTTACATATCGCCGGAGACACTTCAAAACCGCGTACTTCACAAATGCAAAACTGTGGTAGTGATATTTCAGTTTGGCTGGTTTGCAACTATAAATTGCTTAATTTTAAGATGAATAAAGACTTCATGGAAATATTCCTATACAGTGCCGGACTAGCTACTAAGAAAAAAAGTATCAAAGAGTGGGTCCAGTGCATTTGGGGACCGCACGAGTTACGTCACCTCCACCGTCTACTTATACACCAACAATAACTTTTACTAAATAAGAATGCAACTATGCATTCTTATTTTGCTTATTGAACGCGGAAATAAATAAAGTCGCTAAATACAAATAAATGCAACCAATGCATTTATATTTTTTGCTTATTGAACGCGGAAATAAATAAAGTTGCGAAATATCAATAAATACAACTAATGCATTTATATTTTGTTTATTGACCTAAATAATGAATAAATGCAAGAGGTGCGAATTCGATAGTTAAGCAAATAGACATGTAAGCAACAACTAAATAAGCAAATAAGTATAGCTATGTAAAAATATAGAGTAAGCAATAATTAGTCATAAATATTACTTGTTGACATTAAGACAAGCAGTTCTGAAGAACCAATAAAGCGAATAGCTACAAACTTAAATTTATTTTTTTGATCAGAGTAGCATCTACTCTGATAAGTGGCGCAGTCAACGGCGAACCGCGAAGTTAAAAAGGAGTCTTATAAAAGACCCTGCAAACGCAAAACCGCGAAGCTAAAAAGTTGTCTTATAAAAGACCCTGCAAACGCAAAACCACGAAGCTAAAAAGTTGTCTTATACAAGATCCTGTAAACGTAAAAACATGAAAAAAAAGGGGAGTCTTATAAAAGATCCTGGTAACGTAAATAATAAACTGCAAAAACTACTGTGTGAAAGAAAGATTTCAATAACCATGGAAGGACCAAACAACATTACGATACCCGTATCAGAGCTCCTGAAAGAAGCAAGCAGGATAAAAGAATATAGAGGAACAAAAGATTATGATCTCACATCATTTATAAGGGAAGTAGAAATTTTTCTGCCACTCTTCGAGAACACTCCAGTGCAAGAGTACGTATTCCAGAGATGTGTCATTAATAAAATACAAGGGGAAGCACTAAATGTCGTCAGAGGAATAGGAAACAATCCGCCATGGGACATCATAAAACGAGAACTAACAAAAAACTTCGGGATAAGAGAGTCGTACCACCAACTATACTATAGAGCGATAAGTGCAAGAAATAGTAATGTAAGTCACTATTATAACTACCTTAAAAATATTCTCGACAATTTAAATACAAAATTTGAGCAAGACAACAATAGACCAGCAGAATTCTGCCCAACCGTTAACGAGTCTATGATTTTGAAAACATTCTTAAATAACATTCCAGCGCACTTAGCAAGTATAATACATAGCAGGAATATAAAATCACTTAGGGAAGCATACTATACCTTAGAAGAAACAGGATTGGTAAAATCAGTAAAAAAAAAATCTGAAAATATAGGGTCAAGAAATATAGCACAAAATCCAGGGCATCCCAATCGCAATAGTAATCCCCCAGAAAGCAAGCAAGACCAACCAAAGCCAACAACCTCAGGATTAAGTAAACAATATCCGTCAGGACAATCACGACAAAGTTACCACAATCAAAGATCTACACAATCTCGTCGATACGAGCCAATGTAAGTGGATCATTTGCAGGAGGATATAGGATCAAATGAACATGAGGTAAATTTTCTGTCGGCTACGAACAGGGAAATATTCCGTTAGTAGAATTAAGCATAGGCAAACACAAATTAATTTGTTTAATCGATACAGGATCCTCAACAACCCTTCTAGATAAAGACGCACTCCCCAATTACAAAAGGATGAAACTAGATAAACCTATAATATTTAATACATTGAATGGACAAAGTTACACAGAATACGAAGTTATTTCTGAAATACCCAAGGAATTCGACAACCCAAATTTAATGGCTTGGAAAATTACCACATTTAAAAATAAAAGATTTCAGGGACTCATAGGCCAAAACATTCTAACAAAACTTGGAGCAATAGTTAACCTAGAAGAAAATTATCTTGAAATAAATAAAAATAAAATCACATTTCTAAACGCTTGCCCATACAAGTACGAAAACATTCACACACTAGAAAGCCAAGAAAACGACTTAGGTTCGGAAGTACTAAACAAACTTTTGAGGACCGACATGAACAAGGAGGAACAAGACGAACTAAGAAAAATTGTTGAACACAACAGGGACCTATTTTTTAAAGAAGGCGAACCCTTAAGCCATAATCATGAGGTGAAACACGAAATTGTCACCACAACTAATAATGCTGTATATTCTAAAATATATAGGTATCCGAAAATTCACGAAGAAGAAATCAACAAACAAATCGACGAAATGTTGAAACAAAATATAATCATAGAAAGTACGTCCCCATATAACTCACCATTGTGGATTGTCCCTAAAAAGATCGACAATTCAGGTAAAAAAAAGTGGAGGATCGTCATTGACTATAGAAAACTAAACGAAGTCACAGTAAGTGATAAGTTTCCAATTCCGAATATTGAAAATACTATGGATAAACTGGGCAAAGCGCAATACTTCACAACACTCGACCTAGCCAAAGGTTTCCACCAAGTGCTAGTCAAGGAAGACGATAGAAAAAAAACCGCATTTTCTACACCTTTAGGCCATTACGAGTTTGTTCGAATGCCATTCGGACTGAAAAACTCACCTGCCACATTCCAAAGGCTGATAAACTCGGTCTTGAGGGAATACATAAACAAAATATGTGTAGTTTACCTAGACGACATTCTAATTTTTAGTACAAGTCTAAAAGAGCACATTAGTAGTGTGACCAAAGTCTTAGATAAACTAAGACAACACAACCTCAAAATACAAATAGACAAATGCAATTTCTTCACGAAAGAAACAGAGTACCTAGGCCATATCCTCTCACTAGAAGGAATTAAGCCCAACCCAAAGAAAATTGAAACCATTCAACACTTAAAATTACCAGAAACTCAAAAACAAATCAAGCAGTTTCTAGGGATAACCGGCTACTATAGGAAATTCATAAAAGACTACGCTAAAATAGCCCACGGACTCACAAAATACCTGAAGAAAAACACAAAAGTCAATAAAAACGACCCACTTTGTATAGACGCATTTCTCAAACTAAAACGATTTCTTACAAATCCACCAATTCTTAGCTATCCAGATTATTCGAAGAAATTTAAATTGGTAACTGATGCAAGTGACTTTGCAATAGGAGCAGTGCTCATGCAGAATGACCGCCCTATTAGTTATGCAAGCAGAACCTTAAACGACCACGAAAAAAGGTATGCAACTGTAGAAAAGGAACTAATCGCCATAGTTTGGGGAGTTACCTACTACAGACCATATCTCTATGGAAAAGAGTTTGACCTCTCAACAGACCACCAGCTACTAGTCTGGCTATATCATAAGCATAAAGGTAAGGACATTAACGCAAGGCTACAACGTTGGCTACTAGAACTTGGCGAATACAATATAAATATAAACTACATAAAAGGTAAAGAGAATAGAGTTGCAGATTTTCTTAGCAGAATTAATAACGAGACAGGAGAAATTCACATCACAGAAGAAAACGACAATAACACGAGTACATGTGCAACAATTCACTCACAAGAAGAAGAACAAAATGACCACATCCCCATACTAGAGACAGTCGTGAACCGATTTTCAACACAAATTATCCTGACAGACCATAAAACTAGAGAAATTGAAATAGTAAATAACAAAAGGAAAATCTACATTAACACACATGATATATCTTCAAATTTTATGACTGACATATTCAGAAGATATCTGAAGAGCGGAAAGATTGGAATATTTTCCGAACTTCCAGACAGTATATATAACAAAGTACAACTAAAACTTATAGAACTTTTTGGATCAAGCCTAAAATTCGTGAAATGTACGCACCACGCTAAAGATATGACTAGTATCGACGAGACATACAATCAAATACACAAATACCACAAATTCGAGACTGGACAAATGTATAACCGAAACTTACGACTCCATAAAAAAAAAAATATATTTTAATAACCTTAAAGAGGTAGTGCAAAAATATATCAACAACTGTGACATTTGTAACAAAGCTAAATACGACAGATGCCCACCAAAACCAAAATATCATATCACAGAAACACCAACAGATATAAACCAAATCATACACATTGATGTCTATACAATTAAAAAACATAGCTTTATTACATTCATTGATAAATTTTCAAAACAAGCAACAGCCTTATTCCTAGAGGACAGAAACAGTCAGACTATTATCGAGAAACTCAGGCTATTCTTTTCCATGAGAAACAAACCTTCCAAAATTATAACTGACAATGAAATGAACTCAATAAACGTTAAGGACTTCCTACGACAGGAAAATATCGACGTACATTTCACCAGACCAAATAGCCACACCGGCAACTCAGATATAGAAAGACTTCATAGCACAATCTCTGAGAAATTTACAGTGCAAGAAGCTGAAAAATCCGAGTTGTCAACTCAGGAAAAAGTGTTCAAAAGCATAGAATTCTATAACAAATCGATACACAGCGCAACTAAAGAGAAACCTCAAGGCATAGCTGAAGGAAAAGTGAATAAGATTACCATTAGGGATAGGTTAGACCAAATAAAGAATAAAATTATAAATAAGAGAAACGAGAAAAGAGAGACATATACACAAGACCAGCAGGAAGGTTACATCAAAAACTACAAAGCACTGAGACATAAACACGAACGTAGATACAAGAAATCTAAATTAGAAAATATCCATCCAACAAACACTAAGCGAAAAAAGAAATTTTCAGGTACAATTAATACTGATGCTGTCGCTGCTAGCATGGACAATAACAACGGCAACCCTGACCCTACAACCAATTGACAGCGAAAACGGATATGCCGAGATAAAACTTGACGACGTTGAAATGATACAAAATTATCACAAAATTATTCACATAATAGATATTAGTAACATCTTTGATATTACAAACACACTACAACAGAACATAAGATCATCGAAATTAGACAATAGATTACTTTTAGAACAAGAATTGAACAGAGTAAGAACTAAACTTCTGACAATTTTACCTCACAGGCAGAAAAGAGGGTTAGCTAATGCACTAGGAATCGGACTAAAACTCCTTACAGGTACAATGGACGACAATGACAGAGTGGAAATAGAGGAACACCTCAGAATTATTGACGAGAACAACCATAACGAAATAGAAAACCTAAACAAGAATATTAGAATTAATAATAGTTTTAATAAAACCCTTAGTCAACTTAAACTAGCAGTAGAAAATGACAGACGAAATATCATAGAGAAATTTGAAACCGGAAATATAAGAAATGACAACCTATTTAAACAGCTAAATTACTTAGACACACTTCTAAAAATTAAAATTCTGGAAAATAATATAGAACACATCCTCAACAATATTGCGTCCTCCAGATTTGGCATAATGACCAGCAACATCCTCACAGAGCAGGAAATAAGGGAATTAGAAATCGATATTTTCAAGCTCCAACACATTGAATTAACTTCCGCACAGTATGAAGAAAGTAAACTGCTATTTATTATAAAAGTCCCAGCAGAAGTAATTTCCCTAAGAAGATCATTAGTCACCCCAGTAAGTAGTGATAATTTCATTGCACTAGATTTCAAACCCCAGGAAATATTATATCACAACAATAAGACATTCGATTATACACATAACTTTAATACACACAACTTACAAGAGAGTAAATTATGCAGTTTTAGCAATACATGCAAAAGTATAAAGAAAAACCTAACTGAAATTATAGAAACCGAAAACGGCTTAATTCTGTTAAAAAATCTACCAGGCTATAACCTGACCAGTAATTGTGACAATAGAAATTTGTTTCTAAAAAGAAATTATTTATTAACCTTTCATGATTGTAAAATACATATAAATAACCAAACGTTTAATAATACAAACAAAGAATTCAAAGACAATTTTGTTATACCAAGTAATATCCAAATCAACAACACTAAAGTTGAACCTACTTTCGACGAAATAATATTAAGTAACATACAAAATATAGAAAAAATAAAAGAGCTAACGTATAATAAAGTAAGTCATTCACACTTTTCAATTGTAATACTTATAATAATCTCAACAACGATCATGCTACTACTTTCCGTCACCACCCTTGCATATGTCAAATACAAATACATCAGAATTAAAATCCAGGAGAATTTTGAAGCAAAGGGGGGAGAAGTTACGTCACCTCCACCGTCTACTTATACACCAACAATAACTTTTACTAAATAAGAATGCAACTATGCATTCTTATTTTGCTTATTGAACGCGGAAATAAATAAAGTCGCTAAATACAAATAAATGCAACCAATGCATTTATATTTTTTGCTTATTGAACGCGGAAATAAATAAAGTTGCGAAATATCAATAAATACAACTAATGCATTTATATTTTGTTTATTGACCTAAATAATGAATAAATGCAAGAGGTGCGAATTCGATAGTTAAGCAAATAGACATGTAAGCAACAACTAAATAAGCAAATAAGTATAGCTATGTAAAAATATAGAGTAAGCAATAATTAGTTATAAATATTACTTGTTAACATTAAGACAAGCAGTTCTGAAGAACCAATAAAGCGAATAGCTACAAACTTAAATTTATTTTTTTGATCAGAGTAGCCTCTACTCTGATAAGTCACGCGCCAACGTTTTCTGACCATAAAAGGGTACTATTTACACATTCGATTTAGTCACAATTACTAAGAGGAAAATATTTGCATCACAATGACAACTACATATAATTTAATTTTTCTATCTGCTGGTCATATCAAAAATTATGTTTCGCACCGCACTACACACAATACTGCTAATCAAAAGGGGGAATACTGACTACTATTGAGTAATGTTTTCTTACATAATTTAGCGATGCAGCTGATCTCTTTAAGCATATGCTTAAAAAATATGCTAAATAGAACAGTGTTCCCATATAGTCAAGAAGAGAAAGGTATTTAAAGATAATAACTGCGCATAAGCCAAGGCAATCAAGCTTAAGGACTAGTTTCAAAGCTGAATAAATTGTAACGGGAATAATGACAACTAGTATATATCCCGTGGTCGGAATTCGACCACCTTAAAAAGTTCAAGTTATTAAATCCTCTGTCCATATTATTTCCAGCACTGCCTAGAGGCCGAAATATTTGAGAAATTTGTGTTACTGAAATTAATTATATATCGTCTCACACTAACCGCCGGGTAATTTGACAACTAACACAAAAAAATCAGTCCATTAAAGACCGTTTGGAATGTTTGAAAGTCCAACATCAGAGCCACCACTCCTTTCAGATTCGGTCAATATTTCAATAAAAACACTTGATACCAACAACATAGTTAGACTTATAATATATATTAGACTGGGTCGATTTATTAACCTATATTGCACCATCGATTTTTCGATAGGTTTTGGGCTCAAGAAAAAAAGTTCCACTACGCATACCCAAACAAATAATTTTCGAGACTGCAAAACTTAATTTTTTTTGACTTTAAGGTTTTTTTCATGACCTACTAAAAAAAATTTCATTTTATTTTAAAATTTTCATGTATACCCTCTCCGACCCAAAAATGTCCGCTAAAAACGTTGGCGATAACAGTTTTTTGAAAAAAAAAATTTATTTTCGTGTATTGGAAAAGTCGATTTTCGACCAAAACAAGTCCCAAAACCCGAATATAACATTTTTTTCAAAAACCCGTTATCGCCAACGTTTTTAGCGCATAATTTTAAGTGGGACAGGAAATATGAGACAAATTCGTTTGCTGAAAAAACCCTTTAAAAAAACTGACCCTTACGCCTGAGCCCAAAACCTAGCGCGATATCGGTTAACCTTCGTCTATACAAATCGACCCACCCTAATGTACATCCTTTAATTATATAAAAATGATTATATTTTGCTGGGTTGGAGCTTTGACGGCCAATAAGGTTGAAAGAAAAACAAAAGTTTTTACTTTTCCTTCCTATGTATGCTGAAAAAACCCTTAAAAACAAAATGGCGAAAGGGTAAATTTTTTGTCCAAACCAACTCCCCCACACCCCAAAATATAAATTTTTTTTCAACAAACCGTTTTAAAATCAAATGGAAATTTTTTAGTAGGTCATAAAAAAACCTTACATTCAAAGTCAAAAAAATTCAATTTCGCAGGCTCGAAAATTGTTTTTTTGGGTATCCGTGGTGGAACTTTTTTCCTGAGCCTAATTCTTATCGAAAAATCGATGGCGCGATATCGGTTAACTTTCGTCCATACAAATCGACCCACCTTAATATATATAATGGTTACCTTAACTCAATGTGCTCAGTGAGTGAAAATATGTCCCCAATTGGGACATGGTTGCCATATTGTAATATTTTGGTTATTAGTATACAGGCATTTACCGGAAGAAAATTACAAATTCAATTTAGCAATTCCGACTCAACGAGGCACCTTCATATTTTGCCTCTGCTTTCTTTTTGATCTGAAATTTTGAATTATAAAACGGCCATGGGTGGTTTGAAATCCCGTTTTAATACTGAAGTTTTATGAACAGTAAAAATTAAAATTTAATTAAAAACACTTCGGTTTTTTTGGATTTTAGGATGCATCTAAATACCTGACCGAAAATAGAGGCCATGAATACCTTTGAATCTCATTTTAATTATGGAATTTTACAAAAGAAAAGTAGAAGTTCGGCTGCGCATAAAAAACAAGGTTTAATTATATGAACAGGGGGCGACTATGGATCTTTTTGAACCTCATTTTTATAATGGAGAAAAATTTTAATTTTGAACTATTGTTTGCAATAAAACGTGCAAGATATGTTACAAACAAATATTTTATGATGCATCTAAATAACCGACCGAAAATAGTGGCCATGCATACCTTCGAATATCATTTTCATTATAGACTTTACAAAAAATAGAAGTTTGATTGCGTTTTAAAAAAAAATTAAAATTTTGAATTATTTGAACAGCAGCGACTTTGGATGCTTTTGAATCTCATTTTTATAATAGAGTTCTATTAAAAATATTAAGCTTTTATTGTATTTTCCCTAAAAATTTTAATTTTGAACTATTGCTTGCAATAAAACGCGCGAAATATGTTGAAAACAAATAGGTATTTTTTTAAGGTTTTGGTACAGTTCAGTATAGTGGAGGGCAACTCTCGCTCAAAATCAAATTGGACGGACGCGCCGACGCCGGTGTATGCTTTAACTCAATATGCTCAATGAGTGAGAATGAAAATATTTCACCGTTAGGAGTGTGTCCACATATACATATTTTGATTGAAAATGAGTTTAGCGTTTATTTTGAAGTTCCTTAAATTTCTCAATATGAGCATGACGCCGCTTTCCATTTTGGTTTTTTGGTTTGGATGTACAGACAGTGCTTTCAATTTCCTCTAGATCTGGCTTTTTTGAAACCCACTTAAGTATGTGGTTTTCTGATTTTTTTCCTTAACCAAAATTTAGACATATATAAAGGCATTTCATATTGACTTTTATATCATTTCAGTAATAGTTTGTGATATATATGTATATGACTTGAACTTATTATTTCTTATGGATGTGCGTATAAGTCCTATATCAATCAGAAAAAAGTAAATTCTTTAAACAAAATTCATAAAACTATGTAACTATGTAAGTATTTATCTTACATATTTTGTTACGGTAAACTTGTCGTAATTGTATTGCGGTTTTTTTTCTGCAAAAAATTGGTTTTAAGAAAAGATTTCTTTAAAAGCTTAAAAAATTCAAGTCAAGGTGAAAATTCAATTTTATAAAAAAAAACTACTGTCCGGAAGCTGGGCTCGAACCATGGAACGCACGGGCCTCAGCCGAGACGCTTATGCTTGCTTCATAAAATATTTTCACCATATGGCTTTTGAAAATGCATGAAACGTTCATTTGGAAGTTTCACAAATTTCTCAATATTAGCGCGACGTAGGTTTCCATATTGGTTTTTTTTATATACAGGCAGAATTTTTCATTTACTGGCTTTTTTGAAGTCCATTTAGGGGGAGAAATTTACAACGAAGTAATGGTTTTCTGGATTTTTTCCTCAGCCACAACTTTTACATGTTTGAAACACATTTCATGTTGATTTTTAAGGAATGTTATCATCTTAACAGGTTAAATTTACAGATCTATTCCCTGAAATTGGCAAATTATCAATAAGTTGACAAATAATCAAGATCTGTATCAAGTCGATAAATTTTCTTATTCTGTGCATAACTTGACATTCCTAAATAGCTCTAACACCTGTGCTTTTCCCCACATTGTGGTGAACTAAATATTGTTAACACAAAACAGCTGTTTAGCGCAAGCAATCATCAAATGGAGTCTGCAAAAACGTAACTATTCAATATTTTTCATTACTATACCTAGTTTTTCAGTTAAAATTGTATTATACCCAGTTTTTTTTATAGGAAATCAAAATCCGATCGTGAAATGCACGAACAATCGGAGCACGTTGTCTTACTTTACGGTGCTAACCCCGAAGTGGCAATTGGAAAAAATAATCTAAAGTCACCTCAACAAATGCGCTGTTTATGGACGCGACTTGCGGACGAATTAAACGCATTAACGGGACCAACACGTTCAACAAATTTCGGTAAAGGTATCAAAAAACGCGTTTTGACCTTGGTATCAATAATCCTAAAGCAAAAATTCGATTTTATATATCTGTCGAAAGATATTTGCAATCAAATTTGAAAACTCTCCATCATTTTCATGTGGTTGTTGTGATAACAGATATTGGGTGTTCCGAAAGCGCGTTTTAGCAGTTGACGTTAGATGGAAAGAATTATCAAATTAGTTAATGGCATTACATATACATTATTTACGTTCAGACGCTTGGAGTATGGAAGTATGGAGCACGACGTGTAAAACTGAGCAAAGGGTTACTGGTGGTGGTCCACATATTAGGGCAATGAACGAATTCGAAGAGCGCGCTTTGGCTACTTTTGGTTTATTAGCGGTTGATGGTGCCGGTTTGGGAAGTAGTGGACTGAACTTGAACTGCTATCAAGAACATCTCCTATATTCCGTTCTATATTACAGAGTTCGTCAAAAACTGAGAGCCATGCACAATCTCCAAGCCGTGCCCCCGGGATGAGTCCTATGCAATCCCCAACCGTTTTGCGCCGACAAAACCCTGCCTCACCCACATTTGCACCAATGTTGAGCCCATCACCATCGGAGAGTAATGCACTATCGTCAAGATGTGAGACATCGATGCATGATGTGACGTCCCTTAACCCAGAAACTGAAGTAAGTAATATTGTGGCGATTACTCTCAAGCATGTACCATCCTCAATAACCCTCCCACCACTAGTTAAACACAACAGAGATAACGATGGCTACTCTTAAGCGTGCAAGCGTGTAAATAGGAAGAGAAAGAGAGATGGCGCGAGTGTTTGCGAATACGATGCAAAGAGGACATGCCAATAAATAATACCGACCCTTCGAGAACACGAAGAGCGAACAACCAAGAAACTTCCAGGAGCGTGGGGTAGCACCCTGTCGGACTATATAAGGCAGTGACCAAGCAAGGCAGGTTGATCAGTTTATTTTGAAGTGTTGTTCAGTGAATTACTGTAGTTGCCAAACTCTTAAAATTGTTTTTCGTTTATTACTAGTAAATAAAACTAGCTATTAGTTACATTATTTGTGCGTGTGTTGATTTGACTTTATAGTGATAGAACCCAGGATTAATAATCAAGGAATCATCGAATTCGTCACAATATATTTTTAAAGGGGGGCAAGCACATTTCGTTTTTTTGATTGGTTTATATTTATATTTTCAAAAAATTTAAAACTCTACAAAATTTAAAAACTTGGTTGTGTTCGAAGAAGCCTAAATCGAAAATTCAAAACTGCGATGAGCTTGTCGTTCACGTTAATAATAAAAACTCATTTTGTAAAGTAATAAATTTTCTTCCATTTTAACCCACAATAACGTGGTTTCAGCGTAAAATTTTATTATCAAGACCGTTTGAGATATTGACTATTTGTCAAACAAAGAGCTTAATAGTTTTGACACTGAATAGCTAATACTTGATAAATAATTAAACTTGACAATTAAACAAGGTGGTGAATTTATCAATTGCACAGAATAGCTCTGTTACTCCACATATGCAAAGTCCGGGTTATATGTCTGCCCTTTGACAAATTAAAATATTTGAAGAAGAAATAGTTGATGTCTTCAGGAAAATTAACACGATTTCTAACCACTTCGTAAATAGAAAATTGAAGAAGCTACAAACTGTGTTTTCGCCTTTTTGTATTTTAAATATAGGGTCTATCAGCCATTCTGTCTCATTATCAAAATTCTCTACTGAGGTTCTCGTTCCGACGGAATTGGATTGTGATATATAAAATTATTATAATATTATTACATATGGGCTACATATACCTTAAGTCAAATATTATTGAGAAAAAATTTAATTTCTTGAAAAATTCATGAAACTATGTAGGTATTTTTTTAAGTATTTTGTTTTGATAAACTGGAAACATTTTCTGGGGTTTTTTTTTTGTGCAAAAATTTTATATTTTCACTCCAATATAGAGATCATACACAGAAAAATATTGGGTTGAAAATATAATTAATTTAAAAAGAATCATGATAAGAAGTTTTCATATACATATTTAAAAAACAAACTAAATTTAACAAACAATAAAAAAAAGTTGTCCGGAACCTTAGCTCGAACCTTGGAATGTAAGCGTCATAGCCGAAACGCTTACCACCTGCGCTACTACTGTATGTACAATAACGCAGTCAGATACTGGAGTTGACAGCTTTGGCTTTATGCAGAAAACTTTAATTAATTATTACAAATAAATAAAGCATCATTTGTTAAATATAATATGCCTATGCACCGCTCCTGACCCATACGAAGATATCAAAATACGTTTTTATTGAAATTATGCATGATTAGATTTAGATATAGATATACTCTGGCAATGGATTGTATGAAAAATATGTTAGCCTATTAATATATAGATAATGGTCACTTTAACTGAATGTTCTCAGTCAGTGAAAATATGTCCACTGTTTAGACATGGTTTCCATATTGTAATTTTTTGGTTATTAGTATACAGGTAGTGCTTTTTTGTAATCCATTTACCGGGGGAAATTACAAATTCAATTTAGCAATTCCGACTCACGACGCACCTTCCTATTGTGACTCTGCTTTCTTTTTGATCTGAAATTTTGAATTATAAGGCGGCCATGGCTGGTTTGGAATCCCGTTTTGATATTGGAGTTTTATGAACAGTAAAAACATTTTATGATAAACACTTAGATTTTTTAGGATTTTAGGATGCACCTAACCGGCCGAAAGTAGAGGACATGAATACCTTTTAATCTCATTTTAATTATGGAATTTTACAAAAAAAAAGTAGAAGTTCGGCTGCGCATAAAAAAAATGTTTTTTTAATTCTATGAACAGGGGCCACTTTGGGTGTTTTTCAACCTCATTTTTATAATGTAGTAAACATTTTAATTTTGAACTATTGTTTACAATAAAACGTGCGAGATATGTTGAAAACAAATATCTTACGATGCATCTAAATAACCGACCGAAAAAAGTGTCCATGAATATACGAGGTGTGTTCAAAAAGTATCGCGAATTTTGTGTTTTTTCAAAAATTGTTTATTTATTCATGAATATCTATTTTGTCCCCTTCAAAGTAATCCCCATGAGATATTATACACTTGTGCCAACGGTTTTTCCAATCTTCGAAGCACTTCAAAAAATCATTTTTTTGTATCTTGTTCAGCTCCTCCTTCGATGCCGTCTTTATCTCGTCAAGAGAAGCGTAACGTCGTCCTTTCATGGGCCTCTTCAGTTTAGGGAACAAGAAAAAGTCACAGGGGGCCAGATCTGGGGGATACGGTGGCTGCGGCATCATTAGTGTGTTGTTTTTGGCCAAAAAGTCGCGCACAAGCAACGATGCGTGAGCAGGGGCGTTATCGTGGTGCAAAAGCCAATTTTTGTTCTTCTTTGCACATCTTCTCGGCCTTCTGAGAACATTTTGTACCACCGATAAACGTTGCTTCGGTCCAAGGTAGCTTCTCCGTATGCCACAGTCAACCTTCGGAATGCATCCGCGCACTTAATTTCGTTTTTCACACAAAATTTGATACAGGTTCTTTGATCCATTTTTTTGAATAGGTAAAAATCTAAGACGATCCAAAACACGTGCAAGCAAAGCAGCTGTCAACAATTAACTGAACATTCAAAATGGCCGAGCTTGTCGGCATAAGTGAGAGACATGAATACCAACATAACGCTACAAAAAATTCGAAATTCGAATATACGTAACCAGCGAAAATTCAAAATTCGCGATACGTTTTGAACACACCTCGTATAGTTGATTCCGATCGGTACGTTTCTTTTTGTGTGGCTAATTTAAGCTTATCCGATCTAATGCGTTTTTTTCGTGCGAATTAAACAAGTTTATTCCACTAAGCTGCTCAACGTTTCGCCAACTTCCTTGGCTTCCTCAGGAGCGATTCTATTTTTTTTTATGTTATCACAGTAATAAAAATTTACAAAAACAACATTATTTATTAATATAAACACAGAGATGTTATTGCATATAGAAATACGATGATTTAAAGCATTTTTACTTACATTTACGTTACTACATTAAAAACAATTAAAAACTAAAACTTTTTTATTTTAAAAACAATAAAAAAAAATTTTTTTTTGTTAAAAGCGATACCATCTACTACACTTTTTATACTAAAACTAAATTATTAGATGCATAAAAGATAAGCAGCCGCAATGTTATCTGTGTCTTCCTTCTTGTTTACAGTTTTGTCTCTGTTTTGCATAATTCGTAGGCTTTCTAGGTTTTCCGTTGTTGAAGGTTGATTATGGGAGTTTTGCATTTGATGAATTTTTTGTTGTATTAGGTTGGAGATTAAATGGTTAGGATAGTTTTTTCTTTTAAGTGTAGTTTTAATTTTTTCTATATTGGTTTCATGAAACTTGCTATCGCTTATTGTTAGGATTTTATGGATAAAATTTTTGGCCGTATTGATTTTGTATTTTCGGGGACGTGATGACGGCCCAGACGCCGTTGATTTGGAATGCCAGTCTAATATTATTTGGTTGTTGGATTTATGAATACGTGCATCTAAGAAAGGGATGTTGTTGTTTTGTTCCATTTCTATAGTGAACTGTGGTCTATTGTGGTATTTGTTTAGCATATTTAATATTGTATCAGTGTCATCTCTTTTGATAATAGCAGACATGTCATCTACGTATTTTACTAAGAATTTTATGCCTTTTTGTTGTTTTCTGAGCTCCTAGTATGTGTTATTTAAAAGATCGTCCATTATTATGTCGATCGTGGAGGAGAGGGGGTTCCCATCGGCATTCCAAAGGATTGAGAGTATATTCTATCGTTGCATATAAAATAGTTATTGTCCTTTAAGCAGAAATCTAAGATATTTTGAAATTGGTTCTTTGCTATGTTTGTGCCTGTTTGGATTTTTCCCATTTGTTCATGATTATCTTTATGGCCAAAGTAGTTGGTATATTGGTGAAAATGAAATGACGTCAAAGGACACTAGGACATCTTCATCGTCTATCCTTATAATTTTCAGTCTATCTTTCAACTAAAATACGTTTTTTATATTATACTCTTCCGAAATGAGTGTCCTTAAAGTTTTTAATATGTATTTGGGCAACTGGTAACACGGGACGTTTATAGAGGACGCAATGGGACGTAGAGGAAAAGCAGATTTGTGTATTTTTGCAACCCATACAATCTAGGTGCTGTTGCCGTTGTGCTTGTTAGTTGATGCTTTTCTCTCAGTGTTATCTGCTTTTTTTTTTGTAAGGCTCATCAACAATATTATTGTTTCTCCTTTGTAGTTCGTATGTTGGGTCGACTCTGATCACTTTGTACGTGTTCTTGTCTCCTAGTATTTGTTCTATCTTTTGAGTGTAGCCCGCTTTGTATAAAACTACCACTTTGTTACATTTGTCCGAATACCTTTGAATCTCATTTTCATTATAGAATTTTACAAAAAATTTAAGTTTGATTGCGTTTTTGAAAAAATTTAAATTTTGAATTATGTGAACAGCAGCGATTTTGGATGCTTTTGAATCTCATTTTTATAATAGAGTTCTATTAAAAATACTAAGCTTTTATTGTATTTTCCCTAAAAATTTTAGTTTTGAACTATTGCTTGCAATAAAACGCGCGAGATATGTCGAAAACAAATAGGTATTTTTTTTAAGGTTTTGGTACAGTTCAGTATAGGGGAGGGCAACTCTCGCTTAAAATTAAATTGGACAGACGCACCGGCGCCGGTGTATACTTTAACTCAATTTGCTTAATGAGTAAGAGAATGAAAATATTTCTACCTTTGGACAGCAAATGAAATATGAGTTGGACGCACGGACACCACTACTTTAACTCAATATGCTCAATGAGTGAGAGAATGAAAATATTTCACCGTTCGAAGTGTGTCACATATACATATTTTGATTGAAAATGAACTTAGCGTTTATTTTGACGTTCCTTAAATTTCTCAATATGAGCATGACGCCGGTTTCCATTTGGGTTTTGTTGGTTTGGTAGACAGTGCTGTCAATTTAGCAATTTTCCTTTAGATCTGGTTTTTTTAAACCCATTTATCGGGGGAAAGTTACACTTCAGTATATGGTTTTCTGATTTTTTTCCTTAACTACAATTTAGACATGTATAAAGACATTTCATATTGACTTTTATATCACTTCAATAATATTTTGTGATATATATGTATATGACCTGAACTTATTATTTCTGTGCGTATAAGTTTACCTTAAGTCCTATATCAATAAGAAAAAAGTAAATTCTTTAAAAAAAATTCATAAAACTATGTAACTATGTAAGTATTTATCTTACATGTTTTGTTATCGTAAATTTTTTGTAATTTGCTTGCGGGTTTTTTGCAAAAAATTTGTTTGGAGATAAGACTGCCTTAAAAACTTAACAAATTCAAGTCAAGGTAAGAAATTAAATTTTATAAGAAAAAAATTATTGTCCGGAACCTATTGTGGCAACTACCACATCGACATACACACGGCAACTCTAGACAAGTGTAAAAAAGGATCAGCTGTTTCCTCGTTTGTTTCCGGCATTGTTTTTTTCTATTCGCTTTTCGTCAACAACATTATTTTCTAAAGCCAAAAAGTAAATCGAATTCAATCAATTAAATTAGTTTGTATATTCACCTAGAAACTGTGTTGTTATTTACGCACCAAACTGCTGACCCCGCTTTTGAACAACTTTAACAAAAAAAACTCAAGTTGGTCGTAAATGATAACAAAATGCCCGACAACGAGGAGCTCTCAAAGGAAATCGAGGCGCTAAAAATTCAACTAAGTCAGGCATTACCGAACAGCACGCAGCAGCAACAAAGCAATACACTCGGAGGAAGCCAGATCACATCGGTCTCGGAAGTAAAACTAGCGCAGTTCTACGAAAACGACCCAGAGCTTTGGTTCATCATTGTAGAATCACATTTTGAGGCACGAAAAATAACCTCAAACAAGTCCACACCATTGCTAACCTATCAAGCAAAGTCGCCTTGCAAGTGAGGGAATTGCTCCTAGAACCCTTCAGCGATGAAAAGTATGACAAATTAAAGCAACGTCTCATATCAATTTACTCCGAGTCAGCTACAATCAAATTCGAAAAGCTAATTTCAAACGAACCGCTGGGTGACATGAAACCCTCTCAGACACTCCACAGAATTAAGTCCCTTGCATTGAAAGACACAGGAGACGACTTCATTAAAAACTTATGGATGAAAAAATTGCCGCAAACAACGCGAACAGTGCTGGCCGCATCCAAAGACAAACTAGATGACTTAGCACAAATCGCCGACCGAATGTGGGATGTTTCGGACAAAGTGTGTATTTGCAGCGTCGAAAATCCTCCGTTGGAAAAAACGTTGGAACTAATACAACAAAAACTAGAGCAATTAACCACACGACTCAACTCAATCCAAACCCGGAACCGGTCGATGCGGCGAGAAACTACACCACATAGGCAGCGCGGCCGCTCAGCCAGCGCAAAGGGCAGAGAAAAGGAAGGAGACGTAGACAAAGACTTATGCTGGTATCACGAAAAATTGGGAGATCGCGCAAAAAAATGCCGCCCGCCGTGCTCTTTTGTCTCAAACTCAAAAAACTAATGTGTGTGGTGTCATTCCAGGCGCCGACACCATACACATCGTCAAAGCGCCTTTTCATACACGATAAGCTAACCGAACACGATTTCCTGATTGACTCAGGGGCTGATCATTCGATATTGAAGCCAACCCACAGAATGAAGGAACGTATGCGAAGCAATTACAACAAAATAAATTCAAAGGAATATTCCCAATATTACGCAGCAAATGGATCGCCGATACAAACATATGGAAAACATTTATTGAGCGTATGTCTGGGGCTAAGACGCGAATTCCCCTGGAATTTCACCATAGCAGACTGCTCAACAGGCTTCTCAGCAAAAATTCGTCTCCTTTGTAGATGCCGTTCGGAGTCGACCAAAAACTGTAGGTCCCACCAATTTGTAGGGAAAATTCAAATCGGCACACCACAAATTGGAAGAGAAGCTTGGCGCAAAAATCTCTTAGGAGGTTTATGATGATATACCTGTTGTATATCGCGCCATAGAGAGAGAGAGACAGCTCAACGTCAATAATCGGTGCAGACTTTTTAAACGAGTATGGGTTGCTCGTGGACATTAAACAGAAGCGAATAATAGATCCAGCGACTGGGGTGTCATCCAAAGGTGAAATAGTCAATTCAATCTCACCTCAGGTAACCACAATCGATACAAATAACAATTTCTCATTTCTTTTATCTGAGTTCAAAGAACTACTTGACGACAAACCGTCATTTCGAGTCAAGGAGCGTGCCAACGTAACGCACTTCATCGAAACGACGGGACCACCGGTCACAGCAAAGGCGAGGAGGTTACCACTCAAGAAACTATCAATCGCAAAAAAAGAATTTAACGAACTACTTCGACTTGGAATCTGCCGTCCATCAAAGTCCAACTACGCCTCGCCTCTGCATATGGCACCAAAGAATAATGGAGATTGGCGTCCGTGCGGTGACTATCGGCAACTTAATTCAGTCACAAAACCCGATAAGTACCCGATTCCGCACCTGCAAGATTTTGTAAACATCTTGAATGGAAAGGGAATTTTCAGTCGTATTGACTTACGCAAAGCCTACCATCAAGTCCCAATTGAGGAATCGCACATACCTAAAACAGCCATCATAACCCCGTTCGGCCTATACGAGTACGTTTTCATGTCGTTTGGACTGCGAAATGCATCACAAACATTTCAACGATTGATCGATGAAGTACTACGGGGGCTTGATTTTGATTTTGCCTATATAGACGACATATTTGTCGCATCTGAATCGTACGAACAGCACGTCGAACACGTCAAAAACATCTTCAAGCGCTTATCTGAGTATGGACTTAGAATAAATGCTGAAAAATGCGTATTTGCCGCTAGCGAATTAACATTTTTAGGCCATCAAGCTACAGCTGAAGGCGTAAAACCGTTACCCGAAAAGGTGAACACAATATTATCATTCAAAGAACCGACGGTTGCGAAAGATCTAAAGCGATTCCTGCTGATGATAAACTTTTACCACCGCTTTATTAAAACCGCAGCTGAAACGCAACAACGACTACAAGTGTTAATCAAGCACAGCAAAAGAAACGATAAAACACCTCTTGTGTGGACCGACGATGCAAGGGAGGCATTTAAACAGTATAAAGAGCAATTAGCAAATGCTTCGTTATTGGTGCATCCAGCCGCAAACGCCAAGCTAATTCTAGCAACTGATGCCAGTTCAACTGCTATCGGAGGAGTTGTTCACCAAATTGAAGACAACACTTGCAAACCGCTTCGGTTTTTCTCAAAACGACTCAGCAGTACCGAATTACGCTATCCAACGTACGACAGAGAATTGCTGGCGATTTATCGATCAATAAAATATTTCGAGCATTTACTAGACGGCCGCAATTTTGAAGTTCATTGGGACCACAAGCCATTGACGTTCGCATTCACAAAAGTTAGCGAAAAAACTATTCCACGTCGTGCAGCGCAGTTAAGCTACATCAGTGAATTCACGACCACTATTCGCCACGTTCCAGGCAAGGACAATGTTATTCCGGACTTGCTATGCACAACAATCAGCTCATTACGCAACAACAACAGCACAGGTGTTCAACTCAAGCAAATCACGGTTCCTGGCACCAGCACCGAGCTAACAAGCGACGTTTCTGGTCACACTATTAGACCGTTTGTTCCTAACAAATTTCGAAATCTCGTTATAGGTAAACTTCACAATCTAAGTCATCCAGGCATACGTGGTACAACGAAACTGGTTCAAGAACCATTCGTATGGGACAACATGCGGCGAGATTGCAAACAAGTCGTGCGCAATTGCCTCGCATGTCAGAAAGCAAAGGTACATCGACACACACGATCACCTATCGAACATTACAACACCAGCTGTGATCGCTTTGAACATATCAATATCGACATCGTGGGGCCATTACCAGAGTCGAAAGGTTTCACTTACTTACTCACATGCATCGACAGAGCTACTCGTTGGCCCAAGGCGCTGCCCATGGCTAACATATCTGCTGAAACGGTTGCAATCACCTTGCTATCTGGATGGTTTTCTCGATTTGGCATTCCCAAGCGCGGGACAACGGACCAAGGTCGTCAATTCGAATCCGTGCTCTTCAACGAATTGAACCGTCTGCTCGGTGTGAATCATCTAAGGACGACTGCATACAATCCAAAAGCCAATGGCATAATAGAACGTTGGCATCGCTCGCTGAAGTCGGCATTAAAAGCTAAACTAACAGGTAACGATTGGATCACTGCTCGGGCTACGCTCAGTGGTTAAAGACGACCTCAAGGCATCGCCAGCCGAACTCGTCTTCGGGAAAACACTCACACTGCCAGGGCAACTTTTCAACGAGCCCATCAGAAAAACGAGTGATAACGACTTTATCAACCTGATAAAACATCAGTTAAGCAAAGTAAAGCCCCGGGATACATCTTTTCATGACTCTCCTTCAGTTTTCATACATCCGGAACTGCCAAAAGCAAAGTTTGTCTTCGTACGGATTGACAGTAGCAAAACACCCTTACAAACACCTTACAATGGCCCATACAGAGTTATAAAGCACGGGACGAAACACTTTAAACTAGAAATCAACGGAGAACATAAAACAGTATCAATCGATCGCCTGAAACCAGCGTTTTTCGACCGCTTAGGCAAAGATTCGAGCATTGAAGCAAGAAAACAAAAGCCACCTGCAATTGAAACACAGCCAATCAAAACTACAAGATCGGGTCGTCGAATCAAATTTCCTGATCGGCTGTGCCTTTAGCGGGGCAGCTATGTGGCAACTACCACATCGACATACACACGGCAACTCTAGACAAGTGTAAAAGAGGATCAGCTGTTTCCTCGTTTGTTTCCGGCATTGTTTTTTTCTACTCGCTTTTCGTCAACAACTTTATTTTGTAAAGCCAAAAAGTAAATCGAATTCAATTAATTAAATTAGTTTGTATATTCACTTAGAAACTGTGTTGTTATTTACGCACCAAACTATGCTCGAACCATGGAACGCAAGCTTCTCACTCAAGACGCTTATGCCTGCTTCAGAAAATATTTCCACCATTAAGAGTATAGATACATATCCATATGGCTTTTCAAAATGAATGAAACGTCCATTGGGAAGTTGCACAAATTTCTCAATATTAGCGGGACACCGGTTTCCATATTTGTTTTTTGAAGAAGAAAATAGTTGATATCTTCAGGAAAATTTACACGATTTCTAACGACTTCGTAAATATAAAATTGAAGAAGCTACAAACTGTGTTTTCGCCTTTTTGTATTTTAAATATAGGGTCTATCTACCATTCCGTCTCATCGGAAAACCCCGATAGAAATAATGAAAATTATCAAAACTCTACTGAGTTTCTCGTTCCGACGGAATTGGGTTGTGATACATACAATTATTTTAATATTATTCCATATGGGATACATATATGTTTACCTTAAGCCAAATATTATTGAGAAGAAATTTAATTTCTTAAAAAATCCATGAAGCTATGTAGGTATTTTTTAAGTATTTGTTATATACGAGGTGTGTTCAAAACGTATCGCGAATTTTGAATTTTCGCTGATTACGTATATTCGAATTTCGAATTTTTTGTGGCGTTATGTTGGTACTCATGTCTCTCACTTATGCCGACAAGCTCGGCCATTTTGAATGTTCAGTTAACTGTTGACAGCTGCTTTGCTTGCACGTGTTTTGGATCGTCTTCGATTTTTACCTATTCAAAAAAATGGATCAAAGGACCTGTATCAAGTTTTGTGTGAAAAACGAAATTAAGTGCGCGGATGCATTCCGAATGTTGACTGTGGCATACGGAGAAGCTACCTTGGACCGAAGCAACGTTTATCGGTGGTACAAAATGTTCTCAGAAGGCCGACAAGATGTGCAAAGAAGAACAAAAATTGGCTTTGGCACCACGATAACGCCTCTGCTCACGCATCGTTGCTTGTGCGCGACTTTTTGGCCAAAAACAACACACTAATGATGCCGCAGCCACCGTATCCCCCAGATCTGGCCCCCTGTGACTTTTTCTTGTTCCCTAAACTGAAGAGGCCCATGAAAGGACGACGTTACGCTTCTCTTGACGAGATAAAGACGGCATCGGAGGAGGAGCTGAACAAGATACAAAAAAATGATTTTTTGAAGTGCTTCGAAGATTGGAAAAACCGTTGGCACAAGTGTATAATATCTCATGGGGATTACTTTGAAGGGGACAAAAAAGATATTCATGAATAAATAAAAAATTTTTGAAAAAACACAAAATTCGCGATACTTTTTGAACACACCTCGTAAACTGGAAACATTTTCTGGCGTTTTTTTTTTGCAAAAATTTAATTTTTTCATTCCAAGATAGAGGTCATACACATAAAAATATTGGGTTAAAAATATATCAAATTTAAAAAGAATCATGATAAGAAGTTTTCAAATACATATTAAAATACAAATTAAATTTAGCAAAAAAAAAAATTTTCCGGAACCTGGGCTCGAACCTTGGAATGTCAAGCTGTGTAGTTCTGTTTATATTTTTCTCTGTTATTATATTTAATAAATTAATAATATCTTTGATATTTTAAATTTATAATTAAAGTGGATAGAGTTAAATACTTAATGTGCTTCACTACTTGGTGTGAAAAGTGTTAAAAAGTTTCAATAGTTATTCATTATTATAAATTCATTTTGTTGAATTTGTGTGTGCCGAGTGTTTTGCATATTTTATTTGTTGCTATTGATAGGCTTTATTTCATATTGCAATTGTTGTTGTGCTCTGACTTGCTTTTCTTACTTCTTTTTCGTTACAGCTGTTTTGCGTGGTTTGTTAAACGTCAAATACAGTGTGGTTAAAACTGTTCGCTCAGTAGTGTGTCACATAAACTGCCAGGGTTGTTTTTTCTTTAATCCGCTAAATTTTTTCTAACTTATAACTTTTCTTATAAATTTCTATCTCTATGGCGCGATATACAACAGGTATATCATCATAAACCTCCTAAGAGATTTTTGCGCCAAGCTTCTCTTCCAATTTGTGGTGTGCCGATTTGAATTTTCCCTACAAATTGGTGGGACCTACAGTTTTTTTTTTGCCGACTCCGAACGGCATCTACAAAGGAGACGAATTTTTGCTGAGAAGCCTGTCATGGCAGAAATACACTCGGAGAGTTTGCCAAACCACTGCCGAGGGGCGACCCCGTTTTGAAAAACTTTTTTCAAATCACTTTTGATGTTACCTGTACCAGGGCTCGAACCATGGACCTTCGGTGTGGTAGGCCGGCAACACTACCTTCACACCACGGCGGCCGCCAAATTGTTATAAATTTATATTAGTATTTATACGAAAATGTCGTGCATGATAGCAAACTGCCAGGTAAAAAGCGAGTCCGAACGCTTTGTAGCTTGCTGGCTGTGTGATGGACTTGTCCACGCCAAGTGCACTGGGTTAACCGGTAGAATAGCTGACCTGCTTAACGAAGGAAAAGGCCTGCGCTGGTCTTGTTCCAAATGCCGGTCGACGGAAGTTGATCTGTGTAAAATCTTTAGGCATATCAGAAACGGTTTTTCTGAAATAAGCAAAGATTTTTCATTGCTGACTGAAAAGTTCCAAAAATATGAAAATATTTTCAAAACCTTGGAAACTTTGGAGAATTCGCCTCATTTGGAATGCCCTGATAATCGCGAAAACAAGCGCAGGCGTACGGATGATCGGCCTACTACCTCAACAGTGCCGAAGTTGCCTCAACCCTTTGAACTTATCGATTTGGCTTCTCCAATTCCTAGTACGGTTGTCCGAGCAACGTCGAAGAAAGCCCCTTCAAAAACGTCCACTAGGAAAAACCCGGAACCTCCAACTATTGCAATGGAGTCTGAACCAATCGTTGGTAAGCTGGTTGTGGTTCCTCGCAAAAAATCTATTTTTGTGTCTAGGTTCCATCCAGAAACTACCGAGGATGATTTGATGTACCATATTTCTTCTAAAGTTAAAGATCAAAGAAGTATGTCTTCGTTTAAGATTGATGTATCTGGGAAAGATTTCGATACTCTTTTGGACAGCTCTTTTTGGCCGCCCGGGGCTCTTGTGCGGGAGTTTGAATACAGACCGAATAGGAATGTTCCAAAATGAGCGAGAATTTCTCGTAATAACGTTGAGTCAAAAAACTGAGCACTAAATCCGTGAATATCTTTTATTAAAATGTCAGAGGTTTAAATACCAAATTAACTGATATCTTTTTGAAATCTTTTCATTGTAAATATAACGTAATTGCTTTTACCGAAACTTGGCTAAAACCTCATGTTTTCAATTTAGAGTTTTTTTGTAATGAATATCAAGTATATAGAAATGATCGCTTGAACAGAGTCGGGGGTGGTGTTCTACTTGCCGTTCATTCCTCCATCCCTTCAGAAGAGGTTAATATTCATAACATCGATTTCATTGAGTTCAAATGCATCCGCCTTCACCTATACAACGTCTCTATATACTTATATGTTTGCTACATCCCTCCAGCATCAGATTTTTCAGTCTACATGCAACTTGTCTCTCTGCTCAAAACTGTTAACTTTATGACTAAAGCTTCAGATTCAATTATTGTTTTGGGTGATTTTAACTTACCTCATATATCGTGGAACATATCTGATGGTAACATTATTCCAAATCAGTCCAACCTGGGGTACAATGACTTTTTAGATGGAATTTGCGATCTTTGCCTTAATCAAATAAATGTTACCGCTAACAAGTTTGGGAAAGTCTTAGATTTAGTGTATGTTAATGATATAAACCAATTTTCTGTAAATCGTTGTGAGCCGTTGGTTTTAGCAGAAGACCTTTACCATCCTTCTATGGAAATAGTCTACGAAACCATAAGTAATGACCAAGGCACTCAATGCTACTCATGTAGTAGCTTTGATTTTAACTTTTCCAAAGCAAACTACAAGAAATTAAATAAAGAACTGTCTAAATTAACTTGGCCTGAATTTGGTTGTAATATCGATCTAAACGTCTCACATTTCAATCAAACTATTTACTGCCTATTTGAGAAGTTTATTCCCAAACGTAAATTAACTTATGATCATCCTACGCAAGCTTGGGTTACTAAAGAGCTTAAGGCTCTTAAAAATAGGAAAACGCGATCATTTAATTTATATAAGAAATCTGGATTAAATAAACATTACTTACTGTATTCCAGTCTACGTCAGAAGTACATAGATTTAAATAAAAAGTGCTATAAAGCTTATATCTTTAAAACCAAAAGAGACATTATTCTCAATCCAAAGTCATTTTATGGTTTCGTAAATTCTAAACGTAAAGTATCAGGGTTTCCCTCAGCCATGAAATATCAAGACATTATATCTAGCGATAATCAATATATCGCAAATTTTTTTGCTCAATTTTTCACTTCTAACTATTCTGCTGTCACCAATTCAAACTTTCAAAACTATCCTTATAAGCTACACGGGACAAATTCAATTAATTCACCAATTATATGCGCCAAAGATGTTCTAATTTACCTTAAAACCTTAAAAGAATCTGTTAAATACGGTCCTGATAGGATTCCTAGATGTTTCTTGAAAAAGTGTGCGAACCATATTTACCAACCCCTTACCAATTTGTTCAATCTATCACTAAAGTGTGGTGTTTTTCCAACTGCGTGGAAAGAATATTTTCTTCTACCGCTGCATAAAAGCGGGAGTAGGTCTTCTATAGAGAACTATCGTGGCGTCGCAAAGCTTTCTGCCATCTCAAAATTGTTTGAAGCTATTATTACAAATCAATTTACGGGTCCGATCTCTACTTTGATACCTGACTGGCAACACGGGTTCAGTAAGGGAAAGTCCACAGTTACGAATTTACTTGAGTTTACCAGTCATATCTCAAATGCCTTTAGAAAAAATCTGCACGCCGACGTTATTTATACGGATTTCAGCAAAGCTTTTGACAGAGTGTGTCACTCATTACTTATTCATAAACTCGATCAGTTGGGCTTCCAGCCGGGTCTCAATCGCTGGATCTCTTCTTAGCTTAGTGACAGGACACAAAGAGTAATGTTTAAAAATTTAGTTTCCGATGTCATTTATGTCTCTTCGGGGGTTCCTCAAGGAAGCCATCTTGGCTCGATTCTGTTCTTGTTGTTTATAAATGATATTTCTACAATAATAAAATTTTTTAAAATTTCAATGTATGCCGATGTCGTAAAGCTTTTTATGTCATTCGCGTCATTTAAAGATAGAAATAAGCTACAATCAGATCTAGATGCACTAGTTACTTGGTGCGATTTAAATTATATGCCACTTAACCTTAAAAAATGTAAACACATGGGTTTTTAGCGTGGAATCTCTCAGCCGGCTTCCTATACAATTAAAAATTATAGTCTTGAGCAAGTGTATGATTTTGTTGACCTGGGGGTTACTATGGACTATAAACTCAGTTTCAACCGCCATATTAACACAACAGTCAATAAGGCTAGAGGTGTCCTAGCATTCGTTAAACGATGGTCTAAAGAATTTAGCGACCCTTATGTAACTAAAGCCCTCTTCACTACATTAGTCAGACCGATACTTGAATATGGTTCTATAATTTGGAACCCGCGTTACCAGGTTCGTGTAGATCGCCTTGAATCAGTTGAAAAACAATTTTTACTATTTGCCTTAAGAGATTTTCATTGGGATCCCTTGTACAATATGCCACCCTATACGAATCGTTTAAAACTCATTAATCTGCAGACAATTTCTAGTCGGAGGGAAATGCTTGGAATTATTTTTATGATTAAATTGCTAAATGGTTCACTATCCAGCCCATTTCTTCTAAGTGAAGTGAACTTCAATGTACCGTCTCGTCCTTCAAGGCATTTTAAACCTCTAGTCTTAAAACAGTGCCGAACCAATTTTCCGTTAAATGAGCATTTTTGCTGTTTGTATCGAGGTTATAACTCTCTTTCTGGTAGATTTCATATTTCAGACTCGCTTTTCAGCATAAAAAAATCAATTATTTCTATCCTAAATTCATAGCTACTAATTGTTTTTTATTCTTTGACTTCTATTTTAACTTTTAACAATAATTTTATTCTGTTAACTAGTTATTTCTTAATGTATAATCTATCCTATATCTACTTTACTTAGCTGATGAGGTTTTCTCTGTAGCTGAGCAGTTTTAGATCTCGACGATTAACAAACCAAAGCCTTTCAACGACTCGGCACGAACGAATAATCCGCGCGTTATGCGGCTGCGCCCCTCGCGCCGGTCGGGCGGGATATGGTGGGTAATCCGTTGGGAATTATTATTATTACTAGAGTTCGCCCAGTGGTTGAAATTCAACCAATAAACTTTATTTTATTTTATCTTTTTGCTGTGGGTATGTTTTATCCGCCTTTTTTTCTTCCTTTCTATGTCGTTCCTTTCCTCTAACATATTTTTATTTTCCTTGATTTCTTTTTTTACTCTCTTATTTTATTTTTTACTTTCCTCAAACTTCTTTTCCTTTCCCTTCCTTTTATTTTCTTTCTTTCCCCTTCGTTTTCTTACCTTTTCTTTGATTCCCTTTCCCTTCCCTTCCTTTCATTTCCTTACCGTTCCTTTCTTTCCTTTAATTCCTTTCCTATCCTTTCCATTCCCTTTCCTTCCTTTCCTTTCCTTCTTTTCTTTAATTTTCCTTCCTTTCAATTCTTTTCCTTTCCTCTATTTTCCTTTAATTTTCTTCTGTGTTTAATACTCTTTATGAGTAATCATTTATTTTATTTTTGTAAACCCTGTTTGTAGGCATCAGCAATGAATTTTACATATTTGCTCATATTTTACATTGCTTGTTTAATGTATCCAACAAAGCAACTTTTCGCGGTCTCAGGAGAGCAGCTGACACTGGGCATCGTAGCCAGTAATCAATACAATAACAACAACTAAAGCAAAAATGCATGACACAGCAGAGTATCTATAGTGCGAATACTTATTTTTCATTGGTCCACTACCAACTCTTCGCACTGACAGTGAGAGCCGACCACACGAATAACACAAAAACATGCATGGCAAGTCTACTCACACTACTACGGCTCTTAATTTTTTCCAACAAAGCAACTCCTCGGCCATGCTCACGATTCAGCATAGTACACAAAAAGCAAGTAAACACACACACAGCGTGTCTATAGTGTGAATAAGTAAATGTGTAGTGGTGTGACTTTTATGTTAAATTTTTTATATTAAAATTAATTGGTGCGGTTGCCATATATGTTAAAAATCACTTAAAAACAAAATTTATTGCCCAGTCAGGAATTACCGTAGAATATTTGTTTATTGAGTTGTCCGCCCGTTCGTCCAGAACCCTGTTGTGCTGTGTATATAATCCCAATAAATGTAGTAGTTTGTGTGACTTTATCGGTTACTTGTCCTCTGTTTCTACTGACTATGACAATATTATCGTTTGTGGTGACTTTAATATTAATTTGCTACGCTCAGATAGTTACAGTTCTCGGTTAGTAGAAGGTGTGTCTGGTGTTGGTTTGTCTTTTGTGAATTTATCTGTACCCACAAGGTACGGAAATAATTGTTCTCCAAGCCTACTTGATTATTTCATCGTATCCGGCATTTCCATTGTCTTAAAATTTGACCAAATATCGTTTTTACCGGATCATGACTTGATTTTCTGCACACTTGACATTCAACTGGACAATGGAAATGAGCGTGTCAATGCCTACAGTTTTTTAGACATTCGATCCTTAAATGTAAATAGCCTCTTCAGGGAACTTGCAGACATAAATTGGTCCACGTGGTGCGGCCTCAGCTCGGTAAATGAAAAACTTTCGTTTCTTAATAGCACTATTCTCCAGCTGCTGAGTGTACATGTGCCAATGAAAACTGTTATGAACAGATCGTCATCCTGCCCTTTGTACAAAAATAGAGTTCGAATGGCTATTAAGAAACGAATCAAAGCTTATTCGAAATGGAAAGGGTCCGAAATGAAACGAACTGGAATATTTTTAAATTCATACGAAATGAACCATTAACCCTGATACCTTAAATGAAGCCTTTGTTAACTGTTCCCCCTCCCCATCTCACTGTCCACGAGCTCCAGCGCCTACAGTTCATTGTGAAACCATCCCACTAGGTCAGTTGTTTGAGTTTCGTGCTGCTTCTGAAATAGAGATTGTGAGAAATGTATACAAAATGCGATCCAATTCCATAGGTGAGGATGGCATCCCCATTAAATTTATAAAAACCATCCTGCCATATATATTGCCCACCCTCACGCACATCATAAACCATAGTTTCACAACCTCTTGCTTCCCTAATACATGGAAAGTCGCCACTGTGCTCCCTGTAGTCAAAAACAGATCGCCTGCTAGCCCTACTGACTTTCGACCGATCAGCATTCTGCCTGCTTTGTCAAAAGTAGCTGAGTCTATTATGTCTGACGAAATTTACTGCCATGTCAATGAATACAATCTCTTATCGCGTTTCCAGTTAGGGTTTAGAGCCAAACACAGCTGCTCCACAGCCATAGTTAAAATACTTGATGACGTTAGACTTGCTTTTGATAAAAAGTACTTAACATTGCTTTGTCTGCTGGATTTCTCGAAGGCCTTTGATTCTGTTGACCATGACCTGTTTTGCTTTAAATTGGAAACGTTATTTGGCTTTGGTGCATCTGCGTTGCAGCCAACTTTAACGAGGATTTATCCTCTATCAATTCCTGGGCGTCACAAAATGGCCTACGTCTCAACGTCGATAAGTGTTATGTTTTACCTATTTGTAAGAAGCGCCTTGATGCTGCAGCTGTCCCCCCTTTGTATATTGGAGATTGCGCTATTAAATTTGTCTCGAAGATAACCAATTTAGGTTTTGTTATAAATAGTGATCTTACGTGTGCAGACCATATAAGTGCCACTGTTGGAAAGGTATACTATAGTTTGCGGAGTCTGTGAATGTCTGCCCAATTTACTCCGGTTGGCATAAGACGAAAGCTTGCCATACAGTTACTCATGCCCATCATTCTCTATGCATGCATGCCCATCAGTCTGCGCATAAACTTGATGGCTTTCAACCACTTCACGCGCTGTGCTCGGGTTAGATAGATTTGAACATATCTCATCGTGGAGGACTAGGTTACTAGGCTGTGAACTTTCTAGGCCGGTTTCACCAGCTCGACTTAACTTAGTTAAGTCGAGTTTTTCACTTTTTCGGTTTCACCATCTAACTTAACTAAGTCACAACTTAGTCAGCCTGCCAGCTGACTTATTCTCGACTAAGTCAGTGTTGCTGTCTTTCAAAACCTAAATGTCAGTAATGCTCCAATTTGTTTTGTACAATGTCCCAGCCGGAAAATTCGTCAAGCATGACTTTAACGGCGTATGCGTAGATGCATGTGAACGCTTCTTTTCGAGCATTCAACCATTACGACACTATTGTTTTTAATTAAGCGCTAAATTTAGCACCTTCCAACTAAAGAGGAATGGGTGTAAAATCAATACATTCCTTCGTGTATGACCATACATGTCAATTTCGCACGGGGGTATTGGGATGCGCAGAGTTGTTGAAAAAATACTACTATGCATAAAACAGCTCATCGAGTTGTTGTGTTCAAAATTATTTAAGTCGCTCAGTTGGTGAAACCCAAAATTAAGTTAGTCCCGAATCTGTGCTAACTTAAGTCACGACTTAGTTTTAGTCTTAGTCGCGTTGGTGAAACCGGCCCTCTGAGTATCTCAAAGCTAGAAATTGCACCTTTCTCTGCCACCTCATAAGGGATAAACAACCAAGTTACCTCTATGAAAAACTAATATTTCCTAGGTCAGTTCGCTTATCTGACTTGATAGTGCCGCAATACAACTTCCTCTCTTCTACTAGGCTATTCTTTATCAACACAGTTCGTAAGAACCTGAACAAAAGCAACACTATGGCAATTCTAATAGATTATTTTGGTAACACTTACTCTTAACCTAACTACTTTTAAGCCTGTATGTGTACTGGGTTTTTGACATTTTTGCTATTATTTCCTCCTGTTGTACTAAAAAATAATCTATATTTCTTATTTTACTAATGCTTTATAATAATAAATGAAAATGAAATTGTTGTTAAGGAAAAAACCCAGAAAACCATATACTGAGGTTGTAATTTTGCCCCGCTAAATGGGTTTCAAGAAAGCCAGTCTAGAGAAAAATTGCTAAATTGAAAGCACTGTATGTATATCCAAACCAAAATGGAAAACGGCGTCATGCTCAAATTTAGAAATTTAAGGAACTTCAAAATAAACGCTAAATCCACTTTTAATCAAAATATGTATATGTGGACACACTCCTAACGGTGAAATATTTTTATTCTCTCACTCATTGAGCATATTGAGTTAAAGTAGTGGCGTCGGTGCGTCCAACCCATATTTCATTTGCTCTCCAAAAGGTAGAAATATTTTCATTCTTTTACTCATTAAACAAATTGAGTTAAAGTATACACCGGCGTCGGCGCGTCTGTCCAATTTGATTTTGAGCGAGAGTTGCCCTCTACTATACTGAACTGTACCAAAATCTTAAAAAAAAATATCAATTTGTTTTCACCATATCTCGCGCGTTTTATTGCAAGCAATAAAAATGAGGTTCAAAAACACCCATAGTCGCCCCCTGTTCATATAATTCAAAAACAATTTTTTTTTATGCGTAATGAAACTTCTACTTTTTTTTTGTAAAATTCCATAATTAAAATGAGATTCAAAGGTATTCTTGGCTTCTATTTTCAGTCGGGTGTTTAGATGCATCTTAAAATCCTGAAAAACGTAAGTGTTTGTAATTAAATGTAAATTTTTAGTGTTCACAAAACTCCAATATTAAAACGGGATTCCAAACCAGCCATGGCCGCCTTATAATTCAAAATTTCAGATCAAAAAGAAAGTAGAGTCAAAATAGGAAGGTGCGTCGTTGAGTCGGAATTGCTAAATTGAATTTGTAATTTTCTCCTGGTAAATGAATTACAAAAAGCACTGCCTGTATACTAATAACCAAAAAATTACAATATGGCAACCATGTATAAACGGTGGACATACTTTGACTCACTCAACACATTGAGTTGAAGTAACCATTATAAGTCTAACTGTGTTCTTGGTATATGTCCATCAAATCCAAATTTGTTTATTGAAATATTGACCGAATCTGAAAGGAGTAGTGGCTCTGATGATGGACTTTCAATCATTCTTAAGGAGTGTTTTTGTCATCTCCTATTAATGATTACCGGTCTTTAATGGACTGATTTTTTTTTGGTTAGTTGTCAAATTACAGAGGATTTAATAACTTAAACTAATTTAATTTCGACCACGGGACATACTAGTATGAATTATTTTGGATTAAACCATCTACAATATAAAATAAATTACGTGGTAGGTATCGTGTCCAACGAATAAACTTTGATAAAAGTACACTGCCGTATACAACAGATTTATAGTATTTTACATTGAAATACATTGGCACATAAATTCTAATAATATAAACTGCCAGAGTTGTCAAATTTTCCGATGGTGTATAAGTTGTTGTATATAGACGTAATACCCTGCTTACTTTGGTTAGTCATCGAGAATGTGAAACTACTCTTGGTTTTATGTTAGCTAAATCAACTGAAACAGCACCATTTGAAATTGCTTTGGCCATTTGATATAAATATTTAACATCTGTAGATAATTCTCGTTCTTGTTCATCACTGCTCATACTAGGCATATTTTCCAATACTATTGGTTCAAAATCACTTACAACCTGAAAAATAAATTTTTTAGATCAATTAAAATTAGTATAATTTTCCTATTTTAATTTGATTGAAAAAATATTATAAAATAATTTTAACAAATGCATACCTGAAATTTTTCACAGTCTCGAATGTCTTTGAATATATTTCCACTTGCTGTTTGTTGAATAAATGACTGAATGGTAATTCATGGAAATGGAGCAAACATATAAACCAGTGCAGTGGTCTATTTAAATGCTTTCCAAAAAGTCTTATAACACCATTTTCTATTCCAGTATTAGCTGATTCTCCATCCTTGCATATGCCAATTAATTGATCTTGTTTGGTTACGCCGCCACTGTCGTCAGCACAACAAGCGCAAGCAGCGCAGTCAAGTTAAACTCTATGCTCTAATCTCTTCTAAATTCATGTATATTTACATATATACGTTGTAAATTGCTCTGCGAAGCAATGATAAAGAAAAGTCGTTAAAGCTAGTTGGAGACATATGTACATATACACACTCATACATGTTAATGACATTTATTGCAATTGCCTTTTGCTAAAGGCTCTCATTAACTTCACCTATCACTTTAAGTTAGTTCGTTTTCAATCGCTAATCGTGAAGCACGGGTTATTCGAACACGCCTGCTTCTGCAAATAAAATTGTATTTTTCTTGGACGACGAGCGTTCTTATTTATTTATTTCGATCGAAATTAGCCAACGAAAAAGCTCGACGGCTACACATTTTTTGGTGACCCCGACGTGATTGCTATTGTCTTACCGAGTTAAGAGGCAAAATAGCAATTGCCGTAAAGCAGTAAACGTTTTTTCTACCGGCTGACTGCGCAGTACATATGTAGGTACACACTCACATTCGGTGAAGCGGTAAATATATATTGGGATAGTACTGGAGTACATACATAATTTAGCTGTCAGGAAACGAACCATATAGCTGTGGCTGCTAGTATCCAAATTTATTGGCACTCATAGCGGTAAATTCATACATAAGTTAGCTGAGAAACGAACATATAGCTGTGGCTGCTAGTATCCAAATTTATTGGCACTCAAATACATACGAGAACTCAAAAAGCGGTAAATTCGTGCCGTTGCAAAATCACACAATATTTTGGAAAAAATAAAATAAAATATTATATATTTTTGTTTTTCTCGGCAAGTTGCTCAGTTTTTCAACATTGCATCATGGCAGAAGATGAGCAGTCTAGTCCACCACTTGCGGATAAGAAAATTTTTTACAAGCGCAAGGCACAAGCAATTTATGTGCAGGCGCAAAATATTGAACAGGCGATCGAAGGGGACAAAATTAATTTGCTTAACGAATCGGATTTAAGTGTAAGGCTGGAGCGTCTGGACCATATTGCCGCTACGTTTAATTTAATTTATGACAAACTCGAGGAGCTTGATTTTGATGAAATTAGTGGGGAACTGCGCTGAAACTTCGAGGATTTGCTCATTTCAATACGGTCTCGCATACGGCATGAGATTCGAAAGCGTTCATCTCAAATGCCACCTTGTTCAACCATGCGATATGAGCATACACCTGAAGGTCAAACGATCATAATGCAAAGTCGACCACGGTTACCTGAATTAAAGTTGCCTACATTTAGTGGTGTATACACGGAATACATCGACTTCATTTCAATGTTTACAACGATCATCGATAAAGATCCTGGTCTCACTGATGTCGAGAAAATGCAGCATTTGCGAACGTCGCTGAAGGGTGCTGCATTGGATACCATCCTATAATATTGCTTTGGAGTTACTCCAGAAACGTTTTAATAATAAGCGTCTTATTTTTCCGGCACACATCACTGAGATTCTGGGGTTGAAAAGGGTTGAAGCATCGTCAGCTGTAAAATTACGTGAGCTATCAGATAAAATTAACGCTAACTTACGAGCATTGCTAACTATTGGAGACTCGGAGCAAGTAGCAGCCGGCATAATCATACATACTTTACTTGAAAAGGTGGACAGTACAACTCAGACTAAGTGGGAAGAAACCGCGCCCTTAGATGTCATACCATCATGTGAACAATTTACTACTTTTCTGGAAAAACGATGCCAAAAGTTGGAAAGCGTCGAGCACTCCGTTGCAGCAAGTACTCGTATATCTCAGGTGGGCAAGAATAGTAGAAACACTAACTCCAGTAGAAAATCTTTTATATCCACTAACAAATCAAATGGCTGTGTTCTCTGCGACACCACAGACCATTCCATATATAGCTGCAGTAGATTTAATAATTTATCGCCACAACTACGTCCTAAAGAAGCCAAGCGGCTGTCATTATGCATTAATTGCCTTCGAAGAGGCCACCAGTTGAGAGCGTGCGCTGCCGGTTCATGTCGTTCATGCGGCGGTAAACATCATAGCTCATTGCATTTTGACCATGCCAATAGCCGGGGCATACTAAATGAACAACAAAACCCCCCATTGTCATCGCAATCTACTCCGCAACCTCCACATCGCTCTCTGACCGTTGTTTCCCCTTCTGCCATTGATTCTTCGGGTGCCCCGAATCTCAAATGTGATGTTGTGCTCCTAGCTACTGCGGTTGTTGACGTCAGGAATAGTGCTGGTACATGGGTACTCTGTCGCGCGTTGCTCAATTCCGGATCGCAATTGCACATCATCACATCTCGACTTGCTCAACAATTACAATTGCGCAAAACTAAATCATTTGCAGCTGTATCTGGCCTTGGCGACTCCGAGTTCCAGTCTGATGGTTTTACTGTCAACATAAATCTTCGTTCTCAAACTTCTGAATACACTACTTTCATTTCTGCTTTAGTAGCCCCCAACATAACAGACAATCAACCTAACTTCAGTTTAAATATAGCATCGTGGAACATTCCCTCCAACATTCGTCTAGCAGATAAAGACTTTCACAAATCCCAACGCGTTGATATGCTTATAGGTGCAAGTCTTTTCTATGATCTTTTGTGTGTGGGGCAGATCAAGTTGGCTTCTGCTCTGCCGCTACTTCAAAAAACCAGATTAGGATGGGTGGTCACAGGTGGCGACTCAAAGCCCAGAACAGCAAGGGTTCTGAACGCGGTATCCTCAACGAAACCATCCACCCAGCTTGATCAGTGGGTGCGTCGCTTTTGGGAGCTTGAAAGCTGCTCTTCCTCTGTAGTCAAATATACCAAGGAGGAGATTGATTGTGAATCCCACTTCAAGGCTAACTTTACTCGATTATCAACTGGAGACTATTCGGTTCGATTGCCTATTAAACCCAATATAAGTATGCTAGGTGAGTCATATCCGCAAGCATTGCGTCGATTCCTAAATCTAGAGCGTAAATTAGATCGCCAACCTGAACTAAAGCAAAATTACGCTGCGTTTATGCAAGAATACTTAGACTTGGGGCATATGTCTTTAGTTAGTGAAGAAAATCGTCATCTTTGCAAATATTTTTTACCCCATCACTGCGTAATGAAGGAAGACAGCACCACCACAAAGTTACGGGTTGTATTTGACGGCTCTGCGGCTTCGTCCACCGGGTACTCCCTCAACGATGTACTCATGACTGGCCCTACCATACAACCCAAACTCTTTAACATACTGTTGCGTTTTAGAACATTTTCTGTCGCCTTAACTGGTGATATGTGCAAAATGTACAGATGTGTACGAGTCTCGGATGATGACTCCTACTTGCAGTGCGTATTGTGGCGCGATACTTCACAACATCAAGTTCAAGTTTTTAAACTTGAGACAGTAACTTATGGTACTCGACCGGCTGCATTTTTATCAGTGCGAGCAATGCATCAATTAGCCTCTGACGAGCAGAAGCTGTTTCCTGTTGGAGCTGAAATTTTGCGGCGAGACTTTTATGTCGACGATCTTATTACAGGTGGGGATTCTGTCCAAGAAGTCAGAGAGATCATGAATCAAATTACTAATATGTTAGCGAAGGGTCGTTTTAAATTGCGTAAATGGTGCACTAATAATGTGGATCTTCTTCAAGGTATACCTAGCAAAGATACCGAACCGCTCTTGAGCTTCGATGATGGAAGCAATGTCACTAAGACGCTTGGTCTTACTTGGGACCCAGCCTCTGATAACCTACTTTTCGTATTCACACCCACAATCACAGCAAAGAGGAATTGCAAAAGATCGATCTTATCAATAATTGCTCGTTTTTACGACCCATTGGGGCTTATTGGTCCCATTATTTCTAAAGCAAAGATTTTTCTTCAGCATCTTTGGAGGGAGCAACTCGACTGGGATGAAAGTTTGCCCTCATCGTTAGATTCATCATGGAATAGTTTATACTCAGATCTTGTTCGTATACCGAAACTTAGTTTTCCTCGGCTGTCTATCCTGCCAAAAGGTGTGGTCGAGGTTCATGGCTTCAGCGATGCTAGCGTTCAGGCTTATGGAGCCTGTGTATACGTAGTATCCGACAATGGAATGGAGAGGCAGGTGCATTTACTTTGCTCTAAGTCGCGTGTAGCACCCCTCAAAACTCTTACGATACCTAAGCTTGAGCTTTGTGGAGCAGCACTGTTGGCACAACTCATTCATGAGGTAGCTGAAATGAACATTTTTGAATGCCCGTTTTTTTGTTGGTCGGATTCAGCAGTTGCACTATCATGGATCCACGACGAGCCATCTCGGTTTCAAATCTTCGCTTCAAACCGCATAGCAGCAATACAAGAATTGACGGCAGGCATCGAGTGGAATTACGTGCCAACCAAGTTAAATCCAGCTGACGTTCTCTCTAGGGGCGCATCTCCCAGTGAGCTCATCGAATCTTCAATTTGGATTCGTGGTCCTGAATTTTTAGCTGAAGGTCGAAGCAAATGGCCATTGACTTGTAGCGTAGTGAAAGATCTCCCCGAGCTTCGCAAGAAGGTCCTACTGATAGTCCCTCAATTCGCTGACATGACACTTCGTTGCAAATATGTCAACTCGTTCGCAAAACTACAGCACGTTTTCGGCTATATCTACAAATTCATTCATAGGATCCGACATAACGGATTAACAGTTGATCATATTCAACAGGGAACAAAATTGCTTTTACGAACAATTCAAATGGCTAATCTTTCGGATGACTACAATGCCTTGAAAAATTGTGAACGGGTAAAGCCAAACAGCTGCATTTCATCTCTATCTCCATTTATTGACGACGAAGCATTAGTACGTGTAGGTGGACGACTCAAAAACTCAGCTTTGGACTTCGATGGTCAACATCCCATTATATTGCCTAGAAGCCATCCGGTAACTCATGCAATCATCATGCACTTCCATAGACGCAATTTACATGCCGGTCCTCGCGCATTGCTGGCCAGCATTCGCCTGCATTACTGGCCAATCGGAGGTCGAAAAACTGTCTCAAGTACAGTGAGTAAATGCACAGTCTGTTTTCGAGCTAAGCCCTTTATAGCTGAACATATTATGGCTGATCTTCCTCATGATCGAGTCAACACATCGTACGCATTCAAGGTCACAGGCGTGGACTTTTGTGGACCCTTTTTTTACAAGAATGAAATACGGAACAGGCAGCCAATAAAATGTTATATTTGTATCTTCATATGCTTCGCTACCAAGGCCTTTTTGAATGCTCTCAAGCGCTTCATTCTCACTCGCTGTTGCCCCGCTAGAATATGGTCAGACAACGCTACTAATTTTGTTGGTGGTAAAAACGAACTTGCCGAATTACGTCGCCTGTTTCTTAGTGATAGTCACATAAGGGTGGTTCACGAATTTTGTTTGGACAACAATATCGATTGGAAATTCATTCCTCCTCGTTCCCCACACTTTGGTGGACTGTGGGAGGCGGCCGTAAAAACGGCTAAGCAGTATTTTTATCGAACAGCTGCAAATTCCTTGCTAAACTTTGATGAGCTGCGCACGCTCATCTGCCACATTGCGGCAATTATTAACTCTAGACCTTTATTTTCACTTCCAGAGCACCCTGGCGATCTGGACGTTTTGACACCCGCCCATTTCATAGGGACGGCTCCTCTGGCTTTGTTTGATGAACCGAATGTCACATCTCTTAATTGTAATCGGTTAGACCAATGGCAGCGCGTGTCGTATTATCAGCAAATATTTTGGGCCCGATGGCGCGAAGAGTACTTAACTCTGCTACAACAACGTTCTAAGTGGCGCCATCAAAAACCGGGCTTATCTATCAACGACATCGTCCTGGTAAGGGACGAAAATTTTCCACCACTTAAGTGGCCACTTGCGAGGGTCGTGAAATTGTTGAGCGGGGCAGACGGAGTATGCCGCGTTGCACAACTAAAAACGGCCACTGGTATCATCCGGAGAGCTACACGAAAGTTATGCCCACTTCCTAAGCAAGATGAGGTTGAAAGCCCTAGGCTTCCAACGGGGGGAGAATGTTTGGTTACGCCGCCACTGTCGTCAGCACAACAAGCGCAAGCAGCGCAGTCAAGTTAAACTCTATGCTCTAATCTCTTCTAAATTCATGTATATTTACATATTTACATATTTACATATATACGTTGTAAATTGCTCTGCGAAGCAATGATAAAGAAAAGTCGTTAAAGCTAGTTGGAGACATATGTACATATACACACTCATACATGTTAATGACATTTATTGCAATTGCCTTTTGCTAAAGGCTCTCCTTAACTTCACCTATCACTTTAAGTTAGTTCGTTTTCAACCGCTAATCGTGAAGCACGGGTTATTCGAACACGCCTGCTTCTGCAAATAAAATTGTATTTTTCTTGGACGACGAGCATTCTTATTTATTTATTTCGATCGAAATTAGCCAACGAAAAAGCTCGAAGGCTACACAGATCTATTGACAGTTGAATTCATTTAATTTTTTTAATTTGTGTTTTGCATTTTCTTCTACACCCAAATTAACTTCTTCGTCGGATTTTTTTTTTTTTTTAAATGGTCATCTAACCGCCTGGGCGATTTTGACCGTCCAACATAGCTCGCCAGTCGTTTCGGAGTAGTGGTCTCCCTTCTGGGCTGGCGCATCTTTGCTCATCATTCGCACTACGTGGCCTAGCCAGCGAAGACGCTGTGTTTTAATTAGCTGAACTATGTCGGCGTCCACCCAAATTAACATATCCAAGTAGTTCAGCATTAGGCTCTTTTAGAACAACTAAATGGAGTTCTTTTACCATATTTGTATGAAATTTTTCATTAATTTTCTCTCTAGTTGGTGAATAATTTTTTCTGCCATCGAAAAAAATGCAGTTATGTTGGAATCTATGTATGGCTTACGAAGCACTTCATCTATAGCTTTATTTTTTCTCTTGCATTTTTAACTTACGAATTTAGCTGGCTCGTGGCTAAAAATCAATAAAAACACAAAGGTTTCTTTGTTTTGTCGATATATTCCGATTACCGTCGGTAATCGGCTTCAGGACACTAATAACAAACATAAAGACATTAATACAATAAATAATTAGTGTAATAACAATTATGCATACCTTACCCGGACTCAATTATAATAAGACATGGCAATGAAATAAAGCTTAAGTGGTATAAGAAACCTATAACATCAGGACGAATCATAAATTATAATTCAAAATATCCAAAAACGATGATAATTAATACGGCGAGAGGCTGTATTCGACGAACGTTGCAAATATCTGACGCGCAACATAAATCTGACTATAAATATTGTCATCTTTCACAAAACCATAAAACGGCCCTTATGGCCCATTGTGCCAGCAATAAACACTCGCCAAACCTCGATGAAGCTTCAGTGCTCCAGCAAGAAAAGCAGTACAGAACGAGATTCACGTTAGAAATGCTGCACATTATCAATACGCCGACTGATAAGAGAATTAACTATAGATATGATGTAGAGAGTGTAGCGTCGTCGTACCGACACCTGTTACAAAAGAATAAGCATTGTAATAATTAGTAGAACACTCCATGTTAAACAGTGCGAACGTGTAAATAAATGTAGGTTATGCATAATTGTTATTAGATTAATTATTTATTGTATTAATGTCTTTATGTTTGTTATTAGTGTCCTGAAGACGATTACCGACGGTAATCGAAATATATCGACTGTTTAGGCGAGATGCCTAAAGTCTTAAAAAATGTGCCACCCTAATGTAACTTTAGCGCCCTTCCAATCACTCACACCAACCCACCCACCTGTGTGGGCATGCATGCATATTCGTGTTTTGTCAGCACACATATACATGCTTGGGGCGTGCATGTGTGGGTCACCTCCCCTTAAAACCGGAGGATAATTTTCAGGTTCAACGGTTGTCCTCGATTGCAAAACCGTCTACTTTTCCAGAGACAGTCGACACGACCACATCACGGCCACCCCAGGATTTTCAACCAACGTCATCAAGAATTAACTCAAGGTAAAACTCATTTGTAATTACAGTTTTTCGTTTTACACAATAAACTGCCAATTTGTTAACACGAGAATTCTCGTTTCTTATTTATTTCTATTTCCGAGCACAAATTCGACCGCCGTGCTTTTGAGCCACCGCCGCTCCAAGTTAGCACCTCGCTCGAATTTACATGGTCCATCTCCCCGTCTAGAGGAACCAGCATACAGTCCACAACAAAAAAATTGGAGAATTCATATTAAACAACAATAATTGGGTCAATACCAGAAGCTGCCATAAGAAAACCTCAATATTTCACGCACTGCCGCAATATCATCGCAAACAACAACAAACAACTCTGCCACATACCACAACCAACAACACAAACTATATACAACAAATTTAATTCGGACAATCACCACATCAAAGCACGTAAGTTGTATATTTCTTGCCACCTAGTTTTTTTTTTGTGTTGCATACAATTGTATACAAGTGCCGCCCGCGAGTGTAATCAAACGTAAGTGCATTTAGTGAATATTTAACAATAGTGATTTTTTTGTTCAGTTAAGTGCTTTATTTTTCTTTAAATTTTAAATTAAATTAAACGCTTAAAAACCCTTGTGACTATCCGGATTATCCCCCCACCAGTGGTAAGGTTTTTTGGACACACGCAAGGCAAGAGGTAGCATAACCTCATTTTCACAATAAGTTCATTTAGCCTTTCGATCTTCAGTTTGTTTTTGTTTTTTCTACTTGTTTTTTTTCGTTATATACAAAACAGAATTTTAATCGAAGGCTAGTTTATTATTTTCTTATAAAATTCACTATTTTTATAGCACTTTCCTTTTTATTTTCACATTTTTTCATTTAATATTCACTTTCGCTCGTTTGATACACCGCGCACTTTATCTGTGTTTTGTTGTGTATTTTTTTATTGCGGCAACACATACACATATTTATATATACATATTCCCCTTATACGTGTGGGTGGCGAGTAAGTCACAAAGATTTTGTTTAAATTTTTGCTTCTGTAGCAAACAAATATTCGTCAGACAAATCGGCCAAGTCTGCAATATAATTCAAAAATTAACAATAAATAAAAATAATTGAATTAAAATATATATTAATTGAGTTGATTACAATTTTATTGAGGTTGTTTTGATTTTCCTGGGTCAAATACTGCCTTTACCTTTTCTATTCAGCATATTTCTTGTACGGTTGAGCATTTCATCGTACCTTCAGCTTTATTTTTTCGGTTTTGTTTTGATTCTACAGATCCTCTAAGTCCAAAATATGGAAAGTTTCATTAGGCTGGCTGATTCAAATTTTGAATTCGAATCAGACTACAATGAATTAGAGGATTCAGTCCACAGCAAGTACACTCTTGGGCTTCAACAAGAGGACTTGAAGGCAATGTGGAGAAAAACCAGAACGGCTTATGACGACTTACTTAATTCAGATAAGTTAGAGGCCACTGGTATAGTTTCTATCAAAGAGAGCATATGCAGTATATTTACGCTGCATGCCAGACATGGCTACATGCCAAGCGACATACAACAAACCAGATAATAAATCTGAAGAAAAGCCCGAATTGGAACACAGTATACGCCTGCCTCCTTGTGCCTAATCTCATCCGATGAGATCAAGACCACGACGCAACTCTTGATTAAACTCTATCAAAAGCAACATTATAATGCGGAATATGTAACCTTGAAGAAGGGACAGGTAATCGATAGGAAAATTGAGATATTGCCACTCAACCCATTCATCGACAAAGATGATATTATTAGGGCGGGTGGTCGTCTTGGAGCGTCTCAAGACCTCGCTTATAACGAGCGCCACCCAATCATACTGCCGTACAATTGTAGGTTGACGCGTCTGACTGTACAAATGATACATCAAATCTCCCTCCATGGGGAAAACCAACTGATGCTCCGTCTCATCCGCACCCAATATTGGATTCCGAATATTTAGAACATGATTAGGGCCACCATCCATAACTGTAAGGTCTGCACCATTTATAAAAAAAGAGCGCAACCCCAACTTATGGGTACCCTTCCTTGCGAACGCACTACGTTCACCCGCGCGATTTCCGATACCGGGGTGGACTTTGCCGGGCCTTTCGACATTAAAAGTTACCGCGGTAGAGGATGTCGATTATCAAAGGGCTACGTTTGCCTGTTTGTTTGTTTCACGACTAAAGCGATCCATCTGAAAGCGACCCGTGATCTTAGCACCCCATCCTTTCTAGCAGCGTTTTCCCGTTTTATCGCTAGACGAGGATGTCCGAGAAACATATACTCCGACAATGGTACTAACTTTGTCGGCGCTTCACGATCTTTGAGATCTGAATTTAAAGCATTTATCTCGGAAGCCCGAGACGCGACTATTTCCAAATATAGCCATCAAGCCATGACATGGCATTTCATTCCGGCCGGGGCTCCACATATGGGGAACTCTGGGAGGCGGGAGTGAAGAGCTTCAAAAGCCACTTCAAGAAGTTAGCTTCGCCTCATAAATTCACGCATGAGGAATTCCATACGCTATTGTGCCGGATTGAGGCATGCCTCAACTCGCGGCCACTTAGTCCGGCCTCAAATGAGCCCGCGGACCTGGAACCTTGACCCCTGGGCACTTCCTGACTGGAAGTCATCTCCTGGCTCCGCCAGCACCCGAGGTGAATGAGAGCCCTGCCTCCATTAATAATAGGTGGCAGAAGCTCAAGGCTCTTCATCAAACCTTCTGCAGGCGATGGAAAGTTTAATACTTATCCGAACTTCAAAAACGAGTGAAGTGGAAGCATCCAAAACAAAATATTAAGGTGGGGGATCTCGTTGTCATCAAAGAAGACAACTTGTCTCCCAATGAATGGAGGTTTGGCCGAGTTACCCACGTACACCCCGGCGAAGATAACCGAGTGCGTGTAGTGGACCTCATGACCGAGAAGGGTCAGATCAGAAGACCGTTGGTCAAGCTGATTCTGCTCCCTATGGAGGGGATGGCTGGCGAGAGGCCCAGGGCCTCATCTTAACCATCCCCTTCCATCACCTCTCTGCCGTTTTAACCGCCCCTATCCCAAAATTTTCCACCCTTCACTCGCTACCCTTAACGAGGACACCAGAAAGCCTACCGCAGAAGGGCGATCCATTCTGCCACAGAAAAGGCAAGGCCAAAGAAAACCTAACGCAGAAAGGCGAACCAATCTGCCACTGAAAATCTATCCATCAGCCACGACAAGTTGGTAGCAGATGGTCCCACCCTCGTATACATATACATATACATATGTTTATTTTTTCAAATGTAAAAAAAAAAAAAACAAGCAAAGTAAACTTAAAAGCTTTCGGAAATAAGTATTAACCTTACAAAATTCCGATTTTTCGTTTATAAAACGTTATTAAAAGGCTTATTAATTTAAACCTACAAGAAAGATTTTAAAGAAAGCTTTCTAAAAGTTTTTTTTTAACTTTAGTCAAACTATATTTTGTATATTAATTAGATATTGCGAAAATCAACCAACTATCATTAGTTTTCGGAAGTGATTAAGATGCATCCATGATTTTTGTTTTTTTTTTTACCATCATTCTCATATACAATCTTGTTTGAAAAGAATTGGAAATAATTTAAGTTGAAAAGAGAAAAAAACTGACAAATAGTTTTTTCTGAATTTTTATAAACATTTGCATTTCACTTTAAAATTGAAATAATTAGTAAAAGTTTTTTCTTGAAAGTTTCTTGAAGTTTATCAAGGTGTTTAAGCGACATAAGCTGTAGTCATTTCTTTCGTTCATTCATTTGTATTGCATGAAATTCGCAATCAGCTAATGAAATATTCGAAAGATATAGTTTATGCTTTGCGATCTCAAGTCGGGGTTTTTCACAACGAGAATGAGGAAGCCAATCCCGCGCAATGCCTCAGAGCAAACAGTGCTCGCCCCCAACTAATAAATACAAGGTGTAAAGGTGCCCCACACCCCCCGTTCTATATAGAACAAATAACTCAAATAAAAAATACTAATAACTCAAATAAAATAATTTACTATTCCCAAAATATCGCCCCTATGCAATATGTGCAAGGGGGGTTTTTCACAACGAAAATGAGGAAGCCAATCCCGCGCAATGCCTCAGAGCCAACAGTGCTCGCCCCCAATTAATAAATACAAGGTGTAACAGGTGCAACGCACCCCACTTCTATATAGAACAAATCATAATATATAAATAAAATAATTAAATAAATATTACTCAAAGGTTGCCCCTTATGCAACATGTGCTCCGCACCCCCCGTTCTACTCTCTGAACAAATAATAAAATAATATACAAAAAAATAACTCAAAAAAACTACTCGCCCTCCATAAAGCTTAGACACAAGGTTTACTTGAAACTTTCAAAGAAATTAAAACTGAAAAAGCCTACATATCGCTTATTGTAGCAAGTTTGCTTTAAATTGTTTTGAAAAACATTTACCGATTGTTTGGAAGCTACGCAATCAGTGAGTTTAGAAAGTCGGTAATTGTTACCTTTAGGAGACAACTACTAAAACACGTCCAAAATTATCGGGAAAGGTATCAAAAGACGCGTTTTGACCTCGGTAACAATAATCCGGAAGCGGACTTTCGAGTTTTTGTCTCAGTGAAGAGATATTTTCAATCAAAGTTGGAAATTTTCTGTCATTTATGTGGTTGTTGTAATCACAGATTAGGGTGTACCGAATGGTGCAAAAGGTGTGTTCTGCGCAGAAATACTGCGGACCGCATAGCCGGTGTGGGACCGACTAAGGGTTATTTTTTTAAAGCGCGACTCAAACACCAACCAACTACAATTTAATGGCCATTTATTCTATCTGCTGCAACAATATATAAAAGGACATGGTGTTTTCGAACATTCTTAATCGCAGTGAGCCACATCAGCGTACCATCATTCATTTAGACATAGACTGCTTCCATCCCCAAGTCGAAGAGATACGCGACCCTACTTTGCGTGCATGCTCACTTGGTATACAACAGAAAAGTTGCGTTGTCACCTGCAATTGTGTAGCGCGTGAGGAAAATGATGCTTGTTGAGGGTGCACAGCGTCAATGTCACACAATGACTTTGGTCAATGGTGAAGATTTAACACCGTATCGACAAATGTCGCAACGTATATTTGATGCACTCTTAAAATTTACACCATTTGTGAAAAATTAGGTTTCGATGAAAATTTTTTATTTCAGCGCAAGTAAAAAGTCGAACTGAGAAAAATGAATACAAGAATATGGAAGCTGCAACCACCATTGCCTCTGGTATATTGCCACAAATCGAAGGTCATGTGTATCACGAAAATGGTGATCTGCTATCAAGTTGTGATTGTGGTTGTACGCAGCGTTTATCTGTGGGTACACAAATTGCCTACAAAATACGTTTATCATTGCGAAAGCAGCTTAATATCACACGTTGTGCTGGTGTATCCTATAATAAACGGCTGGCCAAACTTGTGGGAGAACAAAATAAACCGCATATTTCATAACATAAGACCAAAATTAACTACTAACGCATATATTTCAATCACAGAATTTTTGCATCATTTATATTGACCATTTTAACTCACTTTATTTATCTTGGGTATGTTTATGCTGCACTTCAAATATTTTACATCACTCTCCTTGGTACATGTAAAGGTATGTCGACGGTTTCAATCAGCCACCTTGCGCTTTCACATCACGAGCTATAGTTTGTGTAAAGAAAAGGAAAAAAGTTATTAACCACATCACAGGTTGCTTGTTGACTAAAGCTCACTAATGGACATCACTTATTTCTCACCCTCGGTAAAACTTGTTTTAGCACGCCTTGTTAAACGAAACTAAGTGTAAGAATTTCGCAAAGTACTTTGTATACTTGTAATAAGCAATGCGCTTCCGATTGATCGCAACGCAATGGTCGATTAGCCCAATTTGAACATTGATTTGACTTGTCCAACTTTTTACCCAAGCATAATTCAGTTAATGCACACAAACTTTCCCCCGAATTCAACCCAGTATCAAATGGAAATTGATTTTGTAAGTACATACTTCACACATCGCCTTTCTCCGATATGAACAAATCAATATTCTTATTTGATAATGTAAAAATTTCCAGGCAGTAAAGAGTTGCTGCTAAGAAGCTAGCGAAAATTGAACACCTGAAAATAAAGAAAACCATTAGAATTTGCATAGAACTATATGTACATATATGCATATACATACAAAATGTGTCTCAAAGCATGCGCCGGCCACAGCGTGTGAGACACATTTTTCTTGTTCCTAAGTAATTTGCGCTGCTACCGAACCGATACAGAATTTCGGGCAGCGCTAATATATATACTTACCAGATATGTTGCACTTATGCCCATGCGCCGGCCAGGCGATCTTCCACAGCCGCATCTCCATTTGTCCATGTGCACCTGAAAATAAAAGAAAAAATTAGATTTAATACATTTTACAATTAAAATTTACAATTTTTACTTACCTTGCAGAGCTGCTGACCCACGCGTGCCGGAAACAAGAAAATCATGAATTGTTCCAATTCAATGAATTTTCTTTGTTTCTTTTTCACGATTTTGCAAGGCGTGAGTACGCACATATATGTATGTGTGCAAAAAATTCAACCATCACGCCATGCGAGCTCTCAGTTACTCGCAAAAAATTTGCTAGCATATGTATTAATATATATGCACAATTTTACCACCACGCTAGTGATGCTATATTTTGGTCAACGGGTACCGAAATCCCGATCTGCCAAAATCGGTACTGCTCACTGCGGCGTAAATAGGGTGACGAAATCTACGTTCGTACGCGATCGGCGAAGATGCCAATTATATTAAAATGCAAACCTAAAGCGGCTGGATAAGTTTAAAAAAAAATTTGAAAAAAAAAAACTTTTTGGTTCACGCTGAGAAAAATTTTTTTGTTTTTGTTGTTCCTTTTTCTCAGGTTTTGTTTGTTTTCGGAGGGGCAGGACTGTTTTGCCCACAAAACAACAAAAATAAACCCGAATACTCACCACATTCTCACTCTCTACCCAGTTCGGTACCGAAAAAAGCGAAAATGTCGCTGTGTGCACGGCACCAACGCCACTTATGACGGCGACCATGCAAGTAAGAATAAATCTCTGCATGAGGGCCAGTGGCGAATCGGAATACAAGGCGATCAACGTAATCAACTTGTCGCTACCGTGCCGTGTGGGAAAAAATAACCAATTCCCATGTACGAATAATATGCATTGTAATTATAAAATTTCACCGTAGATTAGAATAATGCCACATTATATGGCATTTATAAACTCCGAACGAGGTCGCTCGCCACCCACGTATACGGGCGTCGCCGAGCCGAGATAGGAACCACGGCCGTTCCGACCGGTACAGGGAGTATCGGACCCACTGCCGTTCCGACCCCTGTTAGCCCACGAGCGGCGCACCTACGCACGCTACATCGGGCACCCACCGAAATAGCGGCAAACGGCGACTGGCCACTCAGCCGCGCCAACGACGTCTCCCAAATACCGACGAGCGTAGACTGGCCTCCCAGCCGCGCCAGCTACGCATCCACGCGCACTTCGACGGTAGACTGGCACTTCAGCCGCGCCAGCTACCACAGACTTCCAGCTTTTCTCGTTACAAAAAAAATAAATAATATATATAATTTCCTGGCAAGAAATGTACAGCGTTTCATTTTTTAAAGTTTCTCCCTCCTACTTCTTAGCTCTAGGTACGGAACGACGAAGCCACCAGAGACAACATTTCAAACTTCGGGAAGCAGTTCGGAGGTATACGGCTGTGACAGCGCCAGCCGGCACTCACCATCCTAGTTTAAGTCCTTAGCTTAAGAGGATGCGTGGTGGGAAATCCTGTGGCGGGGTAAGATGTTGCGTATCGCAAGGGGGCCGGCATGTTTGGGCGAGATGCCTAAAGTCTTAAAAAATGTGCCCCCTTCCAATCACTCACACAAACCCACCCACCTGTGTGGGCATGCATGCATATTCGTGTTTTGTCAGCACACATATACATGCATGGGGTGTGCATGTGTGGGTCACCTCCCCTTAATTTTCAGGTTCAACGGTTGTCCTCGATTGCAAAACCGTCTACTTTTCCAGAGACAGTCGACACGACCACATCACGGCCACCCCAGGATTTTCAACCAACGTCATCAAGAATCAACTCAAGGTAAAACTCATTTGTAATTACAGTTTTTCTTTTTACACAATAAACTGCCAATTTGTTAACACGAGAATTCTCGTTTCTTATTTATTTCTATTTCCGAGCACAAATTCGAGCGCCGTGCTTTTGAGCCACCGCCGCTCCAAGTTAGCACCTCGCTCGAATTTACATCGACAAAACAAAGAAACCTTTGTGTTTTTATTGATTTTTAGAAAAAAGAAAAATCTACCTCGAGCCAGCTAAATTCGTAAGTTGAAAAGAAAAGTTCGCAAAAACAACATTTTAGCATTTTTATATTTATTCATTATGACAAGCTCACCACGAACATCTCTAAAATGTATATCTTCCAAAAGGTCTGTTGCTAAACATGAAGCAACTCCATCTGAAACACCCAATCTGTCACACATCATAGCAAAATTTATAGCATCGTATCTTTGAGCATAATGTCCTCGTTTCATTGTAACAGACACTTCTGCAACTGCTTTATTTGCAATTTGTGCTTCACCTGTTTCCATATCTGTTCCAAGTGGTTCGTATGTTGGACCATCCCTCATTGTTGGTGTTGTTGTGGGTGTTTCTTCTACAATGTCATCCATATATTCAGGTATTGTGAATTTTCTATCACTATGTTGGTCCATCATAATTCATTTGTTGATTGTACGAATGCTGTAAATTCCTGAACTTTTTTTCTGTGTTTAATGCTTTCGTGATATTTTTCAATTAAAGCATTAAGTTTTCTTAGAATGATACGTCTATTAATTAGTTGAATATTCAATTTATTTCAAATTTCAACCAATTTTTCATTTACGTGAGGAGTTAAATTTTTATGCGAAAATATTTTACTTTGAATTTCAGCATGATCACTTAAAAAAAATAAAATCTTAAAATGTCACGATTAGACGGTAAATTCAGATTATTTAATTCACTAGATAAACCAAATGCAATAATATCGTGTTCAAGTATATGTGATAAAGTGGATTCAGATGATGTAGAAGGATTTGGTCCATCTATTTTAAATTTAAATACAAAAATTTTGCTGCATGAATGAAAGTGGTTGGAAATGTTCTGAACTTATTTTAGCTGTAAAGAAAAAAAAAATTCCATAAGAAATTTCTTAAAAATAATAATATAGTAGTTAAAAGTTCATTTTCGGCCAATTTCTCATAATTTAAGCCTGATATCTCTACTAAAATTCAAAAACACTATACATATTAATACAGATTCTGAAATGTACGTAAAATACCTTTAAAGTAAGCCCAATATGATATTTTTCCTATAATTCTATCAGAAGTTATGAAGATTTTTTGTCCAAACCCTACACTCATATGGCAAAATATCTATTTTGCAAAAGTGGGGGACTCGGGGGGGATTTTGTCCATGAAAATTGATCCATTTATGAAGAGTCGATCCTTTAAATTGTTTCCAATAAAGTCTTAAGCTTTCAACTTTGGTTTTACGCTTTCATACTGCAAACTTTTGTATCTTGGGTCTAAAAATGCTTATAAATAGCATCAGAAATATCACTACACCCATTACCGATATCTAATCTTTTTTAAAGAGATTATCTTGCTCGTTTTTTAAATAGGTTTTCTGTTGTATCCTCAGTAGTTGAAGTGCACATATGATCTTGAAGCAGGCGATTGATTAGCGGACGTACTAAAGATAATGTAACTGACTTTGACCCACACAATACCCTTGTGACCCTATCAAAAGGCACGGAAAGATTGACAAGTATTCCTATTCCATTCACTTGCGGTGAGCTGTAGTTTCAGTTTTGAATTTCGAATTTCGCAAGACTGGACCAAGCAATTTTCTTTAATGCCAGGCTGCACTTGCCTTGTGGAAAGTGCAGATTTGGCTACATTTCAACGATGGAAATGTGATGCTAAACTTTTCCCGTTTTTACATATATCTGCATAAGAAGAGAGTGAACCAATTGCATCTTTACCGACAAGTTTTTGAGCAGTTGCATTCATCACACTTCCACTGTCATGAGTAACTGCCTGTACTTTTTTGGAAATATTCCAGTCCTCTAGTCAAGCCTCGATAGCAGCACCTATATTTAGGAAATTAGGCCTTTCTAGAAAATGAAAGTAGTTATATAGATAAAATACATCAGGTTGTCTAAGGTCGGGCAAGAAGAAGAAGTATGGTGATAGAGATAATTATTAGAATAAGGATAAGGGGAAAAAAGATAAAGAGGTTGAAATTAAAAATTAAACTGTTGGCTAGTAAGCGTAAAATTGCATAAATCGTTGTTTGAATTGAAATACTGCTCTTCAACAGAAAATCTTGAGTTCTGGAAAACCATTCATCGACGGAAATTGTTGAAAGGCCTTCCGTTCCTTCTAAGTCCAAACATATTTCGTCCCGGATTGCTTCGTATATCATCTGCAGAGATATTGGCAACATATTAGTTGCGACTAAACTTGCTACTGCACGTGATATGGTTTCCCGGCGCTCGCTGTTACATAAAGATGCAATTGTCTTACTCTTTCTAATGCTGAAGCATTGGTGTCTTCCTCAATTTCTTCTATTGGCTTCGCTGTAATTGAACTAGGACAATATATGTTTTTATAACAGGCTCATAAAGATATTCGTAATGCTTACCTTTCATTTTCGCGATTCTTCTTGTCGACCACCTTTAAATGGTTATTGAGTGCAGATGTGGATGAGTTGTAACATAGCTCAACATTACAAATAGCACAAGTTACCTTTCATCCGTCTAGCGATTTTTCGAAAAATTGCCATACCCAACTTCTTTTACGACTCATTCTGAAATTTTTAATAATATACATGCATCAATATGACAAGCTAATTTTAATTTTTTTGACGCAACATTCATTGAAAATTCGGTTAATAGTATTCGAGTTTTAACAAAAGTGCTATGCGACTATTCGAATACTACAAACCGACTAATAACACTGGTTTACAGCCAAAATGCACCAGAGACGCCATAGTGAAATTCCTATGTAAAATCACCTCCTAATTCCGAAAACCAAGGTTATTTTTACTTGAATGGTACCGTTTTTGAGATATTTACGATTTACCGTTATTTCAAAAAACAAAAAAGATGGCTCCACTTAATCGTGTATATCTCAAGAACAAACTGAGCTCTTCCAAAACGGTTTGAAAAATTTGAAAGCTTATAAAATTTGCTATAATCAGTACATACAACACTTTTTGCTAGGTCCTGCAGATTCAAACATATTGAACAATCATTACGGATTTTTTAAATTTTTTTTGTAAAAATATAAAAAAATTTGTACTTTGCGAGGAAGCATCTCGAAAACTTTTTGTTTTTTTGCAGATATTTTTTCCCCCCTCTAAGCTCTGTTTTATTTCAAAAAAAATAAGCTATCACTGAACAAAATCGATGAACTAATACAAAAGTTATAAGCATTCAAGTAAATATATCCATTTAATACTTAAGTACCCTACAAATAATAGCATATGTACATATGGTTCTGTCTTAACTCTATGATCTTATTTTATAATTGAAAAAGTTATGTGTCTTGTTTTGACGCTTATTTAGATTAGGATCGGTTTCTCTTATGAGAAACCAACAGTAGTCGCCCATCATAGCGACATCCCAGAATCCTTGATACCGACTTTCAATCACTTTCATTTGCTGGTGAAACCTTTCGCCATGCTCGTCACTTTCGTCGCCAAGATTTTGCGGGAAAAAATTTAAGTGGGAGTGTAAGAAATGAATTTTTAGAGACATATTTACTCCTGAAAGAAAATAAAAAAGTAAATTAGATAAATACATAAGTGACACATTAGTATATAATTTTCTTAGGCTGGATTTATCTTTCAATTCAGAACAAATTTTTTGTTTATATTTTTCCCGTTCTTGTTTGTTCGGGACTGGACGATGAATTCAGATTTATGGCTATATATTCTCATGTAAATTTATGTAATATATAATTTATTATAATATGTTTTTTTATTTACCCATTTCCGCATAGTTTTTGATTAAGTCGTTCACTATCATCTAGTAGTTAGGACTTTTGTGTTTGCCTTAAAACGAAGTAACGACCTTTTCAAAAGAATCCCACGCTGCTGCCTCCACTGGTGACAATAGTTCTTTGAAATGGTTGTTGGTCATCATTTTCCTTATTTGCGGTCCCACAAAAATCCCTTCCTTTATTTTTGCTTCTGAAATCTCTGGGAAGATTGTCTTCAAATGATGAAAAGCTTCGCCTTCTTTGTCCAAAGCCTTCACAAAGTTTTTGATAAGGCCGAGCTTGATGTGGAGCGGAGGTAGAATTATTTTTTCCTTCTTTATAAGTGGAGAGTATTTTATGTTATCTACCCCAACTTGAAACTCGATTCGTTCTGGCCAATCCTTTATGATGTAGTGGTCTTGACGAGCTCGGCTATCCCATTTGCATAGAAAGCAACAGTATTTTGTGTATCCACTTTGTAGACCACACAGCATTCCAACGACTTTAAGATCGGCACATACTTTCCAATCATGTTCTTCGTATTTGATTAACTTGAGCAATTTTTGCATTATCTCATATGTTTCCTTCGTATTTACTGCATGCGCGATCGGGATAGATGGCTTTTGGTTGCCAATATGCAATAATACGGCCTTTAAACTTAATTTATTGCCGTCTATGAACAATCGCCACTCTTTTGAATCATATGGTTCACCAAATTGTTTGAATAGACCAGCAATGTCTTTGCAGTAACAAACACTGTCCTCCTTCGTATAGTACTTGGAAAATTCTTCGTGACGAGTTCTATAATATGTTACCTTAACATCGGATGAAACAAATTTAAATTGTTGAATTCGAGAGGCGTGTAGTTCGGCCTTTTCCTTTGACAATTCCAAATCCCTTATCCAATCATTGAGTTGTGCTTGTGACAAAGAATTTCTTTCGTTTTCCGTTTGAAATTCAGTACAACATGATGCCGCGTAATCAGATACTACTGTTGACAATGAAACTGGAGCCGGAACTAAAGTTAAATTTGATTCTGGCAATGTCGCTTCTGTTGAAATTAGTTCTGGTAATGACACTGTAGATACGCTCGCATAGGTTACTTTTCTGGACTTTCCAACCCCAAGTACTTTTGTAGTACAAATATAGCAGTCCGTTGAATGGCAAGTTGGTTCCCTCCACTTCATTGGTGTAATAAATTTCACACGTCGCCTAAATAGATAGTTTCAGGAATTAGTCAGCTGTGCATTAAAAGGGAACAAATTCCTAATTTTTACAACGTACCTTTTTGTTCCGGTTTCCGAAGAAATCAATTCGACTCGGCATGTGGTGCACACAGTGTTCGGTGTCCATGGTTTTTAGGCTCAATTCCAAAACACTTATAGTATGTAACTTTCAAAGGATTTGAAAACACACGTCTCATACTTTTAACAATAAATTGACCGCAGATGAAACAGAACATATCTGGATCATTTGTACACTCAAACTCTCGCGCCCTTTTATTCATTTTTTATTTTAAGTAAATGACGGGTTATAAACTGAAATTATAAACTGAACAGTATCCGGCGAGCCTTGCAGATATTATGAAGGAACAAGGCGCATGTACTCTTATTTATACTTAGATCCAGTAAAAATTCAAGCCTACCTAAACAAAAAGGTTCCCTAGTTCTACAAAGAAAACACTACCTGTCTCAAAAATATGCTCTTGTTTAAAATGTACCTAGGTTTGAGAAAACGACACTAACAGCTTTTTGTATCTAATAACTTTTCGAAAATCTACCTGCTAACTAACTGATATACGAATACTAACACATATGTACCAGTAGGGTACTTAAGCATTAAATGGATATATTTACTTGAATGCTTATAACTTTTGTATTAGTTCATCGATTTTGTTCACTGATAGCTTATTTTTTTTGTAATAAAACAGAGCTTAGAGGGGGAAAAAAATATCTGCAAAAAAACAAAAAGTTTTCGAGATGCTTCCTCTCAAAGTACAAATTTTTTTATATTTTTACAAAAAAAATTTAAAAATCCGTAATGATTGTTCAATATGTTTGAATCTGCAGGACCTAGCAAAAAGTGTTGTATGTACTGATTATAGTAAATTTTATAAGCTTTCAAATTTTTCAAACCGTTTTGGAAGAGCTCAGTTTGTTCTTGAGATATACACGATTAAGTGGAGCCATCTTTTTTGTTTTTTGAAATAACGGTAAATCGTAAATATCTCAAAAACGGTACCATTCAAGTAAAAATAACCTTGGTTTTCGGAATTAGGAGGTGATTTTACATAGGAATTTCACTATGGCGTCTCTGGTGCAGAAAAAAAGTTGGAATTTGTGATCCAGTGTAACCGTACAAACGGTTACATTGGAATAGTCGATTAACCGACTTCGATACTTTTATAGGCTGGTCTACGATAAAATGTTGTTCAATCTCGGAGAAGTTAATGATTTCGACCAAAGAGTACCAATCCTGGGCCTTAAAAATTCCTTCAGATATGACAAGGTTGTCATTTATGCATTTGATTCCATGAATATGTCGCCCGACTGTTTTTCTATTGGCAGATTGGCGACTATTTTGCTTCTAGGAGAAACAATATATTTTTTTGACATACGAGTATAGCTTGGTTTATATTTAAAAGGAATAACTGCGTTTGGTGTTTTAAGAACGGATTTTTCCAGGTCAATTACTGCGCCAAGCTGTTTCATAGTCTCTAGACCTTTAAGACCATCAAAGAAGTTATGAAACTTAAATAAAAGGAAGCGGCATTTTTATTATCGTTGAATTGTTTAAAACAGTTAAATTATGCTTCGTTGTCGACGAAATGAGTTTTAAAAACATATTTAATTGCAATAGGTTCGAGTTTTTCCATAACCTCCATGTTTACATGTTATGGGCTTATTAATGACTGGTGTTATTTAAACTCTACGAATCTAATGGATTCTCTGAGGCTGTCATCTGAAAACTTCCGTCATCTATTTCCTATTTAATATAGGAGTGCGGCTAAGAAGATGTATAGCGGATTAGGGAGCTATATCGAGCTCCTGGATCTTGTGAATAAATCGATATTGTTTGGATTTTTTACTTTGAATACTTCCTTTAACGTGTACTGTGGTAGGTTGCGATGGTACGACCTGCTATTGCAACGATTTAAGTATGAGTTTCCACTCGACGTGTCCATAGGTTCTGGAACGTTGAAATTTTTGAATTGCTGATTAGTTCTCCAAGAGATTTCGGAAGTCCATTTCGATTGTGCCATCCTACTTAATGATTTTTGAAAAGTAGTTTGCGGCGCATTTATATTGTTAGAGGGGTGGGGAAAAATGGAGTGGTGTTGTTGTTGTTCCGGTTCGGAAAGTTCTGAGGGTTAGGGGCCAGAATTCGCTTTGTAGTTTCCCCTGATGAGATAGGACTTTTGATGTATTGATTGTTTTGTTCTTCGAGGCAAAAATTAAAAGCTTGAGCTATTGAGTTAGGACACATAGCTCCAATAGTTGATCCTAAGTCCGGATAGGAAAACATTAAGACACATTTCTGGATGAAGTTTAAGCTTCGCCATTCTCACATTTTGATTGCACTCATGACCTTTTAAAGTATTCGTTAAGCTTGCTAAAATTTCGATAACTTTGGCATAGAAATGTTCGACGCTGATCGTGTTTTGTTTTATAAAATGTAGGTTTCGAATTAGGCTAGTTTCGGTACGCATAGTACATAATTAAATAGCTTTTTATGTGCAGACAATCGAGTGTTTTTCCACACATATTAAGAGCGTCGTTGGCTTCACCAACAATTTTATCACGCACCAACCTGAATATAATTTTTGTATAATTACTGCCAAGACCCGGCAAAAGACTCAATATTTTTTTACATTATCGATAAAATCTTATAACGATGTTGTGTTGCCTTTAAACTCTGGCACGTCTTTTACAGCGTCCGGAATTTTTAAATGTGCTGAAAGTTGCGTTACATTAGAATGTGTGCTAAGAGCTGCGCCATGTAAGCTAGCTTGCATACTATTGCCAGAATCGTTTGTCGAATTATTCGTTTCCATCGTTATACTATTTTCACCAATATCGCTTAAAACTAATTTACTTAATTTGCGTACCTTATCAAATTCAAGTTATCTCCGGGACTTAATAGCCGGCTGCATGTGCCCGAATTCACCAACTTAATATTTTCTTCTGAATTTTGATTTGAAAATATGTACAAATACTATATAGAGTGGGTGCGCAAAAAAGACGTATGCGCCAAAAAGTAAATTGTTCAGGAGACGGTTCTTTTTTAATTATATAAATTATCATGAAATTTAGTAAGTAACTTTATTTAGTTCCTATTTATATAAGGCAATAAATATTTTTTTAATATTCGTAGCATAAGCAAATCTTCGTTTTTTGTTCTATTCTTTTATTATTTCAAATTATTATTATATAAAATTAAGTCTTTTAGTTAAATTCAATGTTTTCATAAAAAAAAAAAAAGTTTTCAATGGAATGCAAATTAATATGTATGAAAATAAATGTGTTCTTCAAAACCACTTTTGAAATGAATATTAGTACATTAAGGCGCCTCGCCAAAAAAAGTTGCAATGTTTCCACCGGAAAATTTAATCCTCTTGGTCTGTCACAGGAAGGCGATCCTTGACGTTCTCATCGTGTTGGAAATTTAAAAACTCGTTGTGAAACTGTCGAGGTATTGTGTTGTTTTCGCAAAGTTTTTTTTAATCTTTGTACTTAATCGATGAAATTTTCAATTCATTCTTATATAGAGGAAGTGGTCCATTTGTTATTATTTGAATGTTGCGTCTTGACCGTGCGATGGAGTCCATATCAAAATTTTTAATTTCGGAATGATCACAGTATCCATAGTTAAGTTTAATAATAGGATTAGTTTTCTCAAATGTTGCTGAGCATAAAGTTGGAAACGATATTTTTTTTGAATTAGGAAATAGTGCCTGTGAGTATGTTTTCCAGTCTTTGAAGTCCCAATTATTCATTATAATACGTTCATAATTAACAGGATTAGTTCTCGCGTTAGATATCATAGTGTACCATTCACTTGGAGCCCAAACGGTCCTATCTCGGAAAAATGATTCGACAGTACTATGAATGGAATCAACGGGCATCATAGTATGTCCAGGTAATAAATATGTTACTCGTATATTGTTGATAAAATTTGAGTTTTCAAGGAAATACAATATCATAGCTAGCAAAGCTCTATTGCGATTTTGACCGGCACAACTATCGCAGTAAAGACGTGCTTTTTTCATCTACAAGTTGGAGATAGCGGAAGACAATGGTCGAAATTTCGTTACAACCTCTTTTGCCATCAGCTTCTCCCAACAAAAAGCAGTAACCATTCCGGGTGCAATTCTCATATATGCTTTCGTTATAATACGCATTTCGTGAATAAAATAAGGTTACACTTTTCCCGTGAGGTGTATTTAAAACTTTTTGCAGATCGAAGCTTGCACAAAGGAATCCCGGTTTCGAATTACTTTGTTTCTGTTCCTCTACAAAAATTCTTTTAGACTTATTTTTGTCTCTTATGTGGTTTTGATATGATTCGGTTTGCTCTAAGCTATGTCGGGCTTCATTATTCAGGTTATTATAGTTTACGCAAGTTACGCATTTGTCTTTTTTAGGCAAATGAAAACCGATATGGAAACGATTTTTAAAAATGTTTCGAAAAACATACAAGGACTCTTTAGCGGCCTCCTTATTTATACTTTGAAGATGTTTAATATAGCATTTATATACTCCTTTTATGTTGCGGAATTCTTATGGGAGATACAGCTTGTTGCTTTTATTTCGACAAGAATGCGAAGGAACTGCTGGAAACTGCTCAATAAAAGAGGTTACAATTGCTTCGTCAGCATCACTAGTGCAGGTTTTCAAACAACTTTTTTTATTTCTTACCGATATTAACATTTTTTGTGATATATGAAGAGTACTCAGCAGAAATTTTTATACATACAATGTGCTTAATATTATTGTAATCAATTGCATAATTATAGCTGACCTGCTTTTTATCACTGCCTTCCCTACGCCTGTTTACATTTTTGCTCATCATGCAAGAAAGTAACCAGTCCTTTTGCCTAATTTTGTTACCTATGCCCCAAAAATGCTCGTTGATTGCCAAACACTCAGACTCGTTGAACTTTTCGTTACACTTATATGTACATTTTTTATTTGCACATGGACTCGGAAGAACACTTTTATTACCCTTTTTAATATTCTGCAGTCTCTTAGGTAATGGTTTACGCTTTCTGTAACCTCTTTTTCCAACGCATGACTCTTCTTCAACATCTTTCGGAGTGACTACAGATACGAATTCCTCAGAATATTCTGTATCGCTTTCACTGTAGGGAACGATAGCTTTTTTACTTGTAACCTGAAAGTAATTATTTGTTTCATCTAAAATATACTTTAAAATTGTAGAAATATTAAAAGCACAATTACCTCAGGTAGCCAGGACGTCATATTAAAAAAAAACGCAATAAAGAACAAAGCAAATTAGTACTAAACCACTTATTTATCCACTAATTTAAAAAGAGAAAAAAAACGTATGCACCACTACGGCTCACTAAAAATGTAAACAAACGAGCACATGGCACTTACGGCAAAATCGCTTTTGCTCTAAATTCGTAACGGTACTTTTTACGGAGATGAAACTTTGAGAGATGATGCGGGTGATAATAATCTATCGATTTGCATAAAAAAGCGGAAATCGAAAATCATGGCGCATACGTCTTTTTTGCGCACACGGCTCGATATGTCGATGTTCCCTCGACGCATGTATTAAATAATGGTAGTTGTAAATACGAATATACATATATATAGAGTGAGTTGTCGATGTTCTCTCGACGTTGCATTACCGGTGCTAAGTTATGACTACGATCGGCAATGTAGTTCGTCGGTATTATTTCGCCGTCGAAATATGCCGGAAACGTGTTGTAGATCCTTAGGCAAGGAATGGAAATTCGCCTTGTCAAAATGTTGGGCTTAAAATGGTTAGGCTTAGCAAAATTGGAACAATGCGTTCTCAAGTACTTAGCACGAAGCCTCAAGTTTGAAGTTAGGGTCGTGCACGTTTTTATTTGCATATGATTTCCACCTTGCTTTTTTCTTTTTTTTTAATCCTGTTGACTGCGCCACTTACGGTTTCCCTTTGCTTAAAGTAAACAAATATTTAATTTTTATTTAATTCTTTATTTCGTGGCTTCAGCTCCGGTCGCTTTTTTATCGAAAAAGGGAAACAACTTACATCGTTAGTGTATATCTATAACTTATCGAGTTCTTACCGATTACTTTTAATAAGGCTATGTTCACATAAACCAACTTATTTATACATAAGGTTATATATATAGACCGCACAGCATTCCAACGACTTTAAGATCGGCACATACTTTCCAATCATGTTCTTCGTATTTGATTAACTTGAGCAATTTTTGCATTATCTCATATGTTTCCTTCGTATTTACTGCATGCGCGATCGGGATAGATGGCTTTTGGTTGCCAATATGCAATAATACGGCCTTTAAACTTAAGTTATTGCCGTCTATGAACAATCGCCACTCTTTTGAATCATATGGTTCACCAAATTGTTTGAATAGACCAGCAATGTCTTTGCAGTAACAAACACTGTCCTCCTTCGTATAGTACTTGGAAAATTCTTCGTGACGAGTTCTATAATATGTTACCTTAACATCGGATGAAACAAATTTAAATTGTTGCATTCGAGAGGCGTGTAGTTCGGCCTTTTCCTTTGACAATTCCAAATCCCTTATCCAATCATTGAGTTGTGCTTGTGACAAAGAATTTCTTTCGTTTTCCGTTTGAAATTCAGTACAACATGATGCCGCGTAATCAGATACTACTGTTGACAATGAAACTGGAGCCGGAACTAAAGTTAAATTTGATTCTGGCAATGTCGCTTCTGTTGAAATTAGTTCTGGTAATGACACTGTAGATACGCTCGCATAGGTTACTTTTCTGGACTTTCCAACCCCAAGTACTTTTGTAGTACAAATATAGCAGTCCGTTGAATGGCAAGTTGGTTCCCTCCACTTCATTGGTGTAATAAATTTCACACGTCGCCTAAATAGATAGTTTCAGGAATTAGTCAGCTGTGCATTAAAAGGGAACAAATTCCTAATTTTTACAACGTACCTTTTTGTTCCGGTTTCCGAAGAAATCAATTCGACTCGGCATGTGGTGCACACAGTGTTCGGTGTCCATGGTTTTTAGGCTCAATTCCAAAACACTTATAGTATGTAACTTTCAAAGGATTTGAAAACACACGTCTCATACTTTTAACAATAAATTGACCGCAGATGAAACAGAACATATCTGGATCATTTGTACACTCAAACTCTCGCGCCCTTTTATTCATTTTTTATTTTAAGTAAATGACGGGTTATAAACTGAAATTATAAACTGAACAGTATCCGGCGAGCCTTGCAGATATTATGAAGGAACAAGGCGCATGTACTCTTATTTATACTTAGATCCAGTAAAAATTCAAGCCTACCTAAACAAAAAGGTTCCCTAGTTCTACAAAGAAAACACTACCTGTCTCAAAAATATGCTCTTGTTTAAAATGTACCTAGGTTTGAGAAAACGACACTAACAGCTTTTTGTATCTAATAACTTTTCGAAAATCTACCTGCTAACTAACTGATATACGAATACTAACACATATGTACCAGTAGGGTACTTAAGCATTAAATGGATATATTTACTTGAATGCTTATAACTTTTGTATTAGTTCATCGATTTTGTTCACTGATAGCTTATTTTTTTTGTAATAAAACAGAGCTTAGAGGGGGAAAAAAATATCTGCAAAAAAACAAAAAGTTTTCGAGATGCTTCCTCGCAAAGTACAAATTTTTTTATATTTTTACAAAAAAAATTTAAAAATCCGTAATGATTGTTCAATATGTTTGAATCTGCAGGACCTAGCAAAAAGTGTTGTATGTACTGATTATAGTAAATTTTATAAGCTTTCAAATTTTTCAAACCGTTTTGGAAGAGCTCAGTTTGTTCTTGAGATATACACGATTAAGTGGAGCCATCTTTTTTGTTTTTTGAAATAACGGTAAATCGTAAATATCTCAAAAACGGTACCATTCAAGTAAAAATAACCTTGGTTTTCGGAATTAGGAGGTGATTTTACATAGGAATTTCACTATGGCGTCTCTGGTGCAGAAAAAAAGTTGGAATTTGTGATCCAGTGTAACCGTACAAACGGTTACATTGGAATAGTCGATTAACCGACTTCGATACTTTTATAGGCTGGTCTACGATAAAATGTTGTTCAATCTCGGAGAAGTTAATGATTTCGACCAAAGAGTACCAATCCTGGGCCTTAAAAATTCCTTCAGATATGACAAGGTTGTCATTTATGCATTTGATTCCATGAATATGTCGCCCGACTGTTTTTCTATTGGCAGATTGGCGACTATTTTGCTTCTAGGAGAAACAATATATTTTTTTGACATACGAGTATAGCTTGGTTTATATTTAAAAGGAATAACTGCGTTTGGTGTTTTAAGAACGGATTTTTCCAGGTCAATTACTGCGCCAAGCTGTTTCATAGTCTCTAGACCTTTAAGACCATCAAAGAAGTTATGAAACTTAAATAAAAGGAAGCGGCATTTTTATTATCGTTGAATTGTTTAAAACAGTTAAATTATGCTTCGTTGTCGACGAAATGAGTTTTAAAAACATATTTAATTGCAATAGGTTCGAGTTTTTCCATAACCTCCATGTTTACATGTTATGGGCTTATTAATGACTGGTGTTATTTAAACTCTACGAATCTAATGGATTCTCTGAGGCTGTCATCTGAAAACTTCCGTCATCTATTTCCTATTTAATATAGGAGTGCGGCTAAGAAGATGTATAGCGGATTAGGGAGCTATATCGAGCTCCTGGATCTTGTGAATAAATCGATATTGTTTGGATTTTTTACTTTGAATACTTCCTTTAACGTGTACTGTGGTAGGTTGCGATGGTACGACCTGCTATTGCAACGATTTAAGTATGAGTTTCCACTCGACGTGTCCATAGGTTCTGGAACGTTGAAATTTTTGAATTGCTGATTAGTTCTCCAAGAGATTTCGGAAGTCCATTTCGATTGTGCCATCCTACTTAATGATTTTTGAAAAGTAGTTTGCGGCGCATTTATATTGTTAGAGGGGTGGGGAAAAATGGAGTGGTGTTGTTGTTGTTCCGGTTCGGAAAGTTCTGAGGGTTAGGGGCCAGAATTCGCTTTGTAGTTTCCCCTGATGAGATAGGACTTTTGATGTATTGATTGTTTTGTTCTTCGAGGCAAAAATTAAAAGCTTGAGCTATTGAGTTAGGACACATAGCTCCAATAGTTGATCCTAAGTCCGGATAGGAAAACATTAAGACACATTTCTGGATGAAGTTTAAGCTTCGCCATTCTCACATTTTGATTGCACTCATGACCTTTTAAAGTATTCGTTAAGCTTGCTAAAATTTCGATAACTTTGGCATAGAAATGTTCGACGCTGATCGTGTTTTGTTTTATAAAATGTAGGTTTCGAATTAGGCTAGTTTCGGTACGCATAGTACATAATTAAATAGCTTTTTATGTGCAGACAATCGAGTGTTTTTCCACACATATTAAGAGCGTCGTTGGCTTCACCAACAATTTTATCACGCACCAACCTGAATATAATTTTTGTATAATTACTGCCAAGACCCGGCAAAAGACTCAATATTTTTTTACATTATCGATAAAATCTTATAACGATGTTGTGTTGCCTTTAAACTCTGGCACGTCTTTTACAGCGTCCGGAATTTTTAAATGTGCTGAAAGTTGCGTTACATTAGAATGTGTGCTAAGAGCTGCGCCATGTAAGCTAGCTTGCATACTATTGCCAGAATCGTTTGTCGAATTATTCGTTTCCATCGTTATACTATTTTCACCAATATCGCTTAAAACTAATTTACTTAATTTGCGTACCTTATCAAATTCAAGTTATCTCCGGGACTTAATAGCCGGCTGCATGTGCCCGAATTCACCAACTTAATATTTTCTTCTGAATTTTGATTTGAAAATATGTACAAATACTATATAGAGTGGGTGCGCAAAAAAGACGTATGCGCCAAAAAGTAAATTGTTCAGGAGACGGTTCTTTTTTAATTATATAAATTATCATGAAATTTAGTAAGTAACTTTATTTAGTTCCTATTTATATAAGGCAATAAATATTTTTTTAATATTCGTAGCATAAGCAAATCTTCGTTTTTTGTTCTATTCTTTTATTATTTCAAATTATTATTATATAAAATTAAGTCTTTTAGTTAAATTCAATGTTTTCATAAAAAAAAAAAAAGTTTTCAATGGAATGCAAATTAATATGTATGAAAATAAATGTGTTCTTCAAAACCACTTTTGAAATGAATATTAGTACATTAAGGCGCCTCGCCAAAAAAAGTTGCAATGTTTCCACCGGAAAATTTAATCCTCTTGGTCTGTCACAGGAAGGCGATCCTTGACGTTCTCATCGTGTTGGAAATTTAAAAACTCGTTGTGAAACTGTCGAGGTATTGTGTTGTTTTCGCAAAGTTTTTTTTAATCTTTGTACTTAATCGATGAAATTTTCAATTCATTCTTATATAGAGGAAGTGGTCCATTTGTTATTATTTGAATGTTGCGTCTTGACCGTGCGATGGAGTCCATATCAAAATTTTTAATTTCGGAATGATCACAGTATCCATAGTTAAGTTTAATAATAGGATTAGTTTTCTCAAATGTTGCTGAGCATAAAGTTGGAAACGATATTTTTTTTGAATTAGGAAATAGTGCCTGTGAGTATGTTTTCCAGTCTTTGAAGTCCCAATTATTCATTATAATACGTTCATAATTAACAGGATTAGTTCTCGCGTTAGATATCATAGTGTACCATTCACTTGGAGCCCAAACGGTCCTATCTCGGAAAAATGATTCGACAGTACTATGAATGGAATCAACGGGCATCATAGTATGTCCAGGTAATAAATATGTTACTCGTATATTGTTGATAAAATTTGAGTTTTCAAGGAAATACAATATCATAGCTAGCAAAGCTCTATTGCGATTTTGACCGGCACAACTATCGCAGTAAAGACGTGCTTTTTTCATCTACAAGTTGGAGATAGCGGAAGACAATGGTCGAAATTTCGTTACAACCTCTTTTGCCATCAGCTTCTCCCAACAAAAAGCAGTAACCATTCCGGGTGCAATTCTCATATATGCTTTCGTTATAATACGCATTTCGTGAATAAAATAAGGTTACACTTTTCCCGTGAGGTGTATTTAAAACTTTTTGCAGATCGAAGCTTGCACAAAGGAATCCCGGTTTCGAATTACTTTGTTTCTGTTCCTCTACAAAAATTCTTTTAGACTTATTTTTGTCTCTTATGTGGTTTTGATATGATTCGGTTTGCTCTAAGCTATGTCGGGCTTCATTATTCAGGTTATTATAGTTTACGCAAGTTACGCATTTGTCTTTTTTAGGCAAATGAAAACCGATATGGAAACGATTTTTAAAAATGTTTCGAAAAACATACAAGGACTCTTTAGCGGCCTCCTTATTTATACTTTGAAGATGTTTAATATAGCATTTATATACTCCTTTTATGTTGCGGAATTCTTATGGGAGATACAGCTTGTTGCTTTTATTTCGACAAGAATGCGAAGGAACTGCTGGAAACTGCTCAATAAAAGAGGTTACAATTGCTTCGTCAGCATCACTAGTGCAGGTTTTCAAACAACTTTTTTTATTTCTTACCGATATTAACATTTTTTGTGATATATGAAGAGTACTCAGCAGAAATTTTTATACATACAATGTGCTTAATATTATTGTAATCAATTGCATAATTATAGCTGACCTGCTTTTTATCACTGCCTTCCCTACGCCTGTTTACATTTTTGCTCATCATGCAAGAAAGTAACCAGTCCTTTTGCCTAATTTTGTTACCTATGCCCCAAAAATGCTCGTTGATTGCCAAACACTCAGACTCGTTGAACTTTTCGTTACACTTATATGTACATTTTTTATTTGCACATGGACTCGGAAGAACACTTTTATTACCCTTTTTAATATTCTGCAGTCTCTTAGGTAATGGTTTACGCTTTCTGTAACCTCTTTTTCCAACGCATGACTCTTCTTCAACATCTTTCGGAGTGACTACAGATACGAATTCCTCAGAATATTCTGTATCGCTTTCACTGTAGGGAACGATAGCTTTTTTACTTGTAACCTGAAAGTAATTATTTGTTTCATCTAAAATATACTTTAAAATTGTAGAAATATTAAAAGCACAATTACCTCAGGTAGCCAGGACGTCATATTAAAAAAAAACGCAATAAAGAACAAAGCAAATTAGTACTAAACCACTTATTTATCCACTAATTTAAAAAGAGAAAAAAAACGTATGCACCACTACGGCTCACTAAAAATGTAAACAAACGAGCACATGGCACTTACGGCAAAATCGCTTTTGCTCTAAATTCGTAACGGTACTTTTTACGGAGATGAAACTTTGAGAGATGATGCGGGTGATAATAATCTATCGATTTGCATAAAAAAGCGGAAATCGAAAATCATGGCGCATACGTCTTTTTTGCGCACACGGCTCGATATGTCGATGTTCCCTCGACGCATGTATTAAATAATGGTAGTTGTAAATACGAATATACATATATATAGAGTGAGTTGTCGATGTTCTCTCGACGTTGCATTACCGGTGCTAAGTTATGACTACGATCGGCAATGTAGTTCGTCGGTATTATTTCGCCGTCGAAATATGCCGGAAACGTGTTGTAGATCCTTAGGCAAGGAATGGAAATTCGCCTTGTCAAAATGTTGGGCTTAAAATGGTTAGGCTTAGCAAAATTGGAACAATGCGTTCTCAAGTACTTAGCACGAAGCCTCAAGTTTGAAGTTAGGGTCGTGCACGTTTTTATTTGCATATGATTTCCACCTTGCTTTTTTCTTTTTTTTTAATCCTGTTGACTGCGCCACTTACGGTTTCCCTTTGCTTAAAGTAAACAAATATTTAATTTTTATTTAATTCTTTATTTCGTGGCTTCAGCTCCGGTCGCTTTTTTATCGAAAAAGGGAAACAACTTACATCGTTAGTGTATATCTATAACTTATCGAGTTCTTACCGATTACTTTTAATAAGGCTATGTTCACATAAACCAACTTATTTATACATAAGGTTATATATATAAGGCCTCAGTAACATACCGTAACTCGCGCATGTTTGGTTGCACAACGCACAGCCGAACTTCAAGAACTGTCCGAAGCAGGTGCCGCTTGCATCATGTACTCAAAACATCACCGGGCGCAAATGTTGCTGCAACATCGATAGCAAGCACTCAAACTCAGGAGTAGAGCAACAACAAACTAAAATTCCAAAATGCCTGCAGAAGTGATTAGATAACCAACAAGCAACTGGATGTAGACGATCATGTTCGCACACCAACAGGAGTAGGTCAGTTTCCCCGCTAACCCAGCTGGTAACCATGCTTGTGCCATAAAAATTCGGCAACCTCGCTCAAAAATGTACACCTGACTGCTAACATGTGGGAAACGAGTCAGAGAGACGTTAGCGGCGGAAAGCGCCTCTCTCCAACCATCATACAGCCTCTTCATCAGCGATCGAGCCTCCTGCATCCAGTTTCTAATGAACACGGGCTCCGGAATCTCAGCAAACGGAACGCTCATTAATATATTTGACGTCATAACAATTAACTTAAATATAGGTTCGAAGAACATTAACTTGGCATTTCATTCTGGCAGACGTCTCCCGTCCGATCATAGGCGCTGGTCTATTATCTCACTATGGTCTTCTCGTTGACCAAAAAGCACCGCCTTATCGACGGACTCACTTGGCAACTAATGCCGGGCACAACCAGGAGAGTAGACGTGCAGTTAATAAAACTGCAGCAATCATCAGCATTTTGGAACCTACTTGCCGAATTCTCGAGCGTTACACGACCCAATGAAATTCCTGTGCAAAGTTCACATACAAGGAAGCCCACATAAAAACAACAGCCGGTGTTCCAGTAAGTAGTTGCGCTCGTCGATTGGCTCCCGACCGTGTAAGAATTGCGAAGTCTGAGGAAAAAAAAGGATCAAGTTGGGCATAGCAAGACCGTGCACCTCGCACCAAAATAGTCTGGCGAATGGCATCCATGTGGTGCCTGTCGACGCCTTAATGAGCGTTCTATACCATACCGTTATCCAGTTCGATGTTCCGATGCTAATTTACACGGTATGTCTTACTACTCTACCATAGATTTAATCTGAGCTTAAAACTAAATTCCTGTAGCTGAGGAAGACGAACAGAAAACGGCCATCATCATACCATTTGGCTTTTTGAATTTCCATTCATGACCTTCAGTCTTCGAAACGCTGCCCCATCTGCCCATCGCTTCATATATGACGTAACTCATTCGTTTTTGCATACATCGCCTTCAGTAGTATGGTTTGGTCATAAATGCAACAAAAACTGATTTTGGTTTAAATGAGGTCTAATTCCTTGGCCATACTATTTCTGCTCGCGGCACAACACCACTCGCAGCTAGAGTTCAAGCAATTATCGACTATCCTCGACCATCAACCACCACTAAAGCTTCGTATCTTCTTAGGTAGAAGGTATGTGCTGCGTTTGCTGGAAGAAGATTAACGTCAAACGTTCGCACTCCGTCTAATGTTTGGAATGTAAAATATGGCTGCACAAAGCAAGTTGCTCCGGGCTAAGTCCCTCTGCACACATGCCCGCTAGTGTCTTCAAAACTTTTGCGGCCCCTTGCTGATCACGCCCTAGGACATCCCGTGGCCAGCGTCGATCCAGTGTCGCACCACCACAAGTTTCAGATCCAGTCTCTACGACTAAGAGCACTAATACTGCCCAGCAAGTGGTGTGCAATTCCCGAGCGTAGCATCTCTCTCTTAGATGCGAGCAATGCTGAGCGACAGCCCACCCCCTCCCACTCACAACCTCCCCTTCTTCTTCCATAAATAGCACAAATGTAAGTAAAAGCCACCAGATCTTGATCCCCTACACAGCGTGCACTGCTTGTCGGTTGAGAATATATACACCGGCGACATCAGTCAAATACAAATCAAACTAGGTAACAGGAATTTATGATAAGTACGTTGCGCGATGTTGTCGAGCTACGCAACCTACAACGTCGACTCATTCGCCTCCTTCGGGTGGTCCGGATCCTTCGTCTTCTTGATTGCGATGCAGTATACGACCAAGGCTGCTTCCACCTAGGCATACACGCTAGTCCTTGACTCCCAGCGTGACTATTTCTCCCCCTTCGCACTTTCGTGTCCTGCAGTTGAACTGCAACGGCCTAACCAGCAAGGTTAGTGAAATAGTGAACTTTATGATGCTGCAAAACATCAAGATTCCTCGGTGGCCGATCAGATCTTCGGACCTGTGACACATTTTTATACCTAGTAGTGCTACCCCCACAAGGTATAATTACTTAAGCGCCTAACGGAAGTATGTAACGACATAAACGGATCGAGATAGATATTGACTTATGTATATCAAAATGTTCAGGAGGAAAATAGAAATTGATTAAGCGATGTCCGTCCGTCCGTCCGTCTGTTAACACGATAACTTGATTAAATTTAGAGATCTCTTAATGAAATTTGGTATGCAGGTTTCTCGGCAGTCATCTCCGAGCGCTATTTGAAATGGGCGAAATCGGATGATAGCCACGCCAACTTTTTATGTATAGAAAATACAAAAAAGTGATTATTCAGTACATAATAATTTTCAAGAAATTTTTTAAATGGGCGTGCACTGCCCTGTTTTGATTAAGTCAAATTTAGAAATAATATAATTCATAAATAAAAAACAGTTTAGGACTCCGGCAAAAAATTATTTATCGGAACGATATTTGACGAAAATATTAAATATAAAAAGTAGCTATTTGTTGTAAAAACGGGCGAATTCGGGCCACGACCACGCCTAGTTTTTTAACATAGTTCTGAAACATTTGTTTGTCAATTGTGAAATGTAAAACTCGACATTTCTATATTTGTACAAGCTATATCAATAAGATCTTGAACACATAATAAGCTTTTTAAGCGAAACTCGAAAGTAGGCATGGCGCCTCCCACATTTTAACAAAACATTCTGATATTTTCAAAGACGATTGCTTGTAGTTTCAACTAGGTATTTCAATGAAAGTTGGCCAGCTGCTTTTCAATAGTATGTAGTATACTCCTGCCAAAAGTTAGGCAAATCGGATAACACATAACCAAAATATCCGGAGAAGTAGTTAATACCCCACTGCAATAGATAAGTTATATAGATTTTTTGTTTTGCATACCTTTCATTTATTTATTTATATGTCTACAGATTGAACAAATCTTACAGACTAGATATGACAGATACAAAGTAAAATATAAAGAACATTATAGCATGAGGCTTAATTTACATGCACACACACATATATAAACAATAAATTTTTGAGAGTAGGATCACACGATACTTATTTTAAAGAATATTGTAAGAAGTTTAGCATGCCATGTCATATATTTAGGTTAATAATAGCGAGTCGTTTCTTTTGGCTGTGTTGAACACTCGATCGATTTATTCGTTTAAGGTTGTGAGTAGAAATCTGTAGGACTAACTGGATGGTTGGAGAGGCCGTGTCACCAGTTCACCCTCTCGCTCAATCGATTTAATCATTTAAAGTAGTAAGTCAATCATTTAAAGTAGCGAGTCAGAGGTATCAATGTTTCTGCAATGATTATTGAAATCCTGACACAAACCACGAAAAGGCTCGTGCGATTAAAAGCTCGATCTGCAAGTGTTTAAAAAAATCGTTTGAGAATGTCTCGACGGTTTGAGAGAGACATTTCAAATAATCGTGCCAAGCAAGAATGGATTATTCACTACGCCTTTCAATAGTTTCGCCATGAGCAAAACTCCAAGCATTTCTCGCCTGTTTTGTCATGTAGACAGCTGTAGAAGTTTTAGACGGTTGCAGTATGGAGGAAGGTTCTTCGATGGATCCGACGCAGAGCCGGATTTACTTGAAATGCCGCTCTGTGCCCTGTTAAAAATGCCGCTCTTTTATCTTCATGAAATATAGTAAAAATGTATTTTACGTATGCAATTCACAACTGAAATATTTCTATATAAATAACTAAACCCCTAAAAAATCCCTGCAAAAATTACCAAAATTATTGGAACATATCTCCTTTAATGAAAATATGATGTAGATTCGGAGTTTTGCTCAAAATTTCCACTTCTTTTTTAGTTTTGTCCAAAGCTCGCTTTTTATATGCAGCACCGCATAATCTTTTGCGCACATCACTCATATTTTCAAGATATAAAAAAACTATTTCACCCAAAAGGATTATTATCGATTGAAATTATAAAACCTTCAGAGTTAATTGCTAATAAAATCACAGCTGATCAGTGCTGACCAGGGTTAGAACTTTATTACGATGGTAGCGGGCTTACTACTTTTATGGAAAAATGGAAATCTACTTCGCCACTTTACTCATAATCTACTACGGTTTCTTAGATGTGAAAAAAGAGTGATAGGTATTCTGTAAGTAGTGAAGGCCGAGTTACTCATACTCAACTGAGCGGAGCATAGCATGACAACTGTCATTTAAAAAATGTCCTAATGAAATTCGTATTGAATAATATGTTTCCCGACTACATATCTTACGCAATGCTAAGTAAGAATAACTAAAGCCTTAAAAATTTTGGAAAAGTTGTGTGTTTTTCACGCAAGATATACTGAAGGAAACCTATACAAGAAAATGTTTACACTTTTCCGGAGCATCCAGTACTCAAGTAAAGCAAGAGGGTCCCAAAAATTATGCAAATCTACTTGAAGTAAACATCCTGTCACCACCTTAATTAACACTTCGGGATCGCTAGTCCCGAAACCCTAATCTCGCAACTAATCACAGTGTAAACACTAATGGGTGACAATAGGAACATACAAACGCAGCCGGCTAAACCCAGTGAAGACGGTGGGGTTACTAACTGCTCCAAAAGGAGGGGGGTTGGGGATGGGTATAATTTCTACACCAAGAAAAATATAACAAAAGGTAATAACAACTACTCACTACGCTAATTACCAAATCTATGACAAACAAATAGTTTTGGGGTGCACCAGAGGTGAGGTCCAACCAAAAGGTTACGAACCTACTCGCACAGTCCCTGAGCTGCCAGGAACAACTTTCACCCGCCAAGTGGCTGTGCTCTGGGTGCGGGACGCTAAAAGGATGGGATGACACGGGGAGAGAAAAAAAAGGGCAGCAAACAAACAACAACAACCAAACACGATACTTATCTAGCCGGAGTGTGTTCCGGCTCAGGGCTCCTTCGGTGTCCACCACGACACCACCAAAAATCAAGAACGCGATTTTCCTGCTGGGAAACACAAACGACTTTTCCCTTTTTCGCTACGCCAGCAAAACTCCCGCACTGTAACTAACAGAAAACTCGCAAATCTACTTTTATTAATATTTTTTTTTTTAACAACAAAACTGATAACTTTCGCGCACTACTTGCTTTCACTGAAAACGATGTTCTCTCCTTCACAGATAGAATAAATCTGACGCGCACCTGCAAGCCAGGCTGAAGGCTGCGCGCCAGCACATATTCATGCCAACATACATAACAGGCGTGCGTGTGGATGATCGCGGTACTCTCGGTCGCTCCGTCCAATAATACACAACCACACACACATCTTGCCATAACTTAGCGGGCAGTTCGAAGCGCCGCAAACAGGAGAAGGCGATGACACTCCTCTAAGTGTATTTTCGCTTACATTTCCTCTTTTACTGGTGGTGGGGTGGGGAACAACGCTAGTTGAGTAAAGCGCACAAACACACTCACGTCCATGCTGCCCAAATACCGGCATAATAAAAAAACCGATTAGCTGCCTTTAGGGTTCACTCTCCGCGGGGAGCATAGGAAAATAGGTAAAGGAGGGTGAAACAATTACAAAGAAAATTTGCTCTACCAGTGCGTGAAGCGCATAGAAAAAAAAATGCCAGACCAGAAAACTTTTGTCGCGATCAGCCCGCGACAAACCCACGGTTGGATATTTGCTATTCTGGTAATCGCCTTGGACTCCCTAATAATTCCATTTAACTTCGACAGGCAAATCGAAAAATGATCTCGTTTTTGGGAAAAACAGAATAGCTGTCAGAGCTGTAACTTCGGAAATTTTAATACTACAGTTTACATAAAATAGTTTTTTGTGGCATAGTTTTAGGCACTTTCCACGGTGAATAACCGCACCACTTCCTATTGATTTCTAAACACAAACGTCAAACTTTTGATTCGTGCAGAAACAAAAATTTAGCCCATTATCAAAAATATTTGTAAAAGTTTTAATTTATGTTTCGAAATCTGCCGCCCCCAAAATCTGCCGCCCTGTGCCAGTGCTCCGAGAGCACCTAGTGTAAATCCAGGGCTGATCCCATTGTAAGTTTCATGAACATGAAATGTTTGTAAGTATGAGAAGATGAAGAGATGGGCCCATCAATAAGTATACGAACTGAAAAGTATTAAAATAGAATTTTGTTAATTGGTATGCTATAATAGATCACTACTAGGTATGTAATGTTCGGTTCCACCCGAACTTCGACTTCCCTCCTTGTTTCAAAATACCAATAAATTCCCATTTTGCGTTTGAAAAATTTGCGTTCAAATAGACAGACAGACGGACATGCAAATTAACTTTTACACGAGGCGGGGAAGGTTTTTAAAAAATAACCACCTTGCTTGGTGTATCAACAAAATCTTCCAATCTTTATTCATTTTCTCTTATTTATAACTTATTTGGTTACCACTACATACAATTGTTTTGCGCTTAAGTTCTAAGTAAAGTAGAGCTTAAATGTTTACTTAAACTTATTTCATCATACGATGAAATAGGTTTAGCCTTGAAATGGCTTGCCCCTGAAAAATCAATAAAAATAGCCAACTAGATATTTGAGTTATTGTTTACTTTAGGTTTTCCTGTTTAGATTAAAAATGTGTGGCTACTAATTCTGTTTAGATTAAAAATGTGTGGCTACTAATTGTCAGTGTGACAAAGACATATTTGCCTCGTGTGCCCAAGTGGCGCAATGAAGCTATATTTGTTTACCTAGTGGGTAAGTGCTATGGGTGAATGGTGGCGCTAACTCCCCCACCTCTAAATCGAAGCGTCCCGTCTTCGAATATAAAGCTGTTAAGTGGTTGATTTGATTTGACAACTTCAATAATATTTTTTCATTTTCCTTTGATTTCCTTAATTGAATCTGAAAATTAATGCAAACAATCAATTTATAAGCAAAATATGCTGTTACCGTTATTAAAACCAAGGCCGTAAATGACCACCAAATGGGATTTCTTTTTATTTCTTGTTTTATTGGAGTAAGTATATTAAAATTGTTCAATTTCAAATCAATATTCTTTGTTTCAATGTATTCTTTTACAAAAAATGGTTTAAATTTTCCTTCTTTTAAATGATTTAAGATTTTTCCTGTTGGATTTTCATATTTTTTACTATCAATTGTTACATTATCCTGAAAGGTTATCAAATAAACTCCATCTATTGTGTGATTATTGATAGTATGTGTGCCTGATGCAATTATAGCAGCATCTTTTACAATTTTTATTGACTCATTTTTTTCATTTATTTTTGTACAATTAGCGTGTCTATTATTTAGCATATCTGACAAACATATGTTATTTTCATTTATCATGCAAAATGCGTTATTTAGTTCTTTTTTACAAAATTTTACTGAATAAAATTTATTTTCACACTTTATTATTTCATTTTCAATCCACAATTTTCCATCTTCCTGTGCCACGGCTATTGCCTTAAACAATTTACATACGTTTTTTACTTTTGGATACTTAATATAAATAACTATTAGAGTGTTTTTTTGTGCAATTTTAAATTCTGAAACATCCATAAGATCTGATATTGTTACATTAACTCTTCCTTCGCTAATTATTTCTTTTATTTCTGCCATATCCAAAATTAATGGATTCAAAATTCCTATTTTTGACAATGTAATTGTTTCCACTGTGTGTTCAAGTTCAGTAATTATTAATTTATTTCTTTGTCTTAAAATAGTTTTTTCATTAGAGCTACCTTGTAATTGTTTTAATATCTGTGTTAATTCCGTAATTGTTTTAAATATTTGTGAATTTATTGTAAACTGCTTATTAATATTTTCTATTAAATCATTTACTTTACTTGTTACTTGCATAAAATCATCATGGTCGGGTGTGCCGGTGATCCATTTCCAAACCGTCCCAAGTTCATTAATTCCCCTTTTTGATCTATTATTAATTTTTAATTTTCCCAACAAAGTTTCTATCATTTGTATTTCAAAATCTATACTTGAGTCTTCAAGTAATATTATTTCCACGTTGATTCTATAATTTTCTACAATGCTTTCAAACAATGACAAATTTGTTAAATGGTATATTGACCCATAACTTTCAAAAATCGCTGCATCTTCCTCCTCTACAAGTATATAGTTTTCTCTTGTATAATCAATTATGTCTGATGTGATTATGGTGATATATAATGTTATTAATGAAATTCGTAAAAGTTTCCCCATTGTTCCTATAATACAAAAATATTTAAACTTTAATATTGTCCTTATGAATTATTCTGTTTCTGCTTTGTACTTTAATCTTATTCCCTAAATCTTCTACTACTACTTGTTTCTCATATTTGGGCCTTAATTTATTCCTTTCCCCAAATAACCTTTCATATATAATCTCACCTTTATGATAATTCTTTTGAGCCCGCTTTTTGTTATGATGCTCCAACATTTTTCCTTGAGCATTCTTTAACACATCCCTCATATTTCCATGTGCTTCCCTATTAAACAAAATGTTACAAGGCCGTTTACCTGTTACCGAATGTATTGTCTTATTATACTGCTGAACCACCCTCATAATTGATTCATAATCACTTATTAAACTATGTTCCTGTTTTAAGCATCGAGATATTTCTATCAGTGTGGAATGAACCCTCTCTATTTGTCCATTGCTAGTACTGTGACGTGGTGCACAGTAGTAAATCTGTATGTTGAACCTTTCCATTAAGGATTAAACTGCATCGCACCAAAGCCTGGTTCGTTATCCATAACTATACTTTTAACATCTGGGAATGTTTGTAAAAGTTCTAAAATTTTTTCTTCCAAATTTAATTTATCCTCAATACACCTAACCACCAGATACTTCGAATAAGAATCCAGACACGTAATAAATTTTAATTTTTGAGCGAAAAAGATGTCTATATGGAGTTGTTCTCCTTCTTTTTCTGGTATAGGTGCTTCACCTATAGGAATCAATTTCGGATGCCTTTCATATTTATTATTATTGCATATGTTGCAATTCTTCACATATTGCTTAAACTGTCTAACCATTAATGGCCAATAATATTCTTGTCTAATTTGAGCCAAATTTTCCCTATAATTTCGATGTGCCTTATTATGTGTTTGTTCAATAATTGCTCCCTCTAATGATATCATTAGCGAATAATTTAGTATATAAAAATTTTACTGTTGGAAATGCTTCTCTTAGCACATTTTTTATTTCATAAAGCACCTCAGGGGTGCAGTACATTCCAGTCACTACCTTTGGATTCATATATTCCTTCAAAACACCAACTATATTTTGTGGTATGTCATACTCAATTAAAAATCGTTTCTTATTAAAATTAGAAATCGTTTCCAAGACAGTTATTCTTGCTCCACTATTTATTAATATTTGCTGTTTAAAGTGGTTCAGTGGCTTTTTTGTTTCATGAATCTGATATTAATCACTGCTTTCCGCAGAATGCTGAGTACTTGCTACTGAATCGCTTGAATGATCCGATTCTTCAGAATTTGTTAAATTATTCAGTATCTGTCTTGATAATGCGTCAGCAACAACATTTGTTGCCCCTGGTTTATAAATTATTTTCGGTGAAAATTCCTCAATAAAAGATCTCCATCTTTTAATTTTAATATTCGGGTTTCTTTCGGAAACCGCAAATGACAAAGGTTGATGGTCAGTGTGAATTTCCAAATCACCCACACTGTAAAGATAATTTCTCAAAGTTTTCAATGCCCAGACTATGGCATATAATTCTTTTTCATTGGCTGCATAATTCATTTCCGTGGAATTCAATGTTTTTGAAATAAATATAATGGGTTTTCCTTCCTGTGATAACACAGCACCCAAAGCTACATTCGACGCATCAGTAGTCAAAACAAACTTTTTATTATAATCAGGTTGCGTCAATTGCACCTGTTGAGACAATGAATTCTTCAGCCTTTCACAAGCAGCCATTCCCTCTTGATCGAGGTTAATAATCTTCTTCTTTGATAAATATTGGGAAATCCTTCCATTTTCCCCCTGTAAATGCTTAGTCAATGGTTTGGATACAACCGCATAGTTTTCTATAAATTTCCTATAATATCCTGTCAATCCCAAAAATCCCCGCAATTGACGTAATGTTCCTGGTATTGGGTAATTCTGTATGGCCTCGACCTTTTTTGGGTCTGTTTTAATAATGTTCTTGGCCACCACATATCCTAAAAATTCTACTTCTTCTTGATAAAACTTTGACTTTTCAGACGATATTTTCATATTTGCCCCCCTTAATATTTCAATTATGCAACTCAAATGCCTTTTATGTTCCTCCAAATTTTTTGAAAAAATTATAACATCGTCAACATAAACGTGACAAAACTTCCCTATATATTCCCTTAACACGTTATCCATAGCTCGCTGAAAAATACTTGGTGCATTCCTCAATCCAAACGGCATCCGTAAAAACTCGTACTTCCCATTATTCACTGAGAATGCCGTTTTCTCTATATCACTTTCTTTCATCAGTATCTGGTAAAATCCAGATTCTAAATCAATTGTGGAAAAGTATTTTGACTTTCCCAAATTTGTAAGTATTATTTCTGGGTTTGGCATCGGGTACCTATCCGATATTGTTTTCTCATTAATTTTTTTGAAATCGATTACCAATCGTAACTTCGGACTTCCGTCGTCATTTATCCCCTTCTTTGGAACCACCCATACGGGAGAGTTGTATGGGCTTTTACTTTCCCTAATTATTCCTTTTTGTAACAAATTTTGAATTTCATCATTAACAAAATTATTCACCGACATCGGATAAGGATATTGTTTTGACCAAATTGGTCTTTCCTCAATTATTCGTATCTCTGCTTTTACATCGGTACGAAAAGGTAAATCCAAATTCACCTCGCCATGCACTGCCAAAACTTCACTCCTTGCTTCATTCTGCAAATCTGTCACTATTTCTTTCTCCTCACTAGATCTTGTTCTTTCAACCCTTAAATACTGACGAGAGCTTTCAGTTAATATGTTATTTATAACTTTTTCATTCTCAGGAGTATCTTTATTTTCGTTCTGCTCCAATTTCCCCGTATTTACCCCGGATAATTTTTCAGGAGTTGCTTTTCCCGTTTTAGCTCTAAATTTTTTTTCCTTTTTTTTTGTTTTTATTTTATTGTCTCCCGGTATTTTATTTCCCGAAACAGCCCTCAATAACCATTCATTATCTTTGCTGCCGGTATTCCCATCGGCGGGCACCATTAGACTTTCCTGTCCCAAGGGGTTTGAAATATTTAATAGGCCGGTATTATCATCGGCGGGCGCCTTAAGACTAATCTGTCCCAAGGGGTTTAAATTATTTAAGTCATTTAAAAAATGTATTCTTTCTTTTTGATCATCTCCATAAACCAACATCCGACCCGGGATATCAATCTTGGCTCCGATTCTACTTAAGAAATTGACTCCAATTAAGAGATCGCTCTCCAAATTATCAATCTCATAAAATCGTTCCTGAATCCCAAATAAATTGATATTATGAAAATACTCTATGATGGTCGAACCATTAATGGTCCTTACCCTCTTCTTAATAGCTAAAAAAAATTTGTTGTTGTATATTCCCGCCCGTATATAGGAACTTGTTGCCCCCGTATCTATTAATATTCTAAAGATTTGCCCCGTTTTTTTATCTGACTTAACGATATAAGGCAAATCAGAATTTATTCTAAAAAATGGTTTTCATTGATATTATTTATCCTTTGTACCTTTTGTTGAGGCTGAGTGCTGACTTGTGCACTCTCGTTGGCCCTTTTGGGTACGCTATTTTGTTGGTAATTATATTGGAAATTACCCCTTTTTCCTACTCGTGGTTGGCTAGATAGCCCAACCCTAGGTCTATTTAATATTTGTATCGATTCCTCTACGTCCATTGGTTCTGGACGACTTTGATTCGCTTCATTTGTTGGGGTTATCCTTGTTGGATACCTTAAGTTATTTTGAAAATTTTGAGTTCTTCGATTTCCCTGTGGAGGACTCCGTGAACCGTTTACTTGGTTATTTTTTGAAAATTGGAGAGCAAATTGTGCTCGCATTTGGTTTGAATAAAGCTCTTGCGCTTTTGCAAGAGCATTTGGCAGATCCTTTGGTGCCAATGTGAACAATATCTGATCTAACGGGTGGTTGAGTCCCGTTATAAATGTCCTCAATGCAGTTTCCCTATTCTTTGTATTCAATTCCTTGGTTATGGCAGAACCTGTGCCATGGGTCATTATTGTTTTGTTAATTAGTAGTGTTAACTTCTTATTGACTTCATTGTAGAATTCAACTAAGGTCCTAGAACCTTGTCTTAGGATACTCATTTCCTGTTCTATAATATGGCAGGGTCTCTTGTCTGCGTACGCAAAGTCCAATCGACTCAACATAGCGTCGAAATTAAGGACAGTGCCATGGTTTGTCAATATGTCGTTTGCATCTTGCGTTATTTTGTTTCGCAAGATTGTTAATGCGGCAACATACTTCTTACTACCTCTGGTATATAGAGACATGGAATAATTAACAACTAACATAATTATTAATTTTCCCTTTAAATTCGGGAAGGGATTTAATTACATCTAAATTTTCCTCACACAGTATGGTTGAGTCAATACTCTCGATCGAATATTCCGTTACATCGTTAGCGGAATTTAAATTTTGAAGCTGGCGCCTAACTTGTTCCAGCTCGCTTCGCAATGAAGCAGTATTGGCTGCTATCAGCCTGGACACTACATCCATATTTACTGCATTGTTATTATTTGACACAGACATTTCAGAAAATCTATTTACTAACTGTTCCAGTTTTATTTATTATTTCTATTCTTTCCTGGACACTTTTTTCACTATGATTATCTCTACACCTTTCGCAGTAGTATAATCTCTTATAGCCTAAGCTAGAGGGACTATTTCCCATAAATATTAGTTTATAAAATTTCAAACTTAGACTAATTACCGCTACTGAATTCTCGTCCTGGTTTGCTTTTTGTATCACCTTCTGTACTGATCATTCGTCCGTGGTTTCCTTTTTCCTTACGGGTTGCAGCAACAGCAGTGTAAAGATGATTTATATATTTATTTCTTTTTGTACGTATTTTATTTTTGCGGCGTGTGAAGTGTTCTTATTATTTTTTTTTTTAGGTGATTGTTGTTGGAGCAAAGCTCGAATTTTTATGTTTGTTTGTTAATTGATATTAGAGGAAAAATTACAACGTTATGCACAGCGATGGTATGGGATGACATGTTTTGAAGTGCCCAACTTCTCATCAGACCCCTTCTCGGACACTGAGATATGAACCCAAGTGTCTGCACCAAAGCCGCTGTTAGAGTACTCTAACAACTAAGCTATGATGCCCTGTAGCGTCACGATGCATTTTTCCTCTAATGTGCCATTTGCTTATTCCTTTTATACATTCTTTGGTACATATATTTTATATGTCAACTCAAGGAAAGTGGAAATATTTTTAGGCGCGTTCATAGAACAGTTTTAGATACAGAAGGGCTTTTATGCATATCAACACTTCCGTGTTATTTGTTATGCACCCGCACTGTACCTGTAACAATTATAGTTATGGTGATTGTTGTTGGAGCAAAGCTCGAATTTTTATGTTTGTTTGTTAATTGATATTAGAGGAAAAATTACAACGTTATGCACAGCGATGGTATGGGATGACATGTTTCGAAGTGCCCAACTTCTCATCAGACCCCTTCTCGGACACTGAGATATGAACCCAAGTGTCTGCACCAAAGCCGCTGTTAGAGTACTCTAACAACTAAGCTTTTTTTTTTGATTTTTGCAAAATTCTCCTTCTAATATCTGCACTAATTTTTTGTGGTGGAAAGTTCTTTCAAAGTTATTTACAATTTCTCCTTTGTTTTCTTTTTTGTCACAGAAACTTTTAGACTAAATGTGTCTTTTGGGTTTTTTTTCCTTTTCTCCTATTTCACAGGATACTTGTTTTTACTGCGTTTGGTAACTAGAGATTTTTGTCTCTTTTTTATAAGTTACAAACACTTATGGACTTATAGTCTCATGATATTTTATATTTTTTTTTCACTTTTCTCCTACTTCACAGGATACTTGTTTTTATTTAATTGATGTTCGGAGATTTTTGTCTCCTTTTATGAACATCGATTTACACAAAGTTTTTTTCCTTTTCTCACATCACTTGTGATACTAAAAAATTTTCAGAAGGCTTATTTGAAGCCTCCTGGCAGGATCGCCAATTAACTTTTACACGAAGCGCGGAAGGTTTTTAAAAAATAACCACCTTGCTTGGTGTATCAACAAAATCTTCCAATCTTTATTCATTTTCTCTTATTTATAACTTATTTGGTTACCACTACATACAATTGTTTTGCGCTTAAGTTCTAAGTAAAGTAGAGCTTAAATGTTTACTTAAACTTATTTCATCATACGATGAAATAGGTTTAGCCTTGAAATGGCTTGCCCCTGAAAAATCAATAAAAATAGCCAACTAGATATTTGAGTTATTGTTTACTTTAGGTTTTCCTGTTTAGATTAAAAATGTGTGGCTACTAATTCTGTTTAGATTAAAAATGTGTGGATACTAATTGTCAGTGTGACAAAGACATATTTGCCTCGTGTGCCCAAGTGGCGCGATGAAGCTATATTTGTTTACCTAGTGGGTAAGTGCTATGGGTGAATAGTGGCGTTAACTTGCATCAATTTCTTTTTTCGTCCTGAACATTTTTATATATATAAGTCAATAGGCGTGTTCCAATCAGAAGTCATCCAGATCCAGATAGAAATTTTGCATGTAAATGAAACAACCATGTCGTGATCTTGATATTTATCTGGATCTATTTCGCATCCGTATAGAAGCTGTGTTCCTTTAGTTTTTTGTAACAGATTTTTTTACAGCCAACCCTTATTTGCTTGGTAGCACAGACACACATATATAAACACACATATATACACAAACAACTCTCATACAACTTATCCGTATCGTCCCGTGAGATCTTGATCGTGATACTGATCTGAATAGCTGTTTATGCCGTTACATACTACCGTTAGGCGACTAAATTTAATACACCTTGTGTGTGCAGCACTACTAGGTATAAAAATGTGGTACGCTGTGTTTAGTAGGGAAGCTATTTATATACAAATAAAAAAACCTACTCCTCAAAACTTATAACCGAAGTGTTCTATTGAAAACAATCAGCTGGATTTATAATACGAACAGAAAAGTATTAAAATATACCTGCATTAATTGGTATGTCATAATAGATCACTACTAGGTATATAATGTTCGGTTCCACCCGAACTTAGACTTCCTTACTTGTTTCAAAATACCAATAAATTCCCATTTTATGCTTAGAAAATTTTCGTTCAAATAGACAGACAGGCGGACATGGCTTAATCAATTTCTTTTTTGCTCCTGAACATTTTGATATATATAAGTCAATATCTATCTCGATCCGTTTATTGTAACGGCATAACCTTTAAACGACTAAATATAATATGCATTGTCTGCGTAGCACTACTAGGTATAAAAAAACGCCTCTCGAGTTTAGTATTGGCTTATAATGCAATCCGGATTTCTTTTTACAGCCTTCATTATCTTTTGCCGAATTTAGAATTGCACTTTGAAATTTCTTAACGAGAACTGAACAATTTTGTTTTTATAAAACACACCAAATGTGAATTTAAAATAAAATTTAAGTTTTAAAATAAATTTTTACGTTTCTTTCTTCGAATGGTTCTATTTTCAAATTTCCTCTGGCTTTTTGCACTATTTCATAGCTACAAATATTTGAACTACTTCTAAACTATCCACTTTTAAACTTAAATCTGCGGATCATGGCAGATCAAAAGAAAAGCAAAAACTCCATATGAAAACCGCTCAAGAAAAGGTCTTGTGTCAAATTTTCTGGAGAAGTACGCAGTTCTCAAGAAATGTAATACGAAACTTTACTACTATTTTTTCCTGAAATTCGAGTACGGCAACACAGGTTTCCGCAAGGAATATATCAAGTATCATATATTTCTTGAAGAAAAATTTTATTTATTCAATATATAATTATTATTTTATTCCAAGAAGCGCGTCGTGAATTTCACGGAGGAGGAGAAACGTGCACTCATAAGGAGGGGAGGGAGATAACTGCTAAAAGACTTCCAAAAATGTCGGGAAAGGCAGCGGAAGACCAAATACGGATTTTCGATTTTTTGTTTCAGTGAAAATTTATTGTCAAAATACCGGCTAAGGGCTATTTTTTTGAAGCGCCACCTAAGGTTTGGTTTTTATCCAATTACTTTTCACTGAAACTAAAAATCGAAGTCAAAACGCGTCTTTTGATATCCCTCCTAACAATTTGGAACTGTTTTAGCAGTTGTCTCCTAAAGGACACAATTACTATTCTTTACTTTAGCTCAAAACTGCTAAAACACGTCGAACAATGTCGGGAGAGGTATCAAGAAACACGTTTTGACCCCGGTATCAAAATAGTAAAAATTGTTTTTGAATTGATTCTAGGTGATCTGCATGAACCTGATAACGCGGGTTCCAAATTACAGAACCGTATTGAAGTATCGGTCTGACTACTGTAGTGAAAAGAGTTTTAGTTACACAAGGGTCGCTAAATTCTTTAGACCATCGTTTAACGAATGCTAGAACACCTCTAGCCTTATTGACTGTTGCGTTAATATTGAAATTTTTTAAGGTTAAGTGGACTATTTAGTGTATCTAGATCTGATTGCAGCTTATTTCTATTTTCAAATGACGCGAATGACATGAAAAGCTTCACGCCGTCAGCATACATTAACATTTTTGAAAATTGTATTATTGTAAAAATATCATTTATAAACAACAAGAACAGAATGGGGCCAAGACGGCTTCCTTGAGAAACTCCTGAATAGACATAAATGACATCGGACACTAAATTTTTAAACACTACTCTTTGTGTCCCGTCACTAAGGTAAGAAGAGATCCAGCGATTGAGACCCGACTTGAAGCCCAACTGATCGAGTTTATGAATAAGTATTGAGTGACACACTTTGTCAAAAGCTTTGCTAAAATCCGTATAAATAATGTCGGTGTGCAGATTTTTTCTAAAGCCATTTAAGACATGACTGGTAAACTCAAGTAAATTCGTAACTGTGGACTTTCCCTTACTGAACCCGTGTTGGCAGTCAGCTATCAAAGTAGAGATCGGACCTGTCAGTTGGTTTGTAACAATAGCTTCAAACAATTTAGGGATGGCAGAAAGCTTTGCTATGCCAAGATAGTTCTCTATAGAAGACCAACACCACACTTTAGTGATAGATTGAACAAATTGGTAAGGGGCTGGTAAATATGGTTTTCACACTTTTTCAAGAAACATGTATGAATCCTATCAGGACCATATTTTAAAAGATTCTTTGAAGGTTTTAATGTAAATTAGAACATCTTTGGCGCATATAATTGGTGAATTATTTAAAATTTTCCCGTGTAGCTTATAAGGATAATTTTAAAAGTTTGAATTGGTGACGGCATAATAGTTAGAAGTGAAAAATTTAGCAAAGAAATTTTCGATATCTTGTTTATCGCTAGATATAATATCTTGATATTTCATGGCTGAAGGGTTTCCCGATACTTTACGTTTAGAATTCACGAAACCATAAAATTACTTTGGATTGAGAATAATGTCTCCTTTTGTTTTAGAGGTATAAGCTTTTTAATAGTTTTTATTTAAATCTATGTACTTCTGACGTAGAATGGAATAAAGTAAGTCATGTTTGTTTAATCCGGATTTCTTATATAAATTAAATGATCGCGGTTTCCTATTTTTCAGAACCTCAAGCTCTTTAGTAAATTATGAATAAACTAGTTTGATCGAAATGTGAGACGTTTAGATCGATATCATTACCTAATTCAGGCCAAGTTAATTTGCACGGGTTTTTATTTAATTTCTTGCAGTTGGCTTTAGAAAAGTTAAAATCAAAGCTACTACTTGAGTAGCGTTGAGCACCTTGGCCATCACTTATGGTTGTAATGTATTATGACAGCAACGAACTGTCAAAGTGAATTGATATGAAATAAATTGACACTTGTATACTTTCCGTTAAAATGAACGGTCGTGTTTCCTCTGGTACATTTTATGGCGACGAGGTAAAAGAATAATTGTCTAAAAACAAAATTGGAAATGAATGTCAATCCAACTGAAACAGCGAAATTATCAGTTGAGAAAGGTAATACAATTGAGGTGAAAGCAGAAGAATCAAGTCAGCTGTCGCTCAACGCAAATAAAAATACACGTGCTACAGATACAACCAGCAATAAAAGTGATAATATCAAAATGTCCAACAGATTGGATTTATAGAACCATTCGTTCCCAGTGGTGATTTTCCTGGATATAAGGACAGAATGGATAAATTTTTTATCTGCAACAAAATTTCCGAAGAACTGAAGGCGCCGCTGTTCATCACCATGTGTGGAGCTGAAGTTTACGAGCTATGCAAAAAGCTAACAACACCTCAATTGACAAGTCAGAAAACATACGCGGAATTGATCAAAATATTGAATGAATATTATCAACCTAAAAGGAACAAACGTTCGGAGAGGTATAAATTTTGTAATGCCATGCAAGAAGAAGGTGAGACGATTTCTGATTATATTGTGAAGTTAAAATTTTGGTCTCAAGAATGTGAGTTTGGTGATTTTATCACAACTGAAAATGCGAATGATGTTGCTTATTTACGACAAAATCACCTAAATGAAGAATTATTATATCAGCTAATAAGAGGTCTCAGAGGTGAACGAATCCAACAAAAATTAATGGATGACCTAACCTCAAATTTTGACAAAGCATGTGAGATTCCTCTACAGTTGGAGTTAACCAAGCAATGTCAAATCGAAATGCCTCCGAATACAGTCAATATGCTGAAAAATGAGACTAATGCTAACAGAGGCAAACATTCATCAGTAAAGAAGCATGATTGGAAACATAACAATCAGAAAGCGGCACAAAAATCGAAAAAACCATCTGACGAAGTTCAAGAACAAAAGTTTAAAAAGTATAAGCGGTGCGGAAGGAAACACCATGAAAAGAAATGTCCTGCAATCAACTGGGAATGTTTTAAGTGCAAACGTAAAGGGCACACTTCTTCGGTTTGCACATCATCAGAATCGATCAAAGTCATAAACAACATCCATGGTGCAAGTGAAGCTTGCTGCGGTAGTGTTAATGTCAACAACACTGTCATTGAAATTTAAGTGGACAGTGAAGCTTCCACTTCTATCATTTCTAAATATGAGTTTGGTGAGAAATTTGAAAATGTTGAATTAGTTCAGTCAAACAATAATTTAATAACTTTTTCAGGTCAAAAAATATTAGAATGTTGATCATTCATTACTGAAGTGGCTCATCGGGCTGTTGTATTGAATTTAAAAATGTCTGTCGTTGATACTGGTAGGAAGTTCAAGCCATTGATGGGAAGACCATGGATGGACCAGCTGTTTATTGGTTCGCGGAACAGATTTGAACGCAATATAATAAAGTCGATAAAACATGACATATTTGAAAGCATTAGAAGTAGATACCCCAACATAGTTGATGAAAAATGAGTGAAGTTATAAGAAACTTTGAGGTGGATTTAGTTTTAAAACAAAACAAGATACCTGTTTTTCACGCCGCGTATACTGTTCCATTCAAATTGCGTGAAAAGGTTAGTCAAGAACTTGATCGTTTGTGTAAAGTAGAAATATTGGAATCTACTCAATATAGCCAATGGGCAAGTCCCATTGTAATTGTTGCAAAGTCGAATGGCGGTATAAGGATTTGTCTCGATGGAAAAGCATCGCTGAACAAGTGTCTCGAATTTGCACATTATCCTTTGCCCCTAGTTGACGATATATTTGCAGACTTTGCGAACTGCAAGTATTTTTCTGTTATCGACTTGAAAGGTGCATATCAACAATTGAAATTATCCAATGATTCTAAAAAAATTTTGGTAATGAATACACAAAATGGTTTACATGCATACAAACGGTTAACTTTTGGCGTGAACTGCGCTGCGTCTATATTTCAGTCTGTTATGGATCAAATATTAAATGGTATGCAATTTGTTAGAGCCTTTCAGGACGATATAATTATTGGTGGTTTGCATCAGCAACAAGCCGTTGATAATGTGTATAAAGTTTGTCGAAATTCAATGTTAAAATTAATATTGAAAAGTAAGTTCTTAAAAACATCTGTTGAATATTTGGGTCATTGTCTAACAGATAGCGGGGTCAAACCAAATCCCAACAGAGTTAAAGCTATTGTTCGTGCGCCAGCACCAACTCATTTGCAACAATTACAATCCTACTTGGGTCTCTTAAATTATTACAGGAAATTTGTTCCAAATATGTCCGCTGAACTTAACATTCTGTACCGATTGCTACAAAAAGAAGTTCCCTTCAACTGGAGTGATGAATGCCAATCGGTATTCGAAAAAAGTAAGCAATTTATTGTTGAAAATAACTTACTTGAACTTTATGACCCTAAGAAACATATAATTGTATCAACTGACGCAAGTCCTTATGGGATAGGAGCAGTTCTCTCCCATATTGTAAATGGTAATGAGAAGCCGGTCTTGTTTGTTTCATCCACATTATCGCCTGCTGAGCAAAATTATTCACAAGTTCACCGCGAAGGATTAGCAGTTATTTTTGCGGTAAGAAAATTTCATAAGTATTTGTTTAGGCAACCTTTCACCATTCTTACAGATAATTCAGTCATTAAAGAAATGTTCAATCCTAAAAAGTCGAATAACACGGTGGGAGCAGCACGTTTGCAACGATGGTCGGTTGAACTGTCTATGTACAGGGTGGCTAATGAAAGCCGCTACCAAAAAAAAATTAAATAACTTTTTTTCTATTTAATGAATCTGGTTAATTTTTTTTTTATTTTGCAGATTGACTTTTACATTTAACAAAAATGGATAACTGGGACACTCAAACAAGAATTTGGATTGTCCGCCGCTATCACGCACTGGAGTCCGTAGTTTCGGTTCAAAGAGAGTATAGGCGCACGTTTGGCGGCAATCCTCCGAGCAGATTGACCATAATAAGACTTGTAAACAATTTTGCCGAGCATGGGACAGTCAACAGAAGACCTTACCATCGAAACCCTTCAGTTCGAACGGAGGAAACAATCGCTGCTGTAGCTGCTGCCATACAAAACAATCCACGTGTTTCGACAAGAAGCTTATCTGCCAAATGGGTGTAAGCAGACAGTCATTACAGTCAATTATGCACAAAGATTTGGACTTACTCCCATATAAAATTCAAATGGCCAACAAACTGAACGCTGCAGACTTGCCGATTCGCTTGGAATTTTGCCAGAAGATGCTTCAAATGGTGGAAGAGGATGGAAACATGTTGAACTGTCTTTTCATGTCTGACGAGGCCCATTTCGATTTAAACGGCAACATAAACAAACAAAATTGTCGAATATGGAGTGCTTCCAACCCACAGATACTCCATGAGACGGAATTGCATCCACTTCGTGTCACAGTGTGGTCTGCAGTTTCATCACGCTGCATTGTCGGGCTCTACTTCTTCGAAGAAAACGGTCACACCGTTACGGTTACTGGAGACCGTTACTTGAGCATGTTGAGAGAGTTTTTCTATCCAGAATTACGCCGAATGAGAATTTCTTTCAACTTTGTGTGGTTTCAGCAAGATGGTGCAGCTCCTCATATAGCCCAACCTGTTATGACAGAATTGCGACGAAAATTTCCCAATAAGCTGATATCCAGAAACTCCACATTCCGTTGGCCACCCAGGTCGCCTGACCTTACTGCACCTGACGTTTTCTTGTGGGGTTATTGCAAACAGGAAGTCTTCAAAGCAAAACCAACAAATTTGAATGAACTAAGGCAATCCATTCGAGAAACAATTGCGGCTATTCCTGTCTCAACTCTCCAAGCAGTAATGAACAACTTTTTGGTAAGATGCCGCACATGCATCGACGAGCAGGGGGGGCATTTAAATTCCATTATTTTTAAAACTAATTAAGCTATATTTAATAAAATTTAACGAGCTTTAACATGAATAAAAGAAAAATGAATTCCATACACTGAAAAAAAAATTATTTGAGTTTCTTAATGTAGCAAAATTGATCAGCCACCCTGTATCAGTACGAAATTAAACATAAGAGTGCTAACCAAATGCGTCATGTGGATGCATGGTCTCCTTCGCCGTTGACTAATGAAAAAACCGAAATAAAAAATATCTCAATTAACTTTCTAAATGTTTCCAATGAACTACCTTTACATTTAAAAGAAATCGCTAGGGAGATCCAATTTTATCGCGTATCTATGATTTCGTTAAAGACAAATGGCCAAATAAGGTTGAGGACAAATTTAAAAAATATTTTTCTAATGGAGTTAGATTGTCAATTGAGGACAATTGCTTGTTCTACTTTTCAAGAGTAATTATTCCCAAAAAGTTACAAAATCGCACTTTGAAAATGCTTCATGAGAGCCATATGGGAATTATTCGCATGAAAATGGTAGCAAGATCTTATGTTTGGTGGAATAATTGCGATAAAGATATAGAAAGGTATGTTAATGATTGCGAAGTATGCCAACAAACAAGGACGCCGAATAAACACAAAACCGAGACACTGTGGAAGATAGCTGAATTTCCATTTGAGAGAATCCATATTGATTTCTTTGATTTCGCAGGAAAGAAATTTCTGTTGATCGTAGACTCATTTACGAAATTCTGTGAAGTAAAAATTATGAGTTCTACCATAGCATCACGCGTAATAGATCAGTTAGTCAGTGTATTCGAATATTTTGGTTATCCAAAGAATATAGTTGGTGATAATGGTCCACCATTTCAAATAAGAGAATTCATTCAATTTTGTAAAAAATAATGGTATTAATGTGTGTAAGAGTCCACCATAACATCCGGAATCAAACGGATTAGCAGAACGATGTGTTCGAACTATCAAAACAGTTTTCTAAAAATATTTTCTGAGTAAAGAAAGTTGCTTATCCATGGAATAAAAAGTAAAAAAGTTCTTACTTTACTATCGTAACACACCAACAACAGCAACCGGTCGGTCACCTTCAGCAATGTTGTTCGCATACAAGCCTAGAACTGCATTAGATTTATTAAGAAGTGAAAAAAGGGTAAAGTTTAAGAAATATAATAGTAAAAATTCGAACTCAAACGAGAATTATACTACTCGTGCAAATGTTGATAAGAAGAAAATAGTAAAGTATTATTCTAAAGTGGGGGAGAGAGTGTATTATTTAAATCATTTCAAAGAATTTGTTAAATGGATACCAGCTGTTATTGAAAAAAAGATATCTAAATTAAGGTAGATAATAAGAGGAAATAATCATATTCGGTATATTTATGTAAATCAAATACGAAAGAAGAAAAATATAAAGAGATTTGTTGATTTGAAGGAAAAAGTTAAACCACTGCATGATTGGAAAAGTTATGCACAAAATGACAATTGTAACCACAAAGAGATAACTAAAACTGAAAAGATAATTGTAAGTGGTGACAATCAGTCGGTGGACAATCATCCCTTACGCAGGAGTGAACGCCGTCCAAAACCAATTGATTGTTGCCAATCATTAGATTTTAGAAATAAAAGATGTAATGTATTATGACAGCAACGAACTGTCAAAGTGAATTGATATGAAATAAATCGACACTAGTATACTTTCCGTTCAAATGAACGGTCGTGTTTCGTCTGGTACATTTTAATGGTTTCGTAGACTATTTCCATAAAAGGTGGGTAAAGGTCTTCTGATAAGACCAACGGATCACAACGATTTACAGAAAATTTGTTTATATCATCAACATACACTAAATCTAAGACTTTCCCAAACTTGTATGCGGTAACATTTATTTGGCAAAGATCGGAAATTCCATCTAAAAAGTCATTGTAACCCAGTTTGGATGGACTTGGAATAATTTTTCCATAAGATATGTTCCACGATATATGAGGTAAGTTAAAATCACCCAAAACAATAATTGAATCTGAAGCTTTAGTCAGAAAGTTAACAGTTTTGATCAGAGACATGTTGCATGTAGACTGAAAAATCTGATGCTGGAGGGATGTAGCAAACATATAAGTACATAGAGTCGTTCTCTAGCTGAATGCGGATGCATTTGAACTCAAAGGAATCGATGTTAGGTATATTAACCTCTTCTAAAGATATGGAGGAATGAACGGCAAGTAGAACACCACCAGCGATCATTTCTATATACTTGATATTCGTTACATAAAAACTCTGAATTGAAAACGTGAGGTTTTAGCCAAGTTTCGGTAAAAGCAATTACGTTACATTAACAATGAAAAGATTTTAAAAAGAGATCAGTTAATTTGGTATTTAAACCTCTAAATATTTACGGATTTAGTGCTCAGTTTTTTGACTCAACGTTATTATGAGAAATTTTCGGTGCATTTTAAACATTCCTATTCGGTCTGTATTTAAACTCCCGCACAAGGGCCCTGGGAAGCCAAAAATAGGTGTCCAAAACAGTATCGAAATCTTTCCCAGATACATCAATTTTAAACAAAGACATATATTCTCTGATGTGTGAAATTAAATTTTCTAACATTTACGCTTTGATCTTTAACTTTAGAAGAAGTATCGTACATCAAATCATCCTCGGTAGTGTCTGGATGGAACCTAGATACAAAAACAGATTTTTTCGAGGGTCTACAACCAGCTTACTAACGATTGGTTCAGACTCCATTGCAATAGGTTCCGGGTCTTACCCAGTGGATATTTTTGAAGGGGCGTTGCTCGAACAACCGTACTAGGAATTGGAAAAGCCAAATCGATAAGTATAAGGGCTTAAGGAAAGTTCGGCACTGTTGAGGTAGTAGCCCGATCATCCGTAAGTCTGCGCTTGTTTCCGCGATTATCAAGGCATTCCAAATGAGGCGAATTCTCTAAAGTTTTCAAAGCCTTTAAAAATATTTTTGGAATTTTTCAGCCAGCAATGAAAAATCTTTGCTGATTTCAGAAAAGCCGTTTCTGATATACCTGAAGATTTTACAGAGATCAACTTCCGTCGATCGGCATTTGGAACAAGATCAGCGCAGATTTTTCCTTCATTAAGCAGGTCAGCTATTCTACCGGTTAACCAAGTGCACTTAGCGTGGACAAGTCTATAACACAGCCAGCATGCTACAAAGCGTTCGGACTCGCTTTTTACTTGGCAGTTTGCTATCGTGCACGACATTTTTGTATAAATAAATACTTATATAAATTTTGAAAAAATTATAAGTTAAAGAATTTAGCAGATGGAAGAAAAACAACCCTGGAAGTTTAAATGGCACTGTGCTGAGCTAGCAGTTTTAAACACATTGTATGTGACGTTCAACAAACCACGCAAACAGCTGTAATGAAAAAGAAGTCAAAAAGCCAAGTAAGCAAAGAACGACAATTAAAAAGTTTGAATTTATAATGATTAATCACTATTCAAAAATTTTAACAATTTTCACACCCCTCGAGCCCTTCGGGCGGAACATGGTGGGTAATCTGTTTGGGAATTATTATTATTATTTTTTCACTTTTCACCATGGATTTTTAGAAGTCAAAATTACTTCCCTACTACTATTTTTAACGCAAGAAGAATGGCTTAATTCTTCTTGAGCAATTACTTGCGATCTGCGTACCGCTCATAAATTTCTTACACTAACTCTGGACTACGAACATCTCTGAACCGTCTACCAATGAGAGAGTCCAGAACGCGTTCTAAAGTTCTGCAGAGAGGGGTAGTTGCCACTTCGTAGGACATCACAATGTTAAAAGTGTCAGTTAAAAGCATTGAGTGGGGATGGATGAGAACCAGTACGCCTGTTAATGCGATAGTTCCATGCTAGTTTTGAGGTAGTGTCATTTACTGTAGGGTTGAATTCGTGTACTGTATACACACTACCTCTATTTCTTTCGTTAATAAACTAAGTACTAGAAAATGTGAATAATTTCCGGTCACTGGTGCTTACGCAGATGATTTGGAAGAGAGTACCTGGTACCTACTTGAGTTTATTTTCTTAGTTCGGGATGGTTTTTTGACTAAAAAGAAAACCGATGTGATTTTTACTAATTTCAGTACAGCTTTTGGTTCCGTAAACCATTATCTTCTGATTCAGAAGCTTGATTTACTGGGGTTTCCAAATAATTTTAAAATATCGCTCACAAGCTATCTTGATAAAAGGACTCTAAAAGTACTGTAAAAAAATATTATTTCCAAGTTAATTAATCTTACCTCCGGCGCACCTCAGGGTAGTCATTTGGGTCCATTACTTTTTACGCTTTTCATAAATGGCTTACGACTTATTTTGTCTCATTCTCGAGCTCTAATGTATGTGGACGACGTTAAACTTTGTTTCACGAATTTGCCTTCGGATTCATCCTACTCAAATCTCCTTCAGGTTGATTTGGATTCATTTCAACGTTAGTGCACACTAAATGGACTTGTTCTGAAATGTTATAAGATTGAAGATTGACATTTTACCATGTAAAGCCTGTTTAGACGAAACGAGCTTGAATGTACAAATTTCCTCGATTATCAAAAAAGCAATGGGTACATTCGGTTTCGTCACACGCTGGGCTAGAGAGTTAAATGATCCTTATCTCACCAAGGTCCTATATACGTTGTTGGTCCGTCCAATACTTGAGTATTGTTCGTGTATCTGGTGTCCTGGATACAGCAGTCATATAAAGCGATTCAAGTCAGTGCAATTTTAAATTTTTGCTCTGCGGGCTTTTCACAACGAAGGTCCAAGGTTCAAGCCCTGGAACAGGTTACATAAAAAGTGGTTTGAAAAAGTTTCTAAAAAAAACGGGGTCGCTCCTCGGCATTGGTTTGGCAAACTCTCCGAATGTATTTCTGCCATGGAAAGCTTCTCAGCAATAATTCATCTGCTTTTAAGATGCCGTTCGGAAACGGCAAAAACTGTAGGTCCGGCCTATTTGTAGGAAAAATGAAAAGCAGCAATCCATAAGTTGGTAGAGAAGCTCAACCTTAATCTCCTGCGAGATATACGAGGTGTGTTCAAAAAGTATCGCGAATTTTGAATTTTCGCTGGTTACGTATATTCGAATTTCGAATTTTTTGTGGCGTTATGTTCGTACTCATGTCTCTCAATTATGCCGACAAGCTCGGCCATTTTGAATGTTCAGTTAAATGTTGACAGCTGCTTTGCTTGCACGTGTTTTGGATCGTCTTCGATTTTTACGCGAAATTCGTACCAAAATTGCTCAATTGTGACCAAAAACAGCATCGCATGAACAAGACTAATGAGATGTTAAACTCTGTCCGCGACGACCCAAATTTGCTCCAGAGGGTCATAACTGGTGACGAATCGTGGGTTTATGGTTATGACGTGGAAACCAAAGCTCAATTATCTCAATGGAAGCTGCCGCACGAACCAAGTTCGGTCGAATGTGAAAGTTTTGCTGACAGTTTCCTTCGATTGCAGGGGTGTGGTGCATCATGAGTTCTTGCCACAGGGAAGAACGGTCAATAAGGAATATTACCTGCAAGTTATACGCAATTTGCGCGAAGCAATCCGCCACAAACGCCCGGATTTGTGGACTTTTTGGCTTGTGCGCGACTTTTTGGCCAAAAACAACATACTAATGATGCCGCAGCCACCGTGTTCCCCAGATCTGGCCCCCTGTGACTTTTTCTTGTTCCCTAAACTGAAGAGGCCCATGAAAGGACGACGTTACGCTTCTCTTGACGAGATAAAGACGGCATCGAAGGAGGAGCTGAACAAGATGCAAAAAAATGATTTTTTGAAGTGCTTCGATGATTGGAAAAACCGTTGGCACAAGTGTATAATATCTCATGGGGATTACTTTGAAGGGGACAAAATAGATATTCATGAATAAATAAATAATTTTTGAAAAAACACAAAATTCGCGATACTTTTTGAACACACCTCGTATATCACGTCAATTATTTATATTAATCTTCATTTTCCACTTTATAGGTCGGATCGCAATCGCTGGATCTCGTCTTACCGCAGTGACAGGACAAAAAAGTAGTGTTTAGAAGTTCCTGAAGGTCGCCATATTGTCCCAATTCTGTTCTTGTTGTTTATAAATGATATTTCTACAATAATAAAATATTGAAAAAGGTTAATGTATATTTCTACAATAATAAAATATTGAAAAAGGTTAATGTATGCTGCCGAAAGCTTTCATGTCATTCGAATTATTTGAAGATATAAATATATTATAATCAGATATAGATACACTAGTTAGTTTGTGCGATTAAAATTATATGCCACTTAATCTTAACACTGGAGTGCATGCGCGGCCTACTATAGTAGACCACGGTTAAATTTTTGTTGATAACTTAACAGCGTTGTACGGTAGAGAAGCGCAGTTCCAGGAAATCCCTCTTAATTAAACTTGTCGTCAAGTCAGTAACGTGCGTATTTCTGTGGATTAGCGGTAAAATCTCGGGCTATTTTAAACTGGTCTACCATAGTAGGCCACGCGTGCTTTGGTGTAAAAGAACACATGCGTTTTTTGTGTGGAACTTTTCAGCCGGCTTCCTATACAATTAACGATTACTGGGTGGACCCGTTCGCGCCTTGCGCAAAAAAAAAAAACCAAAATGGTTTGAAACCGTTTATTAGTCCAGGTCCAGGATTTTTCAAACCTTTTTCTCGAATTATAAAAAAAGATTTTCAGCTACACTTGTTGTGAGACCACAAAAAATTATACAAATATGCGCAAACAGCTATTTGAAATTCTACCACTTATATTACATTCACATTGAGCCATAAACTTGAGTTGATTGACAACATCAATATGAATTAACTCAAAAAATGTCCCTTTAACTCGAGTTTATGACCCAATGTGAACGCAGTCTTATTCACTTATTTTAGCAATGTTCAAGTGTAGATGGCGCGCTCGCAGTGGTTTGAGCGCTGTGATATTCGCAATGCTTTTAATTATTGTAGCACTGTTCAGTCTTAGTTTTCAAATGTAGATGTCGCGAGGCATGTGAATGTCACAGTCACAATAGCGTTGCAGTACAAATTGATTTTTCTGAGCATTCGGTTCTGTAATTTGGAACCCGGCTAGAATCAGTTCAAAAACAAATTTTTATTCCTTGCCTTAATAGATTTTCACTGGGATCGCTTTTGTTATCTGCGACCCTATACGAGTCGTTTAAAAGTCATTAATATTCACATCCTTTCTAATCGGAGGGAAACGTCCGTTTCTTCTGAACGAAGTGAGCCTCAACTACCCTCTCGGCCATCAAGGCATTTTAAACTAGTCGTATTGAGACGGTGTTTGTGTCAATATTGAAACTCTGGTACATTTGATATTTCCGAATCGCTTTTCAGCATAAAAAATCAATTCTTTTTATTCTCAATCCATAGCAACTTATTGTTTTCTTATTTTTTGATCTTTATATAAATTTTTTAAACAATAATACTCTTTTGTTTGTACAGGTTAAACTATTTATCTTCAGTCAACTAATTATTTATTACGTGTAATCTCCCTTATATCTACTTTACTTAGCTGATGAGGTTTTCCCCTCGCGCCGGTCGAGCAGAATATGGTGGCTTCGGTCGAGCGGCATATGGTGGCTAATCCCTTTGGGAATTAGTATTATTATTATTTTCTTTGATGCTGTTTTCTGTAAATTTCTATTTCCCAGCCTACTTTTCCTTTTTATTTTATTTTTTATTACTTAATTTTATTGCATATTATTCCATAAATACAACCACAATGATTGCATATTCTGAGCTTAATAAATTTACCATGAAATATCAGCTATTTTATTTTTGTAAACACTGGGTATATTTATGATAAACGCAGTTCCGTTTGTCTTTTTGTCTATTGATAGCATTCATCGTGTTTACGCACGATTACCGAATAATAACAATCATCAAAGCACTTGAATACACACACACCCACATAAGCAGAGCTTCGTATACCCTGCAAAAATCGTGTGACTTATCTCTAAAGACAGCGATCCTCTACAACTGGCTAATTGTTTATTTCCTTAAACAAACACACAACCGTAGGTTACTGCACAATTTTTGCACTTATAGTAAACTTAAGGTAAACAGTATGGCGAGTAATCATAGTCATTGCTTAACACGCGTCTTAATTAAAATCTTTACTTAACTTAAAAGACATTTAAAATATTGGTCAATCATAGCCATATTAAACAAAGAGTTTAGCTTAATTAAAATGTAACAGGGTCCCCCTATGAAAAAAAAATTAAATTGATTGGTTGTATGAAGGAATTGTTTATGTTTTGCAAGATCACCCTGTGTCAGCTATTTTATTCACAAATCATAGGTTACTAGGGTATGGTATGATATATGTCATAGAGTAAGCAATGTCACAAAACCCAACTATAGACACATACTGTGATTTTAAAATGTTAAAATGACGTTTTCGTCTTATTTTAAGTTGACTATGACAGACATGGAGTGATGTTTATTTTAGAATCATGTTGAAGAAGATAAAACTCTACATTTTAAAGATCTACAATAACGCCCTAATTCTCATGTGGTAACAACATTCATTACACCGGCAAATTAATAATTTTGAAACTTTTCCACCCTTTTGGTATTCTGCCGGCTTAATTTGCAGTTCAAATTCGTAACCATCAAAATAAGTGGTAATCGCGTAACCTCAAAAAATTGCAAGTGTTTTGTAAATATTTTTGTAGACAAAAAAAAAACAACAATTTTTGTACACATACTAGTTCATAAGAATTAATAAACAATATAAACACATTTTTACACGAAGTTTCGTTCGCGTTCGCATTTTATTCTCTATTGCGCACTGTTTGTTTTTGATAGTGTTGCCATATATGCTAGAATTGAGGTTACATAAACTGCATTATCAACGGTTACGGTTTTCGGTTAAAAACCTTCCAGGTACAAAACTGCCGGTTACGCTCCGAATTAACCCGTAAAAAAAGAGTAGATGAAAAAAGATTAGTGGGTGTAGCAGCTGTAAGTCATAGTATTTGAGTTAATCGAATGAAGTGATCTACTACATTGAACGAGTTCCTTGAGATATTTAGCCTCTTCAGCGGTAATGATCCTGCGAAGAAGTGTGAGGTACTTTAACTTTAGTAAATGTTGAAAATTATTGGAAAATATTATTTGGCAAAAACAGATACGTCCTCGTTCTTTTTTACGTTATACACGTACCTAGCGATATCGTTGTAGAGGGCATTCAGTTTACTACGGCACAAACTGTCACAGCTGGCATCCAATTCACATCCATACAACAATGCAGGTTACAGATACGTTTCCCTGCAAAAAATGCGATTAGTCTAGGATGGATCCTGGATGAGTCGCAAAGTAGCATGCGACCAATGCCAGTTTTTATATCATTGTATGGGTTGGAGTGATCCCTTTTGTTTGAGCATGCCCTATGAAGAGACTAATTGGTCCCTTTTATTCCCCTTGTTCCCTTACGGGTACTGTCGGGCAAGTTTGCTTTCAAAACCTAAAAGTAGGCTACAGAAATTAAAATCGACTTACCCCAACTATGCCTTAACGGAAGTGGGGATCAATTTCAGCCCACTGTAGACGAAAGGTTTTGGTCGCGGATCACTCCCTTTGAGATCATTTACACGATTTTTTGCAGGTTTAGCTAAAAGCAGTCGAATTCGCACTGGGATAAAATGCTGAGTAGTCCATAGTGAACGAAGCATGCCGCATGCCCTGCTTATTATAAGATATAGGTGGTTATACCACGTCAAGGTATTACTAAAGTTCATTCCAAGATTCTTGGCAGTGTTTACAAATTGTACACCTGAATTATTAAATTTTACATCATTAAAATTATCAAGTATAATGGTATTTTAGTAAATAGGGATACACTGCAACTTTTTAGGGTATAGGAGGAAGCCATTATCACTTGCCCACTTGTGTACATGTTCCAAGTCAGTGTTGTTATTGTTAATACAATTATTAACAGAAAATAGAGGACAATCTACATATATTTTAGCACACTATGAAGGTAATTTATCTACAACACAAATAGCAGGACCCAGGATCGAACCTTAGGGCACACCCTTCGTTAGAGATAAGTAATTAGATAAGTTGCTCCCGGTACATACAGCTTGCCAGCAATCATTTAGGTACTAGTTTAGTAATTGTAGAGCTTGTGGTGAAAAACTAAACAACTTTTTTAGCTTTAGGCGAAGTAGTGTATGGTTGACAGTGGCAAAAGCTTTAGAATGGTGCAGAAGCGTTCTTAAGACGTAACCAGGTTGTTGCTAATGTTGAGCGGGATATCATCATATACTCTAATTGCATCAGTTGTACCGCTCCTACCGTTTCTGAGTCCGGATTGGTTCCGGTACAGGAATGAGTTCCTGGCCAGAAATAAGTTTATCTGTTTATGCATTATACAGGGTGGCTGATGAAAGCCGCTACCAAAAAAAAATTAAATAACTATTTTTCTATTTAATGAATCTGGTTAATTTTTTTTTTTATTTTGCAGATTGACTTTTACATTTAACAAAGATGGATAACTGGGACACTGAAACAAGAATTTGGATTGTCCGCCGCTATCACGCACTGGAGTCCGTAGTTTCGGTTCAAAGAGAGTATAGGCGCACGTTTGGCGGCAATCCTCCGAGCATATGGACCATAATAAGACTTGTAAACAATTTTGCCGAGCATGGGACAGTCAACAGAAGACCTCACCATCGAAACCCTTCAGTTCGAACGGAGGAAACAATCGCTGCTGTAGCTGCTGCCATACAAAACAATCCACGTGTTTCGACAAGAAGCTTATCTGCTCAAATGGGTGTAAGCAGACAGTCATTACAGTCAATTATGCACAAAGATTTGGACTTATTCCCATATAAAATTCAAATGGCCAACAAACTGAACGCTGCAGACTTGCCGATTCGCTTGGAATTTTGCCAGAAGATGCTTCAAATGGTGGAAGAGGATGGAAACATGTTGAACTGTCTTTTCATGTCTGACGAGGCCCATTTCGATTTAAACGGCAACATAAACAAACAAAATTGTCGAATATGGAGTGCTTCCAACCCACAGATACTCCATGAGACGGAATTGCATCCACTTCGTGTCACAGTGTGGTGTGCAGTTTCATTACGCTGCATTGTCGGGCCCTACTTCTTCGAAGAAAACGGTCACATCGTTACGGTTCCTGGAGACCGTCACTTGAGCATGTTGAGAGAGTTTTTCTATCCAGATTTCCCAATAAGCTGATATCCAGAAACTCCACATTCCGTTGGCCACCCAGGTCGCCTGACCTTACTGCACCTGACTTTTTCTTGTGGGGTTATTGCAAACAGGAAGTCTTCAAAGCAAAACCAACAAATTTGAATGAACTAAGGCAATCCATTCGAGAAACAATTGCGGCTATTCCTGTCTCAACTCTCCAAGCAGTAATGAACAACTTTTTGGTAAGATGCCGCACATGCATCGACGAGCAGGGGGGGCATTTAAAATCCATTATTTTTAAAACTAATTAAGCTATATTTAATAAAATTTAATGAGCTTTAACATGAATAAAAGAAGAATGAATTCCATACACTGAAAAAAAAAATTATTTGAGTTTCTTAATGTAGCAAAATTCATCAGCCACCCTGTACGTTCGAGGACCTCTGACAAAAAAGGGAGTGTTTTCATCCGCGTCACAAACAGCATAAAACTCTACCAGAAAAAGACTTAATAAAAAAATGAAAAACAATAACTCCGGTTTTGCTTCCTTTCCATTAAATTTTTATTTTATAATGACAGATGCCACCAGGGCTGCCAGACCACCCTTTGTCTCTATGCAACTCACAGGTTGCAGATCTTTCTATGTTTGATACTTAACACTCCAGCCGAAAATCTACGGGTTTCCAACAGCAGCCGTGGTTAACAGTTTCGATCCTTAGCTAATTCTACATGAAGAATGAAAATTTTCTGCACTGGTCTGCGAAGTGTACCCGTTGCAGTTTCAATAGTCACCGACCGTACATGATTATCCTCGCTTGGATGGAGATGAATTATACGTCTCACAGGCCATTGAGCAGGAGGGAAATTTTCGCTTCTTAATAGGACGAGCTGGCCGACCCCAACCCCTTCGGAAGATCTGCGTCATTTTTTCCGCTCTTGGAATGTGGTGAAATATTCATTGTGCCATCGTTCCCAAAAAGTCTTAACAATTCGCTGCCCTTCCTTCCAGGGAATCGAAAAGGCCAGGGGAAGGCTTAATTGGCTCCCATTCAAGAAATAGCCAGGAGTCAATGCTTGAAGATCTTGCGGATCAAAGGGTGTAAGGGCCGCGAATTAAGGATGGCTTCAACCTGCACAAGTAATGTTGTTAATTGCTCAAACGGAAGGACTCTTTGCCCAATGACGCCGCCCAAAAAATGGTTCATCGATTTTACCGCACCTTCGTATATGCCACTCCGTGCCCCTTACCGATAAATGTTGAAAAAGGTCCTCCCTATTCCATCTGTCCATTGGTCTTCTTATCTCTTTCGCTGCTCCTACAAATGCTGTATCATTATCGCTGAAAATACGCTCGCAACGCCCCCGATGGGATACAAATCGGTCATAACAAATGCAATCTCAGGTAGGTCGGCCACCAAGGCTAAATGTAAAGCCCTCGTCTCGAGGCACACAAACAAAGCAATCCACACCTTTTGCCTCACAATCTGCTTGCCTTCTCTGTCTATCATCTTGATATCTATAGGTTCCGCTTAATCCACACCGACATGTAGGAATAGCTTACCCGGAGTAACATGATCGGTGGTTTTGACGCACACAAACTTTTATGTAGATAATTTCGTAGAGAACTGCGCAGTGATCTTATCCCTCACTACAAGAACCAAAACTAACTCAGAAGATCCATTTAGCAGCCATGGTGTATACAAGCTCACTTGTAAATGCCAGCACAGTTACATAGGACAAACCGGACGACAAGTAAGAACGAGGTTCAGAGAACACATTAGAGATTACAACAAAAAGATACGGAATCCAACCATCATACCGGAGTCCAACTTTGCGAATCACATGGCGGAGAATAAATGCCCCCCCGGAAACATCAGGAGGGTGGGGCCGTGTGCAGAAGTCCACGCAAGTGGGGAAAGTTTCTGATCGTCATTCACCTGGGAATGGCCAGAGCGATTCTTTTCCATGCGGTTCAAGCAGCTCACTACTTCCGGGCTTTGCGCCCAAGTATCCTCTGGGTAACCACCGAACACCCGTTTGGTGGTGAGCTAAACGTGAGAAGGCGACAACCTGGTAAGGCCACTCCGACATAATCGGTTTAAGGGCTTGCTGGGGGGTTCAAACAGCAGCGTCTGATCACCAGGTGGTGCGGCTGCAAGCGGGCGTCTGTCTTGGATCAAGCGGCTCGCTATACAAACGTGTAATAGAATTCAACCTCCCGTGAAACGGGTTGTGCGTTGGGTTTGGGACCCACCACATAAAACAACGTTCCAATGAAATTCAACAACAAAGCCTCGGATATGAGAACCCCTTTTTTAGATGACAACACCCGCAAACGAAATAAGGATTATGAGATAAGGGCATGTACCTGGAATGTCCGGTCCCTTAATAGGGAAGGTGCCGCTGCCCGGCTGGTTGAGGTCCTGAGGAAAGCAAAAGCTGACATCACCGCCATACAAGAGATGCGATGAACGGGGCGAGGAAACACGATCAAAACACCTTGCAACATCTACTGGAGTGGGCATGAAGACAAGCGCAGATTCGGCGTGGGATTTGTGGTGGGAGAGAGACTCCGTCACCGAGTACTGTCGTTCACACCCGTGAACGAGCGTCTCGCTGCAATCCGCATAAAAGTACGATTTTTCACCATATCGTTTATCTGCGCTCATGCACCGATGGAAGAGAAGGACGACGTGGAAAAGGATGCATTCTACGAGCGCCTGGAAGAAGCATACGAGCGCTGCCCCCGTCATGATATCAAAGTCGTGCTTGGCGACTTTAACGCCAGGGTGGGTAAGGAGGGTGTATTTGGCCCCACTGTCGGGAAGTTCAGCCTCCACGATCAGACTTCGCCAAATGGATTCAGGCTGATCGACTTCGCCGGTGCCCGAAACATGGTCATATCCAGAACTAGGTTTATGCACAAGAAGATCCATCAGGCTACATGGCTGTCCCCCGATCGAAAAACACGCAACCAGATCGACCACGTTGTGATAGACGGACGGCATGCTTCCAGCGTTTTAGATGTTCGCACAATACGAGGACCTAACATCGACTCTGATCACTACCTAGTAGCAGCCAAGATTCGTACCCGCCTCTGTACGACAAAACAGGTGCAACAAAAAACGCAGGGAAAGCTGGACGTCGAAAAGCTGCAATCGCAACAGACCGCCAATTATTTCGCAGATCGCCTCTCACACCTGCTCTCCGAGAGCACAATTCAACCTAGTGGAATGCATGAGCAGTGGGATCATATCTCAGGAGCACTCCGTACCGCAGCCGAAGAAGTAATTGGATTCCGGCGAACGCGAAAAAACAACTGGTATGATGATGAAGAGTGCCGCGCTGCAACGAAAAGAAAGGACGAAGCCTACAAGGCAACGCTGAGATCGAATGCAACGAGGAGTGTGTGTGAACACTACCGCGAGTTGAAGAGGGAAGCGAGGCGGCTTTTCCGGGCGAAAAAAAAGAGAGGCAGAAAAGCGTGAAATAAAGGAGCTTGAGATGCTGGCCAACGGGAATAATGTCCGAAAATTCTATCAAAAAATTCGGCAAATGGCAGAAGGTTTCAAACCCGGGGCAAACTCCTGTAAGAATGAGAACGGCGACCTGGTGACCGATGTTCAGAGAACACTCAGAATATGGAGGGATCACTTCTCTGCCCTTTTAAATGGAGAAACTGAGCAAGAAACCAGAGAAGATGCCGAACCCGAGCCCACAATCGAAGATGATGGAATTGACGTTCCACAACCCGACTACAATGAGGTGCGAATAGCAATATCCCGATTGAAAAACAATAAAGCAGCTGGCGCTGATGGTTTGCCTGCTGAGCTATTCAAACACGGAGGCGAGGAGCTGGTAAGGCGCGTGCATCAGCTTCTATGCAGAATTTGGTCGGATGAATGCATGCCTGAAGATTGGAATCTAAGTGTTCTCTGCCCAATCCACAAGAAGGGCGATCCTGCAAACTGCGCCAACTATCGCGGAATCAGCCTTTTGAATATCGCATATAAGGTCCTATCAAGCGTATTGTGCGAAAGACTGAAACCTGATGTGAACAGACTGATTGGACCTTATCAGTGTGGCTTCAGACCTGGTAAATCTACCATCGACCAGATTTTTACAATACGCCAAATCTTGGAAAAACCCCGTGAAAAAAGAATCGACACGCATCATCTCTTTGTTGATTTTAAAGCCGCTTTCGATAGTACGAAAAGGAGCTGCCTATATGCCGCTATGTCTGAATTTGGTTTCCCCGCAAAACTTATACGGCTATGCAAAATGACCTTGAGCAACACCGCCAGCTCGGTCAGAATTGGGAAGTACCTCTCCGAGCCGTTCGAAACTAAACGAGGTTTCAGACAGGGTGACCCCCTATCGTGCGATTTCTTTAATTTAATGCTGGAGAAAATAATACAAGCTGCAGAACTTAACCGCGCTGGAACAATATTTTATAAAAGCGTCCAACTGTTGGCATATGCTGACGATATTGATATCATTGGCCTTAACAACCGCGCCGTAACTTCTGCTTACTCCAAATTAGAAAAAGAAGCGGAGAAAATGGGATTGGTGGTGAACGAGGGCAAAACGAAGTACCTTCTGTCATCATGCAAAGAGTCAGCGCATTCGCGCCTTGGCAGCCAAGCCACTGTTGGCAGCAATAATTTCGAAATAGTAAAGGACTTCGTTTACCTGGGAACCAGCATTAATACCAACAATAATGTTAGCCTAGAAATCCGACGAAGAATCACTCTTGCAAACAAATGCTACTTCGGACTGAGTAGGCAATTGAAAAGTAAAGTCCTCTCTCGACGAACGAAAATAACACTCTACAAGTCACTCATCGCACCCGTCCTGCTATATGGTGCAGAAGCGTGGACACTAACAACATCTGATGAAGCGGCTCTGGGAGTATTCGAGAGAAAGGTTCTTCGAAAGATTTGTGGACCTCTACGCGTTGGCGACGGCGAGTACCGAAGAAGATTTAATGATGAGCTGTATGAACTTTACGCAGACGCCGACATAGTTCAGCGAATTAAAACACAGCGGCTTCGCTGGCTAGGCCACGTAGTGCGAATGAGCGAAGATGCTCCAGCCCAGAAGGTATTCTTATCGGCACCCGCCGGTGGAAGCAGAGGAAGAGGGAGACCACCACTCCGATAGAAGGACCAAGTGGAGACCGATTTGCGATCCCGCGGTGTTTCCAATTGGCGCCAGTTGGCGCAACGAAGAAACGACTGGCGAGCTATGTTGGACGGTCAAAATCGCCCAGGCGGTTAGATGACCATTTAAAGAAAGAAAGAAGGAAACATCGAAAAAAAAAACAGTCAAGGTCCTACATGTACAAGCAAAAGGCAGACGTCTGAACGTACTCGAAAACATGGAAATCTACAAACAAAAAACATTCGACGGTAGAATAATAAACGAACAGACAAACTGTTTCCGACACAATATTCGAACCTTTAAAATTGGTTTACAAAAAACAAAGCAACCACTCAGGTACAACGAACACACACGCACCTACAAATAAGCACACAACAGCAAAAGATCAAAAACAACAAACAAGCAAAAAAGGTCAAACAACAAAAATCACCAACTTTTAACTGCCTCAGTCAACCACAAAAACCGATCGATGCAAACCACCCCCGTTTCTGAATGTACACACACAACACATGCACACACGTACACAAACAGACACCCATGCTGACGTTACCTGCTACCTACTATAAATACAAGACAAACGACCACAACAGATCAGAACGAAAATCGACACTGATGATGGCACAACGCCGAAACCGGTTTGTCTCAAAACCAAATTTGACAAGGGATGACGAACACTCGTTCCAATATACATCAATCATTCACCCTGTCGGAAAAACAACAAAACAAAATAAAACAGTTAATGCTTGTCAGGCTTTTAACTTAAACGAAAACGGTCTACTAATAGTTTACAAACGACGTTTACTGAAATTGCATACAAGGAAGGCAAACATTTGGTTTAACAAACAATGCATAGAATTGAATGTGACACCAAAATTTGCAAAAATAACAATGAAAACAAACACCAGTACAAGCATGAGGACAATTAGGAAGGCGGAAAGAGACTTCCTAAGATATGAGTTGAAAAACCAGTACGCCAAGAAAGATGGAATAAATGCCGAAATTCTATCCATCCATTTAAGGTTGGCAGAGCAATTACCTACCGATACGTTAATGGAATGCTTCGAGCGCATAAGGACTGAGGTCGAACATGAACTACAACAGAAATACAGGACGCTGAACCGGAAACTAGATAAATTGACAGGACGTCGCGAACGGGACAACAACCAACAACCGCACCATTTCCATGCCAGACTCGTAAACCTAACGACAGTGGCCATCACCGCGGCGGAAGAACAACTTCTTAAAAAGGGACTGAAACACAATATTATAGACCAAAACGAAAAAAGAAAAACGGAACAGGCGATCGTAGACGCAGAGGTCGCAATATCATTAATACCAGTTGAGGAACAAGAGCACGCAAGACACATGTGCAGAGAAATAATAAACAAGGAAGTGAAAGCAAAGGAAGGACAGAAGAGAAACACGGAGCAAAAAACAGTCAAGAACCTACAACATAAACTCAGGATAAACAACATTGTCGCAACGAAGGCGGACAAAGGCAACACAACTGTGCTAATTGAAAAAGATGAGTATATAACAAAAACCGAAAAACTCATCGAGGATATGGAATGTCGTAGAATAAGAGTGAACCCCACGGATGAATACCAGAAAGAAATCAAAGTGGCTATAAAAACTGCAACAAATATAATAGATACCAACTCGGCATATACATTAGTCCAAATGAACCCGTCAACTCCACCACTGATTGCGCTACCAAAAATCCACAAGCCAGGCAATCCAATGAGACCAATCATTAATTTTAAATCGGCACCATGCTATAAGCTATCTAAATATTTAAAAACAGTATTGAAGGACACACTGGAACTTAGCAACGAACACACCATAACTAATACATCTGAACTAATAAACAAACTTAGGACCGTTGAAGTGACAAAGGACAGCAAATTGGTATCTTTCGACATAAAAGATCTGTACACATCAATACCACTAGCAGAGACATTGAACATAGTAAACTCTATAATACTACGTAAAACAAAAGATAAAGTAAAAAGTACGCAAATCACGAACACGGTAAGAACCACACTACGTCAAATCTATTTTCAATTCAACAATAAAATATACAGACAAACAAACGGACTTGCGATGGGAAACCCAACATAGGCTATTCTTATGGAAGCGTTTATGCAAAACCTGGAAAAAGAGTATATACAGGAATTAAGTTCCAAATTAGGAGTGTTATTTTACGCAAGGTACGTGGATGATATCATATGCGTTTTAACTACCAACAACGAAGAGCAAGTACTGGAGTACCTCAACAAGCAGCACGGGAACATAAAATTCACAATGGAAACCGAAAAAGACGGAGGAATCAATTATCTGGACCTCACAATAAGTATTGATAAAGCTAGCAATAAATTCAACTACGACATATATAGGAAACCAACGGCCACCGACACAATAATACATAATACCTCGAACCACCCACAACAACATAAAAATGCAGCGCTAAGGCACTTAGTACAAAGATTGGAAAGAACACCTCTTATACAAGAAGCATATAGAAGAGAGCTTGGAATAATATATAACATCGCTACAAACAACGGATATAAAAAAGCACTAGTAGATAAACTCAGGAGAGACCTTAGAGAACAAAAAAGAAACAATGGAGAAGAAAGTACACAAACCTGGACGACAATGACATATACTGGAAGGGCAACATATAAATTAGCAAATTTCCTTAGAAAATACAAAATCAGCACAGCGTTCAAAACATCGAACAATTTAGGACGGAAGCTAAGAACCAAAACTAACTCAGAAGATCCATTTAGCAGCAATGGTGTATACAAGCTCACTTGTGAATGCCAGCACAGTTACATAGGACAAACCGGACGACAAGTAAGAACGAGGTTCAGAGAACACATTAGAGATTACAACAAAAAGATACGGAATCCAACCATCATACCAGAGTCCAACTTTGCGAATCACATGGCGGAGAATAAATGCCCCCCCGGAAACATCAAAAAAAAAAAAACAGTCAAGGTCCTACATGTACAAGCAAAAGGCAGACGTCTGAACGTACTCGAAAACATGGAAATCTACAAACAAAAAACATTCGACGGTAGAATAATAAACGAACAGACAAACTGTTTCCGACACAATATTCGAACCTTTAAAATTGGTTTACAAAAAACAAAGCAACCACTCAGGTACAACGAACACACACGCACCTACAAATAAGCACACAACAGCAAAAGATCAAAAACAACAAACAAGCAAAAAAGGTCAAACAACAAAAATCACCAACTTTTAACTGCCTCAGTCAACCACAAAAACCGATCGATGCAAACCACCCCCGTTTCTGAATGTACACACACAACACATGCACACACGTACACAAACAGACACCCATGCTGACGTTACCTGCTACCTACTATAAATACAAGACAAACGACCACAACAGATCAGAACGAAAATCGACACTGATGATGGCACAACGCCGACACCGGTTTGTCTCAAAACCAAATTTGACAAGGGATGACGAAAACTCGTTCCAATATACATCAATCATTCACCCTGTCGGAAAAACAACAAAACAAAATAAAACAGTTAATGCTTGTCAGGCTTTTAACTTAAACGAAAACGGTCTACTAATAGTTTACAAACGACGTTTACTGAAATTGCATACAACGAAGGCAAACATTTGGTTTAACAAACAATGCATAGAATTGAATGTGACACCAAAATTTGCAAAAATAACAATGAAAACAAACACCAGTACAAGCATGAGGACAATTAGGAAGGCGGAAAGAGACTTCCTAAGATATGAGTTGAAAAACCAGTACGCCAAGAAAGATGGAATAAATGCCGAAATTCTATCCATCCATTTAAGGTTGGCAGAGCAATTACCTACCGATACGTTAATGGAATGCTTCGAGCGCATAAGGACTGAGGTCGAACATGAACTACAACAGAAATACAGGACGCTGAACCGGAAACTAGATAAATTGACAGGACGTCGCGAACGGGACAACAACCAACAACCGCACCATTTCCATGCCAGACTCGTAAACCTAACGACAGTGGCCATCACCGCGGCGGAAGAACAACTTCTTAAAAAGGGACTGAAACACAATATTATAGACCAAAACGAAAAAAGAAAAACGGAACAGGCGATCGTAGACGCAGAGGTCGCAATATCATTAATACCAGTTGAGGAACAAGAGCACGCAAGACACATGTGCAGAGAAATAATAAACAAGGAAGTGAAAGCAAAGGAAGGACAGAAGAGAAACACGGAGCAAAAAACAGTCAAGAACCTACAACATAAACTCAGGATAAACAACATTGTCGCAACGAAGGCGGACAAAGGCAACACAACTGTGCTAATTGAAAAAGATGAGTATATAACAAAAACCGAAAAACTCATCGAGGATATGGAATGTCGTAGAATAAGAGTGAACCCCACGGATGAATACCAGAAAGAAATCAAAGTGGCTATAAAAACTGCAACAAATATAATAGATACCAACTCGGCATATACATTAGTCCAAATGAACCCGTCAAGTCCACCACTGATTGCGCTACCAAAAATCCACAAGCCAGGCAATCCAATGAGACCAATCATTAATTTTAAATCGGCACCATGCTATAAGCTATCTAAATATTTAAAAACAGTATTGAAGGACACACTGGAACTTATCAACGAACACACCATAACTAATACATCTGAACTAATAAACAAACTTAGGACCGTTGAAGTGACAAAGGACAGCAAATTGGTATCTTTCGACATAAAAGATCTATACACATCAATACCACTAGCAGAGACATTGAACATAGTAAACTCTATAATACTACGTAAAACAAAAGATAAAGTAAAAAGTACGCAAATCACGAACACGGTAAGAACCACACTACGTCAAAACTATTTTCAATTCAACAATAAAATATACAGACAAACAAACGGACTTGCGGTGGGAAACCCAACATCGGCTATTCTTATGGAAGCGTTTATGCAAAACCTGGAAAAAGAGTATATACAGGAATTAAGTTCCAAATTAGGAGTGTTATTTTACGCAAGGTACGTGGATGATATCATATGCGTTTTAACTACCAACAACGAAGAGCAAGTGCTGGAGTACCTCAACAAGCAGCACGGGAACATAAAATTCACAATGGAAACCGAAAAAGACGGAGGAATCAATTATCTGGACCTCACAATAAGTATTGATAAAGCTAGCAATAAATTCAACTACGACATATATAGGAAACCAACGGCCACCGACACAATAATACATAATACCTCGAACCACCCACAACAACATAAAAATGCAGCGCTAAGGCACTTAGTACAAAGATTGGAAATAACACCTCTTACACAAGAAGCATATAGAAGAGAGCTTGGAATAATATATAACATCGCTACAAACAACGGATATAAAAAAGCACTAGTAGATAAACTCAGGAGAGACCTTAGAGAACAAAAAAGAAACAATGGAGAAGAAAGTACACAAACCTGGACGACAATGACATATACTGGAAGGGCAACATATAAATTAGCAAATTTCCTTAGAAAATACAAAATCAACACAGCGTTCAAAACATCGAACAATTTAGGACGGAAGCTAAGAACCAAAACTAACTCAGAAGATCCATTTAGCAGCCATGGTGTATACAAGCTCACTTGTGAATGCCAGCACAGTTACATAGGACAAACCGGACGACAAGTAAGAACGAGGTTCAGAGAACACATTAGAGATTACAACAAAAAGATACGGAATCCAACCATCATACCAGAGTCCAACTTTGCGAATCACATGGCGGAGAATAAATGCCCCCCCGGAAACATAAAAAAAAAACAGTCAAGGTCCTACATGTACAAGCAAAAGGCAGACGTCTGAACGTACTCGAAAACATGGAAATCTACAAACAAAAAACATTCGACGGTAGAATAATAAACGACCAGACAAACACTGTTTCCGACACAATATTCGAACCTTTAAAATTGGTTTACAAAAAACAAAGCAACCACTCAGGTACAACGAACACACACGCACCGACAAATAAGCACAAAACAGCAAAAGATCAAAAACAACAAACAAGCAAAAAAGGTCAAACAACAAAAATCACCAACTTTTACCTGCCTCAGTCAACCACAAAAAACCGATCGATGCAAACCACCCCCGTTTCTGAATGTACACACACAACACATGCACACACGTACACAAACAGACACCCATGCTGACGTTACCTGCTACCTACTATAAATACAAGACAAACGACCACAACAGATCAGAACGAAAATCGACACTGATGATGGCACAACGCCGAAACCAGTTTGTCTCACAACCAAATTTGACAAGGGATGACGAAAAATTGTTCCAATATACATGAATGTATTGCGGCGGCCGCCGTGGTGTGGAGGTAGTGTTGCCGGCCTACCACACCGAAGGTCCATGGTTCAAGCCCTGGTACAGGTAACATCAAAAGTGATTTGAAAAAAGTTTTTCAAAAACGGGGTCGCCCCTCGGCAGTGGTTTGGCAAACTCTCCGAGTGTATTTCTGCCATGACAGGCTTCTCAGCAAAAATTCGTCTCCTTTGTAGATGCCGTTCGGAGTCGGCAAAAAACTGTAGGTCCCACCAATTAGTAGGGAAAATTCAAATCGGCACACCACAAATTGGAAGAGAAGCTTGGCGCAAAAATCTCTTAGGAGGTTTATGATGATATACCTGTTGTATATCGCGCCATAGAGATAGAGATTGCGCTTCAAACGCCGTGCATCGAAATTTCTTTTGGCTACCAATCAACTTCAGCCATATACACATGCTCACAACACCTCAAATAAAAAGCTAACACATACTTGCACCAGTATGCACCCATATACTTTCATCGCCGCGTCGGCTTGTAGTACGTCTTTTCACTCAAGCCATGTCTTATACTAAGCAACATGGTGAGAGACTTGTATGAAGTGTTAGGTTGGCAAGGCGTTTAGCAACATACCTTTCTGTTGGGTAGAAAGAAACATGATCAGAAGCATATCAACCGGTAGGAATGTGCCACTGCAGCTACAGGCAGTCGTTACACCCTGCAAAAAATGGGACCGAAACGGCGTTAATTTGACATCAGATGACCAAATTGATGCATCAAGAATTTTAATATTATGATTGGATGAGGATATACCAAATTTTAAATTCACCGTAGTTATTATCCGCAACCTTTAACTGGCTTGTGGCAACGCTTTTAAGGTTTTGATATGTTGGTAACTTTTAAAACATAATAAAAAATGGCTCCTTGTATTATTAGTTTTAGGGTGAGCGTTAGTTGAATCGGCAGTCCAAAACGAAGCGACGGATTCAGCAGCAGCGACGTCAGCATAGCTAATACCTTGATGTGATGGCACGTCATTTGCACTCATCATAATAGTTCAGCAAAAGGACAGTAACAGACTCTTCATGATTAACATTCTGCGTTTGTTCCGCATTCGGGTCCACTGTAATAGATTTTGAATGCTTTACAATAATATTCTATGCATGCTCTGAGATATTTATACTCTCGAAGGGTAAATCCCCATCGTCCTATGATCGCCGACATCATAATATACCATCTTCTAAATAGTAAATACTCGGAGCTCATAAACTTGACAAGGGCATCAAAGTTTTAGTCAAATACGTAGACGATATATTTTTTGCTGTTGTCAAAAGAGATGACACCAATCTAATATTAAATACACTAGTATCCAAATAGGCTAAAATGTACCATTGAGGAAAAAACAGCATTCTATATACTAGATTAGTATTCACAGCCAGCATCGTTTTTGCCTTCACAAATTCGTAAATATAAAATTAACACCGTCAAAAACTTAATACACAAAATTCTAACAATAAGCCATCACACATTTCAATGAAATGAAATATTTTCGATAACAAAGCTTAACAACTTTTATTTATTTTCCTAGGCTGACTTTCAACTATAGATAGCTATCCATAAAGTAATCCTACTTTCCTTTATTTTGTTTGTGTTCGGCGTGTTCAGTGGGTGGGCACACGGAGGTCGAGCTCGGACAGGTTTGTAGGAAGAAGAAATAAAAAGAGAAAACGAGTTATCGTTATAAATATGTGCATTTATTCGAGTGAATTTGTTAACATGGAGTTAAATTACCTGTGATGATGAAAATACTTGCGGCGGTGATCGATGGCTGATGTTGGCAGGCAGACGGCTGGTTGACAAGAGAGCAACTCTGTGAAAGTTGACGACTGTTCACCCCGGAAAAGTCCTCCGGTTTTGAGGGGAAAGTGCACCCACACATTGTCACCGACATGTACGTGCATGGCGCTGACCAAATGCGCACGTACGCACGTATGCATGTACATGTGCAATGGTGTGGTCGACTGGAATTGGGGTGACCCGAAATTTCGTGAAGTTAGGCCTTGGGCCAAAACATGCCGGCCCCCCTTGCGGTCCGAAACATCTGAACCTACAGCTAAAGGTCGCCGACCAAAAGGAGAAATGAACATAAAACGAAACTTCCGCTCCCGAGTTCTGTCCGGTTTGTTCGTGCCTGGCCGGACGAAGAGACCTAGTCTCCGTTCCAGCGTCGGAGGCGTAAAGCGAAATAGCGTCGGGGTCGTCTTGTAGTCCCTCTTTCTCCTTCTCGACCTGCTGGCTCCATCACGGAGCAGTTGTTCCTCGTCGTCGACCTCTGTGATATGGAGCTTGTGCTGGTGCATATTTCTGTTGGATGGCCCATCGCCAAACAATTACCACAGAACCGTCCTCGTAGCGCTTCATATAGGCGTTGCTCTGAAGTTTTGGCACGATAAACAGGGCATAGTCGAATCGGGTGCTTCTTGGAACACAGACGACATTCAAGTGCGTGCCGTTGTCCATTTGCGGTGGCACTCCTTTGCATGGCGGCGAAACAACCCATATTTGCCTAAAAAATAGGGAACATGTGTTTGAATGGGGTGGAGTTTTTGTCGTTGTGCAAGTGGGGTGGCGAGATGGAACTCGTAATTTGGGTCAGATGGGTTACGCATGAGTTGACATTAATTGGGTCGTGTCTTGGAACTTTTGAGACTTGGATGCAGTTGCCACTCATGGGAATAAACAAATTAATTAATTGCTATGCGCCGTTAGAGGGCGCTGAAGTTTAATTTTTACTGAGGCTGCCTCACGTTTTGGTTGGCGCATATTGGGCAGAGAGTTGAGTGGGTGATTGTGATATAAGTCCAATCCAACAAATAAATTGCCCCCCCAAAAACCATTATGGGAGCGACCCAAAAAGGTTTACGACATAAATTTGGTTTTGGTTTGGAAATATTTGTAATTTTTCTGTGCCAACATAAAAATGTAAATATTTGACAGCCGTGAATGTTTACATCTGAATAAAGTACGTAGGAAAGCAAATGGCCTGTGACTAAATGTTGATGATATATATTTTTCATGCTATCATTTTCGTATTTGTTGCGTCAAATTATGTCATCACTAAATGGTCAGAGTTTTGCTTCGCTCTTTCAAATTTTACAATTTTCGTCCGATTGGCACGGTAGTACTTCGTGGGTCGGAGGTCCCTCTGTTTCGTTTTTTTTTTCTTTTGAAATTCGGGCACATCATAAATACACACTTATTTTTTTTTTGTATAAGTCCAGAATTTACCTCTTTTTTTTTCTAAGAAATGGTTAGTACTATCTACATACGCCCGTGGCATATTGTTGGTCCATTCATTCACATATACTGCCACGAGAGTTTGATTTTTCATCAAGCCGTCGCGATCAGCATATCAGGCCACATATGAGCCATATGACAACCGCCTAATTTATTTTAGTCCACGTCTCAAATTAAAAAATGTTTGTATGCTTTTCTATCTCTATTTTTAGGCATACCATGTCCCCACATTTCTATAATTTCCACCATCATGGTTCTGAATGGGTCTGGTGTTGGTCCACCTTCTGCTGGGGGATAACCACCTAATGGCGAACGGGTCGTGCCATAATTATAAGCTACAGGATTGTGCCATAACCAGGTCGCGCGGCATTATTAGCTTGTTGTGCAGTAATTACCACACTTTGTGGTGGTATATGTGAACCAATCATACCATGCGCCATGTACATACTGTCGGTAGTGGCAGAGGATGTTGTGACGTACCTGTAGCGTATAGTCGACACCAGGCGCTACATATACAAGGTGGCGCAAAAGTAAGCTTCCGATGTTCAGCATATCGGTTGTGGCACGTGCAGTGTGTGCTGTTGCACCGTCTTGTTGGAACCACATGTTTTCCAATCCCAATTCATCAAGTTGCGGCAAAAAGAACTCGTTGATCATTGCTCTGTAGCGCTCACCATTCACAGTAACCGTTTGGCCCCGACCGATTATTGGTCAAATAAATAGTCAGCAATATTCCGCGTTCTGGAGCAGTGTAGCGTAACATTGTTTATTAACGTGTATTTCGCATGTGTTTACTACAAAAATGTCAAAACAGAACTGACTTTAGGGGCCAATCGCAAAATTTATAGCATTTTATGATAGGAGGATTACTTTTGCACAGTAACCGTTTTTCACCGACCGAAATAAATAGTTAGCAATATTCCGCGTTCTGGAGCAGTGTAGCGTAACATTGTTCATTAACGTGTATTTCGCATGTGGGCCAATCGCAAAATTTATAGCATTTTCTGATAGGAGGTCTTGATCTGGAAAGGTCCGGCAAAGTCGACTCCCGTATTCGTGAACGCACGGGTAAACGTAGTGCGTTCACGGTGGAGATTGCCCATAAGTTGGGTCTGAGCCCGTTTCCGATAAATTGTGCAAACTTTGCAATTGTGTATGACGACCCTTACCATGTTTTTTACTTTGGGGATCCATGCAGGGTTATCTGATGAATCATCAGGACAAGACGGGATAGCCTACAGTTGTAAGGGAGGACAATTGGATGCCGCTCATTATATGTCAAGTCGTGGGACGCTCCGATACGTCCTCCTGCTCTTATAATGTTGTCTTTGTCAACGAAGGGGTTAAGTGAAAGTATTTGTCGGTTTTGTCGGTTCTGATTTATCCTGATTAAAATTTGAGTTGTTGCTTTAATTTACAGAGCTGAGATTAAGTGCGATTTGACTTGAAAGGAAGCTTTTGCTTTTGGGTGAGATCTTCGGTAGAATCGCATTACTAACGATAACACTCTTAAATCAGAAAAACGGTCCAGAATATCGGTATTATTAACTTTTGTCGTCGCGTATGTTTGGGTTCTTTTTTTTCAGCGGATGTACTGTAATCAATTTCTTATAATGGCCATTGGGATTTCTCTTCTTGCAGCCAAAAAGGTCCCTGCCACCACAACGAACTGCTGACTAATTCCGAAGCAGTTATTCCGCTACTACCCAAGTCCGCTGGATTCGATTTCGAATTCACGTGAAACCAGTCCTTATTACCGACCATGTCGCCGATCTTCGTGATCCGATGTGCCACGAAGGTGGACCAGGAACAGGGCGGCTTCCGTATCCATGCTAGTACGATGGTTGAATCCGTCCACAAATGTATTTTCACCGGTCCCAATGTGATGCTTCTAAAGATTGCTTCCATAATTTCTGAAAGTAGGACCGCTCCACACAATTTTAAGCGTGGAAGCGATAAAGTCTTCACCGGGGCTACGCGGGGTTTGGCTAGAAGGAAGTTGACGTAGATGTGATCATCCCTTTTGACGCGCATGTAAACTGCTACAGCATATGCTTTTTCGGATGCGTCACAAAATCCATGTATTTCGGTGTCGTGTTCTGGTGAAAAGTGTACCCATCGTGGTATCCTAACGTTGTCTATATCATGATAGTGTTGGGTGAATGTTTTCCATTTTTCCAACGTATTGCGGGATATTGGTTCATCCCAATCGGTACCTTCTAACCAAATAGTCTGAATGAGTATTTTTGTCCCAATAACCATAGGTGCGAGCCATCCTAAAGGGTCAAAAAGTTTTGCTATGGCGGATAGAATCTCTCTTTTTGTGATGTTGTCACTAGGTTCCAACGCGCCTGCTTTGAAATAAAAAAGGCCGGAATGCGCATTCCACCGTATGCCCAATGCCTTGACCGAACTAGTATCCTCAAAGGCCAGGAAGTCCTCGCTGAGTAGATCCGCTTTAGGGATTTTCTTAAGAATTTCCTCCAAATTTGACTTCCATTTCCCTTCGAATTTCATTTCTGGTTTTAATGGTTGATGTGATTGTATGCCCCCCGCTAATACGTCATCTACGTACATGCACTCCCGTAGTATGGTAGCTGCTGTTGGGTGGGAATTTTCTACATCATCGGCCAAATTTACCGTTTTTAGCTCATACAGGCTTATAGGTTCTTTCGGGGGAGTTCGATAGACAATTCTCTGAAATGTCGCGTGATTTTCGTTTACCCAAAGTTGTCGGTACATCTTTTCGATGTCACTATTGAAAACAAACCTGTATAACCGCCAACGTAAGATAAGAATAGGAAGATCGGATTGTAGTACTGGGTCCGGCAAAAGTACATCGTTCTAGCTAATGCCGTTTGCCGTAGGACTTGAGACGTTGAAAACGACACGTACCTTGGTATTGGTACTTTCTTGGAACACAGACGACATTCAAGTGCGTGCCGTTGTCCATTTGCGGTGGCACTCCTTTGCATGGCGGCGAAACAACCCATATTTGCCTAAAAAATAGGGAACATGTGTTTGAATGGGGTGGAGTTTTTGTCGTTGTGCAAGTGGGGTGGCGAGATGGAACTCGTAATTTGGGTCAGATGGGTTACGCATGAGTTGACATTAATTGGGTCGTGTCTTGGAACTTTTGAGACTTGGATGCAGTTGCCACTCATGGGAATAAACAAATTAATTAATTGCTATGCGCCGTTAGAGGGCGCTGAAGTTTAATTTTTACTGAGGCTGCCTCACGTTTTGGTTGGCGCATATTGGGCAGAGAGTTGAGTGGGTGATTGTGATATAAGTCCAATCCAACAAATAAATTGCCCCCCCAAAAACCATTATGGGAGCGACCCAAAAAGGTTTACGACATAAATTTGGTTTTGGTTTGGAAATATTTGTAATTTTTCTGTGCCAACATAAAAATGTAAATATTTGACAGCCGTGAATGTTTACATCTGAATAAAGTACGTAGGAAAGCAAATGGCCTGTGACTAAATGTTGATGATATATATTTTTCATGCTATCATTTTCGTATTTGTTGCGTCAAATTATGTCATCACTAAATGGTCAGAGTTTTGCTTCGCTCTTTCAAATTTTACAATTTTCGTCCGATTGGCACGGTAGTACTTCGTGGGTCGGAGGTCCCTCTGTTTCGTTTTTTTTTCTTTTGAAATTCGGGCACATCATAAATACACACTTATTTTTTTTTTGTATAAGTCCAGAATTTACCTCTTTTTTTTTCTAAGAAATGGTTAGTACTATCTACATACGCCCGTGGCATATTGTTGGTCCATTCATTCACATATACTGCCACGAGAGTTTGATTTTTCATCAAGCCGTCGCGATCAGCATATCAGGCCACATATGAGCCATATGACAACCGCCTAATTTATTTTAGTCCACGTCTCAAATTAAAAAATGTTTGTATGCTTTTCTATCTCTATTTTTAGGCATACCATGTCCCCACATTTCTATAATTTCCACCATCATGGTTCTGAATGGGTCTGGTGTTGGTCCACCTTCTGCTGGGGGATAACCACCTAATGGCGAACGGGTCGTGCCATAATTATAAGCTACAGGATTGTGCCATAACCAGGTCGCGCGGCATTATTAGCTTGTTGTGCAGTAATTACCACACTTTGTGGTGGTATATGTGAACCAATCATACCATGCGCCATGTACATACTGTCGGTAGTGGCAGAGGATGTTGTGACGTACCTGTAGCGTATAGTCGACACCAGGCGCTACATATACAAGGTGGCGCAAAAGTAAGCTTCCGATGTTCAGCATATCGGTTGTGGCACGTGCAGTGTGTGCTGTTGCACCGTCTTGTTGGAACCACATGTTTTCCAATCCCAATTCATCAAGTTGCGGCAAAAAGAACTCGTTGATCATTGCTCTGTAGCGCTCACCATTCACAGTAACCGTTTGGCCCCGACCGATTATTGGTCAAATAAATAGTCAGCAATATTCCGCGTTCTGGAGCAGTGTAGCGTAACATTGTTTATTAACGTGTATTTCGCATGTGTTTACTACAAAAATGTCAAAACAGAACTGACTTTAGGGGCCAATCGCAAAATTTATAGCATTTTATGATAGGAGGATTACTTTTGCACAGTAACCGTTTTTCACCGACCGAAATAAATAGTTAGCAATATTCCGCGTTCTGGAGCAGTGTAGCGTAACATTGTTTATTAACGTGTATTTCGCATGTGGGCCAATCGCAAAATTTATAGCATTTTCTGATAGGAGGTCTTGATCTGGAAAGGTCCGGCAAAGTCGACTCCCGTATTCGTGAACGCACGGGTAAACGTAGTGCGTTCACGGTGGAGATTGCCCATAAGTTGGGTCTGAGCCCGTTTCCGATAAATTGTGCAAACTTTGCAATTGTGTATGACGGCCCTTACCATGTTTTTTACTTTGGGGATCCATGCAGGGTTATCTGATGAATCATCAGGACAAGACGGGATAGCCTACAGTTGTAAGGGAGGACAATTGGATGCCGCTCATTATATGTCAAGTCGTGGGACGCTCCGATACGTCCTCCTGCTCTTATAATGTTGTCTTTGTCAACGAAGGGGTTAAGTGAAAGTATTTGTCGGTTTTGTCGGTTCTGATTTATCCTGATTAAAATTTGAGTTGTTGCTTTAATTTACAGAGCTGAGATTAAGTGCGATTTGACTTGAAAGGAAGCTTTTGCTTTTGGGTGAGATCTTCGGTAGAATCGCATTACTAACGATAACACTCTTAAATCAGAAAAACGGTCCAGAATATCGGTATTATTAACTTTTGTCGTCGCGTATGTTTGGGTTCTTTTTTTTCAGCGGATGTACTGTAATCAATTTCTTATAATGGCCATTGGGATTTCTCTTCTTGCAGCCAAAAAGGTCCCTGCCACCACAACGAACTGCTGACTAATTCCGAAGCAGTTATTCCGCTACTACCCAAGTCCGCTGGATTCGATTTCGAATTCACGTGAAACCAGTCCTTATTACCGACCATGTCGCCGATCTTCGTGATCCGATGTGCCACGAAGGTGGACCAGGAACAGGGCGGCTTCCGTATCCATGCTAGTACGATGGTTGAATCCGTCCACAAATGTATTTTCACCGGTCCCAATGTGATGCTTCTAAAGATTGCTTCCATAATTTCTGAAAGTAGGACCGCTCCACACAATTTTAAGCGTGGAAGCGATAAAGTCTTCACCGGGGCTACGCGGGGTTTGGCTAGAAGGAGGTTGACGTAGATGTGATCATCCCTTTTGACGCGCATGTAAACTGCTACAGCATATGCTTTTTCGGATGCGTCACAAAATCCATGTATTTCGGTGTCGTGTTCTGGTGAAAAGTGTACCCATCGTGGTATCCTAACGTTGTCTATATCATGATAGTGTTGGGTGAATGTTTTCCATTTTTCCAACGTATTGCGGGATATTGGTTCATCCCAATCGGTACCTTCTAACCAAATAGTCTGAATGAGTATTTTTGTCCCAATAGCCATAGGTGCGAGCCATCCTAAAGGGTCAAAAAGTTTTGCTATGGCGGATAGAATCTCTCTTTTTGTGATGTTGTCACTAGGTTCCAACGCGCCTGCTTTGAAATAAAAAAGGCCGGAATGCGCATTCCACCGTATGCCCAATGCCTTGACCGAACTAGTATCCTCAAAGGCCAGGAAGTCCTCGCTGAGTAGATCCGCTTTAGGGATTTTCTTAAGAATTTCCTCCAAATTTGACTTCCATTTCCCTTCGAATTTCATTTCTGGTTTTAATGGTTGATGTGATTGTATGCCCCCCGCTAATACGTCATCTACGTACATGCACTCCCGTAGTATGGTAGCTGCTGTTGGGTGGGAATTTTCTACATCATCGGCCAAATTTACCGTTTTTAGCTCATACAGGCTTATAGGTTCTTTCGGGGGAGTTCGATAGACAATTCTCTGAAATGTCGCGTGATTTTCGTTTACCCAAAGTTGTCGGTACATCTTTTCGATGTCACTATTGAAAACAAACCTGTATAACCGCCAACGTAAGATAAGAATAGGAAGATCGGATTGTAGTACTGGGTCCGGCAAAAGTACATCGTTCTAGCTAATGCCGTTTGCCGTAGGACTTGAGACGTTGAAAACGACACGTACCTTGGTATTGGTACTTTCAGCCTTAACAACGGCGTGGTGGGGCATGAAATAGTTATTGGGCTCATCAGACGAAACGTTATTTTTTATTTTTCTCATATGTCCGAGTGTTTCGTATTCGGACAGCACCCCAATATATTCAGTGCCTAACACTGGGTTCTTGATTAGTAGCGCCTAATTCCTAAAGAATTGACAACATGCTCGTTTAAGAGACCCTCCTCACTGAATATTCTCTGGGTACCTTGTCTAAAAGGTAACGAAACTGGGTACCTTTCCTCTTCATTTCTCCTTGTTGTTTCTTTGTATAACTTCTCACAGTATTTCTCATCTGCATTTTTTAGTGTATTTCTAGGTACATTTTCGAACTCCCAGAATGCCGTGAGCTGTTGGCCTAGCGCAACTTCGCTATAAAATGGGACAAGGTTGTTAGGTAGACTCGGTGTTTGTGTGCGACCGGTCAGTATCCAGCCGAACACTGTTTCCTATGCCAGAAGTGTATTTAGTACATTCTTTCGAAGGCTACTGAGTATGATTAGGGGATATATGTTTCCACCAAGTATAAGGTCTACGTCTTCGTTGACGTAGAGCCTCTTATCTACGAGGACTAGATCTGGAAACGCCTGCATAGCCATAGAGCTGATATGAAAGGACGGTAATTTCCCAGCTAATTTCGCTAAAACGAGCACCATCGTTGTCAGGCGGAAGCAAGGATCGACAGGTGACCGTAGTTCAATGTCTGAATCCTCCTTGACGTGAGCAGTTACTGTGTCTGCGATGCCCGACACTTGGGCATGCATTTTTCTCGCCGGTATATCGATTCTTCGTTTGAGTCTTTCCGTCATGAAAGGGCATTCCGATCCCGAATCAATTAATGCCCGTGCGGAGAAATTGTTGCCATTGTGGTGTATATGTACGTGAGCTCTTCCCAAAAGCATGCCTGTATCCGCATTGACGTGGCAAGATGTAAAATTCTGGCTCCCGGTCGAGCCTGCCTTTTCCGCGTTTCGTATTGCTAGTGCCTGATGTAGAAGCACCATTATCAGACGGAATTTTGAACGAGTTGTGCCTGGTAGTCTGCTGAATCGTATCCGCATGCAGGAGCGTATGGTCACGAGAGTGGCACGTACTGCAGTTGTACGAACTGGAGCATCGCGTCACTGTGTGTCCTGGGGATAAGCAGTTTAGGCACCCGTTCATGGACTTTGTGCATTTTATTCTGTCCCCTGGGGATAACTCACGGAGGCGGGGACAGTTGCGTAATCTGTCCTCGTTGAATTGGCACATATTACACACTGCTTTGGTTTGCCGCGACACCTTTGTTTGAAAAGCCCAAGTCTTTTTGTAGGAGCCTCTATCGTCTTTCGCGCAGACTTCGGTTTTTGCCCTCTCGCATTAGTATTACTTATAAATCCTGATACTGTTTCAAGTGTCTGAAACCGATTTGAAAGGAACTTTTCCATGTCCTCCCATTTCGATATGTCCAATTTATGGTCTATGCTCTGTTCCCATCGAGCCAGCGTGCTCTCGGGCAGCTTAGTCAAGCATAAATATGTGATGATTGCATCCCAATTCGACACGTCAATCTTATGACTTTTCAGGGATGATAGACAATTATTGATCTCCCACGAATTTCCGCACTCACTCTCTACCTTTTTATACCTTTCATGAACATGAAATGGTATATTAACTTTGGTCCGATGTTTGTAACGTTTAGAAATATAAGAGATAGAACCACCATTAAGGATACCAAATTGATCAGGACGATGAACTGAGTTGATACAGCCATGTCCGTCTGTCCGTCTGTTTGAAGGCAAACTAGTCCCTCAATTTTGCCAATTGAAATTTGGCACACGGATGTATTTTTGTATTATATTAGACATTTGTCGGATCCGGTATAATCGGGTCACTATAGCATATATCTCCCATACAACCGAACGTTCAAATAAGAGGATTATGACCATTTCTCCCTCATTTTTAAAGATTAAAACTTGAAACTTGGTGAGGTATTTTCTTATGGATAGAAAAAGATTTCGTAAAAAATCACCAAGATCGGAGCTATGCATATATAGTATATTGATTAATCAACTTACTCAATTAATCGAATAAAGGCACAGTCCTAGTAAAAACTTCCCTTAAACAAATAAAGCTTCTTATAAAAGAAAATTAAATGTATTGCTGACAAAGTTTTAGAGTTCTTTAAACAATGCGTATTTAAGTTTGCACGTATTCATGAAAGGTATAAAGCCTTCGGCACGTCCGAAGACAGCGCCGTCCTTACTTGTTTAATTAAATAATATTTGCAACTGTGAGTTGAGAAGGATACGTTTATTCTCGTATGTTTCACAAAGGTTCTTCCAGGCTGTTTCGAAACCTTCGTTTGTGAGGGGACATTTCTCTCCTTCGCCTCCCCCTGAATTTTTTGGTTGAGATGGAAAAGTTTCTCAACCTGACTTAAACGGGTGTTGTGTATATAGATGGCCGTGAACATGTCACGAAACGTTGGCCAAGACAAACAATCGCCCTTGAATCGCAGGGAGGGAGGCGAATATTATGCTCTAGAGGCTGGTTTGTGGTGGTGTTAGTTTCCACTTTCTTATATTTTTCTGCCTCAGCAATAACTTTTGATAGGCACCGCATGTATATAGCGTAAGTTGACCTGTGTTTTTACGTATCGCCAAAATTTCATCGGTCGGTACGTCTCGGGAGTCAAGAGCAGACTTTACATTCGTCCATAAGGACCGTAATTCTTCTTAATCAATTGGAAGAGTATGCTTTGTACGGTCTTCCTCACGACTAAGACTGAAATTTGATTCAAACTCTGCTATTGATTAGGCGACTCTGATGTACGTATTAATTTTTGGTAATTTACTAATCTTATTACCGAGAGAAATAGGGAAAAAATGAGGCTAAGGATCTTAATATGGTGGGTACAACTATTACGCAACTCTGATAACACGATAAATTAGTGTTTCATTTTTGTTGGATTTGTTTAAGCCAAGTGCAATGTAATTCTACGAAAAGTGTAAATTTTCCGGAGACTAAGTGCTCTATGAACAAAATTATGAAAAACGGTTCGCAGTTTTATGTTAGAAAATCAAAAAAATGGTAGGTCTATACAAAGTGCTGAAAAACAACAACACCAAGAAAACGCAATCGAAAATAAGTTACAGTGTATTGTATCAAAGTAGGGTTATGTCCACACTTTCTTGTGTTGTGTATCCCAATCCTTACACTGATGGAAGCAGATATTCACAAGAGCAACTATCTGATATGGAAAATTGCACTGTTTTCACTAATTTATAGCACTTCAGGAAAATTAACACTTCTCGCGGTTCTTTTACTACGCGCACGGCAAAAATACGTGATAACACAAAAAAAGGCAAGAAATTATGAAACACTTACGGAAGTATTGATTTGCGGCAGCTTTGATATGTGGCACGGTGTGTGATTGTTGTGTTGATGTGGTTGCAGCTGGTACCTACTTTCTGGTCGGTGGCTGATTAGTTCCAGTGGCAATATCACGAATTTTCCTGATGAATCTACGAAAGTATGTTGTTGCAGAGTGGCAGTGGTGAGTCTTTTGTGGACTGTAATTATAATGCTGATTCAGTTTTGGTGACGAAGGACCATGTTCGGCCGGGGTGCGTCGGGAACCGGCAGTGGGTTGGCGCACCGAGGTCGATCTCGGACAGGTTTGTAGGAAGAAGAAATAAAAAGAGAAAACGAGTTATCGTTATAAATGTGTGCATTTATTCGATTGAATTTGTTAACATGGAGTTAAATTACCTGTGATGATGAAAATCCTTGCGGCGGTGATCGATGGCTGATGTGAGCAGGCAGACGGCTGGTTCACCCCGGAAAAGTCCTCCGGTTTTGAGGGAAAAGTGCGCCCACACATTGTCACCGACATATACGTGCATGGCGCTGACCAAATGCACACATTTCCACGTATGCATGTACATGTGAGTGCAATGGTGTGGGCTCCTGGAATAAAACAGGCCATCTTATTAGGGGGACCCGAAATTTCGTGAAGCTAGGCCTTGGGCCTAAACAGTTTGTTAGCTTTGAGAACTTCCAACTTCCAAAAATGGTTTGGAAAAACAAATTTTCTGGCAGAACAAAAAGCTTTGTTAAAGTCCAGCAATTTCTTTATAACCAGTATTGATAAAAAGAAAATGAAGATCATAAAATTTAAGGTAATTAAAAAATACCCAAAGTATAAATCATAATCATATTGAAAATAAGTTTTTTAATAGAAGCTATACGTTAAGTATCTACAAAAGATCCCTAAACTTCCTTTACGACTCGCAAAGAAACGTTTTGAAAAATGGAATTTCCATGCCCTTATAAATTAAAGGTTCAAATAAAATTTTAATTTAATTTTTAGGTATTATATTTTGTAATATATCCTTTTTTTATTTGTTTTTATTTCTGAACTAGTTTATCTCTTTGATCGGTGCTCTCATTTTGTTCAGTATTTTATACTTGGAAAAATATACATGTAATGCATACTAAATGTGTTAAGACTTTTTAAGGTTCATTTGCAAATAAAATTTGCCCAAATCTGTTGATAGAGGTTCGACTATAAGGCAACCAAACATAGTCGGCTATAAGACCAGTCGAAGGAGCGAATTAAAAGACATCTTAAAGAAGTCAACTGAAACTCATCTCAATAAAGTTAGCTTTAGTCTGCCTTGAAGTCGTTGGCTTGTAGTTAGCTGAAAAGCATTCAGAAGTAAGCACTACTGCCTAGAGTTGTGTAGTTGGCAAACGAACTGTTTTCAACTTCGTTCAGTGAATATAGTAGTTCAAGTGCCCCTGTGGCAACAAGGAATAACAACCAAGGGCGAGCTACAATTGCTTTAACAACCAAACTTAAGCTTACGTGATTCATAAAATTGACATTGGATTAAGACCACAGTAATTTTTGGTTACCGAGCGACGATTTTTGGTACCCGAGTTACACCATCACATGTGTTCACGCTTTTTCTTGATCAACCTGCCTTGCTTTGTCACTGCCTTACATAGTTCAACAGGGTGCTACCCTACGCACCCAGAACTTTCGAGATTTTCCGCTCTTCGTGTTCTCAAAGGGTCGGTGTTATTTATTGACATCCCCTCTTTGCCTTGTATTCGCAAACACTCGCGCCAACTCTCTTTCTCTTCCATGGAACAAGCTTGCATGTATAAGCGTAGCCATCATTATCCCTGTTGTGTTTAACTAGTGGTGAAAGTGTTAAGAGTATTCGCCATATTATTATTCGATGCTCGATGCACTCATTGCTCTTTGATTGAACGGTCGAATTACTGAACGAAGCGAGCGACCTAGTTCACTTTTAAAAAAATAACTAGTTCGTTCGATGATTATATTGAACGAAATACCCAACTTTGCTACTGTCTACCTCCAAAAGAATGTTGAAACAACGGCGTTCAACGTCCTTAGCTACCTCCTGGCCTGCACCATGTAAAAATAGCCAGCCTGTTCTATACAAAGTAGTCAACTTATCAAACAGTACTGGGTGCCAATTATTTAAATTAAAATGCATCTAGGGTTAGCCGTGTTCCCGGCTGGGACATTACAGTAAAACGTCAAACAAATAGTCTCAAATAACAACACAAATGGAAATGTACAAGTTTTTTGAGTGTATGTGGAAATTCTAAGCACATAATTTTAATCCCAGAAGTCTGAGCATGCGGCAAAATTCCAAGTTTTTGTAAAGTAAGTGCCAAAAAGTATTTATTAACACATTACAATAAAAGTGAATAATATTTGTTTAAAATATACTAAACTTTCATTATAAATAAAATAATAAATTTATTTTACTTTTCGGCCTAAATTATTACTGTCCGGATACCAGAACCAAAATTTTAGATGATTTTCAGTTTCCGGACCGGCTGTCCGGATACTGAAAGAAAAGCGAAAACTACGAATTACCATTTGAATGCTCTCGAGTTATAGTTTATAAATTATTTATGAATAACAAAAGGAAAAACATATTTTTCTCCTATATTTTCAGTCTTCGGGCAGTTTTTTTTCAAGAACAAATATTGCTGTCCGGATACTAATAAAATAAGTTTCAATGTCCGGACATTTTGTACAAACTTTGTTGTTTTTATCGCTATTACTATTTGAAAAATGAATGCAGACATATAACCTCAGCTCTTCGAGGTGATAAGGTCAAACCAAACAAACATCAGACAAGCGCCAACTTAGGTTAGCTGTAGAACTCCTAATAGTCGGAGCCATAATCTGGCCATCGACAGATCACAAAATAAGTTCAAGCTTTTCTCGTACATCTTAAAAACATAATACTATAGTCTTCCCGTTACCCATATGACTTGGACATGGCCTCGGAGACTATGCCATCCCATGTTACTTCCTAACCCGTTTTTGATTGGTAGATCGTTTAAAACCCTCGACTGCTTTTGAATACTCCCAATCTGATGGGGAGTTCTACGGTATACTTTTCAAAGGACCTCCCCTTCTAGGTCAACATATCATCCCTTCCTGTTGCATCTATGCCCATTTGACCGCTGACCCAGTATAGATGCACGTTCCCCCTTGTAAATTCTTCCTTTTGCTTGTTTCAAGACACTTTTTGTTGTTATAATTTGCCAGGTTGTAGGATTTTATTAGCTTCTGATAAGCACAGTCTAACAGATTTGGAACAATCGGTGTAAATGTGTATAATACCAACCGTGTATAATACCAACCTTCGCATCTATTGTAGCTTCAACACCCATTTTTCCGTCTATCGGCCTGGTACAGGCTACGGCTACGAGGCAGTGAACCTCGTTTCAGTTATGACCACTATCCCACTTGGTCTACGGCTGCGATGTACAGAATGTCATTTAGTAATTCTGTCGGGGTGGCTTTCAAACCTTCCATTATGCTAACTATTGATTATGTGCATACTCTCCCCAGCTTTTTAACAAACGTTTTTTTTTTTTGTGTGGCTCGCAACCAAACAAGGACTCCACAATGACTATTAGCTCCATCATCCGTGAATACCCAACCATTTTTATGCGGAGATGAAGTGCCGTTGGGGCTCTTTTCACTCTCTCTTTTACGTTTGGTTCCCACCAATGCTTGCTGTCCAAATTATTTTGAGATTTTTACTTTGTTGCCTCTCCTAGTTTAGGCTTAGACCAATTGGCGATTTCGTAGCTCCTACTATACCTAATAAGACTAGGTAGATCCGCATTTTGTAACCCACCCAATGTCAGATGTCCAAACATGGACCTCCTGAAGTTGCCGGACCTTCATACAGCTAAATGTTGGCAAAAATCTACCAATTATGACAAATAAAACACCAACTCCGTACGCGTAGGTTTGGCTGATCCACCGATCGAACACTTGGCTTATGACCAGTGTCCCAATCAGAGATATGTCCATCCAGAGAGATGTGAATATGATAAAGACGTGTTTATTGTATTCAAAGTCCTTGTTTATGTTTCAGAAATACTTTACAAAATTATAGTGTATATACAAATTTCAATAAATTTTACCGGAAACTAGAGCAAATCGAACTTTTTTGAATTTTTAATATTTTTGAGCATTATTTATGCTATCATAAACAGTATATACAAGGTGGCGCAAAAGTAAGCTGCCGATGTTCAGCATATCGGTTGTGGCACGTGCAGTGTGTGCTGTTGCACCGTCTTGTTGGAACCACATGTTTTCCAATCCCAATTCATCAAGTTGCGGCAAAAAGAACTCGTTGATCATTGCTCTGTAGCGCTCACCATTCACAGTAACCGTTTGGCCCCGACGTTCTGGAGCAGTGTAGCGTAACATTGTTTATTAACGTGTATTTCGCATGTGTTTACTACACAAATGTCAAAACAGAACTGACTTTAGGGGCCAATCGCAAAATTTATACCATTTTCTGATAGGAGGATTACTTTTGCGCCACCTTGTATTTTGCCGGTAGCGTTTATAGTCAGAATATGAGTCGAAGTCAAAGTTGACGAAAACGTTTAGTGTCGCGAAACTAGGGCGTTTACCCTATTTCCATGGAAATTATACATTTAAAGTAATAAATTTATTACTTTTTATATTGTATAAGGAAAAATAAATAAAAGTGACAAGTCGCGTTCCTAAATACAATCACGATTTATGCAAAGTATCGCAAAAGCATCATGACAACGTATCACTGCGGGTATCGTACTGCAGTGTAGCAATGCAAACTGATGTTTAGGAAGTCAGCCACGCATATTCCCAGGCTGAAAACAGAAAACTTAGCACATCACATAATTAAAAAGCAGAACCTCACACTAGCCTTCAGATCAATCTTCACTTTGTCAAGATGCTTTACAAGATCTGGTTTGCGTATACATATCTTTGAAGATCGTTCCATCCTTATGCGAAGGCATTGTCTTCAAACTCTCTTATGCCCTTATGACCGTACATATTTTTCCTGTATTTTTTTTTTGTTTTTTACGCAAAACAGGTATTCACATACAGTTTTCGAATTCTTAAAAACGGGCAAGCTACTCGTATATAAAAAAACTAACGAAATACAAGCAAAATACAATCTAGGATGTAAAAACAAACGAGCCAGTTTGTATTTCCTTAGGCTTTTTTGAAGCTTAGCTGTTTTTCGTTTCTTTTTACTGACAACTGTCTTCATTGTGACAAATTATAAATAATTTAAAAAAAATTTAGTTTTTGGTTCTACAGAGAAAGTGTCCTATCGTTTCTTCCATCAAACCAACCCTATATGTATTCCCTATTTAGGAGGCTTATATTTCGAGAACGTTTCGGATCCCATTTCGACCAGGTTTGTCTATCTCTCCTGCTAGATGCTACATGCTTTCGGTATATCACTTCTTTCTTTATCTGGAAGAATCTTGACTCGCAAGTTCATCAGCCCTGCCGTATATGTCAAGCAGTTTGAAGGCCTCAAGATATGATCACATGAATATTAACCTTACTGATCATCAACTTATTAAAGAGGCTCTGATTGTTGTTTTTAGCAACATTACATTCGTGGCCCCATGTTGTGTACGCTCCAGGGCGTGCTCCAGTTCGAAGCGCGCCCCTACCGCCGCCCCTCATGCTCTACAACAGTAGCACTGTCTTCACGACTATCGCCACTGCTGCAATCCCTGTCACATTAACTCCAATTCGGACACTCAATACTCTTACTACCTTAGGATTAAGACACATATGAGCAATCACAAGCGTCCTCCTCTTTCCCTTCCCACACGTCCCCTCTTCTCCCGTCGTTCTTCTTGTTCCCGTCAAAGAAACCTTTCGTAGCAGTCTACCATGCCAGGTTCACAAATTCGGCTCTGTGACACAGCTTGGGACTTAGCCTACCCCCAACAAGGTAAACTCACCCGTAACTTCTAAAGTGACATCGACACCTACACGATCGACGCACTTCAAACTTTTACAGGTTAATTTTGACGGACTAACTTTATCGAGAAGATAACCAAATTCATGAAGGATAGCAACATAAACCTAATCGCGGTTCACGAGAGAAAACATAACACATGAATTGCATCTTTCTAATAGTGCGCAGAACCTAGGCGTCCCTTTCACACTTAAGTTCAATTTGAAGATTTATACAGAGAAGCGTAAGGAACACTGTACACCTGCCAAAAATGGTTAATAGCCAGTGGAGTCTCAACCCAGAATACAGCATGGATATACCAGCAGTTAATCAACCGATTTTTGCCGACTTCGAACGGCATCTACAAAGATGAATTTTTGCTGAGAAGCCTTCAATGGCAGAAAGACACTCGGAGAGTTTGGCAACACTACCGCCACACCACGGCGGTCGCCATTAATTTAGTTGTGGATTTATATTGGAACGAATTTTCGTCATCCCTTGTCAATTTTGGTTTTGTAACAAACCGGTTTCGGCGAAGCGCCATCTTCAGTGCTTGATTTCGTTCTGATCTGTGTCTATCCGTTGTCATGTATTTATAGTCTGGATGATGTATCAGGTAGTGTTAGAATTCGTGTATATGAGTCGTGTTTTACGAACGTATCCGAACGGATACCTGCAATGAAGTTTTTTTAAAAAAAAAAAAAAAAAAAAAAACCCTCATTGCAGGTACCCGTTCGGATACGTTCGTAAAACACGACTCATATACACGAATTCTAACACTACCTGATACAGCATCCAGACTATAAATACATGACAACGGATAGACACAGATCAGAACGAAATCAAGCACTGAAGATGGCGATTCGCCGAAACCGGTTTGTTACAAAACCAAATTTGACAAGGGATGACGAAAATTCGTTCCAATATAAATCCAGTATCCACCCTGTCGGAAAAACACAAAACCAAATCAACTCAATTTAAATCGACTCAGATCATCATTCTTATTATTTCAGGTTACTTATTGATGGGACATCTCTTCTTCTTCTCATACCTACAAACATTCCATGTTCCGTAAAGGTACGACAATCAAAAAAGGTATACGAGTATAACGTCCCAGCGGGGTACTAAAAACTTACCCGAATATTTTACTTGTGTAATATCCGATTTACCTAATTTTTGGCAGGAGTATACGAAATACTATTGAAAAGCAGCTGCAAAATTGTGATTGAAATATCTAGCTGAAATTAAAAGCAATCGCAAATTTTTTGCTTAAAAGTGGGCGGAGCCGCGCCTACTTCCTCAAAATCCACAAATTTTTCTGCGCACGAGGTTTGCTTTAAAAGCTTATTATGTGTGCAAGATCTTATTGATATAGCTTTCATGGTTATAGAATCACGTTTAAAATTTCAAAAACTAGGCGTGGCCGTGGACCGATTTCGGCCTTTTTGCAGCAAACCCTTACATTTCAACATTTTCGCCAAATATCCTGTGGATAAATCAAGTTTTGTGGAGTAATCCACTACAAAAGGGGTGTAGTCACGCCGATTTTCAAAAATTTTTATTTAGAAATAGAAATTGTATAAAGCTTTTGTACGCAAAGTTATTGGCTATTAAATATATCTTTGATCCTTTTAAAAATCATTCGTATAAACGTAAATTCGTAAATTTGTGTGCTAAATTTCGTTTCGATATCTTGAACGGTTTTTGATTTATGATTAAAATTATTTCTAAATTTGACTTAATACAAATTTTCTTAAATTATAAATTTTCTGCCTTAAAACTAATGTACTCACCAAATTTTATTCTTATAAGTGTATTATGAACTGAATAATCACTTTTTTGTATTTTCGAAAATATTCTATTTAATAAAACTGGGCGTGGTTATCATCCGATTTGGCCTATTTTAAATAGCGCTCGATGATGAGTGCCAAGTAACCTGCATACCAAATATCATAAAGATATCTCAAAATTTACTCAAGTTATCGTGTTACCAGACGGACGGACAGACATCCTCCAAAACTTGGGATAGATACATGCATACAAGAGCGAAGAAGAAAACCATTTATTATTCGGAGAGCAATCGTTCACTTTCGTTGTCTGTTTAACCAATATTCTGAGTTTTTAAAAATTAATTAAAATAAAGATGCAACTTTATCCTTAATACAATTTTTTAAATGAAATCATAATCCATTGATAATTTCGTGCCTTAAATCGTACGTTTCGGTTGCCAATCACATGCATGTAAAAAAAATGGCATTTAATTTTGCAGCGTCGCTACTGCGACGAAGCAAGAACGAGTAAGCAGTGCTCAAATGAAACCACGAAGAAAAGTAACATACTTTGTCACTTCATTTATCAAAGCAAAGTACTAAATTCAAATTTAACTTTTTCTTAAGAAAACATTTTCAACAAAGGCATTCAAGAAATATCACAATCTTTGTTAGTTTATTTTATTTTATTTAGCATAACTTATTATGATAGTGAAATGGAGATTTTAATAAATCTCTACATATAAAAAACATGTCATAGGTCGATGTTTTCATATAGCAGATATTTAAGAAAAATGTATAGGAGTTATCGTTATTAAGCCAGTAGAATCAAAATCAACATCTTTTAGAATTTTTGTCTGTCTGTCTTTGTGATGGTTTGGTCGCACATCACTCAGGAACGGAAAATAAAATTGAATGACATTTTCACCATTGGATTACTAGACGCCTAACTTAAAATTGAAGATTTACCTTATTACGATAACTCCACCGGTTTCGGAGACATATACTAATATGTGAACCAAGGTGACCCAAAATTAGGTAGTACAATATGCGTATCAAACGAAATGTGCTAATGAGTAATGAAATACGCGATGTGATTAAATTCCATTTCTCAACTAGTTTCGGAGATATAATGATTAAAATCAGACTGAGTCTATTATAAGTTCGGAGACGCAGCGAAACTTGGACGGGTCTTCTTGTCAAAAAGTATTAATCGGGTTTTATTTACTACGAATTCTAATATCAAAAACGGCCATGGAACAGCGAAAACGGCGAGCAGATACACGTACGATACCAAGGTGGTGAAAAATATCGCTTTGAAAAAGTAAGAACTTTCACATTATGTACTACAATTCTGTAACTTAGTTATTTGCATTGTTATTTCACCATATAAAATTAGAGTTTCCTTGAACTTTCTTAATTTTATATAAAGAAAGTTTTACATGTATGGAATAGATTTTATCTGAGATTAATATTTCTTTGCAAAATTAGATTGCAAACCACTTTATTGAAAATTCAGTTATACGAGTATGCATTAGCGATATTCCACTTGATATACTAGTCATTATAGACATCAATATCATACGAGTTGACATACTAGTTCATAAACAGCAGTATCATACCAGTTATTTTACCACTTCATAGAAGGTTAGTTGAATTTGGGTTGAAAAATATACTTCAAATTCCATATTAGTTGTTTCGGCTACCAGGCGAAATAATACGGTCACCCCTCGTGGTTATATTTATCCTTCTACCGATAACAGCTCTTAGCCCTCCGAATCTAACAAAAGTTGGCATTCGGCTACAGTATAGAACTAAATTTATCTGAAAGAGTATTTCCCTCGATTTTCGATGGCACACAAGTCAACAGCACCCAAATCAGATAATTCTATTTTTTCCACACACTTCCGCATTATTTGATTAATCATCCATTTTACACTGAATTTAAATTCCATGCTAAATAAAAACCGGCTTGTATTTAGTTGCAGAGCGCGCCCGCCGATCGCGACGTCGACGCCCTTAAAATAGTTTTACTAAAAATATAGTCGCTATTAAAAGCAAATGTACCCCTGGAAAATATCTATAAAAATTAATTGTCTTCTTTTTTTAAATCACCCACTTCTGATTTTTTTGGTATAAATCTTTAAATTTTCTTGAAATGTTTTGTGGAAAATTTAAAAGAAATACTAGTTTCAGATAGATTCTAATCCAAATTGGCAAAAAATATGTTTACATAAAATTAAGAAAATCCTAGGAAAGATTAACTTTATTTTGTGAAATAAAAATTGTAGTAAGTTCTTAGTAACCAAATTTTTTAAAAGGAATTATTTTTGCCCACCCTGTTATCATATGTGTTACTGCTCACCGTTTTCGTTGTTGCAGCTTCGAAGCGTTTCCATTGGAGGCTAACTGTGCTTGAGTTCAGGTTTCGTAATAAATTCTACCCGATAAATATTTTTTGATTTTATATTTTAATTAATCAAACTGGACTTCACAATCACAATTAGTTAAACCTGAAAAATAGCAACAATTAAATATTTTTTTATGTATTTGTTGAAAACTTTTTCTTCAGAAAAAGTTAACTTTCATTATTCTAAAAATTATATAAATACGGGATTTTCGTTTTGTTTTCATTTTTCTTCGTGGTTTCTTTTGAGCACTGATTACTAGTTGTTGCTCCGCTACGGTGCCGCTATTGCACGATGTCGCAAAAAATAAGAGGATTTGGCTAGCATTCATGTAGGTACAACATGGTTTGCAACCCAAATATACTACTTGAAGAACAAAATTATAAAGTGGGTTGTGATTTCACTATAAAACCATTTTTTTCAGAAATTTTTGTCTTTAATGTAATAAAATTAATCTTTCGAAACTTAGCGTGTTAGTTAAAAAGAAAATAAATTGTAAGGTGGCGTTGTTAACTAAACGATTACTGTCCGAATACCTAACTGTTTTATTTTTCGCTTGTGTATTTATGTATCTTTCGACAAGTTTGGAGGAATATTGCTACTTAAGTTTTGGCTTGCTCGATAAATTCACGAAAAAAACCAACCGCAAAATATAGCAAACGAAGTCGAATGTAGGAAAACGTTGATGTAAGTTTACAAAAAAGCGGTGTTGCTCATGACGGTGACGATAACTTACGTTATTTGAAGGCCGTTATACAACGGTACCGCTTTTTGAGAAAACCACAGCTTTATGATTTTTACTAATGAAATGGGTTTTTATACCTTTCATGAACCCGTCATGCGTCTTCATGAAAGGTATAAAGTCTTCGGCACAGTCGAAGACAGCCCTTTCCTTACTTGTTATACCTTTCAAGAACATGAAATGGTATTATAACTTTAGGCCGATTTTTGTAAGTATGAGAAGAAGAAGAGATAGACCCACTTATAAGTATACCGAAATGATCAGGGCGATGAGCTGAGTCGATTTAGCCATGTCCACCTGTCCTTCTGTGCGTCTGTCTGTTTGTACGCAAACTAGTCCTTCAGTTTTTGAGATATCTTGATGAAATTTGGTATGGAGCCGCATAAGATTAATCATTTGTCGTAATCAGCAAGATTGGAGCATATAGGTATCGGAGGTATACATATTGGTGGGTCCATCTCTTCTTCTTCTCATACTTACAAACATAGGACCAAAGTTATAATACCATTTCATGTTCATGAAAGGAACAAAAATTAATGTGTGTCTGGCGTCCAAGGTACACAACCGATCTTTACGACATTTTCACAGTAGAATCTCGGATTCACTGGTTCCAGCATAGGCTGAAGTTAATAGCTGAAAGTTGACATTTTGTTCATTTATATGTGGGCGGTACCCCACCCATTTTCCAAAATTTAAAACAAAAATCATTCTCTATCTCTATCTCTATGGCGCGATATACAACAGGTATATCATCATAAACCTCCTAAGAGATTTTTGCGCCAAGCTTCTCTTCCAATTTGTGTAGTGCCGATTTGAATTTTCCCTACAAATTGGTGGGACCTACAGTTTTTTGCCGACTCCGAACGGCATCTACAAAGGAGACGAATTTTTGCTGAGAAGCCTGTCATGGCAGAAATACACTCGGAGAGTTTGCCAAACCACTGCCGAGGGGCGACCCCGTTTTGAAAAACTTTTTTCAAATCACTTTTGATGTTACCTGTACCAGGGCTCGAACCATGGACCTTCGGTGTGGTAGGCCGGCAACACTACCTTCACACCACGGCGGCCGTCATTGGTCATTGTAACTACGAAATTATAGCATTCTCTCTGCATCATTGAAGGAGATATGTCATGTTCCGGTTTCCTAACTTTCTTTTAGAAAACTTTGGTCAAAAAGTGGGCGTGGTCGTCCACCGATTTTGCATGTGGAGCGTACTCTACATGTCTATGGTATACCTCGCATTAGCGCTTATGTATATACTTATCAAAAAGGCTATAAATAGTACTATTAAAATGCAAAACGCTATGCTCAACATCCTCTTTGTATCGAGGCCAGATAAAATTAGAAAGTTCTTTATTCAACTTTTTGAAGTTGGCTTTCGAAAAATCAAATATTTTATTAGAGTCATATGGTTTCTTAATGCACTCCCGCTCACTGTTTATGGTTTCGTAAACTATCTCAAGAGAGGGATGGTAAACATCTTCAGGCAAAACTAGGGGATCACATCCATTTAAAAAGAATTTAGATAAGTCATCAACGAAGACCAAGTCTAAAACTTTACCAAACTTATTCGGAATAACATTATCTGGCTAAGACAAAGGTTGGTAATTTCATCCAAAAACTCATTTTTACTTAACTTAAACGAAACTGGCGCAATACTATTATTTATTATGCTCCACGAAATGTATGGCAAGTTAAAGTCAGCTAAATCAAGTATGGAATCCAAGGGCTTTATCATAGAATGAACAGCATTTAACGACAAAATGTGGTGCATATACACGGATAGATCAGATGAGGGGGAAATGTAGCAAACAACTATGTAAATATGGCCCCTCTCTAACAGGGATCGGACGCACTTAAACTCAATGTTATCAATAGAGGGTATATCTACAGCTTCAGACGGTATTGAAGAATTTACGGCCAACAGGACCCCGCCCCCGGTTCTGTTTAAGCGGTCGTTTCGTTAAGTTTGATATCCGTCGCAAAAAATGTCGGAATCAAAGACATGCGGTTTTAACCAAGTTTCGGTGAAAGCAATAACATCGTAGTTGCAATGGATCGTTTTAAGATAGAAATCTGTTAACTTAGTATTCAAACCTCTCACATTCTGATAATAAATGCTTAAGGCAGAATTCATAATAAGTTTTTTGGATCGGTATTTTGACTAGGGATTTTCGCTGCAGTCGGGACATTTTTTTAAAACAAAAATTCACGAACTAGAGCCCCAGGCGGCCAGAAAGAGCTATCTAAAACTGTAACGAAATCAGTTTGAAAAACATCAATCATCTGATGACTGAATTTTAAATGAAGTTGTTTGTAATTTCTTGCATTTTTCAACCTACTATAAAGTGGTACAGTAACCGGTTTAATACTGATGCATAGGCTCACTAGTATGAAGACTGTTGTGTTGTACTGGCGTGTATACTGCCTAGTATGTCAACTGGTAACAGGTGGCGCAAAAGTAAGCTTCCGATGTTCAGAATATCGGTTGTGGCACGTGCAGTGTGTGCTGTTGCACCGTCTTGTTGGAACCACATGTTTTCCAATCCTAATTCATCAAGTTGCGGCAAAAAGAACTCGTTGATCATTGCTCTGTAGCGCTCACCATTCACAGTAACCGTTTGGCCCCGACCGATTATTGGTCAAATAAATAGTCAGCAATATTCCGCGTTCTGGAGCAGTGTAGCGTGACATTGTTTATTAACGTGTATTTCGCATGTGCTTACTACATACATGTCAAAACAGAACTGACTTTAGGGGCCAATCGCAAAATTTATAGCATTTTCTGATAGGAGGATTACTTTTGCGCCACCTTGTAGGTAAAATAAAAGCTAACTCTAACAGTTTGGAGAGCAGGTAAATAAAATGCAGCTCTTAAAGTTTAGAAAGCAAGTAAAAGGAGCGACCAGTTTGAGAGTCACTGGTTCTGACACTTAACAAACAACGCAAACAGCTGTGATAAAAGTGAAGAGCAAAGTAAAGAAAAGTGCACACAAAAACAATTGCAGGAAATTAAGCCAATCAAACTGCAACAAATACACAATGCAAAAATGACTCGGCAAATTCAAATTTGAAAAGCAAATTTATTTAAAAAGGTTAAATTCATAAAGTATGAATTAATTTTCATTGTTCACAATTTAACTAAGGCTTCGCACTTATTTTTATCACAAATTATAATCAGATAAATGGTTAGATTAATTTTAATTTCGTATAATGACGTTTGCGTTTTTCTACCTCCTTTCCATATAGCTTGTATGCGAAAGTAGGTGTGGTCGAGAAGCGATTTCGCTTATTTTCTATGGGTGTATTTACTACAACAATAATATGCCTCCATGAAGTTATTGAGAGTCAAAGTTTGAAAATTTCTTCATTCATACATATGTGGGCGGTGCCGCGCTCCTCTTCCAAAAATTTGATAAAATCGTCAATGGGATAACCAAATTAATAAATCTAGCAAATTTCATCATTGTAGCTGATTTTGTTATTGACTGAACCCATTTTAAACGTTTTACGAAATTTTCGATATAGAAAAATAAAGGCGTGTTATTGTTCGATTTCGCCCATTTCTAATAGCAATCAGTGGATATACCAATATGCCACTTTAGACCCTTCGCCACGGCAAGGCGGCCAACGTTGGAGAGGAATTATTATTTACCTTACACTCAGTGTCAGATTAAGCCAGAGCGGGGCCTGTAGCAAATTCTATTAATTGGCCCTTAGACTGTTTTAGGTAAAGTACTTATAGAGTTTATGGTATTAAATAAAACAAAACTGTTACAAACAAACTTTTCTTGATTTAATTTGGGAAAATTTATAAATAAAGCTGTTGATATTAACTTATCGGAGTACATCAAAGGGCGTGGAAGACATACTTGCTATACTCAACGCACAGCATACCAAAATACAGTTTACTGAGGAAAAAGAACACAACAACGTCTGCCTTCCTAGACGTAGAAATACATCGTAGAAATTACAATTTTTATACGAAAAGTAAACAACAAGAAAACAACAACAGCACTGGCTCAGCACGTGACTGTTAACAATCATACAGCTGAATTCCCAAATACACGAATTTGGGATATTGACAGAAGAGCAAAGCGAATAATAATATGTCATTGTTTATATGTTGTTTGAAACATATATAGACTTCCCTGAGGATGACGCGAAAGCGTTGAAATGCATAGGAAGGAAATGTAAACACTTATGTTTTTCTTTCAACCTTATTGGCCGTCAAAGCTCCAACCCAGCAAACTATAATCATTTTCATATAATTAAAGGATGTACATCAGGGTGGGTCGATTTGTATGGACGAAAGTTAACCAATATCGCGCTAGGTTTTGGGCTCAGGCGTAAGGGTGAGTTTTTTTTAAGGGTTTTTTCAGCATTCATGCAAAAATGTTTTCGATGAAAACGAATTTGTCTCATATTTCCTGTCCCACTTAAAATTATGATCTAAAAACGTTGGCGATAACGGGTTTTTGAACAAAAAATTGTATTTTCGGGTTTTGGGACTTGTTTTGGTCGAAAATCGACTTTTCCAATACCCGAAACTAGATTTTTTTTTCAAAAAACTGTTATCGCCAACTTTTTAGCAAAAATTTTTGGGTCGGACAGGGTATATATGAAAATTTTAAAATCAAATAAAAATTTTTTTAGTAGGTCATGAAAAAAACCTTAAAACTCAAAGTGAAAAAGCCAAAAAAATAAATCTCGCAGGCTCGAAAATATTTTTTTTTGGGTATGCGTAGTGGAACTTTTTCTCCCTGAGCCCAAAACCTATCGAAAAATCGATGGCGCGATATCGGTTAATAAATCGTACATATCATCGCAGGGTAAGTAATATTTTGTGGTCTGCCGGAGATTCAAAGCCGGAGAAAGTGTCTGCCCTTTTGAAAATAAGCTCGACAGTCGTTTTTTCGCTCTGCCAACTGACGCCAATTGATAACATCAAGGGATCGCAAGTTGCTTCCACTTGGTCCTTCGGTCGGAGTGGTGGTCTCGCTCTTCGTTTGCTTCCATCTTATTATAATCTTCTTTATTATAATCTTTAATGTGACGAAATGGAAGTGCCTGGGTGACCGAGCTTTGCTCGGCATTGCTTTTACAAGCATTACTAATAACGTATTTGGTAGATTGAATCTTAAAAACGCTACATATAACATACCATACATGAACACTAGAGCGGGTGAATTTTTTTATCCATCAGGAGTTTAGCAAAAACGTAATCTACAGATGATTCTAAGAAAAATTGCTAAAGACACCACAGCTCTTAGTCCGATTTCCAGTCCCCACTTTTGCAAAATAGATATTTTGCCATATGAATGTAGGGTTTGGCCAAAAAATCTTCATAGCTTCTGATAGAATTATAATAAAAATATCATATTGGGCTTACTTTAAAAGTATTTTACATACATTTTAGAATCTGTATTAATAGTTATAGTGTTTTTGAATTTTAGTAGAGATATCAGGCTTAAATTATTAGAAATAGCCGAAAATTAACTTTAATCTACTATATTATCATTTTTAACAAATTTCTTGTAGAAAATTTCTTTTTTCTTTACAGATTAAATAAGCTCAGAACATTTCCAACAACTTTCATTCAGACAGGAAAATTTTTGTATTTAAGTTTAAAATGGATGAACCAAATCCTTCTACATCATCTGAATCCACTTAATATATATACTTGAACACGATGTTATGGCATTTGGTTTATCAAGTGAATTTACCGTCAAGTCGTGACATTTCAAGATTAAATTTTTTTTTAAGTGATCATGCTAAAATTCAAAGTAAAATGTTTTCGCATAAAAATTTAACTTCTCATGTAATTGAGAAATTTGTTGAAATTAGGAATAAATGGAATATTGAACTAATTGATAGACGTAGTATTCTAAGAAAACTAAATGTTTTAATTAAAAAATATCACGAAAGCATTAAACACAGAAAAAAATTTCAGGAATTTACAGCATTCGTACAATCAACAAATGAATTATTTTACATTGGAAAATGTAAATTCAAGTTAAAAACAACAGAATGCTCATGTGGTTTAATACCAAACCATTTAAAAGAATTTCTGATGGACCAACATAATGACAGAAAATTCACAATACCTGAATATATGGATGACATTGTAAGGAAACACCTACAACAATACCAACAATACCAACATTTAGTGATGATCCAACATACGAACCACTTGGAACAGATATGGAAACAGGTGAAGCACAAATTGCAAATGAAGCAGTTGCAGAAGTATCTGTTACAATGAAACGAGGACTATACTCAACGATACGATGCTATTAATTTTGCTATGAGGTGTGACAGATTCGGTGTTTCAGATAGAGTTGCTTCATGTTTAGCAACAGCCCTTTTGGAAGATATACATTTTAGAGATGTTCGTGGTGAACTTGTCATAATGGATAAATCTAAAGTTGCTAGAGGTTAAATTAAAGCTAGAGATGAAATGCTTCGTAAACCATACATAGATTCCAACATAGCTGCATTTTCTTTCGATGGCAGAAAAAGTTATTCATAAACTAGAGAGAAAATTAATGAGAAATTTCATATAAATATGGTAAAAGAACATAATTTATTTGTTCTAAAAGAGCCTAATGCTGAAGTACTTGGATATGTTAATTTGGGTGAAGAAGAAAATGCAAAACACAATTTAAACAAATTAAATGAATTCTTCAATAGGAAAAAGCTGTCAATAGATCAATTAATTGGCATATGCAGCGGTGGAGAACCAGCTAATACTGGAATAGAAAATGGTGTTATAAGATACTGGAATAGAAAATGGTGTTATAAGCCTTTTTGAAAAGCATTTAAATAGACCACTGCACTGGTTTATATGTTTGCTTCATTTCAATGAATTACCATTTGGTCATTTATTCAGAGCATTAAATAAAACAGTCACGAGTGGACCAAGAGCACCAAGTGGAAATATATTCAAAGACGTTCAAGACTGTGAAAATTTTCAGGTATGCATTTGTTAAAATTATTTTATAATATTTTTTCAATCAAATTAAAATAGGAAAATTATACTAATTTTAATTGATCTAAAAAATTTAATTCTCAGGTTGTAAGTGATTTTGAACCAATAGCTTTGGAAAATATGCCTGGTATGAGCAGTGATGAATATCAACGAGAATTATCTACAGATGTTAAATATTTATATCAAATGGCCAAAGCAATTTCAAATGGTGCTGTTTCAGTTGATCTAGCTAACATAAAACCAGGACCAGTTGCACATTCTCGATGGCTAATAAAAGCAAGCAGGGAATCACGCCTATATACAACGGAAAATTTTAAAACCCTAGCAGTTTATATTATTATAATTTATGTGCAATGTTATTTGATGATAGAAAAGCCATACGGGATAGATACTATCGAGAAATAATACTTGATCCAACTAAACTCAGACCTTACTAAAAATATAATATCAATTTTAATGCTTCAGATTATACTGATACGATTGATCTGAATGACTAGAATTTACTATCTTTACCGGCATTCACAAGAAATATTCCATACGATCACTTGGTACAATTCTTAGATTATGATGAGCCAACACTAGATGATCCTAATATTCCAATGCATATACAAGGAACAGAAAGATATGTGAAGTGGTTAACATCTGTTTCCAAACGTGTTATAGAAAACACGTGAAGGTGTTATGGCTGTTACAGCAGAAAGTCCTAAAAAACAACCACGAATGGAAAGCAAAAAAGATTTTAAAAAATAATAACATAACATTACTTTTATTTTGAAAAATACGTTAAAATGGTCAATTCTAAGTAAAAATAATTTTTTAAATAAATTACATTAAAATTATAAAAATTTTGTTTTTTTGCTTATTACTTGAAAAAAAGGGTGTTTTGTTTAACAATTTTTTTCTACTAAAACGAAAACTCAGAAAAGCTGTCTGAATGAAAGTTGTTGGAAATTTTCTGAACTTATTTTAGCTGTAAAGAAAAAAAATGTTCCATAAGAAATTTGTTAAAAATGATAATATAATAGTTAAAAGTTAATTTTAGGCTAGTTTCTCATAATTTAAGCATGATATCTCTACTAAAATTCAAAAACACTACAGATATTAATACAGATTCTGAAATGTATGTAAAATACTTTTAAAGTAAGCCAAATATGATATTTCTCCTATAATTATATCAGAAGCTATGAAGTTTTTTGGCCAAACCCTACATTCATATGCCAAAATATCTATTTTGCAAAAGTGGGGGACTCGAAAGAGCTATGGTGTCTTCAGCAATTTTGCTATACTCCTGATGAAAAAAAAGCCATCCATACAATTTGACCCGCTCTAATGAACACCCATAAATTTAGCTCCATTTCGACAAACTCAAAAGTTCGTCCCTGAGCTTTGTGCGCAGTGATGGCAAATGTTGGCCTTACTGCAAAATGTATGCAGTTGCAAGGTCCACCCTAGCGGCCCCTTCGAGGAATTTATTCTTCGTATATGTACTTCTTTGCTGGATTGTTCGTCGGTAACTATTTTAGATTTTATTATATTATTAGGAAGGCCTGTCACAACAAGTCTTACTCCGTTCCATAGACCTGCGGTTAATCTAAGTTACGCAACATTAATAATACATTTTTATACCTAGTAGTGCTACGCACACAAGGTATATTAACTTTAGTCGTTTAACGGAAGTACCTAACGGCATAGACGGATCTAGATAGATATTGACTTATATATATCAAAATTTTCAGGACGAAAGGAGAAATTGATTAAGCCATGTCCGTCCATCCGTCCGCCCGTCTGTGAATACGATAACTTGAGTAAATTTTGAGATATCTTAATGAAATTTGGTATGCAGGTTCCTTGGCATTCATTTCCTAGCGCTATTTAAAATCGGCGAAATCGGCTGATAGCCACGCCCACTCTTTGTATATATGGAATATTTTAGAAAGCACAAAAAAAGTGATTACTCAGTACATAATACACCTATAAGGATAAAATTTGGTGAATACATTGGGATTGAGAACAAAATAAAATTTTCAATAAATTTTTTAAAATGGGTGTGGCACAGCCCACTTTTAATTAAGCAATTTTAGAAATAATATTAATCATAAATCAAAAACAGTTTAAGATATCGAAACGAAATTCAGCACGCAGGTTTCCAGGTATGCACGAAATGTTCCGGAAAAAATGGGCGGGATCGGTTAAGGTCTACGCCCACTTCTATATGAAAGATTTTGAAGATGATCGTAGATATATTAAATAGGCAATAACTTTGCTTAAAATAGCTTTACAACATTTATATTTCACTTTTAAAGTTTTCGTAAACAAAGAAATCCAAAAACTTAAAATTTTCGAAAATGGGGGTGGCCCGCCCATTACTCTGCCTAAAATTTATGTGTCGAAAGAAATTTGGTGATAATGTTCTATATATAAAGGTTACTGTTTGCTGTAAAAATGGGCGAAATCGGTTAATGTCCACGCCCAGTTTTTTAGCATAGTTCTAAAAATTTTTTTTGTAAAATTTAAAAAGCGATATTTCTACAACCAAGCAATTGATAACAATCAGATTTTGCACACATAATAAGCTTTTTAAGAAAAACTTGACCGCACACAAATTTGGTCAATTTTGAAGAAGTAGGCTTGGCGCCGCCCACTTTTCAGCATAAAATTTCTGCTATTTTCAAAGGCAATCGCTTATAAACCAATCTTGTTACTTCAATGAAAATTGGTTAGCTGCTTCTCAGTAGTATGCCTCCCAAATGCCAAATCACGTAGTTAATAGCCCACTGCAATAGCGAAGTTATGTATATTTTTTGATTTTCATATCTTTCATAAACATTAAATGTATGTAAGTATGAGAACAAGAAGAGAAAATTCACTAAAATGATCAGCACGATGAGCGGAGTCGATTTAGCTATGCCCGTCTCTCCGTCCGTCTGTCTGTGTGTCTATTTGAACGCAAACTAGTCTCTTTTTCTCTCGTTTTGCAAAACCCTACCTGCCTAACTACCCAACTAGTTTATATGCAAATTAGTGAACCTATCGTGAAAGTTCAAGAGCAAAACAAAACACAAAATATGTGAGCGTGGCACCGCCCACTTTTGAAAAATTATGTAGATATTGACTAAGTGACACATATATCCGAATTTCATTAAATAGACCAAAAAAGTCTATGCTGTACCCAGTGAACCCAAGTATATATTGTGAAAATTTCATAAAGATAGGTTGAGTTCTTTGGTGCCTATAAAAGACATACATTTTTTATATCTATTTTTGTTACGCACACAAGGTATATTTTCATTCGGCATAACGAATCGAGATATATATTATTAATGTATATCAAAACGTTCAGGGTGAAAAGTAAAATATTCGGGCAAGTAGTTAATACCACACTGCAAAAGCGAAGTTGTATATCTTTTTTGATATTCATACCTTTCATGAACATGAAAGGTTTGTACGTATACTGAAATGATCAGGGGGATGAGCTGAGTCGATGTAGCCATGTCCGTCTCTCGATACGTCTATCTGTCTGTCCGTCTGTCTATTTGAACGCAAATACGAACTGAAAGTATTAAAATAGACCTGCGTAAATTGGGATGACAAATTAGATCACTACTAGGTATATAATGTTCGGTTCCACCCGAACTTAGACTTCCTTACTTGTTTTGCTTTAGTTCAAGCTACGGCGAGCACGAATATGCTCGCCAAAAAGTTAAAGCTGGGAGTCGCCCCGCGGCTCCAACAGGTTGTGATCCAAGAAATAAATATAACCAAATTAGTAGAGTAAAAAAAAAACGTACCATATATTTCGTCGTCCCAAACAAAAGTGATTTTACACAACTAAAACTTAAACCAACTTACTTAGTTCCTACTTAGTATCTGCTGACACTGCGCTGCCTATTAAGAGCATTTTTCATTTCTGCGATAATAGGTAATTTAGTCTAGGAAAGTTGATTGTAGATGTAAGTTTCCTCCACATGATATAGCATATAATTGCCAGGGTTGCCATGTCGATGAAGGACGCAAATAAGGACAAGTGAAAGTTTCTGCCTAGCAGATTCAGCTGGTACACGTTAGTTAAGCTGATATCGTGAATATAGCCCAGATTTAGTTTTAGGCCATTACTGGAGACGTTAACCAGTGCCAGTGGCAAGGCTTCCACTGTTCGCACTAATTTGCATATAAATGTAAAAGATCACATATGTGCAATTGAAAAACTTCGAATAGGTTTTTCCGCATAGCCACCCCAGTAAGTTGGTTACAAATAGCGGGATGTCGTCAATCATCTCAATGGTTCTGCTGCTGTCCGATTCGAAGTGGCATTTGAGGTCGCCGCCTTTTATTAACTAAGAAAGGCATCCGTCCTCAGGAACTTTTGTAAGCGATTTTCGTGAACAAATTGTTGAGTTGTTGGTAAACGGGCAGTCTTTGTTCAAACCAAAGGTTTCCTCCTCGCTTATAGGCATTTTCGTGTAGTTCAAATCTACGTGTTATCGACGTATGACAGCAGCTCGCATTATAAGGAGTCTTTAGTTGCTTGGTTTAACCTTTGGCATTGGAAGTATATATTAAAGCATCGTTCCGTTAGAATGTACTGAAGCGGATCCGTGTTCTATTGCTTCGATAATATTTTGATACGGTAAGAATTCCTCCTCGATTATCAGTCTCGTAACTTTGTCGCGGTCGAGGAGGTTAGTGTTTATGACGCCTGATTTTGCCATTTGGTATGCCTGCACCACTTCTAAGACCTGCTCTTTTAAAATCAGAACTTTGCTCAGGTCCAAAAGCTTAAGGTTCTGTTCGTTTATGTTCTGGTTTATTTCGTTGATATGCAGCATAATCGCATTGGCTTTCTCAACAGCGTCACAAGTCACATTGAAGAGTTTTTGGTTGAGGACGAAATGGTGGTTGTTGTTGACTATTACTTCGTTCATTCGTTGCATGATATAATCCCAATCTGCTGCATCTGGGAACCCGGCAATCCATTCCCACGCTGATCCAATCCAGTCGATAGAACGCTTTTGGCTTTGCTTATTCCCGTGAGCTCATTACGGCGTAATTAAGTTTGATCAATGTGGAATTGTATCCCCGCTCGAACCGCCTCACTTTTGATTTCATAGCGAGTTGACTCATGAAGCTTCTCTAGGGTCTGGTTGAAGAAGTCACCGTCGATTATGTGGACCAAACTGAAATTACCATTCAGAATCCAGCCATTCCCTTGTTCGATAGTGACTAATGAAGAGTCGTAATTGCGGATGCTGAGCCCACAAACGCCGCATATAACGAATAACCTGTTTTATCTTAGGTCAGAGAAGGTTTAAAAATTAGGTTTTATAATTAACTTTACCATTTTGATTTATTTACAATCGGTTTTCAATTTACAAACGGTTCAAATTGTACATCAAAGCTATCTGATTTCGTTAGTTGTTTACATTATTTGTTATACAATAGACTACAGTGCCATCTCTGGATTTGGAATAGATCTGTGGCAAATCCACAGGACCCAGGCATACATTTTTAACAATTCTTTTCTTCGCTCTTTTGGGATTTTTTTTTTTTTTTTTTTTTTGTAAGTCCCATTGGTTTACCAGCCTAACGAAATACAGAAATGCTCGAAAGAATAAAATTAGTTTTTGCTGTGCATATCGTTGTAACTTTTCTCTAATATCAATCAACAAACAAAACATAAAAATTCGAGCACTGCTCCAACAACAATTACCATACAATTTTTAAGTTTTGAGCTTATTTCGCCTCTTTTCTGTTTTAAAAGAAATAATGTTAGTGGGGTTTTGAGTTTCCCTATTTTTGAGGAACTTGTTCATTGTATTTTTCTGCTGACTACTACTGTAGTAGCTCTTTTGTTAAAATAAAGCAAAAATATTATTTGGATAAAAATTACATTCTTCTTTTTGTTTTTTTCTTCTTTTTTCGATTTTTCTCTTGGGTAACAATTTTTCAAATTAAAAAACTTTTTTTTTAAATTTTTTTAACTTTATATTTTCCCCTATTTTGTGGGTTTTTGTTTAGCGTTTCGTTTTTAGAATGCGTGTGCTTCCTGTAGGCTAAGTTAACTTGGCCTATTAAGGAAAAATATTTTTTGTCTGTTTTTATTTCCCTTCTGGTTTGCTGCGAATAGCCTTTTTGGTTGTTTTGGATTTCATAGTTTTCCTTTTATTTAAATTTTTTTATCTTTATCTGTTTATCCCGCACAAATATCTACTCTCCTGGCCAAAATTTCTTGGCCACCTACCTTTTCTTATTAAGCCGGTGGTATGTCAACTCTTGGTTCCTCTTGATCTGTTCCCTCGCCTCTCTGTGTACCCTACTTTGAAAGTCAGGTATTCTATTAAAAAATATGTCACTCGGCTTCCTTTTAGTTACGGAGTGAATTGTTGTATTATACTGATCGACTGCGATTTATATCAATTCCTTGGGCCTAGTGTTACATATCTCTTTCTGAAGGTATCGATATATTTCTATGATGGCTAAGTGAAACCTTTCGACCTGCCCATTCACTTCGCTTCTTTGGATTGGTGTCTGATACAATTCTATGCCCCACCCTCTTACATAGTTGCATACCAACGGAGTCATGAAACCTCGTTCGTTGTCCGTTACGTTGACTTTAGGAGTAGTGAAATAGGGAATGAGTGTAGACAGTTTAGCGAGGAGAGTTATGGAGGAAGGATTTTTTATGTGGGACAGTTTCCCAAATTTGGAAAGGTTGTTTATGCAGGATAGAAACTTTTCGCCCTGTATTTCAACAATGTCTATGTGAACTATTTCGCAGAGGTAGCTGAGGACTGGGGTGCCTTTTATCGGAGGTACTTGGGGGTGTTTATCATACTTGTTTGCGAGACAAGTCTCGCAGTTGGCTGTAAACCTTCTTATTTGACTTGCTATTTTCGGAAAATAGTACCTTTCTAGGATTTGGCCCCTATTTCCGGAGCATTCCTGTGTGCTCTCCTGTGTTCGTCCTCTATAATTTGCAAATCCTGTCATCATTAACCACATTCTCAACTAACCTCTGCATAATTCTGATTTTGTGTAAAAGGAAATACACCCCTTGCAGGATCTTCAGGCATTCTAAGGAATTTTAATTCCGTTTATTACCGAAGGGTTAAGGTGCTTTTTAAGTGTGTCGATAAGGCTTCAGCTTTCAATTACCCTCATCCTGATGTAATGACGAGTAAAACCTGGGTGTAGAGTCGCCTTACAAATCATGTTGTTACCTTCTGTAAGTGCTATTTGGTGTCGGAACACGGATAAGGTCAGCCGCATCTTGGTCTGCAGTGTGTATCGTTCCACCTTCACTGCCACTTTCCTGTGGTGCTTCGCCCAGTTGTGAGGGCGCTGTTAAGTGGTTCGTTTGCACTTGATTTGCCTGGGGTGTAAATCAACTCGTGCTTGTACTCTTCTACACGAGAATTCCACCTCTTCAACTTTGCATTGGATTATCTACTTCCCAAGGCGAAAGTGAGATGCTGATGGTCGGTAAAAATCTTTATATTTTTAGCTCCATACATGTAGGATCACAAATTATCCAGAGCCCAAACTATTTCCAGCATTTCTTCCAGTGTGGTGGCGTAGTTCTCTTAGGTTCTGGTTAGAGACCGTGATATGTAGGCGATGGGCCGATCCTTTCCAGGCACCCCTTGGGATAGTAACGCCCCCATCCAGAAATCCGAAGCCTCCGTAATCAGGTTGAATGGTGATCCAAAATCGGGAAAGGCAAGGATGATTGATGAAATTAACATTTTCTTCAAAATTGTCGAAAGCTTCCAAAGCATCAGAGTTTAACTCAACCCGCATTTTCCTCGACTGACTGGCCCTAACTTGAGCGTTTTCCCCGCGAGTGATGTTGGTTAGTGGCTTTACTACCCTGGCATAATCTCTAATGAATTGGCGGTAATATGATGTCATGCCAAGGAAGCTTTTTACCTCCTTTAGCGTTTGGGGAGGGGGGCGAAAGCGGTTTTATGTCGTGAAATTTTAAAAGATTCGGCTTAATACCTTCGGGGTAATTATATACCCCAAAAAGCTACTTCTGACCTCATAAATTTCGTTTTCTCTAGAGTAATTCTTAAATTAGATTCGGCTAGCCTTTTACATACCGCCTCTATATTTTTTATATGGTCATGTTCATTCGTACCAAATACTTTAATATCGTCAATATAGACGTAGCAGGTTTTCCCAATATACTCTTTCAGAACGTCATCTATCATACGTGGGAATATGGTAGGAGCGTTTTCTAGCCCAAAGGGTAGTCGAAGAAATTCGAATTTAACATTCATATTTGATGGAAGCCTGAAGTAAGGTCAATCGTTGTGAAATATCTGGCATTTTATAGACTGGCCAGAGTCGCATTTATGCCAGGTATAGGTAAGAATCTGATATTGTAACCTCATTTAAACATTTAAAATCTACCACCGCTCTATACTGATTTTCACCGGATAGTTTGGGTTTTTTTTGAAACTACCCAAATAGGGGAATTTTAAATGGGTTCCTCTCTAGTGGTTTTTATTTCCGCTTTCACTAAAGTGTTGATTATCTTAGCTTTCAGTGGTCGAAAGAAGTGGGAGTATTTATCGACTACGGCTTTTAATGTTGGGAGGCTTGTCACGGGTAATTTTTGGTTTCGAAGAAATGTATGCTTCCAATGACTTTGTTTTTTAGCGGAATATCTAAATTGGGATATAACGGCCCCCAGTTGTTTGAGGGTGTCGTCGCCTATTATCCCATCAAACAAGGCTAAGCCGGGTAATGTGTAGAAGGTCACAATGGTGTCGTTTCCTTAATTTTGGAAACAGTTCCCACTAATTTTACTATTAATCTCGACAGGTCCTGCTACGGTGTTTACCGAGAAAGGTGGACCGTGTTGATTGCTAGTTTCGGTCGTATACAAATTTTATTCGCCCCTGTGTCGACAAGGAACTTAAGGGCTGCAGGTCAGATAGGGTATACTAGATGGTGTAACGGTTTCATATGAAATAGGCTCCGCCATAAAATTTAGTTGATGGGAGTCCTCTTCGGCAGTTTCATCATATTTGTGGTTGACGTTGTTCACATCCCTATTGTTGGTTTCCATGTTATAGAGCCTTTGTTGTTTAGGAAACTTTTTGATTGACGATGTTGGTCCCCTTTTCAATACATTGTTGTTCGTTGGTCGGCTCATGTAAATTACCTGTCTGGTTTGCACGCTACCATCGAATTCCATATTTCTGCTGATTTAGGAGAAGTGGGTCTGCTTGGAAGCGCGGCGTTCGTCCCTTGGTTGGCTTAGAATCTGTGGTATAAAGTCCGGTTGTTTTCTTGAGGATTATTCTTGTTTGACAAATTGTAGGTGGAGCGTGCCCGAGGTAGTCTGTGGGTGGTTTGCGGTAAGTTATTGGTGGGGACAACAACTCTATTTACGATATTCGCATGAACAATTGTGTCCCTTAGCGTTAAATTTTGAATGTCAAGGCATGCCGAATACGTTTCGGGAAGAGTTTTCGGCTTCTGCACTTTCAGCATGTGCGACAATTCTGGACTAAGGCCCCAAATGAAGACATCTAGTGCACTGTTTCTGTATGTCTCTATAAAGACCGACACAGTTTCTTGACTGTAGTCGTCATGCTTTATCTTGTTGGCGATCAACGACAACTGGTAGTTGACTGTCGCGTAAAATTCATCCAACTTTCAACCTCTTTGGGTTAGCTGGTTCAATTGGTGTTCCAGGGTCCCCATGTCCCTTTTATCTGTGTAGTGCAACGATAGTAGCCTTTTTATCTCCACCCAGTCGCTCCCAAATAAATTGTATGATACCAGGGCCGCGTCGGCCACACCACGAATTTTCTGACTATTATGCTGTAAGATGGCCTAAACAATGGCTTTTCTTGGACTACCTCATAATCCCCAAGTATCCTTTCTACGGTATGCACCCATGTAATGTATTGCGGTGGTTTACCCTCGAAGGCTTGCAACTCTTTTACACAGTCAGGAAGCCTACCTATTTCCATTAGGTCTTGCTTTGAAATTGCTGTCCGAGCTGTTACCGATTGCCTACCAGCTTGGGCCCTGGTATTAGTTTGCTCTAGGCCCTCTAACCTGTCTTCCAGAATATAGCTCCTGGCTTCTATATTGGTTAGCCGGTTTGTTAGCAATACCCCATTATTATCTATTCCTCTCAAAGGGCCTTCCAATTTCCTTATTTGATCAAGGAGCGCATTGATTCCGCTAATGAGATTTTGCACACTTCAAAGTATTTTGTAACAACAAGGCTTGAATATCGGAGCTTATAGTTTTTTTTGGGCTTTTGCTTACTTAGTTTTTAACTTTAATTAGATTGATTGGTTCCTTACAATTACAGGGTGTTCTGAAAGAGAAGAAAGGAACACCGATTAGGTAGGTGAAACTTTTACCGTCTTCTTATGTGGATGGCGACAAGTGCCAAGTTGGCGTTCTACTTTACATTAGTCTTTAGATTTTTTGGCCAGCAGAGGGCCGTTAAAAAATCGTTTCCCATTTTCTTTTACTGACATTCTGAAGTACAAATGTGCAGGAAGAACAAGCATTCAGCTGTTTCTACGCCATCACCAGGTATATGAATTCGCCTTGTTCACACTGTTACGTGTGTTGGGCCCAGTGATAACTTTCATGTGATGACAAATCTGAAATATTATTTTGTATTTAGAAATTCCGTTTTAAATTCAAGTGTCCCTTTATGTTGAAATGCTGTGTGTGGTGGTCGAAAGATTCGTTTCCTTAACGTTGCGCTGCATGCAAACGGCTTTGTTGTCGAACTATATTTAAATTATGCGACAATTCTTGTTAGGTATATTTTCTAAACATCTCTACTCAATTTTTTTTTGTATATTATTGTTTTATTAACTTGAGAAATTTTTTTAATATATACAGTTTCAATAGCTCAATTGTTCCTTAAATATCACCAGTTCAATAAATATTTGAAATAAAAATACTATTTTACTGTTTAACGTGCACCAATTAAATGTGAAAATTTGATTTCCGCAATTTGAACAGCTGATTGAACTTTTCATTTCAGAAAGCATTGTTTGCTGCGAAGTGACTGAGGTTGCTTCAATAAACTTCCCATGGCTGCATCTATCAATTAGCAGTTACCCGTAAAACTCAGGTGGCAACAATAAGTGACAACCCTGCTTTGTTTTTTTTTAAACACGCATGAAAATACCTTTCAGATAGGTGGCATCCCCGGAAAAACATCCTATGTGGAAACACCAAGGCAAAAATTCTTAGAATATAGGGCACTTTGTGCATACCAACTTTCATCCAAATCGGTTGAGCCCTTATCGAGATAGTCTGAATATACCAGTCTTAATATATACAAATCTTAATATATAAAAATCTGTTGTGCGGAAGTCCGTTGTCACTAAACTCCTTCTAAGCGCCTGGACCGATATTCCTTATTTAGGTTTTGGATGATGTGGGCGTGGCACCTCCCATACATGCATATATCTAGAGGTAAATATTTAATGTAGAATATTGAAAATTGATAAGGAGGAAAAAACAACAGCTGAAGATGTAAGTAGTGTTAATGTTTTGTTAAAATTTATTGTTTTTGTACAGTTGTTCAATTTTTCAGTCCCGATGATGACTTCAGATTGAAGTGGAAATATCGATAAAAATAAATGAGTTAAAACAAAAAGAACAACATATTTAAAAAAACACTATAAAATAATGAAAGTATTTATGATGGGATATTGAAAATTGGTAAGAAGCTAAATGAGGCCAATCTGTAACAGCTCAAGAAAAAGGGGATAGGAGGGAGAAGTGGGCGTGACACCTCCGGAAGTATTTATGGTAGGACATTGAAAATTGGAAAGGAGTTAAACGAGACGAAACTCAAACACCCTAAGAAAGAAAAGGAGGAAGGGAAGAGTGAGCGTGGCACCTAACATACAAATGACAAATCTCGAACTGCATATCTCTGGAATTATTCGTGGCAGAGTACTCAACATCTCAAGAATAAAAGGGAGGAAGGGAGAAGTGGGTGTGGCACCTTCCGCAGTCAATCACTACCTCCTTAAAAAAAAGGTCGGTAGGGGGAAAACGAGGCGTGACGCCTTTTGATGTAATCTAAATTAATATTACTCCGTGTACCGTAGTACAAGGCCGCAAATTCTTTTCCATTCTTCTTATTTTCTTTTGCTTTAAGAATATTTTTTTTCTCGTAAATCTTTTTCTTTGCCACCACTGTTCCAACTCCAAAACCTCCACTAACACAGCTCCTGTCAAAAAAAACATATGTTTTTGACCTGATTTATCGACGTCTGCGCTAAACACAGGTCTGATACAACATCCGAATAGAGCCATCTTTCTTTTCCTGTGAAATCCCAAGATCAACAACATCGTAAGTTGAAGTTATCGCTGCTAAATTTATTTTAAACTCGGAGTGTTGTAAAAGTTTGAAGATTTGTGTGTTCAAAATAAACTTCCGAATAAAATCCGTGCTCTTGTTAACAATTTTTAATCAACAATTGAGTTCCGGCGAGAATATTAAAAATCAATTCTTGGGTTTCACATTCCAGCGCATACTACATACATATACTAATATATTTATGGTAAGTGAAAACGAACTTCTTAATCTCAATTTATAAGTCCCTTTTCCTAATACTTTGTGGTGAAAATATCCCCTAACAGCTTTCTAAATGCGAAGTGTCTTTTTCTTTGTAGATTTTGCCACAATTAATGACCACATTGTCTCATAAATTTATCCAACAACAATTTTATCATCATATGCATGTGGGTTGCTTGTGGCAAGTTTCTCTATACTCGTCCATTACATGGAAATCTCCACCAAAATGCGTCATTGGACTTCCTAAATGCGCCACGAACCAAATTTTTCATCAAAATCCAGTCCGCAAGATAATTTTTCTAACCATAAAGATTTTTTCATCATTGGAATCGGCCTTAAATTAATCTAAATAAATTGACCTAAATACATGAATTAAGAGCCGGGGATTCCAACTCGAACACCAAGTAGGAAGAAGAAGATATAACAAATGCATTAGTTAGTAAACTTATAAATGTAAATATGTAACTGCAATTAATAAGAAAATATTTGAATTTTGAATTATGTAAGTGTAGGTTAAAAATAGAATATTAAGACCCCTAGTTCCCTTTATTTAGTACTCACTGTCAAAATATTAACTTGGCTTAAATTTTTTTGAAATTAGATTGCCATGATTGCTAATAAGAATTTAAATTACAGATTTACGTAAATGTTGCTGTTTTTGTACTATACTTGCTCAAACATGCGCCAAAGCAAAGATCTGTGAAATAAGAAGGAGCAGTGGACATGTTCGAGAGAGTGGAATGACGTGACTTCAAACATTGAGCGCGAATAGTTTTTGTTGCGAACTCTTTAAATTTAATTTCTTATTAACAAAAGTGGTTGCCAACATTTGCGTTTGGTGATACTTTTTTTATTAAGCGTTAATATATTTGATTAAACAAACATTTTCCTTTTGAATTTATTATTTGCCTAAAATTAGGAAATCTTCTGATTTTCTAACACTTCGGTAAAGCCATGACTTCGTTGCGAGAAGGCCTTCGACGCTACGTGGAAAAGCATACGTAAAATGATTTTTTTTGATAATTAAGGATATCAAACGCTAGACATATATTTAGTTACATGCTTTATACATAATTTTGATATTTAAACTTTTATATACGGATATACATATATATTTATATTTCTGCCTGTACGTACACATGTATGTACATATGTATGTGCAAACATAGTTGAGTTGATTTTTCCTTTTTGATTTGCAGTTACTAGTTTGTTTTGCTACTTTTTAAATTTTGTTTTTTTTGCTTTGTACATAAATATGTGCATATCAACGTAGACATATTTACATACATATGTACATTTGAATAAGTTTTGAATTGTAGCTCTGTATGAAAATTTAAAGATACACTTGAGAGTGGCAGCGGGACTAATTACAGTTCGACTAGCTTATTTCTGCATTTTTCTTTCGAATATTGTTTAGTATTATTATTAAAATTAAAATATTTGATAAAGAATTGCATGATTCTGCGCGGTTAACTAAGTTAAGTAAAACCTCAAATTGTAATGGGATGAATTTGTTTGAAAATTAATTAAATAACATAAGTAATTAATTGAATTTTTATTTGGTTTAAGACATGGGGTGTTGATGGTAAGGTAATTGGGGCCCCGATAACATCAATAAGGCCAATGGTAGGTCGGGTACAGAGGCAGCCACCAGATCTCCTTAAATGAGCTGCCAGGCATAAGAGGTAAGGGTAAGGAGGGGTCATATCAGTGAAGTGTGGCCAGTAAATGCTACTTTTCGGTATTCATTTTTTTGGTTGTTTATGAAAGACCCTGTGTGCAAATATAAATTATCCTGTTTGGCCATTGACTGAGGAGGGTATTGCGGTGTATTGACCGCGTTATCGAATACCACGAAGCTGAAGCTCCGGGCCTAAACGCCAGTGCACACGCCGCGGTTACGACACCTTGCGACAAGCACTGCTCCTCCATCGTCCTTGATTGTGATTTCATCGCACTCAGTCATATGGTATCATAACAGATAAAATGGCGCCCAACGTAGGGCCCGATTGAAGGAAAAAACTTTTTGTTTTCAATTCGTGGTTTCACACTCAGGATTCCCTCATGGAATCAGCTCGTCTATCCGCTTTAATTCTTCATTTTTAAATATTTAATATAAAATTTTTTTTTGTTTGATGTTGTGTTTAAGCATTTTTTGTATGGATGCGAACCATTTTCGAAGGAATCGACGATCCTACAGGCTATATGCCTCAAGATTCGTACCGCGAAAAAAAAAATTTCGTATTCGGGAAATTGCTTAAGCACAGCATTTTCTTTTGTTTTGTACTAAAATGCTTGATATACCTTTTTTTTGGAAATTTTGTCATTGAGACTTTATGCCAGTTGACTTACCAGGGGTTCACGTCAGGTACATAACAAAGGAAAAGATATTAATTTTTTTAAATAATTAGTACATCTCAAACTCAACTTCGGGATGCCAAGTTTATTCGATATTTTTTTTTAGTTTTTGGGAAAGATTTTGAAAATTCCGGAAATTGTGGTTGTAATTAAAACAATTCACAACCGATACTTCTTCCCCAAAATGTTGCATGCCACAACAAAATATGATTCCTGTACCACTTTTAACCTTATGCCACATTACCACCACAGATACTCTCATGGTCTCAAACCAAAATATCTTGATGATTTTTTTTTACAACCTTTGGATAAAACTTTTTTTTTGTTTAAGAACTTCGAAACGTGAAAGGGCATGGTTTCTGCCATTGTTTCAGCACGATCAGCAACGGCCTTTGACGGCATAGAAAATCGAGTAGCTCAACTTGTAGAACAGAGGATAGAAAGCACCTTATCGAACTTTTTAAAACGCCTAAACATTAACCCCGTACCACCAGTCTCTGTTGCCAATGACATTAGTCAAACTGCTAACGTGTCTCAAGCTCAATACCCTCTACACCTGTGTGGCCAAGAGATGCACCTCCGTTACTAAGCCAGAGTAACTTAAACTTTAACAATAATATTGATCAATTGCGATTTAGCGAAATTTCAACCATTCCTTATACCGGTAGGATCGCGCAACTGATCTCTGGTTGGGACGTGAAGTTTGATGGTACGTCGCGTTTGTCCGTTGATAGTTTCTTGTCTCGAATAGAGCTTTTAGTCATCGATACCCTGAACGGTAATTTTAACCTTTTATGTGAGCATATCCAAAGTCTTTTTGTTAATGAAGCTAAAGATTCGTACTGGCGTTATCGCAGGTCGGTCGATCGCGTAACCTGGCCAGCTTTGTGCCAAGCTTTAAGAACTAATTTTCAGCAGCATAGAAGCGATTTTGAGATAAAGGAATCTATTCGGGCTACAAAAGCAATGAACCGTTGGAAACTCCTTTGTCTGAAATAGAGTTACTAGAAATAATGAAGCACAACTTGCGACCGCGTATACGGCAACAGCTTCTTTTCGTCCCTATCCACTCTTTGGCAGAGTTGCGCAGACTCTGTTTGAAAGGTGAAAGTCTTGCAAACGAACTCTCTAAGACGACTCTTTCCCACAAGCTAACAACCCCAGACAAATACCCAGGCGACAGGTAAATGAAACCTACCTTGAGTTAGATTTTGATGAAAGAATAACAGAAACAGATTTTGCAGAAATAGATGCAGTTTCTCAGCCAGCTAATAAACTAAAATCTGGTTGCTGGAATTGCAATAAAGATGGGCATAGATATTATGATTGCCTTGAAGACCGAACTGTGTTTTGTTACGGTTGTGGCACACCAAACACGTACCGCCCAAAATGCCCAAAATGCAGTCCGGGAAACTGCAAAGTGAGCGAGGAATCACGACAGATGCCTCGCCACGAGAGCAAGCGCTAAACAGCGATAACGTGCGCATACAAACGCAAAATCAAGTATACGCACTGGTGACTCCCATTTTCATGCTAACACATTACAAAAAGAAATAATCCCATATGACATACGTTTGATAAGATATAACGAGGTGAGAAACAGAATATTTAGTCCAGATTATGATCAACCCCATAGCTCAAAGCGGTCTTGTCTTCGAATGAGGAACTTTTGGGCCAAAATAAAAGCAAATAGAAGAAATTTAAAGACAATTATTTGCTCACTACAGCAAAAAGAAAACGATTTGAGGCCGTATGCTACAGTTAGGTTGCTAGAAGGTGATCACCTGGGCCTGTTAGACAGTGGAGCACAAGTGTCTTGCTTGGGAGGTTTGTTGGCAAAAGAAGTTGCCAAACAGCAATTGCGGAAGCATAAAGTGCCAATTTGTACCGCTGATGGCAAAACGCAAGTCGTTTTCGGTACTATAGACCTAAGCGTCCAATATAAAGATAGATCAGAGGTGATAACGTTTTTCGTTGTCCCCAGTATGTCCCAAGATTTGATATTAGGAGCCGACTTTTGAAATAAATTCCAGCTCGCACCTAATATCATATCGGAAATTTCATTTTAACCGAGCAATTAAATTTGATTAAAAATAGACTCCCAAGTTTTGAAAAAGAAGGCTTGGGAAAAACGTCTTTATTGGAGTACGAGATTCAACTCGAACCCAATGTCCGTCCGATAAAGCAGCGATATTTTCCAATTTCACCAGCTGTCGAGAAACTCGTGCATGCCGAAATTGATGAAATTATTAAGTTAGGTGTAATCGAGGAAGCTCCGAACAGTCCATGGTCTAGTCCGGTGGTGTTAGTGAAAAAGCCAGGTAAAGTCCGTCTGTGTCTGGATTCACGAAAAGTAAACAGCGTTACCGTTAAGGACGCTTATCCCCTTCCTCATATTGATAGGATTCTGAGCAGAATACCCAAGGCTAAATTTATTAGTTCTCTTGATTTACGGCGTGCCTTTTGGCAAATTCTCCTTGCCGAACAGTCCCGAGATTACACCTGTTTCACCGTCCCAAATCTTCCGCTTTACCGATACCGTGTTATGCCTTTCGGTCTTTGTAGCGCCCCACAAGCACTCTGTCGCTTGATGGATCGCGTAATACCTCCCAATTTGAGAAATCAAGTGTTTGTCTACCTAGATGATCTTTTAATTGTGTCAAACGATTTTGAGACACATATGTCCGTCCCTTCTGAAGTTGCCTTACATTTAAGAAAAGCAGGGTTGACCATTAACGTCAACAAAAGCAAATTCTGTATAAAAGAGGTTAAATATCTAGGATATATTGTGGGCAACGGAACTATACGTACCGACCCCGAGAAAATCTCTGCTGTAACCAAATACCCCGTTCCAACGAATGTCAAGCAGGTGACACGATTCCTGGGAATGGCGGGTTGGTATCGCCGATTCGTGGACAACTTTGCTGCATTGACAAGCCCACTCACGAATTTGCTTAAGAAATCAAAGAGTTTTGACTGGAATAACGATGCTCAGCAGGCATTCAATACCCTGAAAGAAAAACTTTGTACGGCACCAGTTTTGGCTAGTCCAGATTATAGCAAACCCTTCATAATCCAATGTGATGCCAGTAAGCTAGGAGTTGGTGCGGTATTAGTCCAAAAGAAGGTCAAGAATGATGAAGTTCCTATAGCATATTTTTCTCAAAAGTTGAATAAAGGTCAAAGTAACTATAGTGTAATAGAGCTCGAATGTCTACCCGCTTTGCTTAGCTTGAAGAAATTCCGAGCCTATGTAGAGGGACAAGAGTTCACTATAGTTACGGAACACGCTAGTTTGCAGTGGCTTATGCGACAAACTGATTTATCCAGCTGACTAGCGCGTTGGTCTCTCAAATTGCAAGGTTTCAAATTTAATATTGATCATAGGAAAGGTTCACTCAACGTGGTACCTGATTGTCTGTCACGACAAAATTTCGAGGAAGTAGGTGAAGTCCGTGAAATTGAGATCCGTCCGTTAGTTGATTTACAGTCGTCCGAGTTTTTGTCCGAAGATTACCAAAAATTGATAAGTCATGTCCGAGAGAATGATCTACAGGTGATCGACAACCTCCTTTATAAAAGGACCGAACATCCTGATGGCAATCCGGAGAGGGAATCATTTAATTTTAAGCTTTGGATTCCCAAATCTCTAGTTCCGTTTTTCATAGAAAACGCCCACTGTCCGCCAAATAAATGCCATGGTGGGATTGCGAAAACATTGGAGAGATTGCGAAATAATTTGTATTGGCCAAATATGACAGTTGATGTTAAGAATTACGTCAGCCGATGTGAAACTTGTAAGCAAAGCAAATCGCCCAATGTAACGCTAAGACCACCAATGTCCGCCCAATGCACGGTACCAAGACAGTTTCAGAAAGTGTATGTTGACTTCCTTGGACCTTGCCCTAGATCCAAGCAAGAAAACATAGGAATATTCATTGTTTTAGACCATTTAACAAAGTTTCCCCTTTTAAGAACTGTTAAAAAGCTCAACACTTCAGTTGTATGCGACTTCCTACGAGATAACGTCTTTAGTATTTACGGAACTCCCGAAATTGTAATGAGTGATAATGGCAAGCAATTTAGATCCACGCATTTTAATAGTTTTTTGTCGGCCCGTGGGATAAGACATGTTTACACGGCCCTATATAGTCCGCAGGCCAATGCAAGCGAGCGTGTGAACCGCTCAATCATCGCAGGTATAAGAGCTTACCTTAAGAAGGATCAATCTCATTGGGACAGGAACCTCTCTGAAATTGCTGAAGCACTCCAAAGTTCATATCACCAAACGATCGGTGTATCCCCATATCTTGCATTGTTTGGACAGCAGATGATTTCCCATGCAGGTGATTATGAACTATTAAGGAAACTCAAGACCCTGGACGACACCGTTCTGCAACGAAGTGACAACCTGAAACTCATAAGAAAGAAAATCGCTGAAAACATTTCAACAGCCTTCGAAAATTCCACAAAACGATACAATCTTCAAAGCTCTGATAAACGTTTTGAAATTGGTCATTTTGTTTTTCGGCGCAACTTTGTCCAAAGCGATGCCTCAAAGAGATTTTCAGCGAAACTTGCTCCAAAATTTGTAAAATGTAAAGTGATTGCGATGAAAGGCAACGGTATGTACGAGTTAGAGGACATCGTTACAGGGAAAAGAGAAATTTACCACAGAAAAGATATTCAGAATAGCAACTAGGACACACCGCACCAACTCTCTTGGTGGGGGGATGTGTACCGTAGTACAAGGCCGCAAATTCTTTTCCATTCTTCTTATTTTCTTTTGCTTTAAGAATATTTTTTTTCTCGTAAATCTTTTTCTTTGCCACCACTATTCCAACTCTAAAACCTCCACTAACACAGCTCCTGTCAAAAAAAAACATATGTTTTTGACCTGATTTATCGACGTCTGCGCTAAACACAGGTCTGATACAACATCCGAATAGAGACATCTTTCTTTTCCTGTGAAATCCCAAGATCGACAACATCGTAAGTTGAAGTTATCGCTGCTAAATTTATATAAAACTCGGAGTGTTGTAAAAGTTTGAAGAGTTGTGTGTTCAAAATAAACTTCCGAATAAAATCCGGCTCTTGTTAACAATTTTTAATCAACAATTGAGTTCCGGCGAGAATATTAAAAATCAATTCTTGGGTTTCACATTCCAGCGCATACTACATACATATACTAATATATTTATGGTAAGTGAAAACGAACTTCTTAATCTCAATTTATAAGTCCCTTTTCCTAATACTTTGTGGTGAAAATATTCCCTAACAGCTTTCTAAATGCGAAGTGTCTTTTTCTTTGTAGATTTTGCCACAATTAATTACCACATTGTCTCATAAATTTATCCAACAACAATTTTATCATCATATGCATGTGGGTTGCTTGTGGCAAGTTTCTCTATACTCGTCCATTACATGGAAATCCCCACCAAAATGCGTCATTGGACTTCCTAAATGCGCCACGAACCGAATTTTTCATCAAAATCCAGTCCGCAAGATAATTTTTCTAACCATAAAGATTTTTTCATCATTGGAATCGGCCTTAAATTAATCTAAATAAATTGAACTAAATACATGAATTAAGAGCCGGGGATTCCAACTCGAACACCAAGTAGGAAGAAGAAGATATAACAAATGCATTAGTTAGTAAACTTATAAATGTAAATATGTAACTGCAATTAATAAGAAAATATTTGAATTTTGAATTATGTAAGTGTAGGTTAAAAATAGAATATTAAGACCCCTAGTTCCCTTTATTTAGTACTCACTGTCAAAATATTAACTTGGCTTAAATTTTTTTGAAATTAGATTGCCATGATTGCTAATAAGAATTTAAATTACAGATTTACGTAAATGTTGCTGTTTTTGTACTATACTTGCTCAAACATGCGCCAAAGCAAAGATCTGTGAAATAAGAAGGAGCAGTGGACATGTTCGAGAGAGTGGAATGACGTGACTTCAAACATTGAGCGCGAATAGTTTTTGTTGCGAACTCTTTAAATTTAATTTCTTATTAACAAAAGTGGTTGCCAACATTTGCGTTTGGTGATACTTTTTTTATTAAGCGTTAATATATTTGATTAAACAAACATTTTCCTTTTGAATTTATTATTTGCCTAAAATTAGGAAATCTTCTGATTTTCTAACACTTCGGTAAAGCCATGACTTCGTTGCGAGAAGGCCTTCGACGCTACGTGGAAAAGCATACGTAAAATGATTTTTTTTGATAATTAAGGATATCAAACGCTAGACATATATTTAGTTACATGCTTTATACATACTTTTGATATTTAAACTTTTATATACGGATATACATATATATTTATATTTCTGCCTGTACGTACACATGTATGTACATATGTATGTGCAAACATAGTTGAGTTGATTTTTCCTTTTTGATTTGCAGTTACTAGTTTATTTTGCTACTTTTTAAATTTTGTTTTTTTTGCTTTGTACATAAATATGTGCATATCAACATACATATGTACATTTGAATAAGTTTTGAATTGTAGCTCTGTATGAAAATTTAAAGATACACTTGAGAGTGGCAGCGGGACTAATTACAGTTCGACTAGCTTATTTCTGCATTTTTCTTTCGAATATTGTTTAGTATTATTATTAAAATTAAAATATTTGATAAAGAATTGCATGATTCTGCGCGGTTAACTAAGTTAAGTAAAACCTCAAATTGTAATGGGATGAATTTGTTTGAAAATTAATTAAATAACATGAGTAATTAATTGAATTTTTATTTGGTTTAAGACATGGGGTGTTGATGGTAAGGTAATTGGGGCCCCGATAACATCAATGAGGCCAATGGTAGGTCGGGTACAGAGGCAGCCACCAGATCTCCTTAAATGAGCTGCCAGGCATAAGAGGTAAGGGTAAGGAGGGGTCATATCAGTGAAGTGTGGCCAGTAAATGCTACTTTTCGGTATTCATTTTTTTGGTTGTTTATGAAAGACCCTGTGTGCAAATATAAATTATCCTGTTTGGCCATTGACTGAGGAGGGTAGTGCGGTGTATTGACCGCGTTATCGAATACCACGAAGCTGAAGCTCCGGGCCTAAACGCCAGTGCACACGCCGCGGTTACGACACCTTGCGACAAGCACTGCTCCTCCATCGTCCTTGATTGTGATTTCATCGCACTCAGTCATATGGTATCATAACATCCGCAACTTGCTATCGAGATCTTTTATATAAAAGAGAAGAGCGGATAGGAATAGTGTAGCGAAAGGGGTAAGGATAGGAATAGCCAATATTTCTAGATCCATTCAGGTAAATTTAAGGGCAGGACAAAGTCTGCCGGGTCCTCTAGTATACTATAAGTATAATAACTCGTTTAAAGATAGTAGTTATAATAAGCTCAGTTGGCAATAATTAGTGGCAACCCCACTTAATAATGTTTTTTAAAAGAATGCAGATATGTGGCAACCCCGTAGCGACATCCTATCTGGCAACACCTAGGTAAAAATTCTTAGAATGTGGTACACTATGTGCGTACAAAATTTCATCCAAACGGGTGAGCGGTTGTCGAGAGAGTCTGAATATACAAATATACAAATGTCAAGCATAGCTCGTTTAAAGTTATAATATTAAGAAAAATATCAGCTTTAGTAAAATATGTAGAATATGCCACTCACTGGCTCTTATACTAATAAGTGTTGTTTTAAAATGGTTCAAAAAGCTATTACAATTTATCGAAATTTTGAAAAATAAAGCCCCCAACTACATACTCAATAATGAGTAGCAAAACTCAGTAACTATTGTTAGCGGTCATTACAACTGTACTAGCAAGTTGTTATACTTTTTCTGGAGAATATATGAACACGACTCTTATAATATTTACCACGCTCTTTATAAAACGTGTTTTGCTTTCACATAGGGGGTAGTTTTAGCGATAACGGAGTATGTCGGCGTAGAGAGGAAACACACTTAGAGCATATGTCACAACCAAAAAAACCACGATTGGTTTTCACGGACTTACAAAGGCGGACTCTTCAGGCTATATTTAAAGTGAGTACACCCACATAGGTATATTGTGATAACTTATGTAGTACCTACTTTTACAATTAACAATACCCTCGAAAAAATAAGCAGGCAATAACAAGAAATTTGTAAAGTATAAGAACTGGTACATAACTAAGCTAAGTCACAAATTAGCCAATCTGCCAGCTGACTTATTCTCGACTAAGTCAGTTTTGCTGTCAGTAATGTTACTAATTGGTTTTGCGCAACTTGAACGCTTGTTTTCAAGCATGCAAGAACTACGAAACTAGTTTTCTATTATGCGCTTTAGTACCTTCCAGACAAAGAGAAATCTGGGGACTAAGATTAGTGAATGGATATGGATGACAATTTCCCACTGGGGTACTGGATGCGCAGAGTTGTAAGGTATGAAAAAATACTACTATGTATAGAACATTTGATCAGGTTATTGTGTTCAAAATTATTTAAGTCGCCCAAACTAAAGTTAATCCCGAATTTGTACCAACTGAAGTCACGACTTATTTTTCGCCGGTGGTAAAATCAGCCGTATAGTTCCCCTCCCCACACCTTGTCAATTTAAAAGAAAAAATAAATTTGTAGATATTTGAGACTTTGATTTAGTCCTATAGTTATTCTAGCATAAGGAAGGTCCCCGCTTTAAGTCCTTAAAATCCAAATCAGTGCTGATTTAGTCATGTTTTTAAGGAATTTGTAGCCCTGCCAGACGTTATGATTTTGGCAGTAAAATTCCGTAAAATCCAAATCAGAACTTATTTTGGTATGTTTTTAGGGAATTAATAGGGCTGCCACACGTCCAGATAATATGATAAAAATTGTTGTCATACCTCAACGTGTTTGGTAATTTATCCAAGATAAAGGATCTGGTCTTAATTTTTGTTTCTAACTAATAAGTTTCTTACAAAAAGCTCTTAAAGTTTAGTATTTTTGAATTTTTTTATGGGAGTGTCTTTAGTTGGGATCATGGCAAAATAAACAGGTTAAAGCAGAAATAAAAATGCAGTCCTGCTGTGTATTTTGTTGGTAGTTGAGTATCGTAAAGTGCCAAAAAAAATGTACAATTCCTTGTGTCAAAGTCATGTCAAAAGTGATTGAAGTTAAGGCTGGGTATTAGCGTAAATTTTTTGGCGCTGATACAATGAAGCCAGCGCCATGTCGGTATCACCGCAATGTATTGACGCAATTACGCATCCTTTTGGCGCCACTCAATAGTGTTTTCGCTTAGAATAAATGCGAAATAGTGGACCCAAGACAAATTATTTAAAGGTTTTTTATAAATTACTTCTAAATGATTTCATATATTAACCTCCCTAAAGGGGATTATGACTCCTTGGATCGACGTGTCTTTTAGTACCTTCCCGACATTTCGTTAGAAGGCGCAACATTTGTAGGGCAAAGTACAAACTACCGTTTGCTGACATTATTGTTATTGTGACTGCCTCCATTGAGTTGATGTTGCTAGCGGTTGTACTATTCCCGTGTTTCTGGCTCGATTGCACTACCGTATCACACTTTTTTTTATATTCAATATGTAAGAACCTGCTACTATCTACATACATATATGTATTTATGTACCATTATTTGCTATGATAATTAAATTTAAGTGTAGATCTCTCTAGTAAGAAGATCAAAGTGTATAATACGTGAAAAGTACTAACAGGTATATCAGCAATTCGAAAACTGAAACCAATTTTAATATCTGCCTATAAGGGCCCCTTTCATATAGTCAGCACTAATTTGGTACCTAGCCGAACGATTTACTTTAATTCGTATGTAGGCAGTACTAACTACGAAAACGTCGTTATTGGTGAACTCATTTTTCGGAAATGCGCAACGGCAGATTTTTTCCAAGAAGACGGAGCCTGAACTGCTGATAAACACCGATAAAATAATTTGTTTTAAAATTCACGTGCCAGGATTAAGATTTTAAATTCAAATTAATGTATTAGCGCCAGTAGCGCCAGCAACCGTACCAACGCAATAACATAAAGCCGCGCGGCGTTACACAGCTTTCATGGAATAAGTTGACATTTCAACATTGTTTACATGTTCACGAAAATGTAATTTAAATAACAAACGTTTTTTTTTAGCAAAATTTGGTACCATTCTAGAAGACGGTTCAATGACTAATTGTCATAAAACATTGTTGAAAGGGGTATCAAAAGAGGCCAGGATCAATAATCCGAGTGCGAAAATTTAATTTTTTATTTATATTAAATGATATTTGCAAACAAAGTTGCAAATGTTCATGTGGTTGTTGTAACATCAAATAGAGGGCCCTCCGACAAGTGCAGAATGTGTTCTGCGCAGAAATACGAAGTCCGCCTACGCCCAAAGGTGTTCTGCACATAAAAACCATGGATCAGGCTCCCGGTTTTTGACCGATTTTGGGAATTTTTGTTATTTTTTGCAGATAACTTTTCACAGAAATAACATTTTGAATTTCCGCTTACAGATTATTCACCCTGACGCATAGACGCGTCTTTTGACGCCTTTATCGACAATGATGAAAATTAGTCATTGAACCGTCTTGTGGAATGGTACCGAAATTTTAATAATTTAGCGCGGTCGGCGGTTACTTTTAGAAGTGGGGCGGTAAAGTATTAACTATAAGGCTGTGATAGCTCAAATGTCTCATCAAAATCGGGTGCCTTTTAGTTACAATTTGAACACTCAACGATACAAGCTTTATAACAATTCTGCTTCCTTCTGTGATCATTAGGAAATTTAAAAGAACTAGCAGTGGCTCTCTCTACTTGTGTTACATCTTTCCATCATTCAACAAACACTTTTATAAATTTATTCTCTTTTAAAAAACAAAGAAAACATAAATTAGAAACTTACTGGTATTTGTTTCTTTTAGGCTACACACTTCTGCACTTTTTGGTATACCCTATCTCTGTGTATACAACAACCACATGAAAATTACAGAAAATTTTCAACTTTAATTGCAAATATCTTTCGACAGAATCGAATTTCCTTTATCGGATTATTGTCGCCAATGTCACAACGCGTCATTTAATATCCCTCCCGACATTTTTGGACGTGTTTGGCAGTTGTTTCCTAAAGGAAACAATTACCAAATTACTGTTAAATGTAAACAAACAAAAACTGTAAACAAAAGCGAAAATGTAAACAAAGTTTGCCATTTCAAATACCACTTCGAATGAAAAAAAAATTTTTAAATGCAAGCCTGATGAGTCTTACTTTTTACTGTACCATTATTGAGATCTTTAAAAAAAATTGCCAAAAATACTATTTCTTGTATCTGATCTGAACATAATATTTCTCTCTTGAGAAAATCGGTAAGGAAACCACTCTGAGGCAATTTTTAAGAATTATTAAGTTTCCTGGCTGAGTCGTGCCCGAAAAATCTTTAATCGTCCAATGCACCAAAGCATCCCTGTGTAGAAGGGTCTGATGAGAAGTTGGTGACTTCGAAACCTGTCATCCCATACCATCACCGTGCATATCGTTGTAATTTTTCTCTGATATCAATTAACAGTGTATGTAAATGTTTACATAAACGTGTATGGATTAATTTAATATAAAAGATGGGTTGGCCATTTTTTTCGCCAGTTTTCGGTAGTATCCGATTTTATTTCTCTCATGAAAACCTTTTCAGTAAAAATAAAAATGTCACGGGAAGGCCACGCTAATATCCTCACAATTATTAATTTTATTTATTTATTTAGTATTAGTACCGAATCGCTCTACATATACATATATATTTGTGAATTGTTAATAATTAGACATCGTAATTCTATAAAATTTGTACAGGCAAAAAATATGCAAGGTATAGGCAAAAACATATACAAATCCACTTTAGCTTCTGTTTATTTAGTATTTCAATAAATTTTTTAGTATGTTTACTACACCAACATATATATACATATGTGTATATATCTTTATATATAAATTTCTTCCGTGTGTCTGTATATGACTAAACTCCTCCTAAACGTCTAGACCAGAAACGATATTTTCCTAATATTAACGGGGAGGAGTAGAGAGGAACTCATTTGTCAATTGAAACCAGCATTTTATTAACAATTTACACTTAATTGTGTGGGTGAAAATTCAAGCATACGTGATGCTCAACAAAAGGGTAGTTTTGTTGTTGCTTTAGGGCTGGCAAATCAGGGAGACCATTTGAGGACGCAGCAAAGGGTTTTCCAATGTTTCGGAGCTATAGGTCAAGAATTATTCGATATCAGTTCAATACCTTTATCGCGGAATACTATAACTGGATGTTTAAGGGACTTGTGCCCTTAAATAACCACCCTGTGGTACAACCCTCTAGCAACCCGCCAATGAACTCGTTAAAGCTCACCGTTGTCTTTATATAGGGGTACACTTCATAAACTCTTTCTTATTTTTATAATCATCATCATCGCGAACAACATCATCGGTAAGCCATGTATCAACAGGAGCCAAAACCAGTCGGCGGAGCTGCGAGTAAACCGCCAATATAACTACCCTTTTTTCAATCAAACATTTCTAAACTAAAGTTAAAGAAATTAAAATTATATTAAATATTTTGGACTCAAGTGGCAGGGAATAAGCCTTCTATTCTTAGTTTTCCCATAAGATTTATAAGTCATTGTAAGTAATGAGACATCTGCTGTTAAGCAAATGCCCCTTACCTATGGTGGGGTGAAGCAGATGTATTAAAATAAGGATTGCTCGGTTTGAGATTTCAAAGAATTCTGCTTTATTTACAAAAATATCTTACTTAGATACACTTTTCTTATCCTAGTTTTCTTGTAATTTGTTGTTGTATACATAAATAAAATAAATTTTCTATATATGTATGTGTGTGTTTGTTAATGTCTTATATTTAACTATATTTATTTACATATATTTGTTTGTTGATATGATCGATCTCGTATGCATTATCTTATCTTTCTTTGTGTAGGTAGTTTCTAAAAGTGGACTGTAAATTACTATTATCTTGTAAAAAACATACAAGGCCTAAAATATTCTTATTGATTACAAATGTACATAATTCTGTTTATTTTGCATGACCGTCAAGTTTAATTGTAATTTTATTTTTTGACTTACATTTGTATCTTATATAAAGTATTAACAAACATCCAATCGTTACAATTACTAATATTAGCGAGATGTGTCCGCTATGATTTTTATTTAAATTATTTAATTCTATATCCGTATTGCTAATTTTTTTATTTCACCTTGTAATTTGGCCAAATCCTTAATGGCTATATTGTTAATTTTGAGTGGTGTTATTTGGTCTTCAGATATTTCCTCTATTATTGTCACTTGTGAACCTTGATCAATTAATGCTCTTAGAATTACGTAATCTCCATTTGCTGCTTTAGCATTTATTTGAGCAGTAGATAGAATTACTTTATTTAAGTCCATCTTTGTAGCATTTATTTGAGCAGTAGATAGAATTACTTTATTTAAGTCCATCTTTGTTGACATTTATGTCTTGGAGAAGTCACAAAAGTTTTTATTTTACTCAACTTCTGGATGAAGCAGTTCATTTTGATTTCTTTGGCAAATTCGGCACTTGACATTACTTTTGCAGCGCTCTTCGTAACTGTGACTTAAGCATTTAAAGCAAATTTTTGCTTCCTTGGTGTATTTTCGTCTCTCTTCTAGCGGAGCTTCTTTGAATTTTCGGCATTCTGTAATTATGTGACTATTTATCATATATATTATTTCTGTAAGGTCTTATTGTGTTAGTTCCTAATTTTCTGCTCTCATTTGGAACCAATATTAATAAATAAGGTATCGTTTTAAAGGTGGAGGTTAGCTCTACATGCAAAACCATGTTTTAATTAGCGAAGTGCTTTTGTTTAAGGGTATTTTATAAAAATGAATTCTTTAAAATAAACGATTTTGAATGCACAAAAAAATCAATTTGTACTGCAACGCTATTGTGACTGTGACATTCACATGAATCGCGACATCTACATTTGAATACGAAGACTGAACAGTGCTAGAATTAGCATGGCCCCTGCGCAAGGATGACACGCAAAATCGTGAAGCGTTCCACATTTTTTTTTTTTAATAAAAGGCATTGCGAATATCACGGCGCTCAACCCACTATGAGCGCGCCATCTACACTTGAACATTGCTAAAATAAGTGAATAATACTGCGTTCACATTGGGTCATAAACTCGAGTTAAAGGGACATTTTTTGAGTTAATTCATATTGATTTTATGGCTCAATGTGAATGTAATATAAGTGGTGGCATTTCAACAAGTGTAGCTGAAAATCTTTTTTTATAATTCGAGAAAAAGGTTTGAAAAATCCTGGACCTGGACTAATAAAAGGTTTCAAACCATTTTTGTTTTTTTTTTTTGCGCAAGGCGCGCACGGGTCCACCTAGTTTTACAATATTTAAATTGTTTGTATGGTTGTTTGGTGGTTAATGGGCTCGCTTTATATGCTTGTGGCTTTCTATTTTTATAAATTTGCTCCTTTTCAACCACAACTTTTAATGTCTGGAAATGCTGACCCAGAAAGTCTGTTATATCCGTGTGCCTTTGGACTTCTCTGGTCTTCTTCACTGTCTGTTCATACAATTTGAGCCCTTCTTTGTCTAACTTGCGAACCATGACTCGAGCAATGAATGGATCAGCTTCTTCTATCTTTATGCCTAGTGATTGTATTGCGTTAAGACACTCATTTGTTGTATCGAGTAAGTGTCTTACGCTTTCAGCATTGTCACTATTTATTTGCGGCAGATCCATTACTCTGTCCCACTGTGTTGTGAACAGAATGCGTTTATTCTCGTACCTTTGTTTAAGAAGGCCCCACGCTGCTTTATGATTTTCTGATATTTGCAAATGCTGTATCAATCTCGCAGCTTCTCCTTTTACGCAAAGACGAAGCCGTAACATTTTTTCTGAGCTTGATAATTGCTCATTTTTGTACCATATCTTGGAACACGTTGTAAAAATTGGTCCATTCTATTATATCGCCATAAAATGCTGGAATTTAAAATGTTTCTAATTCCAAGTTAGAACGACGTTAGTTTGTCCTCAGATTCATTTTTTATTGAGCTCTTTCTGGAGGCAATAACTTTAAAATATTGTTTTCTAATTTCTCCATATTTTTTCTTCTATTGCATCGTTCAAACTTTTTGCTATTTCATTTTCGTAAAACATTTTGGTGTCATTAAACGAAGACTCGAAAAAATTTATTTGGCTATCCTCAGGTAGATTCTCACTAAACAGTTCTTTGAGATCTTCAAATCTTCTTAAAAAAATTGAAATTTTTATCTCTTGATTGTTTACTGCTTTCGAATTTGGTTCAGACGTGATGATGGATTTAGTTTTATCGCATGGTTCAACGACAACTTCGTCGGCTTTGTACTACTTCAATAATTTTGAAGTAGTATCCTCGTACACATTTCTTGTGAAGTAATCGCTGTCGTCAATGCCATCTGCTATGAGTTTTTTGTGGTTGCTGCCTAGATCTTTTTGTAGTTTCGTTAGAGATTTTGATATCTCCTCAGCTTTTGACCGTCTTTGCGGTTTTTCTTGTACATTGTTGTATATTATTTGTAGTTTTTCCGCTATTTCCAACTGGGAATCACGATTCGTGTCTTGTCAATTCCCATGGTATTTTTAATATTGTTTCTAGTATTTTACACTTTACCAACTTTTTTACACTTTTCCATTGTGAGCAACGGAAACGCTTGTTTTAGATTTTTTTTTTTTTTTAACACAAATTTGATCATTTTTACTCGCTGTTTTAGCCACGAGTACGCCTTTTTTTACACTTTTCCGTTGCGAGCCACTGAAACGCTTTTTTTTATTGCGGAAGTCTTCGCTGTTCCGGCTTATATTGCTAAGTAATATTCTCTTCTTTGAGACTTTATATTACTTGCGCTTGAGCTCTTTTTTAGGCCCGATTAACCAAGTGTTATGCAAATGCGTCTTACCTCTGGTGGGGGGAAGCAGATGTATTAAAATAAGGTTTGCTTGGTTTGAGATTTCAAAGAATTCCGCTTTATTTACAAAAATATCTTACTTTATATACACTTTTCTTATCCTATTTTTCTTATAATTTGTTGTTGTATACATAAATATTTACAGAGGTTCATTTGCTACATATGTATGTGTGTGTTTGTGAATGTCTTATATTTAACTATATTTATTTACATATATTTGTTTGTTGATAAGAGCGACTTCGTATGCACTATATTATATTTGTTTGTGTAGGTCGCTAATCGCTAAAATATAGTTTCTAATAGTGGACTGTATTTGAAAATCTGTTAATTACTATTATCTTGCAAAAAATGTTCAAGGTTGCTTGAACATCTGCCGTGAAATACTTAATGTCATTATTTTAAATTATTATTATAATTATACTACCTTCATGGTGCAATTTAACCTTTGGTTTTGATTGGCAAAAAGTTGACTTGTGACAGGCAATATTCTTTATGATGCTATATAGACAAAGGTCCTTCAAGTCTTTCATGTCAGTAAATTAACATATGTATCGATGGTGCTCAAGTCAAGGGAGGCAAAAATGTGGGACTTTATAGAATTTCAAGGAAGAACGGATACAATTTCCCTTTTTTCACTGCATTATATACCAACAAACTCTATTCACAAAGTGTTTAAATATGTCCAACGCAATGAAAATTTCTGTAAAAATTATAAATTGTAACGTAGCAGGATATATATTTATAGCATACCACTTATTTCCTGAAATATTACAATGCCTACAAGGCAAAACTGTGTATGACAATTTCATTTTATTTTAAATATTCATTACGATAGTAACTAAGGAACTATGTTTGTCCCTTTCCCACTTTTGTATTTGAATTGAATAACATTTTTTGAACAGGATTGCCTTAGAATAGTTTCGCTCTGCTGTAGAGTATAAAAAGCCTGCGCACTCAGAATTTTCAATAATTTTGTTTTGCGATCGGCTGTAAAAACACCTTCTGGGAAAAGTTCGGAGTATGTGGTAAGCGCTAAGCTCGCCGTTCAAAGTACAATTCCCAGAAAATGGTGGTTGACAAAGTTGACATGTAAAGCACATTATAATGGTGAACGAAATCCAACCAAGGTAGAAAAATTCATCGCACCAGTTTCCACATTCAAGGTAGTGGAGAAAATCAATGACGCGGAGGCAATTAACGAAATGCCTATGTTGTCCGAGGGTGATGCTGCGGAATGGTGGCGCGGTGTAAAGGATCAAATATCCTCATTTACGGATTTAGTTCCAATACTATGCAAAAGTTTCTCACCAGCAAAGCCGACATTGAGGATTTATTGTGAAATCTTCGAAAGAAATCAACAGAAGACTAAGCCAAAGGACACCTTTAAGCTGAACAAATTGATATGGTGTTTGGTATGCTAAATGCGTGCATCCGGAAGACCAACTTCTCAAAAAAGCTCGAGAAACCGAATTGTTTTTGAGTGAACGAGAAAGTACTATAAAAATACAAGGAGAAATTTGCAGATGTACTTTTTGCCATAAAGAGGGAGATACCTGCGAAGCTTGCTTCAAAAAGTAGAAAGCTGACGCATCTTATGCAAGTAGCGCTATCATCGCAGAAGCAATAGCTGGTAAACTCAAGTTTGCATGCTATCGCTGTAATGCATCTGGCGTGACGCTGCAAATTGTGCTACACGCAACAAAAGTAAAGACCAATCAGGTGGAACAATAAATTTTAATGCAGTATCCTCCGTAGATGTTGACAGAAATATACCATTGGTCAACGTAAAACTTTTTGGTGTTCCAGGTCAACCCTATTTAGAAATCGGTCCGAGAACAAGTGTGGCAAGCGCGAACTTTAAACGTGTGATGGACTTCAAAGGATGTCAATATAAAAAGGTGGGGTGTGACATCGCTTTGGCGGAAGCAATTTTATCGAGAAAGGAAACCTTTATCGTATGCAAAATTGTAATTGGTGGACGCTGTCTGAACATCCAGTTCATAATACTGCTTAATGCAGACTGTAACTATACGTTGATTGGGGCCCATTTTCTGGAAAAAGCTAATATAGTACTGAATATGGGGCAGAGATATTGGTACTTTGAGGACAACCCTAAGCAGCATTTCGATTTTGGAAAAAATTGTGGTTAGCAATCCTCCGCCAAAGTCATGCGGGCCAGATTTCGAGTACTACGGTCCAGATATTCCAGCAAATAATTATTCCCCTCGTTCAATTCATGCAATATTGAAGACGCACTGCCTCAAGATTCGCTCACACCATAAACACTGAAGGAATCGTCGCTATTTCCTAGTTTCGTGTGCAAGAAACCAGATGATGGTGCCGACTTCGTGAGACAGTCCTTGGCCGGATTTGAACCCGGTACGCTCCAGTACTCCCGTGCGGTACTGCCCGACTGTCGTGGTAGCGATTTATGACCAGTTAATTAATTAATTCGACAACACACCCCAAAACCTTCGCGGAGTGTTTTTGTCGTTACCACAACAACAACAACAACTTCGTGAGACTACAGAGCATATACTTTGAATTGCTGAAACCGTCAGATCGTCTTAGTCTAAGTCTGAAACAAAAGCAGAAGGTCGATGCAATTCTTCAAGCCAATGCAGAAGCATTTGGTGACCTTATCGTCTTTCGTTTACAAAGAGGCCCGAGTTGAAAACGGATGTAGAGAAGATGATAGAATGCAATATCGTCATAGAAGATATCCGTTGCCACGTATAGATGACATACTCGTACTACATGCAGCAAAAAACACAAAATATATGTCATTCGGTTTGCTTAATGCACCGGAAACTTTCCGGCGTCTTATGGTCCGTTTTAAAGCCTCTATCCACAAGGTTGAACAACTGCTCGTCCTTGTTTGAAGGGCACCTCAATGATATTGATATTGTTCTTTCTAAATTGCAAGAATTTAGTCTAAGTGTAAATAATGGTAAAAGTAAACTTTGTTACGTACAAGTAAAATCTTTAGGTCATGTTATCATGGCTGACGGAACATGCGTTGATGAACAGAGGATGGCAGCCATTAGCGAAGCAAAGGAACTGAAAAATGTTACGGAGGTAATTTCATTTATTCAGACGTGCTCGTGGTATCGAAGATTTATGTGAGGTTATGCCGAGATCTCGAAACCGCTTACTAAGCTTACGAAAAAGAATGTGAAATGGTCTTGGTCAGCGAAGCAAAAAGACGGAGGAATCAATTATCTGGTCCTCACAATAAGTATTGATACAGCTACCAATAAATTCAACTACGACATATATAGGAAACCAACGGCCACCGACACAATAATACATAATACCTCGAACCGCCCACAACTACATAAAAATGCAGCGCTAAGGCACTTAGTACATAGATTGGAAAGAACACCTCTTACACAAGAAGCATATAGAAGAGAGCTTGGAATAATATATAACATCGCTACAAACAACAGATATAAAAAAGCACTAGTAGATAAACTTAAATCTTAGAGAACAAAAAAGAAACAATGGAGAAGAAAGTACACAAACCTGGACGACAATGACATATACTGGAAGGGCAACACATAAATTAGCAAATTTCCTTATTAAATACAACATCAACACAGCGTTCAAAACATCGAACAATTTAAGACGGAAGCTAAGAACCAAAACTAACTCAGAAGATCCGTTTAGCAACCATGGTGTATACAAGCTCACTTTTGAATGCCAGCACAGTTACATTGGACAAACAGGACGACAAGTAAGAACGAGGTTCAGAGGACCCATTAGAGATTACAACAAAAAGACACGGAATCCAACCCTCATACCAGAGTCCAACTTTGCGAATCACACGGCGGAGAATAAATGCCCCCCCGGAAACATCAAAAAAACAGTCAAGGTCCTACACGTACAAGCAAAAGGCCGACGTCTGAACGTACTCGAAAACATGGAAATCTACAAACAAAAAACATTCGACGGTAGAATAACAAACGAACAGACAAAAATTTTTTTCGACACAATATTCGAACCTTTAAAATTAGTTTACAAAAAAACAAAGCAATCACTCAGGTACAACAAACACAACCGCAACGACAAATAAACACAAAACAGCAAACGATCAAAAACAACAAACGAGCAAAAAAGATCAAACAACAAAAATCACCAACTTTTACCTGCCTCAGTCAAACACACAAACCATCCCCGTTTCTGAATGTACACACACAACACATACATACATATATAAACAGACAACTATGCTGACATTACCTGCTACCTACTATAAATACAAGGAAAACGACAACAACAGATCAGAACGAAAATCGACACTGACGATAGCACAACGCCGTAACCGGTTTGTCTCAAAACCAAATTTTGGAAGGGATGACGGAAAATCGTTCAAATTTAAGCAAGCCTTAACTACAGCACATATATTGAAACAGGCCCAAAACAATATGCCTTTTTGTATAAAATCCGATGCTAGCGCTTATGCACTAGGAGCAAATTTACTCCAGGAGGAGGAGAACAATGAGCATCCAATTGAGTATGTAAGCCGTTTACTATCATAACCTGAGAGAAATTATTCTACTATGTAGCGAGAAGCCCTAGCTATAGTGTGGGCATGCTCCAATTTTCGCGGATACATAGAAGGGTCTGAAATCATTTTGGTAACAGGTCATGAGCCTTCAAAATGGTTATTAACCATAAAGTCACCTTCTGGCCGTTTAGCAAGATTGGCGTTGCTAATCCAGCAGTACGACTTTAAAGTAAAATGCAGTCCTGGGAAAACTAACTAACTTGCTGATACGCTATCCCGCCCGATAAATGATGACGACCAACGTCATGTTGAACAAAGCTACATATGTGCTCTCCAAATAGACTTTCCCCGCAAGAGGTCCAAAGAAATACGGGATGAGCAATTGAAAGACGAATATCTAAAGAAGATTTTATTGCTAATAGAGTCAAAAGACGATAATTTAACATTTTGGTCAGGAAGAGGCTACTTGCTGTTTGATGGGGTGTTATTTTGATATGCTAGCGATGATAGAGAAGATGCCCATATGGTAATACCACAACAAGAACGTGAGGAAGTTTTGAAGAAATACCACAATGAGAGTACTGAAGGTCATTATGGGATAGAGATATCATTCATCGCATTGCTAACCGATATTTTTGGACGGCATGCTCACCGATATTACTTTCACAGAGTGCCAGCGATATATGGCAACGAATCTTAAACCTATGGGTCTTTTTCAAACCACTAGTAGCTGAAGCTGTAGCAACACGATGGACAGAGCTTTTTCCTCTAAAAGAAGCAACTGTAGAATTTTGTGCGAAAATGTTGATTGACGAAATATTGCTGGGATTCCTCGCCGTCTTAAATCAGATAATGGCGTTCAGTTCATATCAGACAAAAGTTTTCGTATTTCGATGAATGATTCGATTTGCACTCAATACTGCGAGGTGTCAAAGTACTGGATTTACTTCAGCAAACTTCAACTTCGGAAGAGAGTTACACATCATCGACGACGTTAAACATGCCGTCAAAGCTATTGTGGAATCCGAAAATTTTATTCCACAAACAACGCAATACCTCAATAGAATCAGCACTGAATTGAAACATGCAAACTAAACACAACAACGAATGCAAGACAAAAACAAAGAGTACTTTGATCACCGTAGACGTACTCAAGACGATTTCGAAGTTGGCATAGAGGTACTAACAACTACTCACCAGTGTTGCTATTTTGGTGCTTTTGGAGCCAGATCAAGCTATCTTTTTTTGCCAGCTGTATTTTGGCCTCTTTAAAATGTTTGCAATTTTTTGGCTCCAAATATATTTGGGCAACTCGCATTGTGAAATTTGTAATGTGTTTATTAGGTTATCAAAGAACGTCGAAATTTTATTTTATTTGTTTCGTTATGATGTGGCAACACGGTAATCAACTGTCAAGTATCATCCCTTATTCATAAAAATTTTGCGCGCTCAAAACTTCGAAATGGATTGGTAAGAAAATAGTTTGCATAAAAAGCCTTTAGTTTTCTACTAAAGAATATCTTTTGCAGATATTTATTAAAAAAGCAAGTACCGATGACGAAGTTGGTTCCTTAACGCCTCAAAAATTGAGGAAGCCAAAAACGGTGGAGGCTCTGTGTGCGCATTGTTCTGTTAATTGTCAAATCTGTTGTTTTCCAGAATTTACAAACAGAAACCACGATCAGCTTGGCTTAAAGATAAGCGATTAAACAGCTGAATTATACAAAGTGATGATTATGTGACATGTAAATACTGTCATTGTATATTAAAGCCAAAGTCATACAGACTTATTAGACATGCGAAAACAAGTAAGCCTGAACTGCCGCAGTCCGGTTTGTAAGTGACCATCAAACTTTAATAAAATCGTCATCAGTCAGCAGACAGACTCACACCGCGGAATTATTCGATGCTTTATGTATAGATTCTCATATCTCAAAAGCAAACTTTTCCCGTTAGCAATATTGTTCAAAGTTTACATTACCCGCTATCAAAATACAGTGCAGTTTAAAAAGGTTTTGTTCCCTTATTTAAAAAAAAAATACCTATGGCCGATATCGCAGGCATCAAGTTAAGCTGAATTGTTGATGAGGTTACTTACAATACCATAAAAAAATACGTAGGAATTGTAGTTGGGTACTACAGCTCAAAATGTAAAGTTATAGTAAATACATTTTTGAAGCTCGCGGAGTTAGATGACTGCAAAGCTAATGTTATTGTTTCAACCATTGTCAATACATTCAATGAATTAAATTTAAGTTTCAAAGACATGGTTGGGCGTTATAGCGCAGCTAAAAGAATTCAATCCTGACATTAAGCTTATTCCGTGTATATGCCACTCAATACAATAAGCTGTATCTTCTGCATCAACAGCTATGCCAAATGAAGGTGAGTTGATTGTTACCGACTCTTATAACTGGTTTTAAAAATCAGTGTCACTACAAAAACATTACGAATCATTCTTGTCCGCAATAAATGATGGGCTACATCCATTAAAAATTACAAAATGAGCAATTGTTGGAACTTGAAACCTATTTCGTGATTGCGTCGTTGAGCGAATCGCGTCACAAAGCTAAAATTCTTTCAAAAATGTACAATGAAGAGAATTTGGCTTAGTTATAATATTTAAAACCTATTTTATATGAAGTACTGAAATGTTTTCCGAGGATGTACATTTGCGTTCCAGTTTGTGCAACAGCATAGAGTTACCTCCTAGCAGTTTTGACCCTTCAACTTTAGATGTTAATAAGTTTTGAGCTCCCGTACCTTATTTTCATTTTACCTTTGAAGAATATATACGAATTAAAAAAATTAGATAAATGTATATACGAATTTGTTAAAAGAAAGATAGGTAATACATGTCGCGATTTCATTATTGAATTAGTAGAACAATTAAGGCAACGTTTGCCGCGAAATCTAGAAACGTTTAGACAAATACATTCCTTTTCGGTTTTCTTATTTCACAAATGAAAAAATCAAAGAAGGGCTAGTCCATATTTCCGTTATATTTTGTTAACGAATTTCTTAACTTAAAAAATAAGACGATTGCTTACTTTTCGAGCACACTTTTTAGTTTAAATTACTGTGAATTCAAGAAATTATGAGTTCTGAGAAAATCAGGGATAAGCCTATTTAAGCTTTGAAAATATTTGAATTTATCAGTTGGCATTTGGCATTCAGCGGAGATGAACGTAAAAATCAGTGGTTTTCTTAGTAAAAGTGTTAATAAAAGCAATTTCAATGATAATTTTCAAGTATTTCAACATTTATCGGGGAAAAACTGACTTGAAAAACGTATTCAGCTCGAAAATCTATAGGTTTATAAAGGATTTATTTAAAATAACCATACAACATTATTAGGCTCATAATTTGTATATATTTTTCTAATTCCGTGCCTTATAACGTAATTGAGAAGTTGTTGATTGTAATTGCGGAACATGTCTTTTTGCAGGTGTATTTATTAAGAGTCATAAACATTTTCACTAAACTATGTCGAAATATACTCAGGAATCATTAAGATTAGCCCTTGATGCCATCAAATCATCTAAAATGGCATGCTACAAAGCATCGTAACTATACAATATTCCATATCAGACCCTCTTGGACAAAAAAAACAGCATGTACGAGGTGTGTTCAAAAAGTATCGCGAATTTTGAATTTTCGCTGGTTACGTATATTCGAATTTCGAATTTTTTGTGGCGTTATGTTGGTACTTATGCCGACAAGCACGTGTTTTGGATCGTCTTCGATTTTTACCTATTTTTTTACCAAAATTGCTCAATTGTGACCAAAAACAGCATCGCATGAACATTGCTAATGAGATGTTAAACTCTGTCCGCGACGACCCAAATTTGCTCCAGAGGGTCATAACTGGTGACGAATCGTGGGTTTATGGTTATGACGTGGAAACCAAAGCTCAATCATCTCAGTGGAAGCTGCCGCACGAACCAATACCGAAAAAAGCGCGCCAAGTTCGGTCGAATGTGAAAGTTTTGCTGACAGTTTTCTTCGATTGCAGGGGCGTGGTGCATCATGAGTTCTTGCCACAGGGAAGAACGGTCAATAAGGAATATAACCTGCAAGTTATGCGCAATTTGCGCGAAGCAATCCGCCAGAAACGCCCGGATTTGTGGAAGAACAAAAATTGGCTTTTGCACCACGATAACGCCCCTGCTCACGCATCGTTGCTTGTGCGCGACTTTTTGGCCAAAAACAACACACTAATGATGCCGCAGCCACCGTATTCTTGCTTGCTTCAAAAAGTAGAAAGCTGACGCATCTTATGCAAGTAGCGCTATCATCGCAGAAGCAATAGCTGGTAAACTCAAGTTTGCATGCTATCGCTGTAATGCATCTGGCGTGACGCTGCAAATTGTGCTACACGCAACAAAAGTAAAGACCAATCAGGTGGAACAATAAATTTTAATGCAGTATCCTCCGTAGATGTTGACAGAAATATACCATTGGTCAACGTAAAACTTTTTGGTGTTCCAGGTCAACCCTATTTAGAAATCGGTCCGAGAACAAGTGTGGCAAGCGCGAACTTTAAACGTGTGATGGACTTCAAAGGATGTCAATATAAAAAGGTGGGGTGTGACATCGCTTTGGCGGAAGCAATTTTATCGAGAAAGGAAACCTTTATCGTATGCAAAATTGTAATTGGTGGACGCTGTCTGAACATCCAGTTCATAATACTGCTTAATGCAGACTGTAACTATACGTTGATTGGGGCCCATTTTCTGGAACAAGCTAATATAGTACTGAATATGGGGCAGAGATATTGGTACTTTGAGGACAACCCTAAGCAGCATTTCGATTTTGGAAAAAATTGTGGTTAGCAATCCTCCGCCAAAGTCATGCGGGCCAGATTTCGAGTACTACGGTCCAGATATTCCAGCAAATAATTATTCCCCTCGTTCAATTCATGCAATATTGAAGACGCACTGGATTTGAACCCGGATTTGAACCCGGTACGCTCCAGTACTCCCGTGCGGTACTGCCCGACTGTCGTGGTAGCGATTTATGACCAGTTAATTAATTAATTCGACAACACACCCCAAAACCTTCGCGGAGTGTTTTTGTCGTTACCACAACAACAACAACAACTTCGTGAGACTACAGAGCATATACTTTGAATTGCTGAAACCGTCAGATCGTCTTAGTCTAAGTCTGAAACAAAAGCAGAAGGTCGATGCAATTCTTCAAGCCAATGCAGAAGCATTTGGTGACCTTATCGTCTTTCGTTTACAAAGAGGCCCGAGTTGAAAACGGATGTAGAGAAGATCATAGAATGCAATATCGTCATAGAAGATATCCGTTGCCACGTATAGATGACATACTCGTACTACATGCAGCAAAAAACACAAAATATATGTCATTCGGTTTGCTTAATGCACCGGAAACTTTCCGGCGTCTTATGGTCCGTTTTAAAGCCTCTATCCACAAGGTTGAACAACTGCTCGTCCTTGTTTGAAGGGCACCTCAATGATATTGATATTGTTCTTTCTAAATTGCAAGAATTTAGTCTAAGTGTAAATAATGGTAAAAGTAAACTTTGTTACGTACAAGTAAAATCTTTAGGTCATGTTATCATGGCTGACGGAACATGCGTTGATGAACAGAGGATGGCAGCCATTAGCGAAGCAAAGGAACTGAAAAATGTTACGGAGGTAATTTCATTTATTCAGACGTGCTCGTGGTATCGAAGATTTATGTGAGGTTATGCCGAGATCTCGAAACCGCTTACTAAGCTTACGAAAACGAATGTGAAATGGTCTTGGTCAGCGAAGCAAAAAGACGGAGGAATCAATTATCTGGTCCTCACAATAAGTATTGATACAGCTACCAATAAATTCAACTACGACATATATAGGAAACCAACGGCCACCGACACAATAATACATAATACCTCGAACCGCCCACAACTACATAAAAATGCAGCGCTAAGGCACTTAGTACATAGATTGGAAAGAACACCTCTTACACAAGAAGCATATAGAAGAGAGCTTGGAATAATATATAACATCGCTACAAACAACAGATATAAAAAAGCACTAGTAGATAAACTTAAATCTTAGAGAACAAAAAAGAAACAATGGAGAAGAAAGTACACAAACCTGGACGACAATGACATATACTGGAAGGGCAACACATAAATTAGCAAATTTCCTTATTAAATACAACATCAACACAGCGTTCAAAACATCGAACAATTTAAGACGGAAGCTAAGAACCAAAACTAACTCAGAAGATCCGTTTAGCAACCATGGTGTATACAAGCTCACTTTTGAATGCCAGCACAGTTACATTGGACAAACAGGACGACAAGTAAGAACGAGGTTCAGAGGACCCATTAGAGATTACAACAAAAAGACACGGAATCCAACCCTCATACCAGAGTCCAACTTTGCGAATCACACGGCGGAGAATAAATGCCCCCCCGGAAACATCAAAAAAACAGTCAAGGTCCTACACGTACAAGCAAAAGGCCGACGTCTGAACGTACTCGAAAACATGGAAATCTACAAACAAAAAACATTCGACGGTAGAATAACAAACGAACAGACAAAAATTTTTTTCGACACAATATTCGAACCTTTAAAATTAGTTTACAAAAAAACAAAGCAATCACTCAGGTACAACAAACACAACCGCAACGACAAATAACAACAAAAACAACAAACGAGCAAAAAAGATCAAACAACAAAAATCACCAACTTTTACCTGCCTCAGTCAAACACACAAACCATCCCCGTTTCTGAATGTACACACACAACACATACATACATATATAAACAGACAACTATGCTGACATTACCTGCTACCTACTATAAATACAAGGAAAACGACAACAACAGATCAGAACGAAAATCGACACTGACGATAGCACAACGCCTTAACCGGTTTGTCTCAAAACCAAATTTTGGAAGGGATGACGGAAAATCGTTCAAATTTAAGCAAGCCTTAACTACAGCACATATATTGAAACAGGCCCAAAACAATATGCCTTTTTGTATAAAATCCGATGCTAGCGCTTATGCACTAGGAGCAAAATTTACTCCAGGAGGAGGAGAACAATGAGCATCCAATTGAGTATGTAAGCCGTTTACTATCATAACCTGAGAGAAATTATTCTACTATGTAGCGAGAAGCCCTAGCTATAGTGTGGGCATGCTCCAATTTTCGCGGATACATAGAAGGGTCTGAAATCATTTTGGTAACAGGTCATGAGCCTTCAAAATGGTTATTAACCATAAAGTCACCTTCTGGCCGTTTAGCAAGATTGGCGTTGCTAATCCAGCAGTACGACTTTAAAGTAAAATGCAGTCCTGGGAAAACTAACTAACTTGCTGATACGCTATCCCGCCCGATAAATGATGACGACCAACGTCATGTTGAACAAAGCTACATATGTGCTCTCCAAATAGACTTTCCCCGCAAGAGGTCCAAAGAAATACGGGATGAGCAATTGAAAGACGAATATCTAAAGAAGATTTTATTGCTAATAGAGTCAAAAGACGATAATTTAACATTTTGGTCAGGAAGAGGCTACTTGCTGTTTGATGGGGTGTTATTTTGATATGCTAGCGATGATAGAGAAGATGCCCATATGGTAATACCACAACAAGAACGTGAGGAAGTTTTGAAGAAATACCACAATGAGAGTACTGAAGGTCATTATGGGATAGAGATATCATTCATCGCATTGCTAACCGATATTTTTGGACGGCATGCTCACCGATATTACTTTCACAGAGTGCCAGCGATATATGGCAACGAATCTTAAACCTATGGGTCTTTTTCAAACCACTAGTAGCTGAAGCTGTAGCAACACGATGGACAGAGCTTTTTCCTCTAAAAGAAGCAACTGTAGAATTTTGTGCGAAAATGTTGATTGACGAAATATTGCTGGGATTCCTCGCCGTCTTAAATCAGATAATGGCGTTCAGTTCATATCAGACAAAAGTTTTCGTATTTCGATGAATGATTCGATTTGCACTCAATACTGCGAGGTGTCAAAGTACTGGATTTACTTCAGCAAACTTCAACTTCGGAAGAGAGTTACACATCATCGACGACGTTAAACATGCCGTCAAAGCTATTGTGGAATCCGAAAATTTTATTCCACAAACAACGCAATACCTCAATAGAATCAGCACTGAATTGAAACATGCAAACTAAACACAACAACGAATGCAAGACAAAAACAAAGAGTACTTTGATCACCGTAGACGTACTCAAGACGATTTCGAAGTTGGCATAGAGGTACTAACAACTACTCACCAGTGTTGCTATTTTGGTGCTTTTGGAGCCAGATCAAGCTATCTTTTTTTGCCAGCTGTATTTTGGCCTCTTTAAAATGTTTGCAATTTTTTGGCTCCAAATATATTTGGGCAACTCGCATTGTGAAATTTGTAATGTGTTTATTAGGTTATCAAAGAACGTCGAAATTTTATTTTATTTGTTTCGTTATGATGTGGCAACACGGTAATCAACTGTCAAGTATCATCCCTTATTCATAAAAATTTTGCGCGCTCAAAACTTCGAAATGGATTGGTAAGAAAATAGTTTGCATAAAAAGCCTTTAGTTTTCTACTAAAGAATATCTTTTGCAGATATTTATTAAAAAAGCAAGTACCGATGACGAAGTTGGTTCCTTAACGCCTCAAAAATTGAGGAAGCCAAAAACGGTGGAGGCTCTGTGTGCGCATTGTTCTGTTAATTGTCAAATCTGTTGTTTTCCAGAATTTACAAACAGAAACCACGATCAGCTTGGCTTAAAGATAAGCGATTAAACAGCTGAATTATACAAAGTGATGATTATGTGACATGTAAATACTGTCATTGTATATTAAAGCCAAAGTCATACAGACTTATTAGACATGCGAAAACAAGTAAGCCTGAACTGCCGCAGTCCGGTTTGTAAGTGACCATCAAACTTTAATAAAATCGTCATCAGTCAGCAGACAGACTCACACCGCGGAATTATTCGATGCTTTATGTATAGATTCTCATATCTCAAAAGCAAACTTTTCCCGTTAGCAATATTGTTCAAAGTTTACATTACCCGCTATCAAAATACAGTGCAGTTTAAAAAGGTTTTGTTCCCTTATTTAAAAAAAAAATACCTATGGCCGATATCGCAGGCATCAAGTTAAGCTGAATTGTTGATGAGGTTACTTACAATACCATAAAAAAATACGTAGGAATTGTAGTTGGGTACTACAGCTCAAAATGTAAAGTTATAGTAAATACATTTTTGAAGCTCGCGGAGTTAGATGACTGCAAAGCTAATGTTATTGTTTCAACCATTGTCAATACATTCAATGAATTAAATTTAAGTTTCAAAGACATGGTTGGGCGTTATAGCGCAGCTAAAAGAATTCAATCCTGACATTAAGCTTATTCCGTGTATATGCCACTCAATACAATAAGCTGTATCTTCTGCATCAACAGCTATGCCAAATGAAGGTGAGTTGATTGTTACCGACTCTTATAACTGGTTTTAAAAATCAGTGTCACTACAAAAACATTACGAATCATTCTTGTCCGCAATAAATGATGGGCTACATCCATTAAAAATTACAAAATGAGCAATTGTTGGAACTTGAAACCTATTTCGTGATTGCGTCGTTGAGCGAATCGCGTCACAAAGCTAAAATTCTTTCAAAAATGTACAATGAAGAGAATTTGGCTTAGTTATAATATTTAAAACCTATTTTATATGAAGTACTGAAATGTTTTCCGAGGATGTACATTTGCGTTCCAGTTTGTGCAACAGCATAGAGTTACCTCCTAGCAGTTTTGACCCTTCAACTTTAGATGTTAATAAGTTTTGAGCTCCCGTACCTTATTTTCATTTTACCTTTGAAGAATATATACGAATTAAAAAAATTAGATAAATGTATATACGAATTTGTTAAAAGAAAGATAGGTAATACATGTCGCGATTTCATTATTGAATTAGTAGAACAATTAAGGCAACGTTTGCCGCGAAATCTAGAAACGTTTAGACAAATACATTCCTTTTCGGTTTTCTTATTTCACAAATGAAAAAATCAAAGAAGGGCTAGTCCATATTTCCGTTATATTTTGTTAACGAATTTCTTAACTTAAAAAATAAGACGATTGCTTACTTTTCGAGCACACTTTTTAGTTTAAATTACTGTGAATTCAAGAAATTATGAGTTCTGAGAAAATCAGGGATAAGCCTATTTAAGCTTTGAAAATATTTGAATTTATCAGTTGGCATTTGGCATTCAGCGGAGATGAACGTAAAAATCAGTGGTTTTCTTAGTAAAAGTGTTAATAAAAGCAATTTCAATGATAATTTTCAAGTATTTCAACATTTATCGGGGAAAAACTGACTTGAAAAACGTATTCAGCTCGAAAATCTATAGGTTTATAAAGGATTTATTTAAAATAACCATACAACATTATTAGGCTCATAATTTGTATATATTTTTCTAATTCCGTGCCTTATAACGTAATTGAGAAGTTGTTGATTGTAATTGCGGAACATGTCTTTTTGCAGGTGTATTTATTAAGAGTCATAAACATTTTCACTAAACTATGTCGAAATATACTCAGGAATCATTAAGATTAGCCCTTGATGCCATCAAATCATCTAAAATGGCATGCTACAAAGCATCGTAACTATACAATATTCCATATCAGACCCTCTTGGACAAAAAAAACAGCATGTACGAGGTGTGTTCAAAAAGTATCGCGAATTTTGAATTTTCGCTGGTTACGTATATTCGAATTTCGAATTTTTTGTGGCGTTATGTTGGTACTTATGCCGACAAGCACGTGTTTTGGATCGTCTTCGATTTTTACCTATTTTTTTACCAAAATTGCTCAATTGTGACCAAAAACAGCATCGCATGAACATTGCTAATGAGATGTTAAACTCTGTCCGCGACGACCCAAATTTGCTCCAGAGGGTCATAACTGGTGACGAATCGTGGGTTTATGGTTATGACGTGGAAACCAAAGCTCAATCATCTCAGTGGAAGCTGCCGCACGAACCAATACCGAAAAAAGCGCGCCAAGTTCGGTCGAATGTGAAAGTTTTGCTGACAGTTTTCTTCGATTGCAGGGGCGTGGTGCATCATGAGTTCTTGCCACAGGGAAGAACGGTCAATAAGGAATATAACCTGCAAGTTATGCGCAATTTGCGCGAAGCAATCCGCCAGAAACGCCCGGATTTGTGGAAGAACAAAAATTGGCTTTTGCACCACGATAACGCCCCTGCTCACGCATCGTTGCTTGTGCGCGACTTTTTGGCCAAAAACAACACACTAATGATGCCGCAGCCACCGTATTCCCCAGATCTGGCCCCCTGTGACTTTTTCTTGTTCCCTAAACTGAAGAGGCCCATGAAAGGACGACGTTACGCCTCTCTTGACGAGATAAAGACGGCATCGAAGGAGGAGCTGAACAAGATACAAAAAAATGATTTTTTGAAGTGCTTCGAAGATTGGAAAAACCGTTGACACAAGTGTATAATATCTCATGGAGATTACTTTGAAGGAGACAAAATAGATATTCATGAATAAATAAATAATTTTTGAAAAAACACAAAATTCGCGATACTTTTTGAACACACCTCGTATACCAAGCCATTTGCTGGACCTCCAACAGTATTATCCAAAGAAGAAGAAGGTTTGAAAGTTAAATGGGTGCATAAGTTGGCCGAGAGGGGGTTTCCGGTCACAAAAGATCAGCTCATTAATTCTGTAGCGTGCCTTGTAAAAGAACTAAAGAGGCCTAACCATTTTAAAAATGGCATACCAGGTATCTTTTTAAAAAGAAAAATGTCAACAAGTCTACGAGTTGCTCAATGTTTGACAGTATCTCGTGCTTCAGTCACAGAAGCTTCTATAAGAGCTTGGTTTGGGCGCGTTTATAAGTATATTCAGGATAATGACTGTCTTGAAATTCTAGAGGATCCAGACAGGATATTCAACTATAACGAGTCAGCATTTTTCCTCTGTCCTAAGGACCAAGCTGTTTTGAATAAACGGGGTTCTAAAAGTATTTATTTTCGAGCAAGAAATGATGAAAAAGAGTGTCTTACACTTTCTATAGGTGCTTCGGCATCCGTTCATATCATGCCACCATTTGGCATTTTTCCGTACAAACGACTTCTAAATAACATACTGCAAAAATATCTGACCGATTGGGCCATTGGAAAGTCAGATCCTGGATGGATGATTAGCGAAACTTTCTTTGAGTATATAGCTAATGTATTCTATCCCATCCTGGTTAAAGAAGGCACAAAGCTGCCAGTGGTTTTGTTTCTCGACAGACATTCATCTCATATATCTCTACAAGTATGTGAGATTTGCAAGAAGCAACTCCACCCACTTTCTGCAGCCAATCGACGTGGCAGTATTCTATACTCTTAAAAAACAATGGATATCCAAAGCTGGAGAATCAGTAAAAGGGGCAGCGATTGAAGCGCGACGACTTTGCCCCTATCGTTCAAAGGTGTATAGATATGGCAGTGACTCCAAAAATCATAAAAAATGGGATTAAAGCATGTGGATTGTATCTTTTTAATCCCGTTGCTGTGCTTTATGACAAATTTTGGAAGCTTCTGTAGAGACAACATTCCATGAAACCACTGCTCATAACGTTGAAAATCCTACTAATGGTACACCAAAAATGGGAAGTGTTGTGAAAGAGCTGGTTAAGATGTTCGAAGAAAGACTTCCACCAGAAAATTTTAAATCATTTACTGTCCTGGACAGTGGGACGCAGATGTGAAAGATGAAAACTTATATTATTTTTAGAAAAGTCTCAACAATGATCAAGATGATGAACGTAATTCTCAAATAAACGACCTAAGTATAACGAATCTGTTAGGCGATTTCACTTCATTTGATATTGAGAACGTGAGTATAGATTTTTTGAACGAATGTAATGTGACAAAAGTGGACCGAGAAGACCCTAAAGTAAGCGGCTTGAATACCTCGACTCCAACTTCCGTTAAACAACCTATCCTTGAACCTCCGAACAGCTCCCAAGATTCTATTTCGGCTCCAGCTACAACACTAAACGAGGAAGAACCACAAAAACCGTGAGTTTCGTACTCCTTTCAAAAACGCGTTACTTTGGCCTCAAGCCATGCCAATCGATTCAAAGAGAAAAATTGTTAAAGGAAAATTGACGCCAACTGTAGCGATATCCTCAAAGTATATTGAGTATCAACGTCGCTTGGATGAAGGAAACAAGACTGAGAAACAGGCTTTAAAAAAGGAAAAGAAGAATAAAAAGTACATTAAAAAACATGAAAAAATGGAGCCCTTTCAGAAGAAATCATTAAACAAGGAGATTATGTGGTAATTCAAAATGAAGGAGAAAAGTTTCCGAGCAAAGTACTTAAGGTTATTAATGGCGATACTGTTCAGTTCCAGATTAAAACAATGACAATGAGTCGTCCCAATTGGCGTTGGCCAGAAAGGGACGATATTCTAGATTACGAGGCTGGAGAAATAATAAAAAAAATTTATCCACCGCAGCGCATAAACAAACGAGGATAATTTTTAGTAAATGGCATAAATTAATTAATTAATATGTAAAACTTGTACTACAAGGATATGTTTAATGTAACTATGAAATATGTGTCAACAAACAACATAACTCTTCAGTCTCGATTTTTATTGAATTTTTGCTCTGCTGTTATCAAATGGCTGCTATAATACAAGGTGGCGCAAAAGTAAGCTTCCGATGTTCAGCATATCGGTTGTGGCACGTGCAGTGTGTGCTGTTGCACCGTCTTGTTGGAACCACATGTTTTCCAATCCCAATTCATCAAGTTGCGGCAAAAAGAACTCGTTGATCATTGCTCTGTAGCGCTCACCATTCACAGTAACCGTTTGGCCCCGACCGATTATTGGTCAAATAAATAGTCAGCAATATTCCGCGTTCTGGAGCAGTGTAGCGTAACATTGTTTATTAACGTGTATTTCGCATGTGTTTACTACACAAATGTTAAAACAGAACTGACTTTAGGGGCCAATCGCAAAATTTATAGCATTTTCTGATAGGAGGATTACTTTTGCGCCACCCTTTATTTGGCACGGAGATAGGAACGGCTTACCACAGAATTAGGACGAGGGCAAATTTTACTAATCGTAATAAGTATTAAAAACTTTACTAAATCTTATTTATTTATGTACTGTATTTTATCAATAAATCAACTGTTAATGTATACAATTAAATTTTGAAGTTCGATATAGCGCAGATATTAGACACAGTGCACATTTCATTACAGGTATCTCCTAACATCCCGTAAATAGGTGCATTTACCTTATAATGAGGTTAGAAATTCAGTGGAAAAAGATCTATCTACAAAATTGGAAAGATGTGGCTTCAACTTTAAGCTTTTTGTTTGAGGTGAAACAGTATAAGAATGTGTTATATGAAAACCCTTTCCAAGAGCTTGTCGGTTTAGTGCTTACATTTCTTGTACTGCCACTCCGTAATCCTGAAGTTGAAAAAACGTTTTTAAACATGATTGATTAAAAACAAACCAGAAACAAAAGGAATTTAATTATGTTAAATTCGCTTCTGAAAATAAGAAATGGTCTCAAACTGCTGAATAAATGCTGTCATGACTTTGAAATAAACAATGATCTCTTAAAATTAATGAACACAAAAAGGAAGTTAAGTTTATTCTTATATTTAGAACAAAGTAATTATTGCTTAAAGGCCTTTTACACGATATGTTTTTTTCATGTGTATATGCCCGATTTAACGTATAAAAACCAACATAACGTGTAAACGCAACTTAAACTTTCCCTTTATACAAGTCAGAAAAATGCACATACGAAATAGAAAGGTTTTTATTTTTATCTGACACACAATTAGAATCTGCTCTCATTTGTTGATTTTAATTTATTGGATTTATTTATTTATTGTGTAAAAAGAAGCAGATAAACTGAACTGTTGGAAGTAGGGATAGTCATACGACATTACGTCAATGTAGAAAAAGTGGCAGGTCATTTGAAAATAACATATCGTGTAAAAGGCCTTTTACTTTTTAGTCGATACCTTTAATTTTGTTATTAAAAAATATAGAATGAACTATAAAAGCAGTATTATTTATGTACTTCTCTTGTACCTTATTTTTATGTTGATTTAACGGAACCCATTTTATAGCTTTGTAAAAAGTAAATGTGAAAACTTACTTTAGCTCTTTTTGCAAGGGATTTTGGATTTTCTTGAAGAAATGTAGCTCTTTTTTTATTCTTGCTCCAAAATTTTCTTTACTGGCAACACTGCTACGCCCACTCATAGCCAAGTACCTAAAACCAATACATCAAAGTTTGTTCCGAAAAGGCACGTACCTTATATCATCACCCGAAAGCTTGACTCATCATCGTACGAAATCGCATCAAAACAAAATCCGAACTTACCATTGGGCAGATACCATATTTCCTCACTTATTTAATTGAAAGGCGATGGTTGGCCGCAATAAAGCAGCTGACAATTTCCAAAAACCGCTAAACGATTTTGTAATAAAATAATAAATAGTTAAACTTCAGTTGTGAAATACTTTACTTGAACATTTTCGTGTATTTTATATAAAAAAAAAGAGAAAACGAACCCGCTGTATTTATTAATTTTAATACATAAAAAATTTGAGGCGTAAATTAATTTATTTGTATATAAACATCTTCCCTACCAAACACTGCTAACCACATTTTTTCAAAATACCAATACATAAGAATTTTATGTTTAAAAAATTTCCGTTCAAATACACAGACGGACAGACAGGCTAAATCAACTAAGCTCATCGTCCTGATTATTTCAGTATACTTATTGATGAGACCGTCTCTTCTTCTTCCCATACTCACAAACATTTTATGTTCATGAAAGGTATGCAAATCAAAAAAGATATATAACTTATCTATTGAAGTGGGGTATTAACTACTTGCCCGGATATTTTGCTTGTGTGTTATCCGATTTACCTAATTTTTGGCAGGAGTATACTGCATACTATTGAAAAGTATCTGACCAATTTTCATTGAAATATCTAGTTAAAACTACAAGCAATCGAAAATAGCAGAATTTTTATGCTGAAAAGTGGGCGTTGCCACGCCTATATCACCAAAATCAACCAATTTTTTTTTGGGGTCGAGTTTTGCTTAAAAAGCTTATTATGTCTGCAAGATCTTATTGACATAGCTTGTATACTTATAGAAATGTCACGTTTTACATTTTACAAACAAATTTTTCAGAACTATGTTGAAAAAATGGTTGCACTTTAAACAGTTACTTTTATATATTCAATATTTTCGAAAAATATCCTTTCGATAAATCAATTTTTTCCGGAGTTATTGCATAAAAAATTTAGGGGAATAATCCACTATAAAAGGGAAGGCCACGCCCATTTTCAAAAATTTGTATTTTTCGACTTTCTTCGTTCACGGACACTTTGAAAGTGAAATAGAAATGATATAAAGCATTTGTTAGCAAAGTTATTGCCTATTAAATATATCTATGATCCTTTTCAAAATCTTTCGTAAAAAAGTAAGCGTGGACCGATTTTCCGGAACTCTTTTTTCTCTTTATGGCGCGATATACAACAGGTATATCATCATAAACCTCCTAAGAGATTTTTGCGCCAAGCTTCTCTTCCAATTTGTGGTGTGCCGATTTGAATTTTCCCTACAAATTGGTGGGACCTACAGTTTTTTGCCGACTCCGAACGGCATCTACAAAGGAGACGAATTTTTGCTGAGAAGCCTGTCATGGCAGAAATACACTCGGAGAGTTTGCCAAACCACTGCCGAGGGGCGACCCCGTTTTGAAAAACTTTTTTCAAATCACTTTTGATGTTACCTGTACCAGGGCTCGAACCATGGACCTTCGGTGTGGTAGGCCGGCAACACTACCTCCACACCACGGCGCCCGGAACATTCCTTCTATTAATATAAATATGTGTGCTGAATTTAGTTTCGATATCTTGAACAGTTTTTGATTTATGATTAATATTATTTCTAAATTTGATATAATCAAAATTGGGCGGTGCCACCACCATTTTCCAAAAATTTCTGGAAAAATATATAGTCTGGCTTAACCTTAATGTGCACACAAAATGTATCCTTACAAGTATATTTTTGAAAATTTACTCAAGTTATCGTGTAAACAGACGGATGGACGGACGGGCATGGCTTAATCAATTTTTTTTTTCTCCTGAACATTTTGATATGTATAAGTCAATATCTATCTCGATCCGTCTATGCCGTTACATACTACAGTTAGGCGACTAAAGTTAATATACCTTGTGTGGGTGGCACTACTAGGTATAAAAAGACTACAAAGTAGGAAGGGGAGGCCGAAATTCTTTAAGGCATAGAAAGTTCAAGCAGGTTTTAAATTAAACCGATTATGTTGATTTCTTACTATTTACGGAGGTTCGTTGGTTAAGTCAAGTAAAAAGTTTACAGCGAGTATTTGATTTGCGCAGGGAAATTGTCTTGTTTTTGGAAAACGATTTGTCGGCAGAGCCTCAACAGTTTCTTACATCTCTAACAGATCCAAAGTTTGTATTAGATCTGGCGTTTCTCGTAAACATAAGTGAGAAAATTAACCAGCTCAATTTGACCTTACAAGGTCAGGATAACATTCCCACAACAGCCGGTTCTATCGTACCGGAATGACCCCTGTTTTTTTACCCGGCCAAGGGCTGTTATTTCAGTGTAACCCTGTCCAATCTGTCCCGTCCCACCCTTAAATTGTTGTCCTCGGAGCAAACCCTGGCAGCTGGGTTACTCCATTGTTTCTTGTTATGGGCTGGGGTCGAACGAAACCTGGTCCAAGAGTTTGGAGATTATATACGGCTGCGACATCGGTCAAGGGCATCAATTGCCTTGGCTTGTGTCACACCCTTATGTGCTCTTGGCTCGCAAACGGTAACCTCTGGACGGATCCGTTCCTAGCTCCCTCTTGCAGTAACTCTAGACTGCGACATAGTTTAGGCCTTAACCTACCTCCACCTAGGCAAGCGCATCCGTCCCTCACGCTTAGCATGTCCCCCCTCTCCTCTCCTACACGCTTCCAAATTTTACAGCTGAACTGTAACGGATTAACTGGAAACATCGCGGAGATAACTGACTTTATGAAGTCGCATACCATCAAAATCGCCACAATACAAGAGACAAAATTGAACGCAAGATCGGACTTAAGAACTTGTTATGGGTATAATGTACATCAAAAAGAGCGTCCCAGCGGTCATGGGGGTGGCCTTGCATTCATTACACATCACTCTGTACAATATAGAATGCCAAGGCATAGTAGTCCGGTCAGGCGACTTGCAAATTATAAACATCTACATTCCTCCTGCCACGTGTTGTCCTAGAAATTATAGCCGTCCAATCCTAGGCGACTTCAGCGCACATCACGAGCAGAGGGCACGCAATTGCAGACCAAATAGACAACTCAGCATTCTGTATAGTCAATGGAGATGCCCCCGCAGGGTGGCAGGTAACTACCACAGCTCGCCAGACATCTCCACAATGAGCGCGGGCCTAATTAACTTTGTCATCTGGTGACCGATGCTTACATTAGCTTCAGACCACCTACCCATCCTACCCTCCGTTAAACGACCGACCGACTTCATAAAGACTAATAAACTAACATACCTTAACTTCACCAAAGCGGACTGGGACCGCTTTGCGGCTATACACAGCGCTCCTTCGCTGCCTTACCCACTCCGACAGACGTACGCAAAGGTGAAAGAGAGTTTCGCATGGTCATTGATTCAGCCTCAGTCCACTTTATTCCTCTGGTAGAGTACCAGAAATTCGGCCAATTTTTCCTGCAGAATCTGCGGCGATAGCAAGAGAACGTGACGAAGTGAGACTCATCAACCCCGGCGATCCCAGAATCAAAGATCTCAATACGGAAATTTGTAGGATAGTCAACGAACACAAACTGACAAAGTGGAAACCACACCTCGAGGCATGCAACCTCTCCGGTCGGCAAATTATGGCCAACTCTCAAGACCCTATCCAATCCGACCAAATACAGTGACAAGGTCGCCATTGCATTCGGCGACCGCGAAATGCGCGAGCTTCTTTTCCGGCTGTTTATAATGCATCCACCTGCAGATAGGTCTAAGATAATAGTCATCCGACGTGCGCGCAAACACAAACACTCCACTGCACCCATTGGCTTCTCAGTCGCAGAGGTCAAGGAAGAAATAATGAACGCCAAACCCTCAACATCTATCGGACCCGTCGGAATCGCCATGAAGATGATTAAACACCTAGGCCACGAGGGACAGACTTATTTAGCGGCTCTTTTGAACCTCGCTACCCCTACTACAACCAGGGAAGCCGGCGAACCAAGGAGATTCTTATCGTCCGATATCCCTCCTTTCGCCGGTTGCGGAATTACTTGATATTATTATTGCAAATCTGAAATTGGCCGATCACCAGCATGGTTTCAGCAAATCTCACATCAGTACATCCGCTTTGAATGCCGTTACAACACAGATAAATCATGGTTTGAATCAACACACACCAAACCACGGGGCACTTGACCTATCAAATGCATTTGATACGGTCAACCACGCCACACTCCTTCGTGACCTGGAAGAGACATCGCTCCCTAGCGGCCTTAAAAGGTGGACCGCTCATTACCTCAATTGTCGACAGGCATCAGTAGACTTCAGGAACAAGAAGTCTAGGCCACTAAGAATAAAACAAGGGGTGCCGAAATGTGGTGTTCTCTCTCCCCTTTTGTTTCATTTCTATATTTCGAGACTTCCCCCCAACAGAGGAAGTCTCCATTGTTTCCTACGCTGACGACTGTACGATAACAGCCTCGGGCAAGGGTCCCTCCGTTGGCGAACTCTGTACTAGAATCAACAGTTACCTCCGTGACCTTTCCAGCTTCTTCACCGAGCGAAATCTGACCCTATCTCCGACTAAGTCGACGGCGACCCTGTTTACGACATGGAGTTAAATCTCTACGTAGAGGAACCGCCTCCCCTTCGCTGGTCATGCCACCGCAATACCTTCAAAGGTACAGAGGCGCAATAAGCTCCTCAAGTCACTGGCCGGAAGTACTTGGGGGAAAGGCAAATAAACATTGCTTGCTACATATAAGGCTATTGGCGGACCGGTTATTGACTACGCTGCGCCCATATGGTCGCCGAACCTTGCTGACATCAATTGGAGTAAATTGCAAGTCTACCAAAACACCGCCATCAGAACTGCTACGGGATGTCTGCTTATGTCATCTGAGTCTCACCTCCAACAAGAGGCAAAATTGCTCAATGTTCAAGAGCACGCGGAACTCTTGAATAGACAGTTCCTTCTGAGACATAAGAAGACATCTTCCTAACACTACGATGAGATCCGGCACCACTTCTCTTTGCCGTTCGATCTTCGGAACCACAAGCTGGCTCTAGATGACCTCCACACTGAGTCGGTAGATAGATCCTTTAGTTCTCGGCCTGTGAATCCCCTTATCAGTACTCAGCCACCTGAATTGGCTGAAGAGGAGCGTGTACTTCCGAGGAAGACTAGAGTCATGCTAGCACAACTTCGCTCTGGATATTGTAATAGGTTAAACTCTTACTTATCCAGACTGAACCCCAACATACCAAACTACCAAGCACATGTCCTGCATGTGGTATATCCCCTCATGATACCAAACATCTTTTCTCCTGTTCAGTCGAACCTACTCTTCTAACACCTACATCACTCTGGTGCAACCCTGTGGAAACTGCGGGTTTCCTCGGACTTCCGTTAGAAAAGCCTGATGACTGGTTAGATTGATCGAGCCCATTGGGCAGGCCGAAGCACTGTTAACAACAACAACATTAGCTACCTATGTAGGGAGCCGTATGTACACTTATACTTAGCGATTGTTGATTGGTAGAATTCCATGATGTTGAGGAAGATGCTCTCGTTGCTTGAATGCTTGTTGAAAAATGAAAGAAGGCATATTCAAGGCGCTCAGCGCACTTATAGGCAGCGGAACTGGAAGCCGGTTCCAGTGCCCGTATTAAGTGCAGCAAAACCCTGACAGTGAAATTAGTCACTTGAACAAATTCTGACTTTTCGCATGAGCGTGAGTCATGGAAGACTGCTTTAAGGGCTACAAGTCGCTTAAACAAACATAAATGTATGTATATGGGACTACTCGAATAAAAATTATTCGAATAAAAAATTCATTAACTCGAAGGCTATAAATAATACGAATAATATGTATTCGAACAATTCTATTCGAATAGTTAAACAAATATCGCTACTGCTCATGCACACAGTCGTACACGCAAACATTCATACATCCAAACATAAATGCATGCTCATAGGTACAAGCGACGAAGACAGTGAATTTCGCTTCCAACATCTCAATAATATTATTCCAATATATGGATAAATTATGCATTCAAAAACATTGGAAATAAATGGATTTTAGTCTTATTAACCTGGTATTATCTTCAAATTACTTTTTTTCTGATATTCCGAATGTCCGAAAATATGTAAAAATTTTCTTAATTCCTGTAATTAAGGGGGTTGCGCCAAACAAACGCAAACAAAAAACCATGAATGTATTGCGCTTCAAACCCCGTGCATCGAAATTTCTTTTGGCTACCAATCAACTTCAGCCACATACACATGATCACAACACCTCAAATAAAAAGCGAACACATACTTGCACCAGTATGCACCCATATACCAAAGAGCATGTATGAATAAGAGGCACCAACACGTATGTTCGAGCAGAGCTACTCGCTACACTTGCTCGCCGATATCTATTAGGGTTTCAAGCATTCCCTTTTGTGCATTTTCTTAATTTATTTAGAGTGACTTTGCCAAATATCAGCTGATCGAAGGAGTAGCAAATTTTTATTTTGAGTAGCTGACTTCATTGACTTTTTGATGAAGTTGAGTCTTTCCGGACATTGCGTTTTCATGAAGTTGAGGGTATTTGCCTATTATGTTTGTGCAAATTGATCAACTTAATGGAAATAAAATATTAAATATGACAAATATCAAAATATTGGAATAGTTTCATTTTATTAATTGAAAATGTTTTCCAATAGATATTTGAAGATATTTTTATTTTTATTTCCATAAAATATGTATGCAAGCTTCCATTTGATATGGTGGCTTGGCTTACCAGACCCAGGTTCAAGTCCCATCGAAAGGAACAAAAATTTTGTTTTCCCTTTTTTTTATTAATATTTGATACTTTTTTTTAACTAGAAAAGGCATTTTAGATTGAAAATAAAAAAAAAATAAAATTTTCAACCAGATATGAAAAGCATGCTTCAAGATATGCAAGGCATGCTTACAAGTATGAAATATTTGATTGCAAAGTGTTCTGCTATACATATGTATATATGTGCAAAAGTAGAAATAGATATCAAATAGCTGAATGTACAGACCATTTCAATAATATTATTATAACTTTTCATTTATTTAATTTAAAATTTTTATATTTTTTTACCGAATTTGAATTAAATTTTCAAAAAAAAAATTACTAGTCCATAGTTTTCAAAAAATCCATACCTACTTCTAATGGCAATTTTCGAATTTTATTTAAATTAGGTAATCTATTTTTTCACCTATTTTTTTGAAAAAATTCATACCTTATAATTTTATATTATCAACCAAGTTTCAATTAAATTTTCCCAAAAAAATTCACTAGTCCATAGTTTTCAAAAAATCCATACCTACTTTTAAAGGCAATTTTCGAATTTTATTTAAATTAGGTAATCTATTTTTTCATCTATTTTTTTGAAAAAATTCATACCTTATAATTTTATATTATCAACCAAGTTTCAATTAAATTTTCCCAAAAAAAATTCACTAGTCCATAGTTTTCAAAAAATCCATACCTACTTCTAATGACAATTTTCGAATTTTATTTAAATTAGGTTATCTATTTTTTCACCTATATTTTTGAAAAAATTTATAGCTAATTCTATATATTTTTTCCGAATTTTAATTAAAAATACCTAGCCATAACCTATTATTTTTTATAATAATATACTAATATAATAGTTTTATCCAAAAAAAGATTCATTCATAATCAGATTTGAAAGAAAATGTTTATTATCACATAATTTTGTAGGTACAAACGTCAATACGTATTATGCCATCTAATAATATACATATATGTATGTAGATATTTGTGTATGTCCGAGGCTGCGGCATCGTTGAATGGATGAAGGATATATGTGCAAACATTTAAATTTCGCGAAAACTCAGTTGAATGTTCTGAATTTTCATAGACATAGCGAAAATGCTGAAATTCCACATAACACCTTCATTCATTCAATATGAACATTCACACATAAATACATATGCATGTGCGGCAGCCAAGAACAATGTTGCCGTTGCAGCTTCTAGTAAAACGCAAGAAAAAGGGACTAAATAAATTACTAGTGAAAACGCAAAATCCTTACTATTTTCTTGTATTATGTTCTGTAACTTGGCAAGACTATAGCTAGTCGGTTGACTACGCTTTTATTTGACATATCAGAAATGTCAATAGCTTAGAAGTCTCGAAAATATCCAAATTTGCAAAAGGCAGTCACAAAGGACGCTGGTGCCGAAAGGGTAAAATTGATAATTAGTAGAACATTGTCAAGCAAATCAGTCGCTCTGCTACTGCGATCTACTTTTTTAAGGGCTCTCATCACAAAGCTCAAAAATTGAACAAACGACATATACTGCGTACTTTGGCACGTTTAAAATAAAAATGCCAATTTTGTATGAAATATATAAAAAATATATAGAAAATTTTGAAAAATAACTTGTCGTGTTTTAGTATAGATTTATACCAATTGCTGGTCAATATCTGTATTTTTTTGTTTAAATTTTTGTAAAGATTTCCAATATATTGGTATATATAGTAATAATATCAACATATTGCATATATATATCTCGTGTCTTACTTTCAATTTCTTTATGTCACCTGTCCCGGTACTTGTACCTGGAACTTTCTGTATGGTGGGTCAAAATTTTATCCAATATACAATGCTGGTTGCCTAGCAAAGTACCTATGAAGTTCCTAAATTAAAAATTTGTAGCAAATATGCCCAGTTGAATTTAAGTTTACCCCGTCACTGAATACCCCCAATATGAATTGAAGTTGGAAATTAAGATTTTTGTCAGATTTTAATTTTGTCGATCAGGAAATAATATTTGATTTATGAATGAAGTAGTTATTGTTGTATTTATGACAACAGATTTGTAGGACAGATTTCGCTGCTGCGACTGTGCGTAGAAATGGTTTTTGTTTTTGTATCATGGTAGTTGTGGACAGCACTTGCATTAGAGGGGGATGTGAGGACATGTGCAGGTATTTATGTGTGATTGTGCGCATACGTTTGTTTGTTTTTTTGGACATATGTATGTACACAAATATGTGCGTGCGCGGTAGCTTTACGCATGCACACTTTTTGGTGGATGATATGGGAATATGAATGTGTGACTGGCCGACGGCAAAATACATTCTTCCCATATTAATGATTTATTGATATGATATTCACATGCATATTTCCTTTTTTCTGCAATTTTATTATCCTTACGTAAAATCCTACTCCCTATATTTATTTTTATGTTCAATAATTCAAATTTATTTTAAATACAATTGCTATGAAACTAATTTTGGTAATTGTTTCCTTTAGGAGACAACTGCCGAAACACGTCCGAAGTTATCGGGAAAGGTATCAAAAGATACGTTTTGACCTCGGTAACAATAATCAGGCGGATTTTCGAGTTTTTGTTTCAGTGAAGAGATATTTGCAATCAAAGTTTAAATTTTCTGTCATTTTCATGTGGTTGTTGTAATCACGTATTAGGGTGTAAAAGTGTGTAGGGGTTAAAAGTGTGTTCTGCGCAGAAATACTGTCTACCGCGTAGCCGGTGTTGGACCGGCTAAGGGTTATTTTTAGGTTTTTTGCGAATAACTTTTCACTGAAACAAAAAATTGAAAATCCGAGGTAATTCTATACGACAGCACGTAACTGCTAATATACGTCCAAAAATCTCGGGAAATGTATCAAACGACGGGCTTTAACCTCCGTATCAATAATCCGAAAACGGAAGTTCGATATTTTATGTATGTTCAGAGATATTTGTAATCAAAGTTGAAAATTTTCTGTCATTCTCATGTGGTTGTTGTAATCACAGATAAGGGTGTACCGAAAAGTGCAAAAAGTGTGTTCTGCGCAGAAATACCTTGGATCAAGCCCCCTATTTGGGATCGGACCTGGCTCATTTTGGGGTTTTTTGCTAATAACTTTTCACTGAAAGAAATGATTTAATTTCCGCTTACGGATTATTGATACAGAGGTCAAAACGCATTGTTTGATACCTCTCCCGATATTTTTGGACGGATTTTAGCAGTTGTCTCCTAAAGGAAACATTTACCCTACTGTTTTATGCAATTTTAATTATCCTTACCTGCTTTTTATATTTATTTTCAGGTTTACTATAACATATATTTATTTAAAATGTAATGCTTTGAATTTCATGTTTTAGGTTAAATTCCAAAACGCTCGAAAATTACGAGTTTTTACTATTTCTTTGTAGAAATTTTTATAAGTAGAAATGGTATTGTTTGTTAGGAACCATTAAATAATTTTTTTTCAAAGATATTCAATGAGCAAAATCAGCTTCGTTTGCGTTTTGCGAAAAAGTTTAAATTTTAGACCAGATAATCTGATAACGATAAAAGGTATTTTAAGTTTTTTTTACCTTTAACCAATTTATTATAAATTGAAAGCAATTGCATACCTACCTACTAAAAAAATTTATCTAAGACTTTAAACTTAAAATATCCTATTGAAAAAAATTATTAAAATGATTGAACCAAAGGCTTAAGTCATAAAATACTTATTGGAAATAGAAATAATAGAAAGGAAAAATGTTTTAATCAAGGTCGGGAGTCATATACATCCATAGATTTGAGATCGGAAATCTCGAAATAATAGCACAAAGTATTTTTCAGCATTTAATTAAATTTTCGCATCAAAATTATTTTCAAGTAAAATACTTGCATTTTTTGGCAAACGAACGTCAAAATCCACGGCCATCACATTAAAATGAGTCGTTTATTCAACTCATTCCGTTTGTTTACCTTTTGGGTTTACGCAATTCCCACTCATAAAGTACAAACTTTAACTCAAATAATTTGGAAATATTAATGCGCCAAGCAGATACAATACGGCTTACGTTGAAAAACCTGACAGCTAAGTAGAATGGGTGTGTTTGTGTGCGTAACAACAGATTCGACGGATACGGCAAAGTATATTTTGTTCTAAATTTTGACGTATGATGGATACGTCGACGGCGAAGTACTGTATCTGCTTGGCGCATAAGGACAAAGCACAAAGAGGACTCGCTGAAACCCTAATAGAAAACATCGAGTAGCATCGAACATACGAGTGAAAATTCTGCCGATTTTGAAAAGAGCGAACTGACGCCTCTTATTCATACATGCTCTTTGCTTACATCGCCGCGTCGGATTGTAGTACGTCTTTTCACTCAAACCAAGTTTTATATTAAGCAACATGGTGAGAGACTTGTATGAAGTGTTAGGTTGGCAAGGCGTTTAGCAACATACCTTTCTGTTGGGTAGAAAGAAACATGATCAGAAGCATATCAACCGGTACGAATGTGGCACTGCAGCTACAGACAGTCGTTACACCCTGCAAAAAATGGGACCGAAACGGCGTTAATTTGACATCAGATGACCAAATTGATGCATCAAGAATTTTATTATTATGATTGGATGAGGATATACCAAATTTAAAATTCACCGTAGTTATTATTCGCAACCTTTAACTGGCTTGTGGCAACGCTTTTAAGGTTTTGATATGTTGGTAACTTTTAAAACATAATAAAAAATTGCTCCTTGAGCTACAGACGGCTGGAAAGTGCGAACCCTTACTTTCAAATTGGAATTGCTATCAACAACAATTGCACTCGTCTTTTGATTTTTCTTCACATCATATGTATTATTAGCTTTAGGGTGTGCGTTAGTTGAATCGGCAGTCCAAAACGAAGCGACGGATTCAGCATCAGCGACGTCAGCGTAGCTAATACCATGCTGTGATGGCACGTCACTTGCACTCATCATAAGAGTTCAGCAAAAGGACAGTGACAGACTCTTCATGATTAACATTCTGCGTTTGTTCCGCATTCGGGTTCACTATAATAGATTTTGAACGCTTTACAATAATATCCTTTGCATGCTCCGAGATATTTATACTCCCGAAGGGCAACTCCCCGTCCTCCTATGATCGCCGACATCATAATATACCATCTTCTAAATAGTAAATACTCGCAGCTCAAAAACTTGAAAAGGGCATCAAATTTTTAGTCAAATACGTAGACGATATATTTTTTGCTATTGTCAAAAAGATGACACCAATCTAATATTAAATACACTAGTATCCAAATAGGTTAAAATTTACCATGAAAATGGAGGAAAACCAGCATTCTATGTACTAGATTGGTATTCAAAGCCAGAATTGTTTTGGTCTTCACAAATTCGTAAATATAAAATTAACACTGTCAAAAACTTAATACACAAAATTCTAACAATAAGCCATCACACATTTCATGACGCTAACATAGAAAAAAAAGTTACGCTAGAAAGAAACAATGAAATGAAATATTTTCGATAACAAAGCTTAACACCTTTTATTTATTTTCCTAGGCTGACTTTCAACTATAGATAGCTATCCATAAAGTAATGCAGAAAGCAATAAGCTCCTGCTTTCCTTTATTTTGTTTGTGCTCGGCCGGGGTGCGTCGGGAACCGGCAGTAGGTGGGCGTACCGAGGTCGATCTCGGACAGGTTTGTAGGAAGAAGAAATAAAAAGAGAAAAAGAGTTATCGTTACAAATATGTGCATTTATTCGAGTGAATTTGTTAACATGGAGTTAAATTACCTGTGAGGATGACAATTCTTGCAGCGGTGGTCGATGTCTGATGTTGGCAGGCAGACGACTGGTTGACAAGAGAGCAACTCTGTTGACGACCACTTACCCCGGAAAAGTCCTCCGGTTTTGAGGAAAAGTGCACCCACACATTGTCACCGACATGTACGTGCATGGAGCTGACCAAATGCACACATTTCCACGTATGCGGTCCGCAACATCTGAACCTACAGCCAAAGGGCACCGACCGAAAGGAGAAATGAACTTAAAACGAAACTTAAACTTATGGGTGCTGATAGCTGGGCTGCATAACCGGAGGGTAGGTCGTCGGAGACTTCTTGTTTTGGCTGCAACCTAAGCTAAGAGTGAAAATGTGGAAAAAACAATTAACTTCAGTAATTCAAAGTTGTGCCCGACAGTACCCAACCAAAGATGGTACTTTGAGCCAACAGGGGGCCGAAGGTGCTTGGTAGTATTCCGGGCAATAGAATGCCCGCATAGACATCGGTCCGGAGTACTGAGACCAAGGTTGGGCGCCACGGTGGCATGGGTCGATATTGTTTTGGTTTGTCCATGCTTTCCACGGATGTGGAGCAAAATTGCTCAATGTTCAGGAGCACGCGGAACTCTTGAGTCGACAGTTCCTTCTGAACTGTCATAAACCCAGTCATCCAAATCGACATCTATTGGATGTAACACCGCCCAGAGACATAAGGATACATCTTCGTAAGCACTACGATGAGATCCGGCACCACATCTCTTTGCCGAACCACATCTCTGCGGAACCATAAGCTGGTTCTAGATGACCTCCACACTGATTCGGTAGACAGATCCTTCAGATCTCGGCCTGTAAATCCCGTTATCAGTACTCAGCCATCTGAATTGTCCGAAGAGGAGCGTGTACTGTCGAGGGAGACTAGAGTCATGCTAGCACAACTTCGCTCTGGATATTGTAATAGGTTAAACTCTTACTTATCCAGACTGAACCCCAACATACCAAACTACCAAACACATGTCCTGTATATCCCCTCATGATACCAAACATCTTTTTCCTGTTCAGTCGAACCTACTCTTCTAACACCTACATAACTCTGGTCCAACCCTGTGGAAACTGCGCGTTTTCTCGGACTTCCGTTAGAAGAGCCTGATGACAATTTAGAGTGATCGAGCCCATTGGGCAGGGCGAAGCACTGTTAACAACAACAACAATGGCAGGATAAACAAATGTTCGATTTAGTGTCAGCAACTGAAATATTTGAGCATAAATTCAGCTTTTTCACAAAAAATTTTAAGAAAACGATCTTACGATTCTAAATTATTTTGTTGTTCGAATTCCTGCAAGTATATTACTCAACCCTTAATTCATTGCAGACTAATTTTCATAACAGATTTTAGGACTTTTATAAAATCAAGCATATTATTGATATTCATAATAACCCTACTGGGTGTAACGCTCTTGAGTCGAGTTTAGATATAAAACCCGAACTAGAAAAGATGCAATGTGATTTACTGTTGCCTCGTGAATCTGGGCAAAAGCTTTCTAGAAATTTGTAAGAGAGATTTTATCCAAAATTAAAGAACGAAACGTGGAAGCTGTGTTCATAGTTTAGAACTTTTTATTGTTGCGAAGTTTCTTGAAATTAGCGATCGATACGTTGGAGACTTACTTCGTATAAATTTTGCGACTCTGAATTAGATTTAGCTAATTTGATTCAGAACCATGAAAATATTTATTTTTAATTATCACTTAAGTTTCATCAGTTGAATACTACAAAGTCCGTTTAATGTTTTAAATTTCTTAAAGCTACGGAATACTATGCAATTAAGTTAATTTTTCTCTCAAAGGAGTAATAACACCGCGTTACACACATTTTGTCCTATGAACTAAATATACTTTTTCCGAAAGGGGAGAAAAAATAAAAATACACAGGTATCGGCGATTTTCATGTATGTACATCAGAATTTTTTTTTATGTATAACACTGCGTTACAAAAACGAGGTTTAGATCTTTCCTGACGTGTACATGAAAATCGCCGATACACGTGTATTTTTATTTTTTCTCCCCTTTCCGGAAAAGTATATTTGGTTCATAGGACAGAGCTAAAGCTCGTTTTTGTAACGCAGTGTAATTTACTGAAATAATAAAATGTTTTTTATATTTTACATACACAATACTTAGGATCACACTGACTCAAACAGTAGTTGTTATCTTGTTACAGAAAACAATTAATTTTTAAGACTTATGAATTTCATTATTAATACTCAGGTGAAATAATTAGATTTGCTAAATTTTTCCGGTTGGAAAATATTGTTCTTGGATTTTTTTTTTTTGGTGTATCAGCAAGTTCTCTCGCATTTCAACACAAACGTATAACTTTAGAGTTGCATTGCCATAGTTAGCTTTTATCGCAAGTTTATCCCTAACGCCATCGAATATAAAATACATCAAATGTGCTGCACTGGCCCATTCATAACCAAAGTTCGCCACATACCCGGATTTCAAACTTCGACAGCAGACCGGGATTCCTGCATGCAATCAAAAGACAAAGCAATTGAAAACAATGAAGTGGTAGTAAGCAGATTCTCAGAGGTACGAATAGTGATTTACGTACGCTAATTTATTTATTCATTTATTTGAAGTCGACACAAACCGAAAACGGTCGACTATAACAAACCGAAACGGTCGACTAATAACAAGGTATATGTGCAGGACAAGAATGACATTTAAATTATTACAAATATTACATACGAGTTGAAAATAGAGCAATAGTAGCTGTGTTCGGTGAGGATAAAATGTTTAAAAATTTTTGCTGAAAAGTGTTCGGTGACACAAAACATTTACAGGGAGGTAGCGCACTTTGGCATTTCATGGGGAGAGAGAGTTGCAGTGTAATAACGCTGATGGATAGCGTAAAGCCAATAATCATTCTTTATTAAAAAGCTTTATCTTTTATACAATTTCTTACTCTACATACGTATACATAATTACACTAATACTTACAAACTAAAAGTATTTACATAATGGGGTATTGTAGGCTAGTTTGACCTAATGGTTTTTTGGTGCAAATAAAAACTAAAGGTTTTTATTTCACCATCTTGCCCAACGTTTCGCTGGATATTCCAGCATCTTCAGGGGCTACACTATTTATTTTTCAAAAAGAAGAAAACAAACATGATAAAACATATAAACAACATTTAACATGTAAATTACACTTACAATAACAATTAACATAAACACTTAGCGTCTAATAATCATTACCACCTTGCGTGGTAGTCTTGTCATAACTAAACTTATTGTTATTTAAACATAGCATGTATGCAGCACCTATGCAGTCATAGTCTTCTTTTTTGTTTATCGTTTTCTCTCGGTTATTCAAAATATGCAAGCTTTCCAGTGTGTATCTCGTCAATTCTCGTTTTTCCTTATCGATGATTTTAGTGTTGTTGAAGTCAGCTGTATGGCCACTGTCTATCATATGTTGGGAAAGAGCAGTGCTGGGCTTTTGTTTTTTTATATCTGCTCGGTGCTCGGCTATTCGTAAACAAAGACTCCGCTTCGTAGTTCCGATGTACATCTTATCACAGTTTTCGTTGTCCTTCCCTTTACATTCTATTTTGTATATCACGTTGTTTTGTTGTAGCTTGTCAATTGGATCTTTTGTTCTTGTGTATATTTTGGATATTGTGTTGTTGGATTTATAAGCTAAGGTGATGTTTTGTTGTTTTAATGTGTCATGGTCTATTGCATTTAGTTTTGGAATATATGTGACACTGCAGTATTTCTTTACGTCTGTTGTTGTTGCATTTGGTGGTTTGTTGTGGGGGTTGCTATTTCTCATGATTTCCTGGTTGATCAATTCATGTATTAAGTGGTCGGGGTAATTGTTATTTTTCAAAATTGTATGTATTTTCTCTATGTTAGTGTCGTGGAATTTCTCATGGCTGATTGTCATTATTTTTCGAATAAGATTTTTCGCTGTATTAATTTTGTATTTTGTTGGTTGGGACGATAGGAAATTAATCAGGCGACCAGAGGATGTTGGTTTCGAGTACCAATTTAAAATAAAACTTTTGTTGGTTTTATGTATACGGACATCAAGAAAAGGTATACTCTCATTTTCTTCCATTTCCATTGTAAATTGAAGTTTGTGGTGATATTTGTTTAGCGTTTCTAGTATTTTATGCGCGTCTTTTCTTTTCACTATTGCGAAAATATCGTCCACGTACTTGTTTATAAATTTTATATCTATATTGTGTTGTTGTTTAAGCTCCGAGATGGTGTTGTCAATAAGGTCATCCATAACAATATCGGCTATTGTTGGCGAGAGCGGATTTCCCATGGGCATTCCAAAAGTTTGATTGTATAGTTTATTATTGCACATAAAGTAATTATTTTCTCTGAGGCAGAAGTCAAGTATTTGTTGGAATTTTGCTTTTGTGATGTTAGTTGTGTGTTGAATTTGGTCCCATTTTTTCATTATAATCCTAATTGCTAATGTTATTGGTATGTTTGTAAACAAAGAAACGACATCGAACGAAACTAGTACATCTTCTTCCCAAACATTAATATTGCTTAATCTATCTTTCAAGGTGTATGCATTTTCCACATTATAACTTTCAGATATAAGTTGTTTAAGAGTTTTTCCGATATACTTAGATAGATTGTAACAGGGGACCATAATTGAGGAGGCAATGGGGCGCCCCAGAAGTTGCCATTTCTTCTCTATATTGCTGTTGAAATTTCATTACATTTTTCTACCAAATTTAAAAATGTTCTTAAATAAGGCGAAAATTGGCTTCTGGTTATGTTCTTGTCCTTTTCCAAATAATAAGTGCTTTCTGATGTTGAGTTGAATGGAAAAGGAGATGAGAAATAATAATGTGTACTATGTTCCTTGTTTCTTTTTAATTTATTTACATTGGGCCTAGGCGTTCGCACGCTCGAATCATGGCGACAGTTTCCGACTCTATGGTTTCCTGATTATAGTAATCCTCAATTGTAGCCACTCTGTCTATTCCGATGAATCTAAAGATTAGGTTCATACAGCAAATTTTATTTTTAATTGCTCTTCTACTCTCGCGAGGGTGTGACTAACGAGTCTCGGTGCGTGCATCGAGTGTGCTTTCACACTGTAAGTTATCAACAGAGCGTTTGATTGCCGCGTAGTCAAGGTCGTCGGGCAATGCGCTATCCATTTTGGGGGGGGTGGTCTTTCTTTCTTAACTACCTTTAAAGAGTTTCTGTATTTTATTATAACTTAAAGTTGTCCTTTTTTTTGTTTTTCATTTAAGGGGATTTTTCAGAAAAATTAAGAAAATATATTTCGGCATTCCAATTTACTCAATTTGTTTATTAACAAGATTTCTTATTTTCTATTTTTTATTTCTTAACATGTTAGTTTTTTCTCTTAATCTTAATCTATCAACCGTATTTCTTGTTAGGTTAAGTAGCCTAAAAGTTTCGGCTATTTCTTTTCTTTTCCTAACTTGTTTGCTTCCCCGTTTCCTTTTTTGGATTTGTACAGGGGTAGGTATTTTTACATTTCTTCCTCTTTATTGAGCTTGTTCCTTCGCCGATACTCTTCTATGGTAATCGGTGTCGGACCTTGCTGTGCAGCTTTACGACTCTCGAGGATTTGTTCGGAAATTTTTATAAATTCTTTAATAGCGTCTTCGCACTTTTTGAAAATTCTATTAAATTTCTCGTGAGTCGTAATTTCCTGATTTATATTTTATAAGCTCTCTTTTCTTTAGCATGAACTGACTGAATCTGTATTTAACCGAAATATTTTATTTACGACTCTCGAGGATTTGTTCGGAAATTTTTATAAATTCTTTAATAGTGTCTTCGCAGTTTTTGAAAATTCTATTAAATTCCTCGTGAGTCGTAATTTCCTGCATTATATTTTATAAGCTCTCTTTTCTTTAGCATGAACTGACTTAATCTGTATTTAACCGAAATATTTTATTCTTGTTACAAAATTTTATTTGCGCATAATCAAAATGCGGTAACTACGCTATAAGTTCTCAATTTTGTATTCTTAAATTATTCCTAAGCAAAATAAAATTTTGCTATTGGTTAAGCGGCCGTGAGGCGTGCTCAAATTATTCTAAATATACTTAACTCGCTGTCTTGCTGCCAGTTCCCTTGTCGGCACTAACTTGCAAAATTCCATTAACATCTATTTCAAATGACACTTCAAACGATTTTGATCATGTGTAATAACAATCTTTTCCTTGTAAGGATCGCCATGTAATGTTCTCTGCCATGTAATGTTCTCTGCGAATGCTGCCCCTATTGGCATGCCATCGGTGAAAATGTGCAATCCATCGCCCATTATAATCATCCAAACAACCGAGCTCAGTGATTCATGCGGTGAGTGAACATGACCATGCTTATGACTATGTCCTTGATGTGATGATTCGTGGTCACGTAATATTACAGTCGGTACTGAATCAGTGGTTATAGCACGTTCTTTGGCGTTGCCATTCGTGGTTACAATGGAAGTATAGGCTAGGCTGGTAGGATCGCCATGTAATAACGCTGACGACCTGGCAGGATCGCCATGTAATAACTCTGACCTCCTGGCAGGATCGCCATGTAATAAGGCTGACCTCCTGGCAGGATCGCCATGTTATAGCGCTGATGGATAGCGTAAAGTCAATAATCATTCTTTATTAAAAAGCTTTCTCTTTTATACAATTTCTTACTTTACATACGTCTACATAATTACACTAATACTTACAAATTAAAAGTATTTACATTGTGTGCAATTTCAGCAATAAGTTGGTAGTTCACATTGACAAACCGATACTGTCGATCAGTCGTGCTGATCGATACGTGCGTTGGTCAATGTGACGAGTTGAGTAATTGGGTGACAAATGTAAGTCGATACGATATATGTTGTTAAACTCCCGTTGGGTTCAACATAATTTATTTGGGTCAATATTTGTATATGCAAAGAAATGCATTGAAAGTGAAACGTATTCTGAGTAATGCTACAGCAGGTTCCTGCTGGGGAAATTTCACTTAGTAAAACTTGAAAGTGTTAAACAGCTGATCGTGGCATAGGAAAGCAACAACAAAAAGTTTAAGCTTTGAGCTATTAACCGATGCAAAGCAAGAGCAGATTTGTTTGTACGTTTTTACTGATTCCTTTCGGCGGAAACTTTTCACTCTTTGCGATTGGAGAGAGTTTTACGTCATTCTCTCTTTACTAACAGTTATTTGCAAGTTTTGTCGTCGAACACAAGTAGTATAACAAAAATTACAAACAAAACTAATAATGGCAATGCTATCAGAAAGCACTTGATTACGATCAACTATTTCCAATCCTCCGCGGTTTTAACAAAAGTGTAATACATAGTTCTTTCGTCTTAGCCTCACCAGAATTCCATCGAAATAGTAAATGCTCAAAATTTTTTTTTGGAGGTTGGAAAGGACGCGTTTCCAATCCTCCCTTATTACAAAAATTAGCTTTATTAGTTTTGGTTTTACCATATTAGCTGTCGGAATTCAACACATTCCGATCAATACAGTGAATGCTGCAGCTTTGTTGGGAGGTTAAAAACGACATTTTTTAATTCCTCCATTATTAAAATTTTTTGTTTTACCGATCAACACAATGAATGCTCCAGCTATGTAGGGAGGTCGGGAAGGACGATGGCTGATGTTGGCAGGCAGACGACTGGTTGACAAGAGAGCCACTCTGTCAAAGTTGACGACCGCTTACCCCGGAAAGGTCCTCCGGTTTTGAGGGAAAAGTGCAACCACACATTGTCACCGACATGTACGTGCATGGCGCTGACCAAATGCACACATTTCGACGTATACGGTCCGCAACATCTGAAAGGAGAAATGAACTTAAAACGAAACTTAAACTTATGGGTGCTGATAGCTCGGCTGCATAACCGGAGGGTAGGTCGTCGGAGACTTCTTGTTTTGGCTGCAACCTAAGCTAAGAGTGAAAATGTGGAAAAAACAATTAACTTCAGTAATTCATAGTTGTGCCCGACCTTACCCAACCAAAGATGGTACTTTGAGCCAACAGGGGGCCGAAGGTGCTTGGTAGTATTCCGGGCAATAGAACGTCCGCATAGACATCGGTCCCGAGTACCGAGACCAAGGTTGGGCGCCACGGTGGCATGGGTCGATATTGTTTTGGTGTGTCCATGCTTTCCACGGATGTGGAGCAAAATTGCTCAATGTTCAGGAGCACGCGGAACTCTTGAGTAGACAGTTCCTTCTGAACTGTCATAAACCCAGTGATCCAAATCGACATCTATTGGATGTAACTCCGCCCCCCAGAGACATAAGGATACATCTTCGTAAGCACTACGATGAGATCCGGCACCACATCTCTTTGCCGTTTGATCTGCGGACCCATAGGCGGGCTCTAAATGACCTCCACACTGATTCGGTAGACAGACCCTTCAGATCTCGGCCTGTAAATCCCGTTATCAGTACTCAGCCATCTGAGCTGTCTGAAGAGGAGCGTGTACTGTCGAGGGAGACTAGAGTCATGCTAGCACAACTTCGCTCTGGATATTGTAATAGGTTAAACTCTTACTTATCCAGACTTAACCCCAACATACCAAACTACCAAACACATGTCCTGTATATCCCCTCATGATACCAAACATCTTTTTCCTGTTCAGTCGAACCTACTCTTCTAACACCTACATAACTCTGGTCCAACCCTGTGGAAACTGCGCGTTTTCTCGGACTTCCGTTAGAAGAGCCTGATGACAATTTAGAGTGATCGAGCCCATTGGGCAGGGCGAAGCACTGTTAACAACAACAACAATGGCAGGATAAACAAATGTTCGATTTAGTGTCAGCAATTGAAATCTCTCTCTATGGCGCGATATACAACAGGTATATCATCATAAACCTACTAAGAGATTTTTGCGCCAAGCTTCTCTTCCAATTTGTGGTGTGCCGATTTGAATTTTCCCTACAAATTGGTGGGACCTACAGTATTTTGCCGACTCCGAACGGCATCTACAAAGGAGACGAATTTTTGCTGAGAAGCCTGTCATGGCAGATATACACTCGGAGAGTTTGCCAAACCACTGCCGAGGGGCGACCCCGTTTTGAAAAACTTTTTTCAAATCACTTTTGATGTTACCTGTACCAGGGCTCGAACCATGGACCTTCGGTGTGGTAGGCCGGCAACACTACCTTCACACCACGGCGGCCGCCAAAAAAAAAAAAAAAAACAACAAACAGCAATTGAAATATTTGAGCGTAAATTCAGCTTTCTCACAAATAATTTTAAGAAAACGATCTTACGATTCTAAATTATTTTGTTGTTCGAATTCCTGCAAGTATATTACTCAACCCTTAATTCATTGCAGACTAATTTTCATAACAGATTTTAGGACTTTTATAAAATCAAGCATATTATTGATATTCATAATGACCCTACTGGGTGTAACGCTCTTGAGTCGAGTTTAGATATAAAACCCGAACTAGAAAAGATGCAATGTGATTTACTGTTTCCTCGTGAATCTGGGCAAAAGCTTTCTAGAAATCTGTAAGAGAGATTTTATCCAAAATTAAAGAACGAAACGTGGAAGCTGTGTTCATAGTTTAGAACTTTTTATTGTTGCGAAGTTTCTTGAAATTAGTGATCGATACGTTGAAGACTTACTTCGTATAAATTTTGCGACTCTGAATTAGATTTAGTTAATTTGATTCAGAACCATGAAAATATTTATTTTTAATTATCACTTAAGTTTCATCAGTTGAATACTACAAAGTCCGTTTAATGTTTTAAATTTCTTAAAGCTACGGAATACATCGGCCATTCTCATGGAAACATTCATGCAAAACTTTTAAGGAAAATATATACAGGAGTTAAAAACCAAGTTAGGCGTGGCATTCTACGCTAGATACGTGGATGACATCATCTGCATCCTAAATGACGATAACGAAGAGCAAATACTAGAGTTCCTCAACAGGCAACATAGCACCATAGAGTTCACAATGGAAGTAGAAAAAAATGGAATAGTGAACTACCTGGACCTAACTATAGGGATTGACAAAATAACAAATAGGTTCAACTACGGCATTTATAGAAAACCGACTGCCACGGACACCATAATACACTCTACATCAAACCATCCGCAACAGCACAAAAATGCAGCATTGAGGCACTTAGTGGATAGGCTTCAGAGAACGCCGCTCACACAGGAAGCATACTGGAGAGAGCTTAATACAATATATAACATAGCGGCAAATAATGAATACAAGAAAGCAATTGTGGATAAACTCAGGAGTAGCCATGGAACACAAAAAAGAGTAAACGTAGAGGAAAATCCAACGGTTTGGACGGCAATGACATACACTGGAAAATCGACGTACAAATTAGCGAACTTCTTTAAAAGATATAACATCAACACAGCATTCAGAACATCTAACAACGTCGGACAAAAACTAAGAACCGACACTAATTCTGATGACCCATTCAACAGACACGGAGTGTATAGGCTTACTTGTGAATGTACAGCTACATAGGACAAACAGGAAGAAAAATAAGCACAAGATTCCGAGAGCATATCAGGGAATACAACAAAAAAACACGAAAACCCACCATAATACCAGAATCTAATTTCGCGAACCACATGTTCGAGAACAACTGCACCCCAACTAACATAAAAACAACTGCTCGAATACTGCACGCACAAGGAAAAGGCCGGCGGCTTAATGTACTTGAGAACATGGAGATATACAAGTTAAAAACATTTGACGGCAGGATCATAAACGAACAAACCACCACTATCTCTGACGAAATATTTGAACCCTTAAAACTAGTTTACAAAAAACAGCACAAGCCAGCAGGTACAGCAACTAAACACGTAACAATGAACAAGCAAAAACGAAATATAAACCAAACTGCAAAAATCACCGATTTCTACCTACCTCAACCTACCGCTTAGCTAACAAGCGGTATGTCTACATACCTACAAAAACAACCCTAGGGACAGATAACAATTCGGACGTATCAATACCGCGCACACACACACGCATATTAACGTTACCTACCACGAACACATAGATTGACATTACCTGCCAAGCAAATGAACGTGGGGGAATAAACCAACTTTAAATCACTGAATTTTCAAAATAAAATGCATAATTTTCAATGAAAAAATTGATCGCAATAATCCTAAAAAAATTGATTGTTTCGGTTGCAAGAACTTTTTTCATGGCATTTGTGGTAACATCAATGCAGCCGATATTGAATTCTTCAAGTCAATCACCAACAAGTATCGCTGTGACAAATGCACTGCTATGCGCAGAAAAACATTGCAAGGAGCAACAACAACATTAACACAGTCAGCTAAGCAAGTTGTGTCAAGTGCACCAAACGTTGGGAAAAAACACAACAATGGCAACGAGTGCGCGCGAAGTTCTGCAAACAAAGAAGAACAAAATAAACAAGAAGCAGGGGAGCAGCGTAAAGCAGCAAGCGAAGCAGCGCAGGCAGGAACATGCGAAAATGGGGAAAAAGGTAAAATAACTCTTCAGCTTTTGTACGAAGAGATCATTAGCCTTAAACAAATAAACCTTGATTATTTAAATGAAATTCAACACTTAAAAGATGAAAATATCGCGTTAAAGAAAAGAGAAGATAAGCTGGAAAATCGACTAAACTGGAGGGAGCAATCGCAGTTAAAAAACTCAATTGAAGTTGTTGGCGTACAGAACGTCAACAAAGAGAATGCTGAAGAATGCATGAAAAAAATTTACAGTGTTGCATTATATGTGGAGTTAATGGACGATGATATTGAAAATATTAGCGTTAAACATGGCAATACACAGCGACCCCAATCAGCTAAATCTAACAACAGCAGAGTTGTTTGCGTAAAGTTTAGATCGTTTGAATGTAAGAAGAAAGTTATGTTGGCTAAACGAAATGCTAAAAAGAAGCTAAATTCTTCACTTTTTTCTGATGTTAGCAGTACAAATATCTATATTAACAATAGTTTCACAAATTATTATAGAGCCTGGTTTTTAGCTGCTACGAAAGAAGAAAAGAGATTTAAATACTTATGGTTAAGCAATTCTAGAATTCTAATGAAGAAAAATGATAATGATAGAGCGGTTATTATTAAAACTTTTGATGATCTCGATGAGATCAATTTAAATTAAATATTTTGTTACTTGTTACCTTTTGAATTATTATTATGAATTCAGGATCCATTTTAATAAATAACAGCCCTATCATTAGTGTCATCAACGACTCTCATTTACTAGCATCTGAAGATAATACCTTTACTTTTGTGTACCAAAATGTAAGAAGTCTAAGACGGAATTTTGACCCTTTGGTATGCAAGCTTGAATCCGTTGTTAAACTTTCCGATATTATTTTTGTTTCAGAAATTTGGATTTTCTCATACGAAATTAATGATTTTAATATGCCTAATTATAACTTTTTCGCAACTACAAATGACTCGTATTCTGTAGGAGGTGTTGGAGTTTTTATACGAGATGGCTATGAATGTGAAGTTACTTGTCTTAAGGTATCAACCGCTGATGCCATAAAGATTTCGTTGGTAATTTCCAATGTACCCTACACCTTTGTATGTATTTATAGATTACATTCCCTTTCCTTTAAACAATTTCATGAGAAGTTTTCTGTCCTATTGTGTAGTGAAAAATCAGAGAATTTATTTATTTTAGGTGATTTTAATTTTGATTTGCTGAGTGTAAATACTTTATTAGATAACTATCTTGCACTCCAGGTAGAACATGGTCTAATTTCTTTTATTCAAGAGACTACCCGTCCTGAGTCAGGGACCTGTATAGACCATGTACGAGTATATGGTAGATTAAGTAATTTTGAATATGACTTTCATGTGGGTATTAACCTTGATTTAGGAATTTCTGTACATTGCATGACTGGTATCCAACTTATTAACATAAACATAAATAGGCAACTTAACAGTTGCAATACTCAATCAGGCTCCAGCAAAATAAATTTTAATGCTCTTTGTGAGTCACTTCGCTTTGAAAACTGGGAAACTGTTTTTGGTGAAACAAACGTTAACAAGGCATATAATTTATTTATTAACACTCTCACTCTCCACATTAACAATTCAAAAAATACTGTTTTTCCGAAACCATCCTCTTTATCTCTGAAGCCATGGATAACTCGCGGCTCATTACATAAAATCAAAATGAAAAATAAATTACGGAAAAATGCAAGAGGCATTCGGCCAACACTAATCTTCGGAATCGTGCTCGTCGATTGACATATAGGCTAAATAAATAAATAAGGTCAAGTCGAGATAAATATTACCAAAACCTGTTTTTATCACCACAAGGTAACCAAAAAAAGAATGGGACGCTGTAAATCGTATTACAAACCGAAGTTCTGAGCGAAAATCCGGCTCTCTTGTGTTATGCGTGGATGGTGTGGATATTTCGGAGTAGTTGGTAGTTGCAAACGAACTCAATAACTTTTTTGTTAATGTAGGAGCAGTTTCTGACAATCAGGAATCCAATGATGTCCATGTGTCATAATAACACTATAATCACTGAATTCACACCTACCAGCAATAGCTTTTTTTTCATCCAATCTCAGGTTCAGAAATTCTTAAAATAATCAAAACTTTAAACAATTCCGATTCTAGCGGTAGCGATGACGTCTCAAATCGCACGTTAAAACCCATAGCACTTTATATTGTTGATATATTGATATATTTATTTAACCCATCTTCGGCCGCTACATGATCCCGTTATAATTTTTTGTTCCCCTTTAAAGGAAAGGCTTTTAGGACCATAATCAAGAAAAATTTCAAATATAAAAAGATTCTGACCAGCCGTTTGCTTTTTGTGGACTGGTCGAAAAATCGACCACTGGCCAAAATCCGTCAAGTATGTAAAAAAAATAAATTGCTTCATAACAAAAAATGTTGCTCTTAAACTTGAGTTATTTGTTTTTATTTCAAAGAAAACTGCTTAGTATTGAAATGTTATACATTCTTATACATACACATACATATTTTATAAACATTGATAGAGACGTCAATTTACAAATTTTTATGATATTCATCAAAGCATTTAGTATGTAAGTAAATATTGGATTTTTTGCAAGTAAAAATAGTATGTTTCTTGCATAATTTACAGGGCCGATATTTTTTTTCAAGACTTTTTATTACAGAATGTATCCTTTCGTTGCTCCGAGGAAGGTTCGACGGCTGGTTTAAGTCTCCGCCTTCATGTCCACGTCTGCCTTCTTCTTCATTGTCATAAACCAACAATTTTGTTGTGACTTCAGAACGAAAATTAATTTGCGAAAGTGGGGATGTCTTTTGGATTTTTGCAATCATACAATGCAGCTTCCACGTTTTGACCATGGCGTTACCAAGAAGGTTTGTCCTAGTGGACACCACCACTTCTTTCCTCGAATACAAATACGATAATTTGCTACAGCATTATCATGCATATCTACACCACCCATACCCTTATTATACTCTTGCATAACTTTTGGTTGCGATATAGCAATAGTTTCTTTTGTTTACGGCAATATCTTTTAGCAGAAACAATTAGCTCCACACTCGAGTTATTGGTTATAACATTGACAAGAGCATTGTCTTTCCACCGGACAGTCAATATTTCTTGATTACTATCGAGTAGCTGGTCAAATGCTCTGCGCTTTTCTTTTTTAAACATCTTAGCGGTGGTTTTCCCATTCTATTTTCGCGTACAGTGCCAGTTGCAAAGAATCGACGTTCATTCAAAAGACACATGAGGTAATAAGAAGAAAAAAAATTATCGAAGAAACTAATGTGGCACTCAGGGTCAGATACATTAGAAAGCAAATCTAAAACAGTTTGCGCGCCTAGACCTATATCCAGATTGTGAGGAGTTGCTGCGCCGCCGCAAAAGGACCTGGAATATAAATATCCAATTTCTGAGCATAAACACCACGACTTGAATCCAAACCTGATCGGCTTTCCTTTGATAAACATCTTGCAAGAGTGGCGACCAAAGTACGGAATCATCTGTTCGTCGATAGAAAGAATATGACTAAAGACTCCAAATTGCATAAATCTTTCGTTTAGAGCATCAGTAATAGGTCGAACCTTTGCAAATCGATCTGCTGTATTTAAATTGTTGTTATATGAGAGATGAAGAAACTGTTTAATTTTTTTAAAGCGATTATGACTCATCGCTTGTTTCACTATCGAAATCCCCATGTCGGGTCGAACAGACCAATAATGGTAAATGTGAGGCAAAGTATGGTACCCCGAAAGGTACAAAATACCAATAAATCTATGTATTTCTAATGGCGTGACGCCAATTGAAGTATTGTGTTGATTGGCATATTCATTTGTAAAAGTTGTAATCTTTTCAATAACTTTTTCATCAAAAAACAATGCAAATAGATCATAGGGAGATTTAGAGCCTGGAAAAAAGGAGATGAAATATACGTACCAAAATAATAGATAGTAATGTTGTTGACAAAGTGAGACGGTTCTTACCAATTTCAGCAAAAATATCTTCCATTTTGTGACTTTCTGCATTTATTGGCTTTATTGTGCATTGAAAATTTCTAGGCTTTCACCAAACCTTCTTCTTCTTTAAATGGTCATCTAACCGACTGGGCGATTTTGACCGTCCAACATAGCTCGCCAGTCGTTTCTTCGTTGCGCCAATTGGAAACACCGCGGGATCGCAAATCGGTCTGCACTTGGTCCTTCCGTCGGAGTGGTGGTCTCCCTCTTCCTCTGCTTCCACCGGCGGGTACCGATAAGAATACCTTCTAGGCTGGAGCATCTTCGCTCATTCGCACTACGTGGCCTAGCCAGCGAAGCCGCTGTGTTTTAATTCGCTGAACTATGTCGGCTCATCATTAAATCTTCTTCAGTACCAACGCATAGAGGTCCACAAATCTTTCGAAGAACCTTTTTCTCGAATACTCCCAGAGCCGCCTCATCAGATGTTGTTAGTGTCCACGCTTCTGCACCATATAGCAGGACGGGTGCGATGAGTGACTTGTAGAGTGTTATTTTCGTTCGTCGAGAGAGGACTTGTAGAGTGTTATTTTCGTTCGTCGAGAGAGGACTTTACTTTTCAATTGCCTACTCAGTCCGAACTAGCATTTGTTTGCAAGAGTAATTCTTCGTCGGATTTCTAGGCTAACATTATTGTTGGTGTTAATGCTGGTTCCCAGGTAAACGAAATTATTGCTGCCAACAGTGGCTTGGTTGCCAAGGCGCGAATGCGCTGACTCTTTGCATGATGACAGAAGGTACTTCGTTTTGCCCTCGTTCACCACCAATCCCATTTTCTCCGATTCTTTTTCTAATTTGGGGTAAGGAGTAAGTAAGATTCGTAATTAAAATCCGCCACATGCATTGGATGTTGATGGATTTTCTGCGTCACCCAGATCGTTACCTGCATTTGGAATATTCTCTGCTTCTGAGTATTGTAGCTCAACTGTGCTTGCTATTTTGAGGTAATCATTATTGTCGTCGTTAATATTTATCAGGTCATCATCCAAGTCTTCTTCGTCCGTTATGCACTCCATATCAGGCGGTGGAATGTATACAATGTCGACCTCCTTTGCGTTCGATACAGCTTGATCCTCCTCATCGTCTGAAAATGGCTCATAAAAAAAATAATTTCACAAATTTTTATTGATTTACGAACCGGCATTGTAATCGCCTATTGCCCGCATAATTTTAAAAAATGAACTGACCAAAATCAAAGCAAAACAATCCGGGGAATACCCTTTTCAAACTTTAAGCAACGATGGATAGAGGGAGACAAATATATGATACAAAAGTATTGCAAAGCCACGGGAGTTGCCAGACTTTTACTAAAAAAGGAGAACTTTAAATAGAGCTAAACCAAAATCTTATACATTTTCAGAATTCAGATGATATGTACTAGTTTGCATTTATACAATGAATAAAACGAATACTGCTTTGAATTTTTTTTAACCTACTTGACGATTTCTGGCCAGCGGTCGATTTTTCGACCACTGAAATTAACGTTCTTGGAAAAGTTAGAAAATTGGCAAAATTAAAGTGGAAATTTTTTTATTCTTACAGGCTGATATTTTATCTTCCCAAGCTGTTGGTGTTAATTACTTTTAACATTTGTCTTCTAATAATTTTTATTTAAACAAAAAACTGTTAAAAATATATATATTTTCTTCCTATCACTAAAATTTTAATTCAAGCATTTTTTCAAAAATATCTATACTCACGGCGCCGCCGATATTCCAAATTTACTAACCCTGTAAACGGATCAGAAAATCAACATTTAGTTTGAGAGATATGGACCTCTAAAAATGGTGGTCGAAAAATCGACCATTGGCCGAAAATGAGTTAATTTAAGTATAACCTCCGGAGTTTTTCCAGAAGATTTGAAATGTGCCACAGTCACACCACTCTGCAAAAAGAGAGATAAAAAAGATAAAATTAACTATAGGCCCATATCTTTGCTATCTTCAATCTCAAAAATTTTTGAAAAAGCAACAAAAGCTAGGATTTTAGCGTACTTGAATAAAATAGAATTATTTAGCCCAAAGCAGTTTGGTTTTATATTCGGCCTGTCAACTGAAGATGCTCTTCTCGACTTTTCTTCTTTTATACGAGTATATAAGGCGATTGATGATAGAATGTGCTGTGCTAGTCTCTGTGGATATACTCGTAACAAAAGCATTCGATATGGTAGACCATAGTATCTTACTGAGTAAGCTTGGATCAGCGGGTTTTCGTGGCAACATTCTTAGTTGGTTTCTGTCATACTTAACGAATAGAGTTCAAAAAGTTAAAGTTGGAAATAATCTAAGTGAACCGAGAGCCTTAACCCTAGGGGTACCACAAGGCTCCGTTCTTGGGCCAATCTTGTTTTTAATATACATCAATTCTATATTCTGTTTGCCATTTATTGGAAAAGTAACGCCCTTTGCTGATGACCTTTCCATCGCATATGGATCAAAGTAAGCTTGGATCTGAGTAAGCTTGGATCAGCGGGTTTTCGTGGCAACATTCTCAGTTGGTTTCTGTCATACTTAACGAATAGAGTTCAGAAAGTTAAAGTTGGAAATAATCTAAGTGAACCGAGAGCCTTAACCCTAGGGGTACCACAAGGCTTCGTTCTTGGGCCAATCTTGTTTTTAATATACATCAATTCTATATTCTGTTTGCCATTTATTGGAAAAGTAACGCCCTTTGCTGATGACCTTTCCATCGCATATGGATCAAATAATTCATTTAATCTTTTTGCTGATATCAATCACGATGTGTTTATGTTACGATCATGGTTCGCAAGCCATAACCTCGTGGTAAGCAACAAGACAAAACTGATGTATTTTAATATTTGCGGAAAGGAAATACCAAGAAACGACATTCTCTTTGTGGATATAACAAAAGCATTCGATATGGTAGACCATAGTATCTTACTGAGTAGCCTTAGATCAGCGGGTTATCGTGGCAACATTCTTAGTTGGTTTCTGTCATACTTAACGAATAGAGTTCAGAAAGTTAAAGTTGGAAATAATCTAAGTGAACCGAGAGCCTTAACCGTAGGGGTACCACATGGCTCCGTTCTTGGGCCAATCTTGTTTTTAATATACATCAATTCTATATTCTCTTTGCCATTTATTGGCAAAGTAACGGCCTTTGCTGATGACCTTGCCATCGCATCACTCAAAATTACTATATGGCATCAGTTGCTGGGGTGGTGTGTACGCTAATAAGCTTCACCCACTTTTAATTTTACAAAAGTGTCTCATTCGAAGAATGTGTAACGCGTGCCGTCTATCAGACTCTATGAGCCTTTTCAAGAAAATAAATATTCTTCCCGTGCGACACTTATACTATTTTAAAGTGTTGAAAATTGTATTTATAAGGAGTGGGTATACGCAAAGCCCTATTTACAACCCATACTGCCTAAGAAGTAGATCGTCATCTCATACAACAGTTTCTAGCTTCCGTACCACACTTTTGCGTAACTTCTTCTCTACCGTATAGTGTAAGTTGTGCAACAAATTACCTGCTGAGATACAACTCATTAGAAGACTATCTGAGTTTATAAGGGAAGTCAAACAGTGCCTACTTGGTTTCAATCTGAGGGTATAGAAATTCTGTTGCGACCCATTGTATACATTCCTGTTGTTTAGTATTACTGAAGGATTAGCTTTACCTATATTAAATTTTATTTTAACCAGTCTAGTTTCGACTATTTTATTTGTACCTAAAAAGTATGAATTTTATGAAAATTTATCTCAGAATTATGCGCCCCACAAGCATTTATAATTCTACTCAAAGAAATGGCATTTCCACTGCTTTTAAAATTAGCATTTAGTGACATTAACTATTTTCTTATTTGAATTGTTATTATTATATTGTTTTTTATATATTGTTAGTACTTGAAAAAATTGTTCATAAGAAAATTAAGAATACATACATACTTTCTTCTCAAAACGCCCATCAAGGAAAGCGAATCAGCTACTACATCGTCAGGGTAAGACAAACATACTAAAACTTGTATTCATATAAATATATACAGGGTGGCTAATGAAAGCCGCTACCAAAAAAAAATTAAATAACTTTTTTTCTATTTAATGAATCTGGTAAATTTTTTTTCTATTTTGCAGATTGGCTTTTACATTTAACAAAAATGGATAACTGGGACACTGAAACAAGAATTTGGATTGTCCGCCGATATCACGCACTGGAGTCCGTAGTTTCGGTTCAAAGAGAGTATAGGCGCACGTTTGGCGGCAATCCTCCGAGCAGATGGACCATAATAAGACTTGTAAACAATTTTGCCGAGCATGGGACAGTCAGCAGAAGACCTTACCATCGAAACCCTTCAGTTCGAACGGAGGAAACAATCGCTGCTGTAGCTGCTGCCATACAAAACAATCCACGTGTTTCGACAAGAAGCTTATCTGCTCAAATGGGTGTAAGCAGACAGTCATTACAGTCAATTATGCACAAAGATTTGGACTTATTCCCATATGAAATTCAAATGGCCAACAAACTGAACGCTGCAGACTTGCCGATTCGCTTGGAATTTTGCCAGAAGATGCTTCAAATGGTGGAAGAGGATGGAAACATGTTGAACTGTCTTTTCATGTCTGACGAGGCCCACTTCGATTTAAACGGCAACATAAATAAACAAAATTGTCGAATATGGAGTGCTTCCAACCCACAGATACTCCATGAGATGGAATTGCATCCACTTCGTGTCACAGTGTGGTGTGCAGTTTCATCACGCTGCATTGTCGGGCCCTACTTCTTCGAAGAAAACGGTCACACCGTTACGGTTACTGGAGACCGTTACTTGAGCATGTTGAGAGAGTTTTTCTATCCAGAATTACGCCGAATGAGAATTTCTTTCAACTCTGTGTGGTTTCAGCAAGATGGTGCGGCTCCTCATATAGCCCAACCTGTTATGACAGAATTGCGACGAAAATTTCCCAATAAGCTGATATCCAGAAACTCCACATTCCGTTGGCCACCCAGGTCGCCTGACCTTACTGCACCTGACTTTTTCTTGTGGGGTTATTGCAAACAGGAAGTCTTCAGAGCAAAACCAACAAATTTGAATGAACTAAGGCAATCCATTCGAGAAACAATTGCGGCTATTCCTGTCTCAACTCTCCAAGCAGTAATGAACAACTTTTTGGTAAGATGCCGCACATGCATCGACGAGCAGGGGGGGAATTTAAATTCCATTATTTTTAAAACTAATTAAGCTATATTTAATAAAATTTAATGAGCTTTAACATGAATAAAAGAAAAATGAATTCCATACACTGAAAAAAAAATTATTTGAGTTTCTTAATGTAGCAAAATTCATCAGCCACCCTGTATATAGACATTTAACACTGTATTCAGAATTAGTTGACTTGCATAATAAATATTGTAACGAATATAACTAATTCGATTTTTTTGTGTCTATATCTCTTCCCCAAATCTCTATAATCGACCGGAGCACTTGATCAGCAATACAAGTGCCCGAGTTGAAAATTTGGTTTCCGTTCACCAGGAGATCAACAATCCAGCGCATACAGCCCACTACATTTTGAGTATTATCAACACAGCTCATATAAGAGAGTTAATAAGCATTAGGAGTAGCACACCACAATTAACTTGGTTTTTTTGGCACATCGCATCCAACACTAAACTCAAAAAGTAACACACCATTCAAGTTCTTCGCTATCTCCAACTTGAGATGCTATTAGTCACAATATCACCAACTATTCGATATTAATTACACTACAATACGAGTGTTTGTATTATTAAAAGTGTCACGCAGCTTATTTGCAATTGAGTATTCCCCCACGAAAGCTAAGAATATTCAAAGCGGAAACGGACAAATTTTCGATTTATCATAACCACAACTGCTTCACGCAAACACTGCACACAGGCCCGTGCGCAGAAAATATCCGAGGGGGGTTTTAAACTCAAGTTACGTAATCAATGAAAACAGATAAGACATTTATTTTCGGAGTACGGATATTTCATTGTCAAAAGTCATATTAAGCTACAATTATTTAATAAATCAACTCCTCGAGGTACTGAAAAAAACTCTTTCAAAATTATTTTCGGATCGATTTTGACATCGCGATGTACATTGAGTGAGGCTAAGCCGTTCATACGATCTTCAGACATGGTTGATCTCAAATACGTTTTTAGTATTCGCAAAGTTGAGAAGAATCGTTCATTTGTCGCTGTTGTCACAGGCAAAACTGTCATAACGCGAAGCATTTGGTTAACATTTGGAAACGCATCTTCATTACAAATATCGAGTGCTTAAAGTGAGTTTTTTATTTCCTTTCCGGTAATGAGATTCCGCCAAAGTTGTACTTCGTTCACCCAGATGTCCCAGGAATCGTCGTGCGGAAATGAGCAGTATGGTTGGAATAGTTGAGCGCAGGACTCTTTTTCGAAAATTAGCATTTTTTTGGGAAAAAAGCAAGCGAAATTTGCTAAAATATTGCGGTGATTTAAAAATCGATCTTGCAATTGTGTCAGAAACAAATCAATGTATGGTATGTAAATTGTTATACGGAAATAATCTTCAACTGAGTTTGTCCGTTGGAACGTTGGGTCTGTTTGGACGCAATCCTTGACTTTCGCAATTCAATTTCGTATTGCTCGCTAATTTTGCTCACGGCTTGAAAATTTGTCTGAACTCCCCATTAGCGTTTTCTCTTCTTTCCATCAAAATTTGCTTCGAAGCATCAGCCAATTTGATAGCCCTTCCCCAATCTTGATTTTCTCCTTGAAGTACTCGACTCAGAGACAATGTGAGAGAATGAACTCAAAATATGCATGGATATCTGGAAATTTACGGTTTTTATAGCTGAAAGCAGTTGGAAAGCTCCAGGCGAAGTCGTTGGGTCTTTCCAATTCGTGGAAATCACTTCAAGAGCGCGAATTACTGCTGGTTGCAAATGGAGATATGTTGCGACGGACTCATGCTGTTCTACCCACGTTACATCCTTGCTCTTGCAATCCAGTCTGGAAGATTTTAGGAAATCAAAGTAAGCAGTTCCTATTCCCTTTCCAGTGAAATCGGTGATAGAAATAAAACACAAAAAATCTTCCTGAATGATGAACATTTCGCCGCATTAATCCAAGTAGCGAATGCAAATTCTTCTACTCCTGCAATGTCTGTGGTGTCATCTCCGAGAAAAGAAAAGCCCTCCGATTTGTTCACTCGATCGATGTTTTAACTCATGATGAGATGGTGACAAATGTTGTTTATTTCATTCTGGACACGGTTGCTTATGTACATAGCATTCTTTGGTGAATCACTCAAGTTTTTTTTTTAACCGCTCATCGGGTTTGGCTCGATTTCTTAAGGGAGCTCTAAAGTTTCCATCATTCGTCAACGGCTCGTCTTCAGAAATTCTTCCCTGATCATGGGAACCTCAGAGTTGCAAATCAATGGGTAAAGCATTTTCTTCTTCGATTCCCATTCTCAAAGACCATTGCAACAGACATTTTTTGTGGTATTCTAATGAATTGTGCTTCTCGAAAGTTTCCAGTGATTTTTTCCAGATTTTTAATGGGGTGGTAACTAACTGACCGAGAGTTTGATTACCGACTCCTCTCAATGTAGCACAAAATAAGGCACAGTATTTGCAATATGCACCATCTTCTATTGCCGAATACGCTAGCCATTGATGTTTTTGCAGCCAAGAGGGTTGAAACTTCAAACTTCAGCCATCAGGGGGACTCCAAATCTTCTTTTGCAATTCAGGAATTGAGTTTATTCCATCAGCTGTTGATTTTTGAGCAAACAATCGAATATCATAGGAACTGAGATCATTTTTTAAAGAGCAAACTGGCAAAGACGAGCTTCTCGGTACCTCCGAATTAAACTCCACTTCTGTAGTAGTCAGTGCTAATCCGGTTTGTGGCTTACTTGCGTCATTTCCAGCAATATTCGTCTGAGTTTGAAGCTTAGTACGACTACATTCGCCAACGACCTAGCATGAACCAAATAATATTATGCACTTAGTACAAATCTGAATTTATGCTGTATTTAACATCATGTTACACTTACATCTTCGTTCTCGATTAGGCTTTTTTTACACAGAAAACGACAAATACCCATGGTAAAAAATATTAGGATAGGACTTATACAAACTATTTAATAATAACGCAAATTATTTAACAATATAAATAATTTAATAATATTCAGATTACCGTAGTGTGTGCCTCACCAGTTTTCTCTGGTCAACGAATGATAATGAAGTGTGCGGCAAAGAATTGCCAAACATTCTTATAACATGATAGAATACGCGCAACAACGAACCAGTTAAATACGCATTGCGGGAACAACAACAAACAGAAAGGAGTATTTAGGAGGGGGGCTGATGAATTTGGCTACATTAAGAAACTCCAATAATTTTTTTTTCAGTGTATGGAATTCATTTTTCTTTTATTCATGTTAAAGCTCATTAAATTTTATTAAATATAGCTTAATTAGTTTTAAAAATAATGGAATTTAAATGCCCCCCCTGCTCGTCGATGCATGTGCGGCATCTTACCAAAAAGTTGTTCATTACTGTTTGGAGAGTTGAGACAGGAATAGCCGCAATTGTTTCTCGAATGGATTGCCTTAGTTCATTCAAATTTGTTGGTTTTGCTTTGAAGACTTCCTGTTTGCAATAACCCCACAAGAAAAAGTCAGGTGCAGTAAGGTCAGGCGACCTGGGTGGCCAACGGAATGTGGAGTTTCTGGATATCAGCTTATTGGGAAATTTTCGTCGCAATTCTGTCATAACAGGTTGGGCTATATGAGGAGCTGCACCATCTTGCTGAAACCACACAGAGTTGAAAGAAATTCTCATTCGGCGTAATTCTGGATAGAAAAACTCTCTCAACATGCTCAAGTAACGGTCTCCAGTAACCGTAACGGTGTGACCGTTTTCTTCGAAGAAGTAGGGCCCGACAATGCAGCGTGATGAAAGTGCACACCACACTGTGACACGAAGTGGATGCAATTCCGTCTCATGGAGTATCTGTGGGTTGGAAGCACTCCATATTCGACAATTTTGTTTGTTTATGTTGCCGTTTAAATCGAAATGGGCCTCGTCAGACATGAAAAGACAGTTCAACATGTTTCCATCCTCTTCCACCATTTGAAGCATCTTCTGGCAAAATTCCAAGCGAATCGGCAAGTCTGCAGCGTTCAGTTTGTTGGCCATTTCAATTTTATATGGGAATAAGTCTAAATCTTTGTGCATAATTGACTGTAATGACTGTCTGCTTACACCCATTTTAGCAGATAAGCTTCTTGTCGAAACACGTGGATTGTTTTGTATGGCAGCAGCTACAGCAGCGATTGTTTCCTCCGTTCGAACTGAAGGGTTTCGATGGTAAGGTCTTCTGTTGACTGTCCCATGCTCGGCAAAATTGTTTACAAGTCTTATTATGGTCCATCTGCTCGGAGGATTGCCGCCAAACGTGCGCCTATACTCTCTTTGAACCGAAACTACGGACTCCAGTGCGTGATAGCGGCGGACAATCCAAATTCTTGTTTCAGTGTCCCAGTTATCCATGTTTGTTAAATGTAAAAGTCAATCTGCAAAATAAAAAAAAAATTAACCAGATTCATTAAATAGAAAAAAAGTTATTTACTTTTTTTTTGGTAGCGGCTTTCATTATCCACCCTGTATGTGTTAGATAAGCATAGCTATTATGTATTAATTACAACCTTTTAATTCGTTTTTATACCTTTCATGAACATGAAATGGTATTATAACTTTGGTCCGATGTTTGAAAGTATAAGAAGAAGAAGAGATAGACCCACCAAAAAGTATACCGAAATGATCAGGGCGATGAGCTGAGTCGATTTATCCATGTCCGTCTGTCTGATATATCTTGATGAAATTTGGTATGGGGCCGCCATTTTGCATGAGTTTAATCATTTGCCGGAATCAGCAACATCGGAACAATACAACGCATAGCTCCCATATAATCGATAGTTTCGAAAAATGGGTTTTGGTCTATACATTTTGCAATTAAGAAGCAAGGAACGTAAAATTTTGCAGGTTTGGTACTTATTATATATGTAATGTGTGTAGTGAAAATTAGCCAGATGGGGTTTGGGCTATGCATCTTTGAATTATCAGTTTTGCAGAGTTTTTACTAAATATGAGTAAGGATCGGACACTTAAAACCTTGATGCGTATTCATGAAAGGTATAAAGTCTTCGGCACAGTCGAAGACATCCCTTTCCTTACTTGTTTATCTGTGCGAAAGGGAGAGAAAATGCCGCATTGCAGTTCAGTTATAAGTAATAAGACAAATTCAAACCGCTTTACACATACAAGTTAATGCAAGAAGGTAAATGAATAAAATTTGGGCATTTGGAATATAAATGTATGCTGAAATATCCCCAATGGCGGGGGGGGCCGGGGTTGTCGGACCGCCACAGACTCTTTGCTACTCTGCACGACCGCATACGTTTGAACCTATCCTTAGTCTCGCTAAGCCAGTGCTGAAGGATCCAACCCTTGATAAGACCCAGGGGTGCAAGGACCTACTTTGCCTCTGAGACATCAAGGTCCGATCCAGGCCGTGCCATCTTAAAGGCCATCTCGTTTCCCTGTATATTATGATGCCCCGGCACATATTATAGAAACGATATGTAGACTGGCCAGGTTCATGACCCGCTCCCTGCACTGACTAACCAGGCTCGATGTAATATTTCCTGACTGGAGAGCTAGAAGATCCGCCTGGCTGTCACAGAAAATTGCTATCGTATTTCCGGTGATGTCCGCACACAGTAATGCCCTGCATGCTTCCTAAATATTGTAGATTTGCGATTGAAAACGACCTTTGGGAGTTTGGGAGACACAAAGATAGGGATATAGCCTAGAGTGCGGCAAAATGTCCGCTCCTACTCCACAGGCCATTTTTTATCCGTCCGCGAAAACTGAAATGTAGAATTTCTGAGTGAACTCCTCTTCCTTCCAGTACTTCCTGGGAGGGAATATAATCTTGATGTATTAAATTTTAGTTTTGATATAGAAGTCGTTAATATTTAGCAGACTACTACGGTGAGATCGATGTTACATATTACATTACATGTCACATATCACGTTCAGAGCCTCTGTGGGGCAAGATCTAATAGCCGCGGTGATCGCACCAGAGGCTGCCCGCTGCATTTTGACTAGCATTTTGCTAATATAGTTCACCTTGACGGCATTCCAACAGACTTTTGTCGCATAGGCTATGGTTGGTCGAATAACTGCTTTTTGTATCCGTGTTGTGAGTTCTGGACTCAAACCGCACTGTCTGCCTAAAAGTCTTTAACAGGCGTACAGAACTTAATATGCGCGTTTGACCGTGCGTTCTATATTAAGCTTCCAGTTCAACTTTGGTGTCAAAAGCATGCCTAGGTATTTCGCGCTATTAGAAAGATGCAACTCTTGAACATCAAGAGAAGGTAGATTGAAACTTGGTATTTTCGTCCTTGCAGTGAATAGCACTGGCTCTGTCTTTGAGGGATTCACTTTGAGAACCGCGGTCTCTGCCTATTCACTTACCTTCCTTAGTGCTCCATGCATGATCCCACTGCTTACTTAGAGCACAGACCTAGTAGTAGTAGGAATAAACCACTTTAACACCATTCCTATTAAGTTTACCCTGAGAAGTCTCTCTCCACCTTGGCGCTTATAACTCTTGAACGCAATGCCATCCCTATCCAAATTAGGACAGAGAGCGACTCTTCTACCGGCTCCATTCTAACATTATTGAAAGAGCCCCCAATGTCCAAGAATGCAGCCAGAGTGAACTTCCACCTTGTTTAGAGCGGTCTGCGTTGGGCGTCCCTTGACATATGTATGCTGAGCTGTTGATAACGATGAGTTATCCAAGTTCTTGATATGAACGTCCAAAAGTATTCCCCAGGTCTTTAAAACGAACGACAAAAGACTCATAGGTCTGAAGTCCTTGGTCTTTTCATGACCTCTCTTACCCACATTTGGGATGACAACAACCGTCGTCCCTCTCCAGTTAGGGGTACATGATTTCGCCGAATACATGAACTGAATATACATTCCAGCAAGGGTATTACCAGCGAACTGGTTTTTGGGAAAACTAAAACCCCCCCCGCGAATTTGTCGGGTGAGAAACTATTGATTGCCCATTCAATATTTTTAGGTGTTATGACCCCCTCTATTATCCGTAGGGAGTGGAGTACACCAGTACTTCGCCAAGAATGCTCATATCCAGCACTAGGTTTACGCACAAGAAGATCCATCAAGCTACATGGCTGTCCCCCGATCAAAAAACACGCAACCAGATCGACCACGTTGTTATAAACGGACGGCATGCTTCCAGCGTTTTAGCTGTTCGCACAATACGAGGACCTAACATCGACTCTGATCACTACCTAGTAGCAGCCAAGATTCGTACCCGCCTCTGTACGACAAACCAGGTGCAACAAAAAACGCAGGGAAAGCTGGACGTCGAAAAGCTGCAATCGCAACAGACCGCCAATTATTTCGCAGATCGCCTCTCACACCTGCTCTCCGAGAGCACAATTCAACCTAGTGGAATGCATGAGCAGTGGGATCATATCTCAGGAGCACTCCGTACCGCAGAAGAAACAACTGGTATGATGATGAAGAGTGCCGCGCTGCAACGAAAAGAAAGGACGAAGCCTACAAGGCAACGCTGAGATCGAATGCAACGAGGAGTGTGTGTGAACACTACCGCGAGTTGAAGAGGGAAGCGAGGCGGCTTTTCCGGGTGAAAAAAAGAGAGGCAGAAAAGCGTGAAATAAAGGAGCTTGAGATGCTGGCCAAAGGGAATAATGCCCGAAAATTCTGTCAAAAAATTCGGCGAATGACAGAAGGGTTTAAACCCGGGGCAAACTCCTGTAAGAATGAGAACGGCGACCTGGTGGCCGATGTTCAGAGAGCACTCAGAATATAGAGGGATCACTTCTCTGCCCTTTTAAATGGAGAAACTGAGCAAGAAACCAGAGAAGATGCCGAACCCGAGCCCACAATCGAAGATGATGGAATTGACGTTCCACAACCCGAATATAATGAGGTGCGAATAGCAACATCCCGATTGAAAAACAATAAAGCAGCTGGCGCTGATGGTTTGCCTGCTGAGCTATTCAAACACGGAGGCGAGGAGCTGGTAAGGCGCATGCATCAGCTTCTATGCAGAATATGGTCGGATGAATGCATGCCTGAAGATTGGAATCTAAGTGTTCTCTGCCCAATCCACAAGAAGGGCGATCCTGCAAACTGCGCCAACTATCGCGGAATCAGCCTTTTGAATATCGCATATAAGGTCCTATCAAGCGTATTGTGACAGACTGAAGCCTGATGTGAACAGACTGATTGGACCTTATCAGTGTGGCTTCAGACCTGGTAAATCTACCATCGACCAAATTTTTACAATACGCCAAATCTTGGAAAATCCCCGTGAAAAGAGAATCGACACACATCATCTCTTTGTTGATAGCACGAAAATGAGCTACCTATATGCCGCTATGTCTGATTTTGGTTTCCCCGCAAAACTTATACGGCTATGCAAAATGACCTTGAGCAACACCGCCAGCTCGGTCAGAATTGGGAACCGAGCCGTTCGAAACTAAACGAGGTTTCAGACAGGGCGATTTCTTCAATTTAATGCTGGAGAAAATAAAACAAGCTGCAGAACTTCACCGCGCTGGAACAATATTTTATAAAAGCGTCCAACTGTTGGCATATGTTGACGATATTGATATCATTGGCCTTAACAACCGCGCCGTAACTTCTGCTTACTCCAAATTAGAAAAAGAAGCGGAGAAAATGGGATTGGTGGTGAACGAGGGCAAAACGAAGTACCTTCTGTCATCATGCAAAGAGTCAGCGCATTCGCGCCTTGGCAACCAAGCCACTGTTGTCAGCAATAATTTCGAAATAGTAAAGGACTTCGTTTATCTGGGAACCAGCATTAACACCAACAATAATGTTAGCCTAGAAATCCGACGAAGAATTACTCTTGCAAACAAATGCTACTTCGGACTGAGTAGGCAGTTGAAAAGTAAAGTCCTCTCTCGACGAACGAAAATAACACTCTACAAGTCACTCATCGCACCCGTCCTGCTATATGGTGTAGAAGCGTGGACACTAACAACATCTGATGAGGCGGCTCTTTGAGTATTCGAGAGAAAGGTTCTTCGAAAGATTTGTGGACCTCTACGCGTTGGCGACGGCGAGTACCGAAGAAGATTTAATGATGAGCTGTATGAACTTTACGCAGACGCCGACATAGTTCTGCGAATTAAAACACAGCGGCTTCGCTGGCTAGGCCACGTAGTGCGAATGATCGAAGATGCTCCAGCCCAGAAGGTATTCTTATCGGCACCCGCCGGTGGAAGCAGAGGAAGAGGGAGACCACCACTCCAATGGAAGGACCAAGTGGAGACCGATTTGCGATCCCGCGGTGTTTCCAATTGGCGCCAGTTGGCGCAACGAAGAAACGACTGGCGAGCTATGTTGGACGGTCAAAATCGCCCAGGCGGTTAGATGACCATTTAAAGAAAAAATAAGAAGTGGAGTACACCAGTGTACTGTTTCGTTTACATTTGGTAAGGCCTACAGCCCGGAAAGTGTGTTCTTACAAGCAGTTCTACAGTTTCTGCGGAGGTGTCTGTCCGTAAACCGTCGTATTTTCTTACAAAAGAAAAATGTCTGGATATTTCTCTTGAGAGAATTTTACCAATTCTTTAAGATTCTTTTGTTGCTTCGATAGAATCCTTCTAGAATCCTTCCTTTGGCATTCGAACCTCAGGCTGTTCTTGTAAAGCTGCCAGTTGCCAGTTGAGCGGATAAGGTTGAATAATAGCCGTGACCCTTTCCTGAGTCGGAGAAGCTCCGAATTGCACCAGGGAGGATATTCCTTTTTGCTTTTGGCCAAGCTGCCGATCTGATACCCTCCAATTATCTACCCGAATGTTGCTATTACCCACAGCCAGCGGCTCCTCCCACCCACTGAACGTGCTAGCGAACAACAAAGGATGGGGTGCTCCCCAGGTTACAAACTACTAGATCCGTATTAATAATAAAATCAAAAAGTGACTCATATTTCAGACATTTTAAATTCTTTATAATACAGCTTTAAATCTGAAAAAATATACGAAAAATATTATTTATTTGGATTATTTTTTCATATATTCGAATAGTTGTATTGAAATGCGAGAGATGTCGGAAGCGAAATTCACCGTCTTCATCGCTTGTATCTATGAGCATGCATTTATGTTTAGATGTATGTATGTTTGAATGTACAACTGTGAGACTTGTACTTGGAAGTACAAACCAACTTTTTAAAAAAAAGAACGAACTCCGATAAAACAAGCTGTCACTATCAATGGTCAAACAAGACTGACTTTATCTAGTAATTTTAATTATTGAGAAAGTTTACAATTCATTTAACTTATTATATTTGCTGATTATTGCTGTATTACAATTGACCTATTTATTATTACTTGTTAGCTTTTGCAATGTTGCATTAATTTGCAATTGAACAGTGAGTCGCTTTTGGACTTCCTGATTTTTTTTATGGATTTTATGAATTTATCTATATTATCATTAAATTAAATATTTATATGAACTAGGGAGCTCATTGAATTTATATGTAACTACTCCCCCTTTTAGAGTACAATTTTTCTGAATTCTGTTAATTAATTTAATTTTAATGTATTTGTGCTTTGATATCAGAATTGCAAAAACCAACAAAGTCATAGTTGCAAGAAAAATATTTAATCCATATGTTATTTGACTATGCCATTTCAATTGAAAGATGCTTTTGTTATACAATTTATTTTGCTGATCTATTTCTTGAAATGTAATTTTATGTGTAAAATTTTTTATATTTTCATGTCTCTTCTACAGTTTCAACAATGTTGGAAAAATAATATTTTTAATGAACAGTTGTTAAATTTCAAAATATAATTTCCATTAAGAATAACGTAATCTTTTTTGCATGTGTTCTTTACAATCAAATCAATTGCATTTGTTACAACTATTGTTTTTTCATCAAGAGATATAGTTTCTAATTCTCTATTTGTCACAAGTTTACAATTACTTTTTATCACACAATGGGTGCTAGGTTTTAGTTGTTTGAAATGTTTATTTTCTTGGTATTGCATTGATATATTTTCATAAGAAAAAATTTCCTCTATTTTCGCTTCTATTTCTTTTTGTTCTTTATTAGGAATGGGAATGATTTTTCTTATATTAACTTGTATAAATGATTTTGGTATTTTGATTCCTAATACAAGAAAAGTATTATTTATGCTGTAGCACAGTGTGTTTAAAAAAAATGTCTTTAATATAGTAAACTTGTGATTCTTTTTTATATATATACTCAATCTACTGAAACGTCACATTAGCGCCAAAAATGGCGAATACTGCGGAGTGTTTAATTTTGTTTTAATATGAACTGACATTAATATTGTATGTAGCATGTATGTAAGTGTATATATCTTTATCAACAATGTGTATGATTATAAAAACAAAAATAAAAAAAAATTATTTACTATTTTCTATTTTATGTAATTTTAAACAAAAATTTTGCAAACATATTTTTTAACTGTTTTCTAACAAAATAAATAAATATAAGCCTATAAACATAAACCGATAAAATATCTTTGTAAATATTAATTATAACATGAAAATACTATTTTCATGAATGTAAATATAACCTTTGATTTTAAGAAACTGAGCATAAGATATGTCGAATATGATGCCATACAAAATAAATATATTTTTTTGTTACAATTTAATTTACAATTAAAGTTGCTGTCCCTAATTGTAAATATTTGAGTTTATAAAAGTCTATATTGTATTTCGTTATTTCATGGTTTGTTAAAATGTTAGGGTGCAGTATTCCATATTTAGCTGATACCACATTATCATGTATTTGTCCAATTTTGTTTTTTAACAGCTGAATTTTCGCAATCTGTTCCAAGTACATATTTTGTTCATGATCTTCATTTACATATTTATTAATTTCATTAAATTCTTTTTCAATCATTCTTCTATCGCTCTTAACAGTATTTTTTTAATTGTTCTAATGCTAAGTTAAAATGATCATTTTCATATATTCGGTTATTTAAATTTTCGTTCGTCTGTAGGAAATGGTTTTGAATTGTTTTTCTATCGTCGTCATCCATCGTCCCGAATATCCATTTGGATACGCTTCCTACTGCATTTATTAGTCCTCTCCTTAGTCTTCTATTTTTTGGTATTAATGTTCGTAATTTATTTCTAGTGTCTACAAGTTCTGTTTTTAATATGTCTTTGTTTTTAATTTTCATTAAGCTAACATTTTCGGTCATTTCTTGTATTATATTGCCTATTTCTTCTTGTTTAGGCCACTGGCCTACATATTGAAGCACACCCTAATGTCCAAAGCTTTTCTTATAATTTATCTCCGATAACAGTTTACCCCGCCGGATAATAGCGAGAGCCAGGATTCGGCGGTGGGTACGACCTAATTTATTAATTTTCACTTTCTCACTTCCTTTTCGAACGTCGAAGAAACAGCCAGCAGCCAAGTCACCGAAGGTAAGCCCTTTTCCGATACATATATATTTGCGTTTTTAATTCTATGCCAATTTTAAATAATTTCCCTAATTGTTTAATTCCTGCACTTTCACTATAATAAACATTGTTATTATATATCCGAACTAACGAGTTCTTTGTTCCTTTCTTTCTTGCACCTTATTACGAGCACTTATAACTTGGTATCGCCATACCAAGTATCAAGTCATCGTAACAACCCTCTTTTCTCCTTTCTTCATAACTTATCCTGTTTTTATTAAGTTTATTTATTATTTTTCTTTTAGTATTTTCTATATTATTTTTTATTTTTTGTATATCTACTTTTCCTAGATGTACCTTATTGGGAGTACATTTAATAGTAGATATCTATCATTATAATTCCTAATTGCTTTTTGGATTAATTGTTTAATAGGCATGTCTTTATTCGCTTTATATAATATTCTAAACTTTTCGGCTATTGTGTTATGTAATCGCTCTACATCCGCATTACCCGTGTGGCTATTTGGTATAGTAAGATGCAAATCAACATTTTCACTACTCAGAAATTCTTTCATTCTCAATGCGTTAAATTCGTTGTCTGCTATTATTTTCTTTGGTTCCCCTATTTTTGCAAAATGGTGTTCGAGTTGTTCGATTATTGTAATGGGATTTCTATCATTTAATGGATATGCTGCGCCGAATTTAGAAAATGTATCTATTATAGTTAAAAACCGGAATCCTTTCATCACACAAGTGTCTACGTGAGCAATTTGATTTTTATCCAATGGAGTTTAGTATAATAAAATTTAGGTTTTATCGGATTCCTGTCGTACGAGTATTTCCCTTCTTTGCATATGTCGCATTGATTAATTACTATTTGAATTAATTCCATAATTTTTGGATAATAAATTTTATATTTTATTTGATTATATGTCTCTTGTATACCCGAATGCATACTTTCTTTTACATGGTAGAAGAATATTTGCTTAATAGCTTCAACTTCTGTCTCTAGATCTTGTGCTCCATCAGTGCATTTAATAAATTTAAGCATATAGTATATAGTAGCAATTGTTACATTATCCTCTATGTTATCGATTATATTCAGATCGGAAAAATCATCTTCCATATTTTTGGAAACAAATTCTGAAATCGACTTCTCTTTTTCATTTACTTCATTTTCATTTTCTAATCGACTTAGAAAATCAGCTACCTTATTTTCCTTTCCTTTTAAATATTCTATTGCGCAATCATACTCTCCTAGTTTTAAGAGCCATCTTTGATGTCTAGCAGATATGTCTTTCCCTTTGTATTTTGAATGCAGATATTTTATTGGTTGATGGTGAGTTAAAATTTTAAATTTTCTACCGTAAAGATAAGGTCTGAAATATCCTACACTCCAGATGATTGCTAAAAATTCTTTATCCGTTGGTGAATAATTTCTTTCATGATTATTAAGTGTTCTTGACGCAAAACAAACTGGTTGTCCTTCTTGGGATAGTACTTCCCATAATGCATAATTTGATGCATCGCTTGTTATTGGAAATTTCTTTTCGAAATTCGGAAATCGAAGTATTGGATGAGATTTAATTAAATTGTTAAGCTTTTCGAACGCTTCAATATATGTAGGATCTTTGGTGTTAATTGGTTGTGCAACTTTAGCATAATCTTTAATAAATTTTCTGTAGTATCCTCAAACTCATAGAAAACTTTTAATTTGCCTCTAATCCTTCTATAATTTTTATTTTATTGGGGTTGGGTTTCATGCCTTCATCAGTTAAAATGTGTCCTAAAAACTCTGTCTCTTTTTTTTTAAAAATTACACTTATCTACCTGAATTTTTAACTTGTTTTTCTCTAGTTAACTAAGGATTTCTGTGACTGCCTTGACATGTTCTTGTAAAGAGGTACTAAATATTAATATGTCATCTAAATATCCGATACAAGTTTTGTTAATATATTCTCTTAGGATTTCATTCATAAGCCTTTGAAATGTGGCTGGAGCATTTTTTAAACCAAATGGCATCCTTATGAATTCATATAATCAGTGTGGAGTAACAAACGCTGTTTTTTCTCTATCTTCTTCTTTTACTAATATTTGATGGTACCCTTTTGCTAAGTCTATTGTATTAAAGTATTGAGCTCTCCCTAACTTATCTAAGATTGAATCAATATTGGGTAGTGGATATTTGTCATCTACTGTGACCTCATTTAATTTTCTATAATCCACTACTAACCGATATTTCCTTTTTCGCGAATTGTAAATTTTTTTCGGTACTTCAACAAGTGGGCTTAAGTATTTTGATTTACTTTTTCTTATAATACCTTGCTCTGACATTTCTTTTATTTGTCTCCTAACTTCCTCTTCATGTTGTGGTGGGTATCCATATAACTTTGAATTAATTTGTTCTCTTGTAATTGTTTTTATTTCATGTTGTACTGCTGTAGTATTTGTTAACTTTTCGCCATCTTTAAATAGTAAATTTTTGAAACATTTTAGAATTTTAATAACTGGCTCATATTCTTCTGGGTTTAAATGATTTAATTGTATCTATCCAATTCTTTCGTCAGTTGCTTCTAATGTGCTAACTTCGTTAAATGTATGTGGTTTATTTAAAACTAGCGATTCCTTGTTATTAAGGATTCATTTTCCTTCTTCGACATTTAGAATTGCATTTAAGTAATTTAAAATATCAAAACCTATAATAAAGTCATACTTTCTTCCGGTTAAAGGTGTCATTTTCCACCTAACTCGAGCATTTTCCGGCAAATTGAATTCTTCAGGGGCTTCTGTATGAACTTCATACTTAATAGTATCCTTATTTGTTAAATTACTGAACGTAATTGGGAATTTTAAACTTTTTATTTCAAAATCTTTTATGTTGCTATTCATTACGCTTAGTGTTGCTCCTGTGTCTATCAGAGCTACGTATTTTTTAGTTTTTATAGTTATTATTATTTTGGGTAAGGATTCCGGGGCTGTCTCGCAAAAAAAATGGTATTATTGATTTCTTCCCTATAATTATCTCCCGGTTCTCCTGAGCTTTGCCTATCATCGTTAAAGCGATCTTGGCGATAACTCGAATGAGGGTTTCCTGCTCCTTGATCCCTTAGATAATTGACTTCGATATTGTCCACCTCCATGGGTTCTACGTTCTGCCTTCTTTGCCCTGATCTATTATCTTGGTGTTTTCTTTGAAATGAATTGTTTTCGTTATATTCCTTATCTTTAGGAGTGAATTGGGGACTCTGTTTTGATTGCCCCGAATTTGCAAACCTTTGTCTCTGGTCATAGGTTTGTGAATTCTGCCTAAACTGATTTGCATTTACATAATTTTGTTGAAAATTATTTTGAAAAAATTTTTGATCTACATTATTTGACCGGTTGGGATACTGTTTATTATATCTCCTTTTATCCCTACATACCTTCCTATATTCTGGTCGGTAGAAGAATATTTGCTTAATAGCTTCAACTTCTGTCTCTAGATCTTGTGCTCCATCAGTGCATTTAATAAATTTAAGCATATAGTATATAGTAGCAATTGTTACATTATCCTCTATGTTATCGATTATATTCAGATCGGAAAAATCATCTTCCATATTTTTGGAAACAAATTCTGAAATCGACTTCTCTTTTTCATTTACTTCATTTTCATTTTCTAATCGACTTAGAAAATCAGCTACCTTATTTTCCTTTCCTTTTAAATATTCTATTGCGCAATCATACTCTCCTAGTTTTAAGAGCCATCTTTGATGTCTAGGAGATATGTCTTTCCCTTTGTATTTTGAATGCAGATATTTTATTGGTTGATGGTGAGTTAAAATTTTAAATTTTCTACCGTAAAGATAAGGTCTGAAATATCCTACACTCCAGATGATTGCTAAAAATTCTTTATCCGTTGGTGAATAATTTCTTTCATGATTATTAAGTGTTCTTGACGCAAAACAAACTGGTTGTCCTTCTTGGGATAGTACTTCCCATAATGCATAATTTGATGCATCGCTTGTTATTGGAAATTTCTTTTCGAAATTCGGAAATCGAAGTATTGGATGAGATTTAATTAAATTGTTAAGCTTTTCGAACGCTTCAATATATGTAGGATCTTTGGTGTTAATTGGTTGTGCAACTTTAGCATAACCTTTAATAAATTTTCTGTAGTATCCTCAAACTCATAGAAAACTTTTAATTTGCCTCTAATCCTTCTATAATTTTTATTTTATTGGGGTTGGGTTTCATGCCTTCATCAGTTAAAATGTGTCCTAAAAACTCTGTCTCTTTTTTTTTAAAAATTACACTTATCTACCTGAATTTTTAACTTGTTTTTCTCTAGTTAACTAAGGATTTCTGTGACTGCCTTGACATGTTCTTGTAAAGAGGTACTAAATATTAATATGTCATCTAAATATCCGATACAAGTTTTGTTAATATATTCTCTTAGGATTTCATTCATAAGCCTTTGAAATGTGGCTGGAGCATTTTTTAAACCAAATGGCATCCTTATGAATTCATATAATCAGTGTGGAGTAACAAACGCTGTTTTTTCTCTATCTTCTTCTTTTACTAATATTTGATGGTACCCTTTTGCTAAGTCTATTGTATTAAAGTATTGAGCTCTCCCTAACTTATCTAAGATTGAATCAATATTGGGTAGTGGATATTTGTCATCTACTGTGACCTCATTTAATTTTCTATAATCCACTACTAACCGATATTTCCTTTTTCGCGAATTGTAAATTTTTTTCGGTACTTCAACAAGTGGGCTTAAGTATTTTGATTTACTTTTTCTTATAATACCTTGCTCTGACATTTCTTTTATTTGTCTCCTAACTTCCTCTTCATGTTGTGGTGGGTATCCATATAACTTTGAATTAATTTGTTCTCTTGTAATTGTTTTTATTTCATGTTGTACTGCTGTAGTATTTGTTAACTTTTCGCCATCTTTAAATAGTAAATTTTTGAAACATTTTAGAATTTTAATAACTGGCTCATATTCTTCTGGGTTTAAATGATTTAATTGTATCTATCCAATTCTTTCGTCAGTTGCTTCTAATGTGCTAACTTCGTTAAATGTATGTGGTTTATTTAAAACTAGCGATTCCTTGTTATTAAGGATTCATTTTCCTTCTTCGACATTTAGAATTGCATTTAAGTAATTTAAAATATCAAAACCTATAATAAAGTCATACTTTCTTCCGGTTAAAGGTGTCATTTTCCACCTAACTCGAGCATTTTCCGGCAAATTGAATTCTTCAGGGGCTTCTGTATGAACTTCATACTTAATAGTATCCTTATTTGTTAAATTACTGAACGTAATTGGGAATTTTAAACTTTTTATTTCAAAATCTTTTATGTTGCTATTCATTACGCTTAGTGTTGCTCCTGTGTCTATCAGAGCTACGTATTTTTTAGTTTTTATAGTTATTATTATTTTGGGTAAGGATTCCGGGGCTGTCTCGCAAAAAAAATGGTATTATTGATTTCTTCCCTATAATTATCTCCCGGTTCTCCTGAGCTTTGCCTATCATCGTTAAAGCGATCTTGGCGATAACTCGAATGAGGGTTTCCTGCTCCTTGATCCCTTAGATAATTGACTTCGATATTGTCCACCTCCATGGGTTCTACGTTCTGCCTTCTTTGCCCTGATCTATTATCTTGGTGTTTTCTTTGAAATGAATTGTTTTCGTTATATTCCTTATCTTTAGGAGTGAATTGGGGACTCTGTTTTGATTGCCCCGAATTTGCAAACCTTTGTCTCTGGTCATAGGTTTGTGAATTCTGCCTAAACTGATTTGCATTTACATAATTTTGTTGAAAATTATTTTGAAAAAATTTTTGATCTACATTATTTGACCGGTTGGGATACTGTTTATTATATCTCCTTTTATCCCTACATACCTTCCTATATTCTGGTCGGATACATGTATCTTCGAATCGTCTCCTTGTCAAAACCCTTAAAATTTCATTAAGATTTGTTTCTTTGTATATTTTGTCTGATAATGTTCCCTGCGTCATCTCTTTAATTGTATTCACTAGTAGACTGTCCACGTTAGTTAGGTCTATGTAGTGGTCACCCCTAAAATAAACTGTAAGTTCGTCACTTTTGTATTTAATGTTTTGTACTTCTACTATGAGTTCATTTACCGAGTTTACTTTTAAATTTGAAATTAGTTTATAAATATGGTGCGATTCTATATTTGGTCTATACCATAATTTCAAAGTTTCTTTGATTAATTGCCAATTATCGGGCTCTGATATATTAATAATTACATTTTTTGCCTGACCCTGTATAGTTTTGTAAAATATTGTACGTACCGCTTCTTTTCTTAGCACTTCATTGTGTACCGTTGTTAGGAAATACTCCACGCTGCTGAAAAAGCTATTAATTGCGACTTCTCCTACTCCAGTGAATGTTGGTAAATTGTTGATAGCCTTAAATATATTTGATCTACCATTGCTATCTGTCTTTTTGGTTGTTTTGTAATTCTAAATAAGCCATCCTTAATTGCTCCAATTGTTTTTGCCTCCTGGCCAACTCTTCTACTAGATCTACCGGTGGCATTGGTACTTGGTCTTGTGACATTCTGACGGCGTCACGTTCTTTGTCGGTTTCTTCTTCTAATAGTGATTGATTTATACTTTCGTCCTTCAAATGGTTACGTTACTGCACTGAGAATGAATGTTATTTGTTTATTCAATGGTTTCGCAATGTTTACGTTACTGAACTGAAGATGAATGTTTTTGGTTATACTTTCGTCCTTCAAGTGTTTACGTTACTGCACTGAGGATAAATGTTTTTTGTTTATTCAATGGTTTCGCAATGTTTACTTTACTGGACTGAAGATAAATGTTTTTGGTTATACTTTCGTCTTATCAATGGTTTATTCAATGTTTACGTTGCTGCATTAAAAACCGAGTTGACGGTAAATATATTTTTTCTTTACCACCGATTTTTTTTTAAATGTTCGATTCGTATCATAGGATTTGAATTTAACTAAACAAATCCTACCGACTGCGCCAGACTTGTACTTGGAAGTACAAACCAACTTTTCTAAAAAAAGAACGAACTTCGATAAAACAAGCTGTCATTAGCAATGGTCAAACAAGACTGACTTTATTTAGTAATTTTAATTATTGAGAAAGTTTACAATTCATTTAACTTACTTATTATGCTGATTATTGCTGTATTACAATTGACCTATTTATTATAACTTGTTAGCTTTTGCCATGTTGCATTAATTTGCAATTGGACAGTGAGTCGCTTTTGGACTTCCTGTTTTTGTTATTGATTTTATGAATTTATATGTAACTTGTGTGCTCAAGCTGTAGTGATATTTGTTCAACTATTCGAATACCTATTATTCGAATACCTAGTGGTCATTTATTCGGCTAATGGGGTTTGAATAGCTTTTTATTTGATGTATATTGGAGCTTTCTATTTATTATTTGAGTATTTAAATATTTATTATTTGAATAATTATATAACTATTCGAATAGTATTTTGCGAATAGTTAGATGCCATTATTGTGTCTAAATAAATCTCTTTATAGATATTTACTTTAAAATTACTTTAAATATTTATTTGAATACATATGTATCTGGTAGCTATATTTGCATGAGAGGTACTGAGTCAGAGTCTTAGGCAAGCGATGCCAGGATCACATTGTAAATATGTGTGAATGCGTGTGCATTAATATTTTTGTGTTCACTTTTTAATAACATTAAATCATTACTTGCTTGAATTAATAATAAGTTATTATTTGCAAATCAACTATTTTGCTAAGTAAGTATTTATTTATTTGGTTATTTATGTCTTAATACCAAAAGTACTGTTAGAAATTTGTTTCAGTTAATAGATGTATGCAAGTTTTATTCCATAACATTACAGCACTTGCAATTGAAACTTAAGAAAATTCTTCATTTCACCAGCTGCCTACTTTTGCCTTGAATTTCTATTGTAGTATCCTACATAGCAAAAAATAATAAGCAGGTAGTATTATTTTGTATATGTTGCTTTACGCAATTTAAACCAGCCATTTGCCTGCCATAATAAACAGTGTATGTGTATGCCCACAATGAATTTCTATCGTGGCATACTTTGCATAAAACCCTACCACAAAACCTGCCTTGCAAACATAACTGCAATAAACATCTTCTTTAAATGGTCATCTAACCGCCCGGGCGATTTTGACCGTCCAACATAGCTCGCCAGTCGTTTCTTCGTTGCGCCAATTGGAAACACCGCGGGATCGCAAATCGGTCTCCACTTGGTCCTTCCATCGGAGTGGTGGTCTCCCTCTTCCTCTGCTTCTACCGGCGGGTGCCGATAAGAATACCTTTTAGGCTGGAGCATCTTCGCTCATTCGCACTACGTGGCCGCTGTGTTTTAATTCGCTGAACTATGTCGGCGTCTGCGTAAAGGTCATACAGCTCATCATTAAACCTTCTTCGGTACTCGCCGTCGCCAACGCGTAGAGGTTCACAAATCTTTCGAAGAACCTTTCTCTCGAATACACCCGCCACGCTTCTGCACCATATAGCAGGACGGGTGCGGTGAGTGACTTGTAGAGTGTTATTTTCGTTCGTCGAGAGAGGACTTTACCTTTCAATTGCCTACTCAGTCCAAAGTAGCATTTGTTTGCAAGAGTAATTCTTCGTCGGATTTCTATGCTAACATTATTGTTGGTGTTAATGCTGGTTCCCAGGTAAACGAAGTCCTTTACTATTTCGAAATTATTGCTGCCAACAGTGGCTTGGTTGCCAAGGCGCCAATACGCTGACTCTTTGCATGATGACAGAAGGTCCTTCGTCTTGCCTTCGGTCACCCCCAATCCCATTTTCTCCGCTTCTTTTTCTAATTTGGAGTAAGCAGAATGCAATAAACATACAAACTTATTAATAAATATCTATTTACCTATAGTGCATTTAAAATAACAAGAGTTTTATTTACACACAAGAATGGTATTTAACTATTCGAATAATAAAAAAAATAAAAAACAATTGAAACCCCATTTGCCGAATAAATAACTAGTACATAAACGACTACTATTCGAATAGTAAGTATTCGAATAACCAAATGTAACTACTGCTTTGCACACAATTGTACTTACATCCAAACATATGTACAAATATAAATCGTATGCATTCTAACACGTTGAAGCGATGAATACACTGAATTTTTTACCCAAAATCCCTTGCTATAATAATAATAATTAATTAATTATGAGAAAAAAACTGAAATATTTATATTAACTTACATACATATACATATTTGTACAAAATTTAGAGTAATCTTCTGTTAGTGCTTCTCTTATGCACGTGAATAGTAGGTAATTATTCGCATTCCATCCAATAGCTCAATACAACTATTCGAATAGTACTATTAGAATAATACTATTTAGTATTCGAATAAAAGTATAAGTTATTCGAATAAATATTATTCAAATTATTTATAGTCTTCGAACAAAAATTGTCCCATGGCTAATATGAAGGGTTGATTAGGATCTGACAAAAGAGGACGCAAGGGCACTCAAAAATAAACAAAATGTTTTAAATGCTTGTCTGAAGGGGCTGCGCAGTTATAAGTTCTTACAACAACCGTTAAAAGGAAAGATGCACAACCCGATGGTGAGCACAACATCCGGCTCCCCCTTGAGGTGTTTAAGGGTGACTATCTATAATGGTCATCGTTCCCTGATTTGCTTACGACTATATATATTAATAATTAAAGCTTGTCGTAAAGAAAACGCAGGGAAAGGCCAACGACGGCTTTACTACAGCCTGGAAAAACCTACTCGAAAGTTACTAAAATAAGCTTATCCTCGTCAACTCTTAACTTAAAATTCTGTTAAACCTTAATGCAATAGAAAGTGAGTGCGGTAGCTCAATAAAAAAGCTGTAGAGAAGCTTCAGTAATTGCCTTTCATCCCTTAAATGTTACCAAGTTTTATCTCTGCTCTACCAAATTTTCAGAAAATACAAGTGAAAAACAAAGTGAAACTCCCTCTAAGAAGATTGGTGCTTGCCAAGCAAGCGCGACCAAGTTCACCTGCAAAATGTGTCTTACTAATGACCACAAATTGCGCACACGTCCTCTTTTTTTAAAGCTTGCACCCACCGAAAGAATAAGGTACATAAAAAAAAAAACAACTTTATTGTTTAGGGTCGGGGCATACAGTGACAAGATGCAAAAGTGCATACAATTGCGGTAAGTTTTGTTAACGACACAACACGCTCGTACACCTGCAGACAAATCATTCAAAGGAAAGCACAGCCAATTCATCAACGTCAGAACAGATGATACGCCATCATCATCTAAAAACGGGTTAGCTAGAAAAGATGAAAATAAATCGGATTCCAAAAAACCAACCAAAAACCCAACCAACCAACCATGTAAAATCTTGCGATGCGAATGCATGTAGGGGTGCATCTTGGTACAGCACGCGTTAGCATTCGCATAAATGACACAGACTATTCCGCTAGAGCTCCTATTGATTCTGGCTCCGAGTGTTCATTTATTACAGAGCGGCTCAAGCAAAGAATCAAGCTGCCCGCTAGAAATATGCTCGCCCAATTGTGAAGCATAGAAAAAGGTTCCCCAGTGAATCCATTATTCATCCTGCATGTCACAGTGCTAGTACTTGAAAAATTAATTAATTAATGTCAATCAAGATGTAGATCTCGTCCTCGGCGGAGATATATATCCACAAATAATTTTAAGCGGCCTGAAGAATAACGTACTAAGTACACTTCTGGCCCAAGAAATAGTGTTCGGATGGATACTAACCAGCCGCACAGATGCAACATGCTGTCGTACGAGCAACATACTGTCGTACCACAGCGAAGTGGCCTTGGACAAGCAACTATCGGCATTCTGGGAGTTACAAAATATCCCCAAAAAATAAAACCATGAGCGACGACGATAAATATTGTGAAGACTTGTGTGGTGGTCAGTGCTTTTACTTTTAAGGGAGATCTCTCTGATTGTAAAGGCCGGAGAGATTCGGCCGATCAAATAGGCTATCGGGGAGACAGCCGGAATAAGTTTGAGAAAATAATTTGGTGAGCGTATGGTTCACATGGCGGCCGCCGTGGTGTGAAGGTAGTGTTGCCGGCCTACCACACCGAAGGTCCATGGTTCGAGCCCTGGTACAGGTAACATCAAAAGTGATTTGAAAAAAGTTTTTCAAAACGGGGTCGCCCCTCGGCAGTGGTTTGGCAAACTCTCCGACTGTATTTCTGCCATGACAGGCTTCTCAGCAAAAATTCGTCTCCTTTGTAGATGCCGTTCGGAGTCGGCAAAAAACTGTAGGCCCCACCAATTTGTAGGGAAAATTCAAATCAGCACACCAAAAATTGGAAAAGAAGCTTGGCGCAAAAATCTCTTAGGAGGTTTATGATGATATACCTGTTGTATATCGCGCCATAGAGAGAGAGAGAGAGAGTATGGCTCACATCAAATCAAGTCTGAATCTTTATTGACAAATCTTATTCTATTTATACACAAATTTGTCACAGAAAGTGATTTGCTAGACTCCTCCTCTTTCTCGACTTCTATGAAGCTGAATTCAACTTCAGCTTGACAATTACTTGCATTAGCCAATAGAAGCGCTTAGCGTCAGACCAAGCAGAACTCTAGAATGAATGCTGGCTCAGCTAAAGTATTGACATACTTTAAGCAACGCTATTGGTCAAAGGTGTCAAATGCATTTTTCAAATGCGGCTATACAAACAGACATGCATGTAGGTCGTGGCTGTTGCACGCTATGTACATATGTTTGTATGAGTACACTACACTTGTATCAAAGTCAGCACGTAGGAATGGAGATGAGAAAAATATAGCTTCACTTCCTTTTAGGCAGGAATTTACAGGGAATATATGCCTAGGGCCTTATCTTAAGAGAGCGTGCTTGCAAAAGATATCAGCTTCCAGAAAGAGTATACTACGGTTTTGAGTGAATAAGGGGCATGAGGACACATCTCGATAATGGGTAGAAACATATCAGCGGATGCAAGCGATAATTTTCTCCTACCCCATCTTGCCGTCATAAAAGCAGAAAGCACTTCAACGAAAGTACGAGTCGCCTTTAATGCCTCTATCCCGTTGGCTAAAAATCTGTACAATATACTACTCCCAGGTCCGGTATTCCAGGCTGATCTTCCGATAGTGATACTATGCTGGAGATTATATCAATATATTTTAAACTCGGACATCGAGTTTTACAATCAGCAGGATTCTCATTAGGAAAGTGGACTTCGGACTGTGAAGAAATACTAAGGGGTATTCCGAAATCGGTTCTACTCAGCGAATACTTCCTGGCAATGGAAGAGCCCAGCATCTTGAAGACTCTGGGCATACGAGGGAATGCACACATCGACTTACTATATTTGTATGAACATGAAATGGTATTATGAGTTTGGTCCGATGTTCGTAAGTATGAGAAGAAGAAGAGACAGAGATAGGATAGCTTATAGCATGGTGCCGATTTAAAATTAATGATTGGTCTCATTGGATTGCCTGGCTTGTGGATTTTTGGTAGCGCAATTAGGGGTGGAGTTGACGGGTTTATTTGGACTAATGTATATGCCGAGTTTGTATCTATTATTAATCGAAATATTTAAAAACAATATTCAACGATACACTGGAACTTAGCAACGAACACAGCAATACACTAATACGAGGTGTGTTCAAAAAGTATCGCGAATTTTGAATTTTCGCTGGTTACGTATATTCGAATTTCGAATTTTTTGTGGCGTTATGTTGGTACTCATGTCTCTCACTTATGCCGACAAGCTCGGCCATTTTGAATGTTCAGTTAATTGTTGACAGCTGCTTTGCTTGCACGTGTTTTGGATCGTCTTCGCTTTTTACGCGAAATTCGTACCACAATTGCTCAATTGTGACCAAAAACAGCATCGCATGAACATTGCTAATGAGATGTTAAACTCTGTCCGCTACGACCCAAATTTGCTCCAGAGGGTCATAACTGGTGACGAAACGTGGGTTTATGGTTATGACGTGGAAACCAAAGCTCAATCATCTCAGTGGAAGCTGCCGCACGAACCAAGACCGAAAAAAGCGCGCCAAGTTCGGTCGAATGTGAAAGTTTTGCTGACAGTTTTCTTCGATTGCAGGGGCGTGGTGCATCATGAGTTCTTGCCACAGGGAAGAACGGTCAATAAGGAATATTACCTGCAAGTTATGCGCAATTTGCGCGAAGCAATCCGCCAGAAACGCCCGGATTTGTGGAAGAACAAAAATTGGCTTTTGCACCACGATAACGCCCCTGCTCACGCATCGTTGCTTGTGCGCGACTTTTTGGCCAAAAACAACACACTAATGATGCCGCAGCCACCGTATTCCCCAGATCTGGCCCCCTGTTACTTTTTCTTGTTCCCTAAACTGAAGAGGCCCATGAAAGGACGACGTTACGCTTCTCTTGAAGAAGAGATAAAGACGGCATCGAAGGAGGGGCTGAACAACATACAAAAAAATGATTTTTTGAAGTGCTTCGAAGATTGGAAAAACCGTTGGCACAAGTGTATAATATCTCATGGGGATTACTCTGAAGAGGACAAAATAGATATTCATGAATAAATAAATAATTTTTGAAAAAAACACAAAATTTGCGATACTTTTTGAACACACCTCGTACATCTGAACTAATAGACAAACTTAGGACCGTTGAAGTGACAAAGGACAGCAAATTGGTATCTTTCGACATAAAAGATCTATGCACATCAATACCACTAGCAGAGACATTGAACATAGTAAACTCTATAATACTACGTAAAACAAAAGATAAAGTAAAAAGTACGCAAATCACGAACACGGTAAGAACGACTCTACGTCAAAACTATTTTCAATTCATCAATAAAATATACAGACAAACAAGCGGACTTGCGATGGGAAACCCAACATCGGCTATTCTTATGGAAGCGTTTATGCAAAACCTGGAAAAAGAGTATATACAGGAATTAAATTCCAAATTAGGAGTGTTATTTTACGCTAGGTACGTGGATGATATCATATGCGTTTTAACTACCAACAACGAAGAGCAAGTACTGGAGTACCTCAAAAAGCAGCACGAGAACATAAAATTCACAATGGAAACCGAAAAGGACGGAGGAATCAATTATCTGGACTTCACAATAAGTATTGCTAAAGCTACCAATAAATTCAACTACGATATATATAGGAAACTAACGGCCACCGACACAATAATACATAATACCTCGAACCACCCAAAACAACATTAAAAATCAGCGCTAAGGCCCTTAGTACACAGATTGGAAAGAACACTTCTTACACAAGAAGCATATAGAAGAGAGCTTGGAATAATATATAACATCGCTACAAACAACGGATATAAAAAAGCACTAGTAGATAAACTCAAATCTTAGAGGGAAAAAAGAAACAATGGATACTGGAAGGGCAACACATAAATTAGCAAATTTTCTTAGAAAATACAACATCAACACAGCGTTCAAAACATCGAACAATTTAGGACGGAAGCTAAGAACCAAAACTAACTCAGAAGATCCGTTTAGCAGCCATGGTGTATACAAGCTCACTTGTGAATGCCAGCACAGTTACATAGGACAAACAGGACGACAAGTAAGAACGAGGTTCAGAGAACACATTAGAGATTACAACAAAAAGACACGGAATCCAACCATCATACCAGAGTCCAACTTTGCGAATCACATGGTGGAGAATAAATGCCCCACCGGAAACATCAAAAAAATAGTCAAGGTCCTACATGTACAAGCAAAAGACCGACGTCTGAACGGACTCGAAAACATGGAAATCTACAAACTTAAAACATTCGACGGTAGAATAATAAAGGAACAGACAAATACTGTTTCCGGCACAATATTCGAACCTTTAAAATTGGTTTACCAAAAACAAAGCAACCACTCAGGTACAAACCAGCAAAAGATCAAAAACAACAAAGAAGCAAAAAAAGTCAAACAACAAAAATCACCAATTTTTACCTGCCTCAGTATACACACAACACGTACACAAACAGACACCCATGCTGACATTACCTGCTACCTAATATCAATACAAGACAAACCGCAACAACAGATCAGAAGGAAAATCGACACTGATAATGGCACAACGCCGAAACCGGTTTGTCTCAAAACCAAGTTTTACAAGGGATGACCGGAAATCGTTCCAATATACATCTATTATATACGTAATGTGACAAATGAAAATCAGCAAGAGCGGAGCTACATAACATATAGCTCCCATACAATCGATTGTTCCGATAAATGGGGTTTGGGCTATAACTATAGAAATTTAATAGCGAGGAACACAAAATTTTGCAGCTACAAAACTTATTACATATGTGATGTGTGTAGAGCAAATCATAAAGATCAGACAAATACAACGCATAGCTCCCATACAATCGATTGTTTCGATAAACGGTTCTTGCAACTAAAGAGCTAAGAACTCAAAATTTTGCAGATTTCATACATTTTATATACGTAATGGGACTAGTGAAAATCAGCCTGAACACAAAATTTGCCAGCTACAGCTATATAATAAATATGTAATGTGTGTGGTGAAAATCCTCAAGATTGGACTAGTATATCGGATAGCCCCCATACAACACATTTTTCCAATAAACGGGGTTTAGGCTATGTAACTTTAAATTACTGTAAGTAAGGATCGGAGAAATAAAACCGTGATGCGTATTCATGAAAGGCATAAAGTCTTCGACACAGTGCCTTACTTGTTTCACTTTACAGCAAGACCATTGGAGAACACGGCGACGCTTATGAAAAGGGAGGTTCTGTCAGCTATCGCAAAGCTTTTCGATCCACTCCGGTGGCTTGCAAAGTATTTGCCTGGAAGGAACGGATTGGGATGAAACAGTTTCGTTTACTATTTTGCAACGATGTCATAATTTCACGCAACATTATCATGAAATATTCAAAATTAAAGTACCACATTCGGTATAGAGTTTCCGCGATGCATCAGAAAAATCGGAGCCGTACTCCTAGAAGAAAGAATTGAATCAATTGTCAGCAATCTCAGCATAGGGTAAGCAGATACACATTAATGAAGGTTTCTATGATTGCAAATTTTTATGCCTTCTTATTTTCTTTGTCCACCAGATGGGGGAAATCAGTTAATGCTGCGTCTTGTTTGCACACAAAACTGGATTCCCAGAGTCAAGAATTCAAAAAGGTCTGTTATCCATAACTGCAAGTTTTGCACCATCTACAAGAAACGGGCACAAGCCCAGTTAATGGGAAAATTGCCAAAAGAACGCACTACCTTTCCTCGTGCTTTCACGAATATAGGTGTCGAATTTACTCAAAAGGATACCTCTGTCCTTTTATTTTTTTTTACAACAAAGATTAGAACTTGAGACCCTGATTACAGAAACAAGGGAAAAACACATTGCAAACCCGCAACCCCACATATTGGAGGGTTGTGGAGAACGGATGTAAAAAGTTTTAGGGCCACTTTCATAAAGGCCGGTTAAGCCTAATCGGCGATTAATTTGACAGCTAACGGTACAAAATACGTCAATTAAACTCCGGTTAGCGTTAACCAGCTTTAATGAAAGCGGCCCTTAGAAGTAATTTAAAAAAATTTGCGTCTGGGTATAAGTTCACCTATGAAGAACTTTCAACCATATTATGCCGCATTGCCTCAACTCCCCACCCTTAAGTCCGTCTTCAAACGACCCCGGTGAATTGTAGCCCTAACGATAGGCGACTTTCTGGTAGGAGGGAATCTTTCAGCACCTCCTGAAATTGATTTATGTAGATGAGAGTTCTGCCTCTATAGTAAATCGGTGGTTGGTGGTGGTACAAGCGATGGAAAGGATAGTATAGGATGCAGCAAAACTAGGGATGTGTAGTTGGTGTTGGACTGGCTTAGGCTTGTAAAATGGTACCTTCTATGGGTATATAGTACATACCTAGTATATACATAAAGATGTACAGATAATTATCAACTATACTCACATACAAACTAGCAGCTAAGGTAATTTAGGCATACACAAATGTGGCAGTTATTCTGGCATAGAATAGTAAAGGTGATATCATTGGTAATTTGTTATTGTTAGCTTTGTGAAGTGGTCGCGAAGTTGAGGGCGCGGCGAGAAGAATAGTATGTACATGTCGGATCTGATAATAAGTTTAGAGTATTGGGAAATACTTTGATGAAGTGGCGCGCACTGTCTCATAAAACACTTGTTGCATAGATTGCACGCTTACAATTAGTAGGCGAGGTAAACAATGATGTTTCATGAAAACATGATGGAGATGAAAAATAGTCAGTGTGAAAAAGAAATTCTTTGAAAGTATGTGCGCGTCAACTCTTCGGATACTTATTACAATGAGCCGTCATCCTGCGTCATACATAAAGATATACAGATAATTATACTCAAATACAAACTAGCAGCTAAGGTAACTTAGACATACACAAATATGGCAGTTATTCTAGCATAGAATAGTAGGAGTAATTTGTTATTGTTGGATTTATGAAGGGGTCCCTAAATTGAGGGCCCGCTATAAATTTCGTCTGTGATACATTTGTATGCGCATGTGCTTGTCGATGCTTTTTGTGAATCTTTGCTTAAGACATTATTTAAATGATCCACAACGCATTAAATTTCCTCAATAACATAAGTCCATTACCAGATGTGCCACCAAAAAAACTTAATGACGTTTATTTAATACGTGTCCTGACAAATTATTATCGTCACTTTCGTACATTTTTCATGTGAATTTTACATCTTGACACTTACGTAGATTGCTGTGTAAAATATTTTGATTGCTTACGTTTGGCAGTTGGCGAAGTTTCTTTATACATATGTAGCTTCCTTTTCGTCGAAAACTCTCATTCAAATATATGTGACAAATAATTCCAAACTGATTCGGCTTTAGTTCAACAATATTAGTGTCTTGTAACTGTTTAACATGAAAAAGAAACAAAGAAAACAAATTAGAAACAAAAAAACTTACAGATCTGCAATAATTACAGGGGCCGCATGTTCTACAGGGTGGCGCAAAAGTCATCCTCCTATCAGAAAATGCTATAAATTTTGCGATTGGCCCCTAAAGTCAGTTCTGTTTCGACATTTGTGTAGCAAACACATGCGAAATACACGTTAATAAACAATGTTACGCTACACTTCTCCAGAACGCGAAATATTTCTGACTATTTATTTGACCAATAATCGGTCGGGGCCAAACGGTTACTGTGAATGGTGAGCGCTACAGAGCATAATCAACGAGTTCTTTTTGCCGCAACTTGATGAATTGGGATTGGAAAACATGTGGTTCCAACAAGACGGTGCAACAGTACACACTGCACGTGCCACAACCGATAAGCTGAACATCGGAAGCTTACTTTTGCGCCACCTTGTAGAACGAAAATTTTCCATGGACAAATGGAGACTTGTCCTTGGATTTTTATCGATAACCACATTTTCGCACCCGGCTGAGTGATGCCATGTTCGAAAAAAACCGGGTACGGCGTCTCGTCTCTTTCCTCTCATTTTTGTATACAACTACAAAAGTTTGTTATCTCTTTGATTTTCATATCTGTAATGTTTTACATGAGATATTTGCTACTTATCCTTAAATTATTTTATATTTGTTGTTTTAATAAATTTAATTTGTTGTGCATATACCAACAGGAAAGCTTGAAACTCGTAACACACCTTTTAATCGGTACCGGACAAGACAGGTACTCGTACATGCTTATATGCGGCGAGTTAATTTTTTGCAAAAACTATTACTCCCAGCGCGACATCTGGTTGTGAGGACAGGGAAATGTAAAGCGCATGTTACATGCACCGATAAATTAGGCCGTCCTCATATAGCGGTTGAACGAGGGATAGGAGACTAGGTCTCTCCTACCTCTGCTTCAGCCCGAAATTCGAAGGCAGAAAGAAAATCGTAATCTTGAAGTAGAAAGCAGGTCTTTCCGCTTTCGACGTCGAAATGAAGAAGAGATCTCACCAGATGAATGGATCCAGCAACATACTGAGCAGGCTTATAGGGCATCCTGCAGCGTCACCGTGACTGCGTCCGATAACAAACAACAATTAGAGGAAAACTTGAATTAAGCAGATTGCAAAACTACATGCAGCATAGCCTATGGGCTAGCCAGCCGCGCTTGCAATCAGAGTGAGTGGGTTCGATTCTCCACAAGATCCTCTGAAATAGCAAATTAGTCTGACGAAAAATCGTGGCTGTTTTCGAAATAGTACTAAAACTATAGCCTGTATGTATTTGTTGCTTTCAATTTTTCCGCTCATCAAAAATAATAATAATTAACTAAGAATTAATATCAACCGGTCTTGAGCTTGTTAAACTTACATAAATAAAATTTTAATTTCTCCCCACTTTCTTCTCAAAACGGCCACCCAGTGGCGTAGCAAGACCGCCGCTTCGCCCCCCCTAGCTACCCCACTGGGTAAAACCAACATACTAAAACTTATATTCATATAAATATACAAATAGACATTTAACACCGTATTTAGAATTAGTTGACTTGCATAATCCTCTTCGCTTTTAGACGTCTTCACTACATTAGTCAGACCGATACTTGAATACGGTTCTATAATTTGGAACCCGCGTTACCAGGTTCATGTAGATCGCCTTGAATCAGGTCAAAAACAATTTTTACTATTTGCCTTAAGAGATTTTCATTGGGATCACTTGTAAAATCTACCACCCTATACGAATCGTTTAAAACTCATTAATCTGCACACACTTTCTAGTTGGAGGGAAATGCTTGGAATTATTGTTATGATTAAATTGCTGAATGGTTCACTATCCAGCCCATTTCTTCTAAGTGAAGTGAACTTCAATGTACCGTCTCGTCGTTCAAGGCATTTTAAACCTCTAGTCTTAAAACTGCCGAACCAATTTTCAGTTAAATGAGCCTTTTCGCTGTTTGTGTCAAGATTATACCTCTCTTTCTGGTAGATTTGATATTTCAGACTCGCTTTTCAGCATAAAAAAATCAATTATTTCTATCCTAAACTCATAGCTACTGTTGTTGTTGTTGTTGTAGTAACGACAAAAACACTCCCCGAAGGTTTTGGAGAGTGTTGTCGAATTAACAGTCCTTGGCCGGATTTGAACCCGGTACGCTCCGGTACTCCCTTGCGGTACTGCCCGACTGTCGTGGTAGCGATTTATGACCAGTGGAACCTTCTAGGTCATGTCACCCCTCCTTCCGTAAGGAAGGAGAGATGGGTAATGAGAGGTTAGAGGCATCATATCCGTAGATCAGCCATCGAGTTGCACGTCATTACCTTTGTGCATATTAGTCGCCTCTTACGACCGGTATGCCTACCTCGGGCATATTCTAAACCCCTAACCCGCAGGGGGTATTCATAGCTACTAATTGTTTCTTATTCTTTGACTTCTATATTAACTTCTAACAATAATATTACTCTGTTAACTAGTTATTTCTTAATGTATAATCTATCTTATATCTACTTTACTTTGCTGATGAGGTTTTCTCTGTAGCTGAGCAGTTTTAGATCTCAACGATTAACAAACTAAAGCCTTTCAACGACTCGGCACGAACGAATAATCCGCGTGCTATGCGGATGCGCCCCTCGCGCCGGTCGGGCGGGATATGGTGGGTAATCCGTTTGGGAATTATTATTAGAATCAACAAAAATATCCCTGCATCTCAACCAAATTAAAAAACAGACTGTACTTTTGGTTAAGATGAACTTTTTGGACCTGAGGGATATTTCTTGCTGTCTCCAAAAAAGTATTTTCGTTAAACTTACACACGTATGAAGTTATATAACTCACTTAACATAGGAAATGAATCCTACTTATTTAAATAAAATATCAACTTAAATAAAAATTACAATAATATAAAACTGTGTATTTCTGAGATAACGGATCTCATCAAAAACCGGCAATCTCTAACCGGAAAATTAATGATACGGTGTGATCGTCTCCATAACCACGTGGAACCTATATAACCACATATTTTTCGGTGTAATTTTAAATTAAAGAACGTTTTATACTAGAACGTTAAATACTTTGAAAATTACATGTGCACAGTGTAATAATTGCATTAAAAAAACAGTGCAATTGGACAATAACCTGGGTTGTGACTCGTCTCTGAGACGTCCCTGCCATTAAATCAAACTCTAAAAATGAGTACATTGTTTACCCCTACTAGTTTGGCATCTTCTTTTGCGAATCGGAGTTGAAGGCAGTGGATGAATGTACTCCCAGAGAGTGGAATGAAGGAAATCGCGTTCAGAGTTGTTTTAAAGTAAAAACTACAACTAAAAATTTCAATTTAAACTCAAACTTACATTCTGGAGGAACTGATAAGGTGTTATAGGTGCTTTATATTCAATAATTTGGGTGTTTTAAGTTTTCACGTTCAATATTGCAGTATTTAAATTTGATTTGTTTTATTACTGCATACAACGCACCCTCTGTGTGGTTTGTGCGTGTGTGCAGATTCGGAGTAAGTTGCGCTACTAGTAGACATATACTATGAAAGAGTATGGAATCCAAAGAACACATTTGAAGACGAAAACGCAAACATTTGCAAGCATACCAAATAGCAAGCTACTACACATGGTTCTGGCAATTGTGGTATTACCTATGTGTACAGGTGGAGCTAACCATTATAATTATTTTACACTTGGAAATTTAATCCAAAATTAAAAAGTATACATTTGGACAATAACCTGGCGCTGGATTAACGTCCTGCCATTTAATCAGAGCTAAAAAAAATCACTTGCGTAATAAATTTTATAACGAATATAGGTAACAATTTTGTTGTTGTCTATATCTCTTCCCGATATCCCCATAATCACCCTGGCGCACTGGCTCACCGAAAAAAGTGACCGAAGTGGACAAAAGGCGTATTATTTAATACATGGGATATCAAACCTGGATTCACTCGATGAAATGCCATTTGCTTACATTTAGAGCAATTTAAAGTGAGTAGATTTTGTTATGAATAAACATTGTAATGAGTCCAAATCAGCCTGAAGGAGAGCTCTGGAATCCTTTTTAGAGGGTTAGTACGTATAGCAAAAGTTGTTCATCATCTGCATACATTAAACTTTTGGAATATAGGACAATCTGCGGCAAATCGTTTATGAGCAGGGTAAACAGCAATGGGCCCAAATCATTTTCCAAATTTTGCGATTGAACATAACTCTTTGAGTCGTATTTTTTAAGGTAACTTGTGAGCTATGTTAGAAGATGGAAAACCGAGTAAGTCCATGTAAGTATTGACGGAATCAAATGTTTTTCTAAAGTCAGTGTAGATCACACCCAGTCCATTAATAAGGATGTATGAAACCATATTGATAAGGGGATAATAAAGAATTACACTAATATTGGACCTGTTTAGTAATGATCTCTTCAAAAGTTTTAGAAGTTATTAAAATCTCTTCTACGAACTTTTTATGCAAGGGAATAATAAAAGTTTTTCCAAAGAGAAGGGAATGACGCAAATTCCAGAGACAATGCACAGCACCGTACCTAAGCACACAACTAGGAACGCCATCAGTACACAGAGAGAATATGGGCTTTAGTGATTCGAGAATCTGAACAACAGCGTTATTATCAATAACAGGATTCATAATGTTATTGGAACTAGCCAAATAATATGGATACTCACTACCTAGGGCGCTGTTAGACGAGTAGGCCGACACAATGAATTCAGAAAATAATTCCGCAATATCATTAGTATTATCACTTTTGCACCCAAACGAAAGGAACGATGGAAATCCAGAGACTTAACGTTTTTCGTTAACAAAGCTAAAATAATTTTTCGGACTATTGAAAAATTGTGTTTTACAACAGATTAAGTAATCCTTATGACATAACTGGTTCAGACGATAAAAGTTAGAGCAGGCAACTAAATATTCTGAACAGTCAGCAAATGCTCCAGATCTCTTAAAACGCTTATACATTCTAGATTTAATATTATTAAGCCTGACAAGTTGGCTTGCGAACCAAGTCGGCTTCCTCGACCTAACTTTGACGTAGCGAGAAGGAAGCCATAAAGTAAACTATAAAATATGCAAGATGCTGATTCGATGTCCGTACAGTCAGACCAGTCGCGGTCAGCTAACAATTCGTTTAGCTTAACGAAATTAGCTTTTGAAAAACATGGAATATGAGAGTGAGATTTTACTTTACTTACACCGGGAACGATTGGTCTGTTAATATCAACAATTAACTCAAGCGAAGGATGTAATGGATCTTCTGAAAGAGTCAATTTCTCCGATAATCAGCTTATGGAGAAACAATATCCCTAGTAAAATTTTCCGATTTTCATTGTAGGCAAACTAATAAGAAGAGGCCGGCTCCTATAAGGGGGTAGATTAATATTTGGGTTTCAATTGAGTCAACTTAAGGCATAAATTAGGAATTGCTTTTGTATAGACTCAATTCGTTTTATATGATTTTGATAAACAGGGCACCAAAAAGATGATCAATACTCAAGTATAAGACCGACTAACGATGTATAGAGGGTCTTTGTGAGATACGGGTCATCGAACTCTTTAGCTCACCTTTTAACAAATCCTAACACACCAATGGCTTTTTTAGTAATCGATGAAATATGCATATCAAAACACAGTTAACGATCAAAAAAGACACCTAAAACATCAACAACAGATATACGTTCCGAACAGGTATTATTTGATACATAGGATGTCAAAATTGGCTTCACTCGATGGAATGTCATTTGCTCACATTTAGACCAATTCAAATTAAGTAAATTTACCCTGCACCGGCAAAGGAATGAATCCAAATCATCCAGGAGGGAGGTTTGTCAGAGGGAAAATACGTGTATCAAAATTTTACATCAACGGTATACATAAAGATTTTAGAATATGAGGAATATCTTGAATTTTAAGTTAGATGTGTAGTAATGCAATAGCCTTCTATTCAGCGGCTTTTGAGTGATTCGCGACCAAACATACACACAAAAATCCGAAAAATTGTTGATATGGATTTTATTGGTTTAATAATGATCCCTCCTATCAATTTTTCTTAAATATTTGCAATGTAAGATTTTATTATATACAGAGATAATCGGCCACTCCACAGCTTCTGTGAGCCACGGATCTTCAGCAATTGCCTCGCACTCGAGTAAGATGTGCTATGCAGTCTCATCACTATTATCACAAAAACGGCACTGGCTACTAGAACAAGTGCTCAATGTTTTTAAGTCTGCAGTGACCTGTAAGTAGTCCCGTCAGTATTCTCAGATTGCTTTTCGAAAGCTTTGTAATACCTATGTACCGCTCCGCATTATTTCCCCCTAGTAATGATTTTGCTTATCTCGACCCTGTGGTTTAGAGCCAATAATTGTTCCTCCTATGTATCTCATTCTTCCTGAGCTCATCCTTTATAGTATGGGCTCTATAGCTATGAAAAGTTCCGGTTTCATGGGCCTACTTGGTACTTTTCTCTCCTCGCCAAGCTATCCGATTGTTCGTTACCTTCTTATGCCCCGGCAGCACGGTCGGAGTGCTTTGTTTGTCTACATACTCGAGTACCAGTGAGAAATAGATCTCCGCTGACACCATCGCCTTAAGTGTGGCCGTACTGCAATTAAGCGTAACTATTCTCTCGTTTGAGTAACCATGCTGAAGGTATAGCTCAGCGGATAAAATTATGGCGAATCTGCCTGGAAGATGCTAGGGCATATTTCGATTGAGAGAGATATATTGGCCCGATGCCGAAGCCCATTCGACCGATCAGTGTGTTATAATGGGAAAGACTATCTCAGGATCTTAGGCGCACATCCCCAAGATTTTCAAAGATGCGTCTGCACACCATCATTGCTCTTGTAGCTTTTGGAAATGGTGTTGTCGACACTATTTTTTGGTTAATCTCAGTGCCCTTTCATTATATCACAAAAGGTGCTCTCAAGTTATCCTCTCGAATTCATGACAATGTCATCATCGTATTTTTGACTTCGTATCCCGTTCCCAGATAGCACTTGCCAAATTTCGTCCACAACCGGCCTCCATAAAACGGTGACCGTACATCTCCTTGTGGGCAGACCTTTGTGAAGTAGAGCGTCTATCCACATTCTGAGTGGATGCTGCCCCTCCCTTTCCTGAAGCGTGCAACTATGTCCTGGTCTGTGTTATCTAAGGCTACCTCTATATCCAAAAAGGCTCAAGGTACCACGGATCGGGATCGAGCTCCATTGAAAGTGAACTGCAAGCAGGGTGGCTACTCTTTCTCCTTAGTCTTTATGTAGAAACAGTCTAGAAGCTTTAGCGCTAGCTTGATTTCACTTTAGTACACCAAACTCACACGCCGCGACACATAAACACAAACCAGCAAAATATCAAAAACAACAAAGAAGCAAAAAAAGGCAAACAACAAAAATCACCAACTTTTACCTGTCTTAGTCAACCACACAAAAACCTATCGATGCAAGCCGCCCTTGTTTCTGAATGTACACACACAACACGTACACAAACAGACACCCATGCTACTATAAATACAAGACAAACGACGACAACAGATCAGAACGAAAATCGACACTGATGATGCCACAACGCCGAAACCGGTTTGTCTCAAAACCAAATTGACAAGGGTTGACTAAAAATCGTTCCAATATACATCAAATATATATAAGTAAACATATCATACATTGTAGGATGGAAAGAATAGATATAAATGAAGACTGGCCATCGGGCATTACTATCCTGGCCATTTAAGCTGCATGGCACATTTCTTTAAATAACGCGGTATATTTTTACAATTGAAAACTCGTGTGTCCGAATTTATTTAAAAGCAGCGGCCTAGAAAGGAAACACTCGATTCAGGAGAACACTCAATAAAGAATACACGACATGGCGACCGTGACAGGACCGATTGCAGAACGTCGATGACGAAGGAGTGGCTGTGAGTATAGGTTAAGTGGTAGTGGCCAATGGCAAAAATAAATTGCTTTTAATTCAACACAGTTATTCCAAATTAATTAAAAACCCAACGGAAATTATAGAATTTTGACGAAATGGAAATTAAATATAAAAAACCTAATTCTACAAAATACAATTTGAAAAATGTGAATATAATGCTAAGAGCTAATCTACAAAACTAACTAAAGCAGAAATAAAAATGTAATCGCAAAATGCTGGAATAACGCTGAAAACTTATCTACAAAGCTAAATATAACAAAAGTAAAATATAATTTGAAAAATGTTGAAGTCATTTTAAAAACTTATCTACAAAACTTACTAAATCAGAGGTAAAATTTAAATTTTGAAAAATGTTATCATAAGTACCAAAAACTAACCTACAAAGCTAAATAAAAATAGGTAAAATTTAGTTTTGCGGTGCTATACCAGCAAATGCACTAACGGCATACTTCACCACGCTACTTAACCAACTCCAAATGCCAACGGTGCCCTACTCACGACACTAACGCTATAAAAATCATGAGCGAAGGCGACAACAAGTGACGCAGTAAAGGACGATGCAGTAACGAGCAATACAGCGGCAGCGGAATAAGTATATACATATATATTTGTAGTTTTTTTGTATACTTTTCTACACCTGTACACATGAATGTATAATTTTTCTAACAACGGTGCGTCCGTTTGTACATACTCACAATTTTTTTCAACAACGGCACGTCCGTTTGTAAAACACGGTGGTTCCGTTCATAAAAACCATATTATAGATTTTTTTCACTAAACATGGTGCTTCCGCTTCACGCATATCCATGCACATACGTACAATAGAATTTTGCAGTATTCTATTGCCATCTAACTTTGTTATTTAACTAATTTTGTCATATATTTTTAATATTTAATGTAGTGTACAACAGAATTTTTCCCATTATAACTTTTTTAATTACAATCCTTCAACAAACTTTACAACATCAACTAAACCATTTTTCCAAGTTTATGGCTAATTTGGAACACTTGTTGGGATATTCGCAAACATACATATATTATTTTTCCATTAAAAATTTAATAAATTTATTCATATAAATATATTCATACAATGCTTTTGAGCTTGTATGTGAAACGCATTCCTATTTCCCGTTCTTTGCATACAAACTTTTCAGTGGATTTTGAATAATTGCACATTTGAATTGGCCGTCATTTAAAACGTAAAGTACAGATTTTTATATTCTTTTAATAACTAACTAATTAACATTTATTAGTTCATTTTCCAATCACTTTAATTTTCTCCACTTTATTTTGCAAATAATTTTTCACTAACTAATATTCATATTTAACAAATAAATTTTAATTTTCAATAATACAGTTTGCACTTGGAGTTCAGTGAGTGCGGTCACAGGCATAGCTCTTGCTGTAATATAATTGCATTCGTAAACGAATTACCTTGTGAACTAAAAGGTAAAAAAAAAAAAAAAACAAGCAAAAATAAATCTAACCTTATGGTGATGAGGACGATGAATCGGGCGGTATGCGTGATGACAGCGAAGGCTGGCAAAGCACGTGCCAGCACAAGCCACTTAAACGTAAAATTTTTGAATCTCCAATTCCACAAAAGAAACAACAAAGAACAAATAATACACCAAATTTGCCAAACCGGTTTGCTGTGCTAGACACAGACACACAAATTGACAACTGCAGTACTAGCAATAATTGCAATGAACTAATGCAACAACAACATCAACCAGAACCAGCGACAACTGAGAGGGTCTCTCACAAACCACCACCTATCTTCATACCAAAAATCAATAACATAAATAAAATGATCACCAGCTTTTCAGCTGTAATTGGTAGAGAAAACTTTATATATAAGGCCGGTAGAGACGGGCAAGCCAGAGTGATGCCCACTAATAGCGATTATTATAGAAAGCTAGTAGAAACTAATAACATTGTTTTTCACACATATCAGTTAAAAGAGGATAAACCATACAGAATTGTAATAAAAAATATTCACTTTTCCACACCTGCAGAAGACATTAAACTCGGAGAGAAATATTGTAAACGCAAGAGCTAAAGTAACAAAAATTCCAATGTCGGTATTTTTTGTTGACCTTGAACCAGCTGCAAACAATAAAAGTGTTTTTGATATAAAAAGTTTGTGTAGTGCAGTAGCCAAATTGAGCCACCTCGAAAATTTAATGACCTAGTGCAATGTCATCGATGCCAGGAGTTTGGACATATCAAACGATATTGTAAAATGCCATACAGATGTGTGAAGTGCGGATTAGAACATCCGTCCACAGTATGAGAAAAAAATGTCGACACACCCCCAAAATGTGTACACTGCTTGCAAAATCATACTGCCAACTACAAGGGTTGTCAAGTTTATCAAGAACTAGTTTGTAAAAAAGATTCAATCAGATCGGTTTCCAGACCTAATATCAACAATACTCCAAACGTGCAGCCACCACTGCACAACAACAATGTCAAAGCTAGAAAAGCTAGAAACTATGATATCTAAACAAATCGAGCTGACCCTAGCATTAATGTCAATGTTGACGACCCTTATATCTAAGTTATGCAGTTAAGTCTTAAGATGGCAATATGGAATGCAAATGGTCTTAGTAACCACAGATTATAAATTGAACATTTTATGTTAACTAAAAATGTAGATATATTCATGGTTTCCGAAACACATTTTACTAACAAATCCACTTTTAAAACAAAGGGGTTTGACGTCATCACTTGTAACCATCCCGATGGTAGAGCACATGGTGGCTCTGCAATTATTATTAAGTCTACTTTAAAATACAAAGTACTCGAGTCGATATCATTGCCTTCAGTACAAGCAGCGTCTGTTGAAATTACAAGTGTCAGTGGGGGTATAGTCTTAACTGCCTGTATCTACCTCCTCGTTTCAGCATAAACAAGCAGTATTTTAATACATTTGTCAACCAGATTTCTGGCTGGTGGTGATTTAAATGCCAAACACCCTTGGTGGCGTTCTCGTGCATAACAGAAACCCACTTCAACGTTCTGTCCGCTTTCAGGCCCACTTACTGGCCTACAGATCCCAACAAAATTCCTGATCTAATCGATTTTGCAGTGTTCTCCGGCATTGACTCCAGACTGCTTGAGATATTCAATAATGACGACCTAAGCTCGGACCACTCAGTTCTCATTATTAATTTTAACATGCCTTTTGTAGTTACTACTAGGAACCAACGTATCTTAAATAAACGATCTAACACAAACTTGTTTCAAATATGGCTAGAATCCCACATAAATCTAAACATTGAAATAAACACAAAGAGGGATTTATTTTGTTGTATTGATCTTCCGCCAGGGTAGTTAGCTGATTTTTGTTGGAACGATTTTCCGTCATCCCTTGTCAAGTTTGGTTTTGTTTGGTGCTGTGGCAGGTAATGTCAATCTATGTGGTCGTGGTAGGCAACGTTAATATGCGTGTGTGTGTGCGCGGTATTGATACGTCCGAATTGTTATCTGTCCCAAGGGTTGTTTTTGTGGGTATGTAGACATACCGCTTGTTAGCTAAGCGGTAGGTTGGGCTAGGTAGAAATCGGTGATTTTTGCAGTTTGGTTCATATTTCGTTTTTGCTTGTTCATTGTTACGTGTTTGGTTGCTCTCGGAATCGTGTGCTTATTTTTCTTCCTGTTTGTCCTATGTAGCTGTATTGACATTCACAAGTAAGCCTATACACTCCGTGTCTGTTGAATGGGTCATCAGAATTAGTGTCGGTGCTTAGGTTTTGTCCGACGTTGTTAGATGTTCTGAATGCTGTGTTGATGTTATATCTTTTAAAGAAGTTTGTACCTCAAAAGTGTACATCCAAATAAAGACGACGAGCACAGCATCTGGAAGGCTACCAAATACTTAAAACGGCCTCCCATTCGACAGGTCCCCGTAAAAGACATCAACAACTCGTGGTGCAGATCAAATGAAAGTAAAGCACACGCTTTTTCCAACCACCTCAAAACCATATTTCAGCCATTTAATCTTAACAGTGTCAGCCACCACCAGAATGTTGAAGCTTATATCAACTCACCATGTCCAATGGATAAGCCCATAACCTTCATTAAAATCTCAGAGGTCCAAGCTGAAATTTCGCGAATAAAAAGTTCAAAGTCTCCTGGTCATGATAATATTGATGGATGGACAATTAAACAACTTCCAAAGAAATGCCTATTATTTTTAGTATTGATCTTTAATAGCAGTTTCAGGCTCAGCCACTTCCCAACGCAGTACAAATGTGCTGAAGTAATAATGGTATTAAAGCCAAATAAGACCGAAAATGAGTTGTCCTCATACAGGCCAATAAGTCTACTGACAATATTCTCGAAAATACTAGAAAGAATATTTCTTCGAAGATTACTGCCAGAACTGGAAAAACAATCAATTATTCCAGATGATCAGTTTGGGTTCAGGCAGATACACGGTACACCAGAGCAATGTCATCGTATAGTTAAGACTATACTTAGCAGTTTGGAGGAAAAAAAGTATTGTTGTGCAATATTTCTAGATATTCAGCAAGCATTTGACAGGGTCTGGCACTCAGGACTGCTGTACAAAATTAAAAAGATACTGCCCACTGCACTCTATCTCTTTCTCCGATCCTACCTAAATAATAGACATTTCTACGTTAGAATGAAGATGAAACGCTGGAGTTCCACAAGGTAGTGTATTAGGTCCAACACTTTATACAATTTACACCGCAGATATGCCAGTAATAGACGACACTAACCTTACAGTTGCTACTTACGCTGATGACACTGCTATACTTTCTTCCTCTTTCTCTGGTAACGAAGCTGCATAAATTGTACAAACGCAGTTAAATGAGCTGCAAACATGGCTTACCAACTGGAATATTTCGGTAAACGCGTCAAAATCTGCCCAAGTTACCTTCACACTTAGGAAAGAAGAGTGTCCTGACCTTATCCTCAATGAAGCCATAATTCCCAAATCGAATAGTGCTAAGTATCTTGGGTTGCATTTAGATAGAAGACTTTAATGGCGTGAACACATCAGAGCCAAAAGAATGCAGCTCAAAATTAAAACAAGAAAGATGTACTGGCTGCTTGGCCCTAAGTCAAAACGTAGCCTTGAAAACAAAATGCTTCTTTACAAAACGATGCTGAAACCAGTTTGGTCGTATGGAATTCAAATCTGGGGTACAGCAAGTAAATCCAGCATAGCTGTGATTCAAAGATATCAGTCAAAAACACTAAGACTAATAGCTAACGCCCCGTGGTATATAAAAAACATTCATCTGCATAAAGATCTAAAAACACCCATGGTTATAGACGAAAAAAATAGATACAGCACAAGATATGTGGAGCGACTAAACAACCATCCAAACACACATGCTATCAACTTCCTAGACAACAGCGAAGAAGTACGACAACTAAAAAGACTGCACCCTCTAGACTTGCCGTTTAGATCCTAAGCAATTATTCGGTCGTTCTTTCACGTAGCCCTTGAAGCTTATCTGCCCCGTAATTAACGAGCGGACAAGCAATGGGGGTTACATAAGGGAACGACCGTAATGTAATTAATTATAACCCTTTCTTAGAATACAAATTGCCCTTAATGCATCAACGTTAATCCTAGTTAGTTATAAAATTTGCTTATTGTCAAACGACGGATTGTAAATACAGAATGAGAAAAAAAAAAAAAAGTTTCAATAATAAATGGTGTGCTAGGTAACTCGATTGCTTGAATCTCGCTTAATGCTATTGTGTTACGATAGACTTTGAGCAAAAACTTAAAGAAAATAAAGAAGCTTTTTTCAAAGTTACTAAGTGCATTTTGCAAAATCGTCCATGGCCAACAAATGTGGTGCAGCTTAAAGAGTATAAAAAGTCGCTAATAAACACTTATAATATTTTAATAGTGGTAAAGAAAATTGAACTCCATAACTTTCAAGATATTCAAGTGAATCTCGAACGTATTAGAGAGTTACTGGTGAAATGTTCTGATAGGTTAAATTGCAAAATAGAAATAGAAGACGCTAGTAATCAACCTACAGCGAATTTTAGGATCGTAAAAAGCACTTCACTTCCTGATATCAAATATTCAATTATACCAGCTAATAGTTCACCAGACAATTCAGATTGTAATAACGCTTCCACTAAAATGGCCAGTACGTTTATTGCATTTATAGAATTAAAGTTAGAAGGAAAGGCACGCGAAGCTATACCGACGCAAATAAATGCAGTTAGCGAAATTAAAACAGCTCTACGTACTAGGATCAAACCAGAGAACTTAAAAGTTGTAGCTTAGAAACTATACTCGTAGATAATTTTCATACAACAACAACCTTAACGGTAGCAATAGTCAACGGAATCGATATGTTAACGTAAATAGGTATCAAAATTTAACAAAACAGTAACAATTCAGGATCATCAAACGGTAGAGGTAGGAATGCTAACCGCATCGCTTTAAACGAGAGTGCCCCTCGAAAACGAAAAAAGGCATTCATTGTTTAAATTTGAATTATTCTGATTTTATCGGGTTACAACTTAACAAGTCACAAAAATTTTGTTCATTCCTAGTAGACACCCAAGCCGACATATTCTTAGTAAAAAATTCAAGTATACACAGAAATCTTCCTTTAAATACAAATGACAATATTAACATTACCGGTGCGCTTCCACTACTGTATCAACTTTAGGTAAAATTACCGTACATTTGAATTTTTCGAACTTTTCTATTAGACATACTTTGCATGCAGTAAACGAAGACTTTAACATTCCATCCGATGGCATACGAGGCAAAGATTTTCGGAAAATTAACAAATGCATCATTAATTATGAAAACAATAATATTTCGTTTTGGATAGGAAATAGAAAAGTCGCGGTACCAATCCTTTCCTGGACAGAAAGCGACAGTTGTATGATTCCGCCCAGATGTGAAATTTTAAGACTTTTCGATTTAAGAGATTCACCCGATCCACTTTTCATAGATTCGCAGGAAATTCAAAAAGGTCTATTCGCAGCTAGATGCATTTTTAATTCCAGCAAACCCGATAATAAAAGTTATAAACAACACGGAATAATATAATATGGAACACCACAGATATTAACAGGTCTTTATGATTACTAATCTACAGGATTCGGATTTAATAACAAAGGATTTTATAGTAAAGTTACGGGTGAGTAACTATAAATTCTTTGATTAAGTACGGAACTCTGTTTACGTTGTGACATAACATAATAAGTTGCCCTTAATTTATTTATTAAGAAGTACAGTGTCATTAAATAATAAATGTTTGAATTTAATTATTTTTTAATGTTTTTCATAGGTTTTGAACGAACGTGTGCATGTGTTAGCTTGGAACACGTATTCAAAAACAAGGGTCTTAAAACTCACGGTGAGTTAACCATGAGTAAAAAAAACAACTGAGGGGTCGTCTTAGGTATAAACGTTTCGTGAATATGAAACGCTGTTTTCCATTTCCGATCCTAAATTACGATAAGTTCAAGAAGTTTTGTGCCAAAATTTTATTTTTGATATAAGTTAAATTTTTAATTTCAGATATTCAAAATATTGTGTTAGCGTGGGTATCAATCAATCCTCTGTAACTACAATATCGCGACCAGCGTTTTTATATTCAGCTTGGATAATACTTCGTTATCCGGGTGCCTTCTTATTCATTCCTCTGCTTCGTTTTAGAATCGCTTTTTTCTTCTGCCACTCTATTCGTAAATTAGTTGTAAGTTAACTCCTTTTGTTCATAAATAACAAAACACAACATTAATTCAAAACTGTTAGTTAGAAGTAGCAATATAGGGGTATGTTTAATATATCTACGATCCTCTTCCAAATCTTTAATATAGAAGTGGGCGTGGACCTTAACCGATTTCGCCAATTTTTTTCTCGAACATTCCGTGCACACATGGAAACCTGCGTGCTGAATTTCGTTTCGATGTCTTGAACGGTGTTTGATTTATGATTAATAACATTTCTAAGTTTGACTTGACCAAAAGTGAGCAGTATAAACCAAATTTTATCCTTATAAGTGTATTATGTACTGAGTAATCAATTTTTTTGTGTTTTCGAAAATATTCTATGTATAAAAAGTGGGCGTGGCTATGGTACGATTTCTCCCATTTTAAATAGCGCTCAAATTTTATCCTTATAGGTGTATTATGTACTGAGTAATCACTTTTTTTGTGTTTTCGAAAATATTCTATGTTTAAAATGTGGGCGTGGCTATGGTACGATTTAGCCCATTTTAAATAGAGCTCAGAGATAAGTACCAGGGAACCTGCGTAACAAATTTCATTAAGATATCTCAAAATTTACGTCCGGGCAGACATGGCTTAATCAATTTCTCTTTTCGTCCTGAACATTTTGATATACATAAGTCAATATCTATCTCGATCCGTTTATGTCGTTACGTACTAGCGTTAGGCGACTAAAGTTAATAAAAGTGCGTTTGAAAAAAATGTTACCGTTATTTTATTTAACAAGTTATTTCGTAATTATTTGATTTGAATATTTTTTTCGTAGTATGATTAGAAATAAATGGCAGAAAAATACTGTTTGAAAATATTTTCGCTAAATGCTGTAGTTCATATAAAAATGGCAAGCGAATTGGAAGTACGAAAAACTATGGTTGAAAGTTTTCAAGACCACCCTCAGTGGACTTTCAAGAAATTGCTCGAGAACTTAAAGTAAGCCCGAAAACTGTTTCGAGGGTGTTAAAAACCTTTAAGGACAAATTGACTGTTACCCGTAAGCCAGGTTCGGGTAGAAAAAGGGGCATCAGTGACCAAAACATGAAAAAGAAAATCATCACCGTTTTTCGGAAGAACCCCAATTTTCAGGTAGAAAACTAGGTCAGAACTTAGCTTTTGGTCCGTAAAGCATAAAAGGAAGCTGGTTTCAAAAGGTTCCAGACAGAAACTCTGTAAAGAATGTGGAAGCAAAAAATCGCGCAAAAAAACTAAAAATTTGTTTCTTTGAAAAATTCACTTACTGCATCATAGACGACGAAACGTATGTTTTAGCCGACTTTTCGCAGCTTCCAGGCCAAGAGTTTTACACAGCAGACTCACGCGGGAATGTGGACGAAAAGGTTAAGTCAAAAAGGCAGTCAAAATCTCCTCGCAAATTCCTGGTTTAGCAAGCAATTTGCAGCTGTGGACAAAGGAGCAGTGCTTTTGTAACTACGGGAACAATAAAATCAAAAATATACATTAAAGAATGCTTAGAAAAAAGATGAAAGCCCTTCCTAAGACGACATAAGGTTTCCACTTTTTTTGGCCAGACCTAGCTTCTTGTCATTATAGCGAATTGGCTTTGGAATGGTATTCAAAAAATAATGTGCTTCGGTGCCTCGTAGTGCACGGTTAAGCCCTCCTGCGGTGGATGCCGGTGTTGACAGACGCGGTCCCGGGACACACGAGCACCCTCGTATGTACCGGTACTTCTTCTGTCAATACGGGTCGCCAGAGTGGTGGGGCACTGATCGTATCCTTCACGAGGTGACCCTGTTTTTCGTACAGAACACTACTTATCTAGACCCGGAGGGTGTTGATCTTACCCTCCCCCTAGCCCAAGGTGTTAAGCGTGTCCGTGAACACTGGGTGGTTTTGCAGTCAGGGGCATCCGACTGTATTCTAACGGAGCCTTCCGGATACCGGTCCTCCTCCGGGAGTAACGGTGGACTTGCTACGGTATGGGGCGCTGCCGCAGTCAGCCGTTCCCTTCTCCTTTTTTAACGAAACAAAAGGGAATGAATAAACTAAACTCCGCCTCGGATCCCTGCACGGATAAAAATGCCCCCTCTGGACTAGGCCCTAAAGTAGTCCAAAAACAAAATCCCACCAGGACTAACAACCCGAGAACCGCTTCGACGGTGTCGGGTAGGCTTTCAGGGCCAATGTCCTCTTTTCGGTCGACTGCACAAAGTGGTGCGGCTAAACCCCCAGAGGGAAAGCCGTTACCGAAACCGTACCGACCAAACCCCTCGAGCTAATAGCTCGACTGGAAAACGTGTCTCCCAACCCACTGACGGAGGACCAAAAGGCCTCTTTAGCCTGGGCAACCAAACTTCTCGCCGCGAGACAGGAGCGATGAGAAGAAAGACCATCTTAGGGCCGGGCCAAAGGCAGTAGCCTCTAAGAAATAGCGTTCTCAGCAAAGCACCACGAGTGAATCCAAGAGACATAGACCTTTCGTGGCGGCCACGAGAACCTCTGCGCCTAACTCATCCAGGCCGTTCAGCGAAGTGGCCAAAGAGCACCTCACTCTCGCGGTACTTGACAAGGGACACCCAGACGGTAACATCACTCCTGAAAAATGGAAGTCGGTGTTAATAGCTCTGTGCAGGGTATACGACGAAGTCCTCCAGTACGAAGCACCAGTAATCCGAGATGCCGGCTGGCATCAGCGGCGAATGAAGATGGTCTCTTGCGCCGATGAGCGCTCGGCTATGCTTTATAAGGAAGCTATTTCCGCATTAGGCAAGCTGTGATCTGGGGCAGACCTGGTAGCGGTGCACAGGAACGAGATTCCTTGCAGGCTACGAGCCTGGGCCTGGATACCAGCAGCCGAACCGTCGTCGCAAGAGTCCATTCTAAAAAACATTCAGAACGGAAACGTTCTCGGTGTCGGGCTATATCGGGTCGACCTTCAGTCGGTGGGTGCACCATTCTGAGAACCAGCTACTGGACTCTGACGTGGAGGAAGCGGCACATGATATTACAGTCATAGCCGCTCAAAAAACCGAAGAGGCAGTAGCAATGGACGAGGGCTCAAGCAACGACATGTAAATTTCTGATGATGCGGATCCTTCAAATCAACCTGCATCACTCCAAGGCAGGCTCGGCTGCCCTTCTCTTGCGCCTCGGCGACAAAGCATCAGGAAAAACAATAGGAGACATTTTAATCAAGCTAAGTGAACTGGCTCTTGGCACGAATATAAAGAACCTTAAAAATTTTCCAAAAACCAGTCAACAAAGCCCAGAGGGATTCATGGAGGGACTTCTGTAACAACTTTGAAACCAACTCGGAGGCAAATAGACTGCGTAAAGTTCTATCAAAAAGTCCAACTGGTCCGGGTTTCATTCAGACAACTGATGGTGGATGGGCATCATCTAGTGGCGAAATGGTCGAACTTCTAATGGACACGCACTTTCCGGGCTGTTCCACGGATCCACCAACAGCCGACTACATTAATAGAAATTACCACTCTATGGAGAAGTTAATTACTCCTCAAAAAGTCGAATGGGCTATCAGAACATTCGACCCATTTAAATCTCCGTGACTTGATAACATCTTCCCCGCTGAACTTCAACTGACGAGAGACATTCTCTACCCTGTGTTGTCTAAAATCTACACAGCATGTCTAAGGCTATGCTGCCCTCCACAGAGATGGATCGAAGCGAAGATAGTCTTCATACCTAAAGGAGGAAGACCTTCAGGCCTATAAGCCTTACATCTTTTCTTCTCAGACAGACAGAGGGACGGAGAGACGGACATGGCTAAATCGACTCCGCTCATCGTGGTGATCATTTTAGTGAATTTTTTTCTTCTTTTTCTCATACTTACATATATTTAACGTATGAAAGGTATGAAAATCAAAAAAGGTATATAACTTCGCTATTACGTGGGCTATTAATACGTCTCCGAATATTTTGCTTTTCTGTTTCCCGATTTGGCTAATTTTTGGCAGGAGTATAATACATACTACTAAGAAGCAGCTGACCAATTTTTATTGAAATATCAAGATTGAATTATAAGTGATTGCCTTTGAAAATAGCAGACATTTTAGGAGGAAAGGGGACGCATACTTCTTCAAAATTGACAAAATTTGTTTTCAGTCGAGTTTTCCTTAAAAAGCTTATTAGCTGTGCAAAATCTGATTGATATAGCTTGTTTGGTTGTAGAAATATCGCTTTTTAAATTTTCCAAAAAACATTTTGAGAACTATGTTATAAAACTAGGCGTGGACATGAACCAATTTCGCCCGGTTTTACAAAAAACAGTTACCTTTATATATTAAACATTATCACCAAATTGCGACAAATCAATTTTTGGTGGAGTTATGGCATAAAAAGTTTTGTGGAGTCATCCACTATGCACTATTATGTACTGAGTAATCACTTTTTTTGTGTTTTCGAAAATATTCTATGTATAAAAAGTGGGCGTGGCTATCATCCGATTCCGCCCATTTTAAATAGCGCTCGGTGATCAGTACCAAGGAACGTGCATACCAAATTTCATTAAGATATCTCAAAATTTACTCAGGTTATCGTTCCCACAGACGGACGGGCGGACGGACGGACATGGCTTAATCAATTTCTCTCTTCGTCCTGAACGTTTTGTCAATATCTATCTCGATTCGTTTATGTCGTTACGTACTGTCGTTAGGCGACTAAAGTTTATGTACCTTGAGTGTGTAGTTCTCCTAGGTATAACAAACGAAAGCCTTGTAATAACCACAACACCTTGTAAACCATTTAATGTGTTAGTTATCGATGCGATAGGACCACTTCCTGAGTCCAAATATGGTAATAAGTTCGCACTCAACATGATTTGTGACAAGACAAAATATTTGGTAACAATAGCTGTACCAGATAAATCAGCAAAAACAATTGCATCGGTAATTTTGAAGGCTCTATTTTTAACATACAGCAAAAAGAATGCCATAAAATCAGATGGTAATTGTTTACTTTAGTAGACAACTTCTAAAACATGTCCAAAAATATCGGGAGAGCTATCAAACAACGCGTTTTGACTTCGGTATCAATAATCCGAAAGCGGATTTTCAATTTTTTGCTTCAGTGAAAAGTTATTCGCAAAAAATCCAAAAATTACCCAGGTCCGATCCCAAATAGGTGGCTTGATCCAAGGTATTTATGTGCAGAATACCTTTTAGCGTAGGCGGCCTTCGGCCGCGCTTAAAAAAAATAACCCTTAGCCGGTCCAACACCGGCTACGCCGTCCACAGTATTTCTGCGCAGAACACACTTCTTCACTTTCGGTACACCCTAATCTGTGATTACAACAACCACATCAAAATGATAGAAAATTTTCAACTTTGATTGCAAATATCTCTTCACTGAAACAAAAACTCCAAAATCCGCTTCCGGATTATTGTTACCGAGGTCAAAACGCGTCTATTGATACCTTTCTAGATAATTTCGGACGTGTTTTAGCAGTTGTCTCCTAAAGGAAACAATTACCAATCAGATTTAGGAACAGAATTTAAAAATTAATTATTTGCAGAATTAACCAAACTATTAAACATAAAACACATCACGAAAATGTTTGATGCAATTGGACGTAATCATAGAGTATTTAATGAATACTTACGTGAATGAAACTTTTTCTGGTTGGGATGTTTATTAAAACAGTTCTCATTTTTACACAATACAACAAAAAGCACAGTTTTCGACAACAAATTTTCACCATTCGTATTTGAAAAAAAAAGCAAATTTGCCTATTGAATTACGAAATGATAAAATCGATCCCATTTACAATATCGAAAACTATGCGAAAGAAATCAAATTCAGAATGCAAAAGGCACATGAATTGCCACTAAATCTAACAACAAATTACAATCCAAAAACTTTTATGATAAACGTTAAAATCTGTCTGTTAAACGTTAAAATTGGCGATAAAGTCCCCTTACAAAAAGAACCACGACATAAACACGAAAATATATATCAAGGTCCGTTTGTTATAGAAAAAATAGACCAAATTAATGAAACCACTTTTGACGAAATCAATAATAAAGAAAAAATAGTACATAAGAATGGTCTAAAGAAAGTACATAAACATTCTTTTAAGTTACAATAGAAAACAACTGAAATTAAAATTTTACACTTTTATAAACCAAAATTTCCTAACTTTATAGTTATCAATATAAGCGTTTTTGTCATAGAGCCAAGAAGTTACAAAGTCAAGTACACTGACATATTTGTAGATATACAAAGAATATACAGAAATAGAGACAAAATAATTTTTTTATATAATATATACAACTCGAATATAGAAAAAAAAATATTTTATAAGTAATAAATCAAAATTTAAAAGCAAAAAAGAATAAAAAAAAAGCAACGTTTGAATAATAAACCTAACACAAAACAAGAAAGGAAAGGGCTGTATTCGACTGTGCCGAAGACTTTATAAAGGGTGTTTTTTTTAGGGGTATAGAACTTTGAATTGAAATAAAACACAAGAAAATCGTTTCAAGGTCCATCAATTTGGCTTTATTGGAAGGATAATTTTATGCCATTAATGTTTAAATATGATTTCGGGCATGTGGCCGCCGCGGCTGGCTCGAATAAAGCCAATTCTACAGGTCCAATTTTCAACCACTTTTTCGAGCATATGGGGCCGTATGTCGGCAATAACGCCACGAATGTTGGCTTCCAATTCCCCTAACGTGTCTGGTTTGTTGGTGTAGACGAGCGACTTCACATATCCCCAAAGAAAATAATCCAATGGTGTCAAATCACACGACCTTGGTGGCCAATTGACAGGTCCATTCCGCGAAATTGTGCGCTCATCGAATGTTTCCTTCAATAAATCGATTGTGACGTGCGCTGTGTGGCATGTAGCGCCGTCTTGTTGGAACCACAACTCATCCACATTCATGCCATCCAATTCGGGAACAAAATAGTCGGTTATCATGGCTCTATACCGGTCTCCATTAACGGTAGCTGCCTCTCCAGCATTATTGCGGAAGAAGTATGGCCCAATGACTCCACCAGCCCATAGAGCACACCAAACAGTCAGTTTTTGTGGATGTAATGGCGTTTCAAGGGTCTCATGTGGATTCTCTTCACTCCAAATGCGGCAATTTTGCTTGGTGACGTAGCCATTCAACCAAAAATGAGCCTCATCACTGAACAAAATTTTGCGATGAAAATCAGCATCGAAATCAATCTCATTTTCGGCCCATACACCAAAATCACGACGCATTGCATGGTCTCGCGGCTTTAATTCTTGCACAAGCTGGATCTTGTAAGGTCGCAAGCCAAGATCTTTGCGCAAAATCTTCCATAAAGTTGATGGACAAAGCTCCAATTGCTGTGCACGGTGGCGAATCGATTCATTCGGGTCCTCTTCAACACTTTGCTCTACAGCGGCAATTGTTTCTTCGGTGCGCACTGTTCGACGTCTCTGCGGATGCGTATTATCACATAGAGTAAACGTAGTGCGAAAACGATCCATGGTTAACCGAATTAATTGCTCTGATGGACGATTATGTCGACCATAAAATGGACGGAGCTCACGGTAAACTTCGCGAACTGAACCATTATTTTCGAAATAAATTTGCACGATTTGCAAGCTTTGTTCTTTTGTCAACCTGTTCATGATGAAATGGCAAACCAAACTGAACATAAATGACATTAGAGTTGCCAGATTTGACCACAAAATGCCAGTTTTATCTCTATTCGAAAAACAAACCTGTAAAAAAAACACCCTATACATGTTATGAATAAGCATGTCGGTTTTAAGTGTCCGATCGTTACTCACAATTAGTACAAACCCTGCAAAACTGTTAATTTCAAGATGCATAGCCCAAACTCCATTTACCGGACAAATCGATTGCATGTTATGTTGGTCCGATCTGGGTGATTTTCACTACGTACATTACATATATAATATCTACCAAACGTGCAAAAATGTTGCGTTCCTAGCTTTAATGGCAAAATTTATAGCCAAAACCCATTTATCGATGCTATCGATTATATGGGAGCTATATGTTATGTTCGTCCGCTGTGGGTGATTTTTACTACACACATTACATATAGAATATGTACTAAAACTGCAAAACTTTACCTACCTAGCTTTTTAATTGCAACAGTTATAGGACAAAACCCGTGTATCGGAACTATCGATTGAATGGGAGATATGTGTTGTATTGGTTCGATAATGCTGATTCCGACAGATGATCAATGCTTTCCACAACGCCTGCTTCTTACCAAATTTCATCGAAATATCTCTAAAACTGAGGGATTAGTTTGCGTTCAAACAGACATACTGACGGACAGACGGACTAACTCCGATGGAGCTAAATCATCGCAATCATCGCCCTCCTAATACATATATTTGGCATATTTTAAAAATATATCATCCGATTACAAATTTCTTAAATAATAGTAACAGCCTAAAATATATATATACATATGAGCTTAGCCGTGCACTAGATTTGGCAGCGACGCTAAGAGGTTAAAAACCTGTCAATGCAAAGGAGAAGGCAAACATATAAGCATTAGAAAAAGCGAACATTTAAGCACACAACAATACGAAGCAATTCAAATATACGTAGATAAGTCACCAACGTAGGCATACAGGCATGTGTACACATGTTCGCTGCAATGAGAACAGCCGGCATATGAAGGAAGAAGAATGCATACAGTCGTGGTAGTTATAAGAAAAGAGTAGAATAATAATAAAAGTTAACTTATAAGGATATGTATTATAAGTATAGAAGTAATTATTGTTGTAAAGTAACAGTTTGCCTGCATGCAAATTAGTATAAAAGGCGATGATTTCCTTAGGGTAGTTAGCTACTAGTTAGGCATAGCAGTCGGTGGTTTTTACCTACGATGAACGTACGGATGGGAGTTTTCATCTCACGAGTACTGCTTTTATATTCACCTCCGCCGAACGTAGAGCTGAGTAAGGGTTTTCATCTCTGCCACCTTTAGCGTAGTTAGAAATAAACCTAAGAATTGTAGATGAGATGTGTAGCGTAAACTAAAATTGTAGGCAGAGTAAGAAATTTTTTATAAGTAAGTAGGAAGGAAAGAATAGATATATGAATGACGACTGGCCATCGGTTCACCGGCATTCGATCGGGAATTACGATCCTGGTCATTTAAGCTGCAAGACGCATTTCTTTACATAAAGCGGTATATTTTTACAATTAAAAACTCGTGTGTCGGAATTTATTTAAAAGCATCGGATTAAAAAGGAACCCCTCAATAAGGAAGACACGACAATATTGTGATTGTGTGATTCCTTAAGCAGTTAAGAAATACAAATTGCAAATTCTGAACAAAACTTACAAGAGCAAGTAAATGATTTAAGATGAATGATAGAAAGTATGATGGCAACCATGCAAAATTTAGCTGGTTATTTGCGGAACCACAGAGCTCAATAAGAATAGAGGGCAGCAATGCCAGTGTAAAAGGAATAGCCAAAACTAGTCCTGAATGTAATCCAACTAGCGAGAACTCGTTAACAGTGATGCATATTACTGGGATGAGAAATGTTTCCTTTTAGCAGGGTACAGCAAATTTAAAGGTGTTGCACGAATTTGGTTAAACGCTGCAAGAATATTTTATCCGAGTTGGCCCAACTGGCAAGTGCTCTAAAATGTGAGTTTAATTGTAAATTGAATTAAACGCAAATCTATACATATTATAAAAAGTAAACACTTTTTTCGTGTCGCCACTTGACGCTCATAGATTTTTCATCTATACATATTATAAAAAGTAAACACTTTTTTTCGTGTCGCCACTTGACGCTCAAACGCGTGGACGGATTTTAACCAAACTTACACACAGGTCAGGTACATAGCCCGACATGGTTCTTACGTACTTTTTTTTTCTATGCAACTATTATCGCTAGACTACTGAAATTTGGTAAGACGTTGTATAAAGTAAGTCCCTTTCCTATTACCTATCACTTTTTGAAATCGGAAAATTGAGCTGTGCACCTTCCATACAAATGAGATTTTTCATCTATACATAATATATACATATTATAAAAAGTAAACTCTTTTTTTCCTGTCGCCGTTTGATGCTGAAGCGCGTAGGGGAATTTTAGCGAAACTTACACACAGGTCATGTACTTGGCCCCGCATGGTTCTGACGTCCTTTTTTTTTGAAATCGGGAAATTGGGCGTGGCAATTGCATGCAACTACTATCGCTAGACTACTGAAATTTGGTAAGGCGTTAAATCTCTAGCCTTATCTCTATCCATTTTTGAATTCGGAAGGTAAGGCGTTATATAAGGTAAGTCCTTATCCATTTCCCTATTGAACAAACATATTCTTTTCCGCACGGTTTTTTTTTATTCCGTATATTTAATACTTAATTTACAATAAGAAATTTCTTACACATCACTTATGTACATAAAATATTTATTATCGGTTCTACCTGTTGAGCAGGTATATGTAGCATGTTCACGTGTAGGTAAGCTATCAGCTCTTTTTATACACACCACAATTCAGGGCAAAACAAAAAATATTGTATACGAAAGAGCTCTTCAATAATAAGTTAAAACAAAATTAGAAAAGGTTCTAAAGTTGTTTCATTTATTTTCCATATTTTTATGGAAATGTGGGGTGAAACCCACGGGTATAAGCTAGTACATTATAAAATGGAAAGAGCGGCGCGAATGCAAAATGAAAAAATTAATGAATATTCTTTTCGAATAAGCTATATCGACGGTTTGGTTAGACAGAAAGTACGATTATAAAATGCATTCCAGAGGATTGAGGCATCTTTATTTCCAGACCTCAATAGCTGCAATTAAGTTAAATTCACTTAAAGATATGCGCGAAACAGTTTAAAATTATTTATAAAATTTATTGGCACAACACAGTTAAAAGCGAATACATTAGTAATCGTAATAAAATCACAAATCTTAGTGCGGTTAATACATAAGCTTAAGTTGTTATGATTGCAAAGAAGGTGGACATATCGAGGTGAACTGTCCGAAATTGAAACAAAGACGTGAATGCAAAGACTTGAATAAATTTCATGGTGAACTAGAGAATTCCGGAAAAAAGTAGTATGTTAAATGAACACAGTTGCAAGAACCAACAAATTAGTAGCTTTCGTAGATACTGAAAGTGAATGTATATTCTCGTACGATCAGCTGCGAAAAGGTTGAATATCGATACATATCATGAAATAATTATGCCTATTACGGTATCCGGCGGATGCCTTCAGTAGGGAATGCGAATCGAATTGAGGAAAACTGCTATTCTCATAACCGATGGGCAAAGCAGTTCGGGAATAGAAATACGTGGATAAAGCAATTCGTGGATTCAATGCATTCTAATAACCGCAATCGATTCGTAAAATATCAATTGCGGACTCATACGAAGTTTCAAAAATTGCTGAAATTTGGTAAGGCGTTAAATCTCTAGCCTTATCTCTATCCATTTTTGAATTCGGAAGGTAAGGCGTTATATAAGGTAAGTCCTTATCCATTTCCCTATTGAACAAACATATTCTTTTCCGCACGGTTTTTTTTTATTCCGTATATTTAATACTTAATTTACAATAAGAAATTTCTTACACATCACTTATGTACATAAAATATTTCAAAATTTTGGAAACAATTTTGTTGTATGAATATTATCGGTTCTACCTGTTGAGCAGGTATATGTAGCATGTTCACGTGTAGGTAAGCTATCAGCTCTTTTTATACACACCACAATTCAGGGCAAAACAAAAAATATTGTATACGAAAGAGCTCTTCAATAATAAGTTAAAACAAAATTAGAAACGGTTCTAAAGTTGTTTCATTTATTTTCCATATTTTTATGGAAATGTGGGGTGAAACCCACGGGTATAAGCTAGTACATTATAAAATGGAAAGAGCGGCGCGAATGCAAAATGAAAAAATTAATGAATATTCTTTTCGAATAAGCTATATCGACGGTTTGGTTAGACAGAAAGTACGATTATAAAATGCATTCCAGAGGATTGAGGCATCTTTATTTCCAGACCTCAATAGCTGCAATTAAGTTAAATTCACTTAAAGATATGCGCGAAACAGTTTAAAATTATTTATAAAATTTATTGGCACAACACAGTTAAAAGCGAATACATTAGTAATCGTAATAAAATCACAAATCTTAGTGCGGTTAATACATAAGCTTAAGTTGTTATGATTGCAAAGAAGGTGGACATATCGAGGTGAACTGTCCGAAATTGAAACAAAGACGTGAATGCAAAGACTTGAATAAATTTCATGGTGAACTAGAGAATTCCGGAAAAAAGTAGTATGTTAAATGAACACAGTTGCAAGAACCAACAAATTAGTAGCTTTCGTAGATACTGAAAGTGAATGTATATTCTCGTACGATCAGCTGCGAAAAGGTTGAATATCGATACATATCATGAAATAATTATGCCTATTACGGTATCCGGCGGATGCCTTCAGTAGGGAATGCGAATCGAATTGAGGAAAACTGCTATTCTCATAACCGATGGGCAAAGCAGTTCGGGAATAGAAATACGTGGATAAAGCAATTCGTGGATTCAATGCATTCTAATAACCGCAATCGATTCGTAAAATATCAATTGCGGACTCATACGAAGTTTCAAAAATTGCGCAGTAAAGTTTGCTTAAATTGGAATTCATTGAGGTAAATTTTTTGTTTGCTATTTAAGAGGATTTGCGCAAGTTAAATTTTTTAGCCTTGATCAGTTTTTGTTGGTTGAGCAGATGAACAGCCATAATACGTTGTGGCAATTTATTGGACAAACGTGAGCACAGACTTCAATGCCTCGGGGCCACCCCCAAAATCCTTTTTTAGAATGTAGATGAGAATTTACTGTTGACGGCTTTTCTATTCTAATATATAAAAATATATAAAAAGTAACTACGAAACTCCTTTGCTGAAAATTTTTGATTGCGATCTGAACGAACGTGTCATTGTTGTTACAGACAGGGGAAGAAATATGTTAGCAGCGCTTCGTCAAAATAATCACATAAATTGTTTCAACCATTTGTTGCACAATACTATTGAGAAATCAATTAATGAGCTGCCGCAAGTATCAGAAATATGTACTAAATGCACAAGACTAGTGAAATATTTCAAAAAAAGTGGTTGTAATTCTCTCCTGAATACCTCTTTGAAGAACTTTTCTCCCACACGCTGGAACACAATTTGGGTTGAAATTACTAACATTTTAACAGAAAAAAAAGATTAATTTAATTAGTAATATAAATTTGAGCATTGTGAATGAACTAGCAAACATACTAAAAATTTTCGCAGAAACTTCAGAAAAGTTGGAAGGATCGTCTTGTGTAACTCTCCATTTGACTACAGTTCACCTTTTGCATTTGAAAAATGCATGTTCACAGACTGAGACGGATTTGGAAATTATTAAAGATTTTAAGGCAGAACTGCTCATTAAATTAGAAACGGTGGTGGAAAATAATTTATCAATATTCCACAAAATTGCCTTATTCCTTTATCCACCAGCTAATAAGCTTATACAATTTTCAGTATGTGAAAAAGAATTTATTAAAAATGAAATAAAAAAATTGATGGAAATGCCCATAAATAAAAGTGAAAATAATAGTGAAAATCAAAACTCTTTAAACCCAGCATGCACATCTCGCGAAGCCGAACTTCTACCAGCTTTCCTTCAAGCTCCACACATAATGACGCAGCCTGAAGACAATATATTGAATGAACTCCAACGATACGAAAATACCAACGTGTCATATTACGATGGTTTCGACGTTTTGCAGTGGTGGGATGAGCACAAGGCCCAACTCCCACTTATATTTAAAGTAAGTTGTCAGGTACTGGCTACTTCTGCAAGTAGCGCACCTTCTGAAAGGACATTCTCTTCAGCTAAAAACTTACTTTCGGAAAAAAGGAGTGTTATTGGCTCTAGACAAACTCATTTTAACAAGATAATGTAAATGAATTATTTAAGTGTGTTACGTTTACACCTTTATGTTATTAAAAAATGCATTTACATACATATATTATTCCTTTTTTACTCTTTGCTAATTGGAATCTAAAAAAAATGCAGTCACTACTGTAACATCTTACTGCCTACATTCAAATTAGGATTTTCACACATTTTGCTACAACTGTTCAGTTGTATACAACTGGTTTCACAGCAGTACTCGTTTAGAGGTTGTATACAACTGATCATACAGTTCGAACACACTGTCTGAAACACACCCGTATCTCAGACAAATGCTATACTGCACGAACGTTATTCCATTCGGTGTGAGTTCGTACATGATAGCACTCAAACGAAAGCGAGAACTTGTACTACACTACAAGAAAAAATATTTAGTCCACTCATAAGGGCGTTTGAATGCATTCTTGCAGCAGTCTAACTCCATTACATAGACCTTCGGTTACATCTAGGTTACGCAGCAACATTATTATTGAATTTTTATTCAACTTTAACTCATGCGGTGGTAAATCTGAAATATTGATTGTGTTAAGAAACTCCGTAGTAAATGCAAGTGCCCCTTCATGGTTATCTTTTAGGGAATCAAAGCTATGGTAGACTTTATAGTGCCCCGGAAGTTTGGCTATAATTTCATTATTGATTCGATTAACATCTCTATTAAGAGCCGCGAGTGTTGCCCGATCTTTCATGGTATCAAAGTTTTCATCGTAAATACAGTTTCCAAATATTTCATCGATTAAGTTTGAGTTTGAAATTATATCTTGTGGCAATTCGATTTCTTCTAATGCGTTTACAGGTAATTCTCCATTGCCCAACTTCAATATTCAGCAAACTGCCGTTGTTCTGGATCAACACGCACTTTTCGTCAAGGTCGAACGTCTTGAAATGTGACCATAGGAAACTTCTCTTGATGGACAAGTCCAATAACTCATTTTTGTTTGCTCGCGGCTGAATAGGAAGGCATTGACGAAAGTCCCCTCCGAGAACTATTACTTTACCACCAAAAGGGACATCCCGATGTGTTATATTTATTCAAATACCTCTATATGCCACGAAATTATGTCCACATGCGCACTCCAAATTTCATCGAAATCGGTTAAACCGTTCCCGAGATAGTGGTCGATATAAGAAGGAATAATTAAAATGCAGTCAGGTGGCAATCCTACTTAAAAATATTCTGGTTGCTGTGCGGCCTCTAATACCTTCCGTTTGATACCAATATTGCCATATATTGCTTAATATTTAACAAAAATTCGGAAAGGTGGCAACCCTCTAAGCTTCCTTTAGTGCCAACATCCAAGTAGAAAATCTTAGAAGGAAGCATACTATCCATCTAGCAAATTTCATCGAAATCGGTTCAGCCGTTCCCGAGATAGTGGTCGATATCTGAAGGAATAAATAAAATGCGGTCAGGTTTCAATCCTAGGTGGCAACGCTACTCGAAAATACTTTGGGTGGTATACGGCCTAAAATACCTTTCATTTGATACCCATATTCCCATATATTGCTTAATATTAAAAAAAAAAATTGATATAGGTGGCAACCCTGTGAAACACCCCAAGTGGCAACACCAAAGTAGAACATCTTAAAACAAAGGATACCACCCATATACCAAATTTCATCCAAATCGGTTAAGTCGTTCCTGAGATAGTAGTGGATATACAAATATACAAATATACAAGAATAACTCGTTTAAAGTTATAAGATTTCTTGTGTTACTTAGCTGATGAGTTTTTCTCTGTAGCTGAGCAGTTTTAGGTCTCGACACTTAACAAATCTCTGCCTTTCAACGACTCTGCAATATATATATATATATATATATATATATAAAAAGCCGTGCGTTATGCTGATGCGCCCCTCATGCCGGTTAGGCGGGATGGTGGGTTTTCCGTTGGAAATTATTATTGAAAACAAAAAACAGAGTAGGCTCGGTTGAGCAGATGAGCAGATGGTTGGTACCGTGGGGAGACACGCCGCATGCCGGGGAGACATTTGGCATGTAAGGGTTCAGTCTGGATGGGTAAGAGTTTAACCTGTTACAGGATCCAGACCCTTGTCTCTCTAGGAAGTTCGCGTTCCTCTTCGGCAACAGGTGGATCTTGTGCCTATATAACGGCGTTCACTGGACGAGAGCTGAGTTTGCAGCAGGTGAACAGGAATTACCTGGTCAGCATTTCACTACGCTCTTTAACGCCAATAATTTTTACCTCGCTATGGATGTGGTGTTCAGGCGACATAAGGAGGCATCCCGTGGCAGTTCTGAGTGCGGTGCTTTGACAGGCCTGCAACCTCCTCGAGTGTGTGTCTGCTAGCTCGGGCGATCATATAGGATTCGCGTGGCTCAGAACCGACTGGCCAATTGCCTTGTACGTTGCCAGTAACGTTTCTTTATCTTTTCCCCAAATTCCGCCAGCTAGTGACTTGAGGATTTTGTTGCGGCTTTGTACTTTGGTGGCAATCTCGGTTACATGAGCACCAAATTTGAACATGTTATCAAACGTGACCCTTAAGATTTTGGATGTGTGACAGTCGGAAGCTTAATACCGTCGACGTCTAATTCCATATTCACCTGCGCTGTCCACATCGTAAATAACGTGGCGAAGGATTTGGTCGGTGACAGTGTCAGATTTCGCGCAGCGGGATGGGAGGTAAGAGTTTATTCTTGAGCCCAACGCAACTACGGAGGGGCCCTACGCCAGGATCGTGCAGTTATCGGCTTAGGAGACGCTCGAAATACCGTCTGGTGGGAAGCGGAGCCTCTATATGCAGCAATTAAACAAAATTATGGATAGGACACCACCCGGTAGCACCCCTTGTTTGATTATGCCTGGGTTAGATCGTCCGGCTCTGGATTCCCGCCAACCACTCAAATAATTGGTTTCGCGTGGTTGATCGTATCGAAAGCTTTCGTCAGGTCAAGAGCAAACCAGTACATCCCTGTCGTTAGGGTGATTCTAGTTGAGACCGACACCTATCTAAATGGGAATGGCGTTAAGCGCGGTGGTCGTGCTATGCCTTTTTACCATGCTGATGTTCGGCGAGTCGCAAGTTAGCGGTGTAGTAAGGGAGAAGGGCCTTCACTACTGGCGAGAGGAGCAATGGCAATGGGCGCTTGACTAGGGGATGGGAAGAGCAACCAAAGGGCTCTCAGTGAAGTTAAGAAAAGCAACCAACAGGAAATTAGTTACTTTGGTAGGCTTTGTCTTTGTTTAAAAGAACACATTTTTGATATATTAAAAGGTTCTATCGATATCGGTCAAAATACGGATATTATAACCCATATAGATTCCTTATACTACGTCGCTATATTCTCTCTCTCTTTATGGCGCGATATACAACAGGTATATCATCATAAACCTCCTAAGAGATTTTTGCGCCAAGCTTCTCTTCCAATTTGTGGTGTGCCGATTTGAATTTTCCCTACAAATTGGTGGGACCTACAGTTTTTTGCCGACTCCGAACGGCATCTACAAAGGAGACGAATTTTTGCTGAGAAGCCTGTCATGGCAGAAATACACTCGGAGAGTTTGGCAAACCACTGCCGAGGGGCGACCCCGTTTTGAAAAACTTTTTTCAAATCACTTTTGATGTTACCTGTACCAGGGCTCGAACCATGGACCTTCGGTGTGGTAGGCCGGCAACACTACCTCCACACCACGGCGTCGCTATATTCACTTTTCTTATAATAAGACCTTACATTCAAGTAAGTTTACATGTCCTTTTAGACTCATACGTAAGGTTGTCCCACAGAGAGATTCTTAAAATAACAAATTGTTTCTGAACACATTTTTACTTATCAGCGAAGTAAATATTTAGGGTTACATATAAAAACGACTGTTAACATAGAACTTACATTTAACTTTTTGTTAAATATAAATTTTTAAAGATCTCATGAAAAACTGGTTCTTAGGGCCGCTTACTCAAGGTCTGATTAACCGCTTAGTCAGGACTTTATCAGTGGTTTGCCCATAAACCATTTACTCAATGTCTGATTAGCGACAATTCACTGATTATCTTCTGATAAAAGTTCTCAGAGGATGGACCTCTGATTATGTGCTTATTAAAAAAAATGACAGTTTAATGTAAAAATCTGATTTGGTGATAAATTGTTTTGCTAACAAACACTGCGAGTAATAGAATTTAAAAATCTAATAATAGCCATATAAATAAATATCAAATTCGAAGTTTGTACGCCCAGATGGTTAATTTAAAATTGTAAACAAGAGCACCTGCCACTTTTTATGCGTTCACAATGCAGCTTTGGTGTATTTTTTCCCGTTCACAATGACCAACTTTATCATGATAACTAAATTATACTTTTGTGTAAACGAAATTGTCATTCTGAGCCAACCCATAGTTAGGTTATCATGTAATATTATAGTTTATCATAACCAGAAATTAAGTAAACGGCCCTAACATAGAATTTAAGTTTAATTTTGTTCGATATATATTCATGGTTAAGATTCACATGAAAAATTGATTCTTAATATAGAATTTGATTAAACATTAGTTTTAATTTTTAGGGCAATACATCTCTGAAAACAACGTTTTTTGATTTATGGTTTCCTGACTTCCCCACAGGGAACAGATACTCGTATATGTTCGTACATCTACACACATGTGTTTGCTTCCCTGTGGGGAAGTCAGTAAGTAGTGGGAACAATTTCTGGTTCAGAACTAGAGATAAAGTGGCTAAACAGAACTAACTAGTGAGATGGGAACTAGATTTTCACTAGTACAGTGATCCGCAATGATAGGTGTTTTAAAAAAGGTAGGGAATAGCTATTTACTGCAGAAATAACATAAATATGAAAGCCAAGTACAAGTCCGCAAATTGTGCAATGGAACATGTCTCTGTAGTTCACATGTCTATTCCCACAAGATATTCCAGATGACCTTTTCTCTGTCATTGCATTTGACCAGTTGTCATTCATATCCGACCACGATTTAATGCTGTGTTCACTTGATTTTAATCTTAGACAATGTGAGTCGAAAAGGCCGTTCTCATATAGTGATTACCGCAACGTTGATGTAAACGCATTGGCCATCGATACTAGCTTAGTGAGTTGGTGTGATTGTTGGTATTTTGTGAGCGTCGATGATAACCTTGAGTTTCTGAATAAACATCTGCTAACTATTTTTAATAATCATGTGCCAGTACGGGTTAGTAAGACCAAATCCTCGGTGTAGAGTGTTAGCTGTTATTAAAGCGCGGAATAGGGCATTGTTTAAATGGAAATTTCACCCTAATCAGGATAGCTAGACGCTGTTCAGAATTTCTAGAAAGAGTGTGACTTCCATTATCAGAAGCGAAAAACGAAACGGTAAAAACCTATCCAAACTCGACACCTATTTGTCATCTAAAATCGTATGGCTGTATGTGTGTGGCTGTGAGAGCGGCAAAGCCTGCACTCTAGACCCTGAGCTGCTTAATCAAGCATTTATTATGAGCCCTTCACAAAGGTGACGACTGTTATTCAAAAGATGCATTTGAATTCGTAACAGTATCTGAGTTGGACGTGGTTAGGAGTATTGTCAATGTAAAATCGAATGCGACTGTTGAAGACGGTATTCCTGTAAAATTTATAAAGATGGTTCTACCTTACATTATTGGAACGGTAACTCATGTTATTAATCATTGTATCACAACGTTATGCTTCCCTAGTCAACGGAAGGTTGCATCAGTTCGCCCAATTGCAAAGAAGAGATCTGCTAACACCCCTTCTGATTTCCGTGCTATAAGTATACTGCCTACTTTGTCCAAAGCCCTCGAAGCATTAATCTTGGAACAAGTTACATGCCATGTTCAAAGTAAGCAGCTGCTGTCACCTCTTCATTCTGGATTCAGGGCAAACCTGGCTGCACAACAGCTATGCTTAATATCTTTGAAGATATCCGGGTTCCATTTGATTATAACTTCTTAACTCTGCTCTTTCTCCTTGACATTTCCAAGGCATTTGACTCAGTTGACCAGCTGTCCTCTAAGCTCAAGCATTATTTTGGTTTTAGTGCTAATTCGTTGGCTCTAATGAATAGTTACTTGTACTAGCGGTTAATAGTAGGGCCTCTAACGTCGCGCCTTAGTAAATTAGAGACTGGTGTGCCACGGGGGTCTATTTTTGGCCCGTTATTATTTAGCCTATTTATAAATGATATATTTACAGTTTACAAATTCGTCAATGCAAATTAAGAACACTAGAAACACATTAGTGTTTTTAAAAAGTTTATTTATTACTCAGGCAGCTGAGTTCACTCAACAGTGCTCCGCCAAGAACTAACTTAACTCCTAATTTTCCTTTATTTATAAGATACAAAATTGCTTATACTCTAATGCCAGCATCCGACTTAGTAAACAAAATACGGATGTTTTTGTTATTATAATTCAGTAACTTGAATCATTGATTCAAGTTCAAATTACTGGGATAATAAAGAAGAACGAATTCATTGGAAAGATCGATTTGTTTACATTTGCAGTTATGCGACTCAATGAATTTGTGTAACTTATTGAGTACCATTTAGGTACTTGAATTCTTCAACATTTGTTTATATTTGCCGTTAGGCGGCCTAGTGAAGCTGGGTGTTAACTCCCCCTCCTCTAAATCGAAACGTCCCGTCTTCGAGTAGACGTCTGAGATTTTTTGAATTTTAAAAGCAATGCCATTCATTACGGCTTTTTTATGATTTTCTCTTTCCAATTTCATTTTAGTCTGAAGTATCACCGAAAACTTGCATATAACATCTATTAGTAAAAATACTACCAATACTGTAGTAAATGCCCACCAAATCGGATTCTGTTGCATCTCTTGTTTCAATTTATTTAAAACATTAATATTCCTTAATTTTAAGTGTTCTTTTTTCGATTCAATATATTCTTTAACATAAAAATGTTTAAATTTCCCTTCTCTTAAATAATTCAAAATCTTTCCAGTAGGATTCTCAAATTTCACATTGTCAATTACCACTTTATTATTAAAAGTAACCAAATATATTCCGTCTATTGTGTGATTGTCTACATTATGTTTTCCTGTTATTAATATTGCTCCTTCTTTTATTATTTTAAGTTGTTCATTTTTCTCTTTGATTTTTGTACAATTTGCTCTTTCATTATTTAAAATATTTGTTAAACAAGTTTGATTTTTATTTATCATACAAAAGGCTTGATTTATTTCCTTTTTGCAATTGCTTATTGTATAAAATTTGTTTTCACATCTAATTACCTGATTTTCAATTAATAATTTTCCATCTTGTTGTGCAATAGCTTCTACATTGAACAGGGTACCTATGTTTATTACTTTTGGGTATTTAGTGTATATAACAATGATGTCATTGATCTGTACAATTTTGAACTTTGATACATCCATTAAATCGGATATTGTTACATTCTTAACCTCATGATCAATTATTTCATTTATTTCATCCAAATCCATAATTGGGTTTAGAATACCTATTTTTGATATAGTAATTGTTTGCAACAAATTTTCCAATTCATTTATAATAAATTTATTTCTTTGTTTCTCTATTGTTGTCCTGCTTATACTACCCTGTAAGTCATTTATTATACGTGTTAAGTCTGTTATTGTCTTAAATATTTGGGAGTTTGTAGTAAATTGTCGGTTATTATTCTCTATTATGTCGTTAAGTTTGTCCGTTATCCTTAAAAAGTCATCATGATCAGGTGTGCCTGAAATCCATTTCCATAATGTCCCTATTTCATTAATTCCTCTTTTTTGTCTATTTGAATTTTGCATTAATTGTCCTAAAAGTGTTTTCATCAATTCTATTTCAAAATGTACTGTATCTTCATCTAATAGAACAAAATCATATGGTTTTTTATAACTTTCTATTACTTCTCGAAAAACTGATAAATTGGTTAAATGAAAAATTGATTGATACTCCTCAAATATCGCTGCGTTTCCTTCCCCCATCAAAACATAATTTTCCCTAGTGTAGTCAATCAATTCTGAACTCACTCCCCAGGTTTATAAAAATTAAACCTTAATATTATCTTTGTGTATGATTCTATTCCTACTTCTTATTTTAACCTTATCCCCTAAGTCCTCACAAACTATTTGTTTCCTATATCTTGGCTTAAGTTTATTTCTTTCTCCAAAAATTTTTTCGTATATTATTTCACCTGGATGATAATTTTTATTTATTCTTTTTTTATTATGAAAGTTCAAAAGCCTTTCTTGCGCAATCTCCAATTTATTTTTTACATCAGAATGGTTTTCTTTATTAAATAAAATACAGGGTGTTTTTTTTACAGGTTTGTTTTTCGAATAGAGATAAAACTGGCATTTTGTGGTCAAATCTGGCAACTCTAATGTCATTTATGTTCAGTTTGGTTTGCCATTTCATCATGAACAGGTTGACAAAAGAACAACGCTTGCAAATCGTGCAAATTTATTTCGAAAATAATGGTTCAGTTCGCGAAGTTTACCGTGAGCTCCGTCCATTTTATGGTCGACATAATCGTCCATCAGAGCAATTAATTCGGTTAACCATGGATCGTTTTCGCACTACGTTTACTCTATGTGATAATACGCATCCGCAGAGACGTCGAACAGTGCGCACCGAAGAAACAATTGCCGCTGTAGAGCAAAGTGTTGAAGAGGACCCGAATGAATCGATTCGCCACCGTGCACAGCAATTGGAGCTTTGTCCATCAACTTTATGGAAGATTTTGCGCAAAGATCTTGGCTTGCGACCTTACAAGATCCAGCTTGTGCAAGAATTAAAGCCGCGAGACCATGCAATGCGTCGTGATTTTGGTGTATGGGCCGAAAATGAGATTGATTTCGATGCTGATTTTCATCGCAAAATTTTGTTCAGTGATGAGGCTCATTTTTGGTTGAATGGCTACGTCAACAAGCAAAATTGCCGCATTTGGAGTGAAGAGAATCCACATGAGACCCTTGAAACGCCATTACATCCACAAAAACTGACTGTTTGGTGTGCTCTATGGGCTGGTGGAGTCATTGGGCCATACTTCTTCCGCAATAATGCTGGAGAGGCAGCTACCGTTAATGGAGACCGGTATAGAGCCATGATAACCGACTATTTTGTTCCCGAATTGGATGGCATGAATGTGGATGAGTTGTGGTTCCAACAAGACGGCGCTACATGCCACACAGCGCACGTCACAATCGATTTATTGAAGGAAACATTCGATGAGCGCATAATTTCGCGGAATGGACCTGTCAATTGGCCACCAAGGTCGTGTGATTTGACACCATTGGATTATTTTCTTTGGGGATATGTGAAGTCGCTCGTCTACACCAACAAACCAGAAACGTTAGGGGAATTGGAAGCCAACATTCGTGGCGTTATTGCCGACATACGGCCCCATATGCTCGAAAAAGTGGTTGAAAATTGGACCTGTAGAATTGGCTTTATTCGAGCCAGCCGCGGCGGCCACATGCCCGAAATCATATTTAAACATTAATGGCATAAAATTATCCTTCCAATAAAGCCAAATTGATGGACCTTAAAACGAGTTTCTTGTGTTTTATTTCAATTCGAAGTTCTATACCCCTAAAAAAAACACCCTATACGGCTGCTTCCCCGTTACGGAGTGAATTGATGTATTGTATTGTTGTACCGCTCTTATGATTGCCTCCAAATCACTTATCAAGTTATGCTCCTGTTTCAAACATCGAGCTATTTCAACTATTGTTGAATGAACTCGCTCCACTTGTCCATTTGTAGTACTATGCCTTGGTGTGCAAAAGAAAATCTGGACATTTTATCTATTCATTAATGATTTAAATTGTGCGGAACAAAAACTAGGCTCATTATCCAAAACCATACTTCTGACATTAGGAAACATCTGCAGAATCTCAAGAATCTTTCCATTCATATCCAACTTATTCTCTATAGATTTTATAACTGTGAATTTTGAGTAAGCATCTATACAAGTAATAAACTTTAATCCTTGCGCAAAAAATATATCTACGTGTAATTGTTCTCCCTCCCTACTAGGTATTGGTGCTTGACCTATCGGTATTAATTTTGGGTGTCTCTCGTACTTGTTACTATTACAGATATTGCAATTCTTGACATATTGTTTAAATTGTTTTACCATCTGCGGCCAATAATACTGTTCTCGAATCTGTATTATATTTTCTCTATAATTACGATGAGCTCTGTTATGTGTCTGCTCTATAATAATTGCTTGGTCTTCCCTATTAGTAATATCATCAGCAAAACAGCCAGCATGCAAAAATTTGGTAGTTGGGTAGGCGTTTTTTAACACCGTTTTAATTTCATAAATTACTTCCGGTGTGCAATAGATGCCTGTAGCAATTCTAGGGTTCAAACACTCAGAGAGAACGGGAATAATACTTTGTGGTGTATCATATTCGATCAAATACCTGTTGTTACCAAAATATGAAATTCTTTCCTGAGTGGTAATTCTTGCCCCCTTATCTATTAATATCTGTTGCCTAAAATGATTCAATGGGTTTTTCGTTCTCTCAACATGATATTCATCGCTACTCTCAGCCGAATGCTGTGTACCTGTAAGTGAACCATCTGAACCCGAATCCTCATTATTCGTATCTGTTAAATTATTCAAATGTTGCCTAGATAATGCATCAGCAACAACATTCGTTGCTCCCGGTTTATAAACTATCCTGGGTGAAAACTCCTCAATAAAAGCTCTCCATCTTTTCATTTTTACATTGGGATTCCTTTCAGACATTGCAAATGACAATGGCTGATGATCCGTGTGAATTTCCAAATCTTTCACGGCATAAAGGTAATGGCGTAATGTCCTTAATGCCCAAACGATCGCAAATAACTCTTTTTCGTTTGTTGCATAATTCTGTTCAGTGGAGTTAAGAGTTTTTGATATAAATGTTATAGGTCTTCCCTCCTGGGACAAAACTGCACCCACTGCCACATTGGAAGCGTCAGTAGTTAAAATTAATTTCTTTTGAAAGTCTGGTTGAGCTAATTCAACTTGTTCCCTTAACGCATTTTTTAAAGTTCCACAAGCCGCTACTCCTTCCTGGTCAAGATAAATGTTTGTTTTCTTTGACATATACTGTGATATTTTACCATTTTCTCCTTTCAAGTGCCTCGTTATTGGTTTAGCTATCTTTGCATAATCCCTTATAAATTTCCTATAATACCCCGTTAGTCCCAAAAATCCTCTTATTTGTCGTAAAGTTTTGGGGATTGGGTAGTTTTTTATCGTTTCTATCTTTCTGGGATCTGTTTTTATAACCTTGTGGGACACAACATAGCCAAGAAATTCGACTTCCTCTTCTATAAATCTTGATTTTTCCACAGATATTTTCATATGAACCCTTCCAAGTGTTTGCACTATATGCTTTAAATGATTCATATGTTCCTTTAATGTTTTTGAATATATTATAATGTCATCAACATAAACATGACAGAATCTACCAATATACTCATGCAGAATATCATTCATTGCTCTCTGAAATATGCTCGGGGCATTTTTTAACCCGAATGGCATTCTCAGATATTCATATTTTCCATTATTTACCGAAAACGCTGTTTTTTCTATATCTTCCTTTTTCATTGGTATCTGATGAAATCCAGACTCCAAATCGATTGTTGAAAAATATTTTGCCTCCCCCAAATTGAAAAGTATAACCTCAGGATTTGGCATTGGATACCTATCAGATATAGTTTTCTCGTTTAACTTTTTGAAATCTATGACCATCCTTAATTTAGGACTGCCATCCTCATTTATTCCCTTTTTGGGAACGACCCAAACAGGCGAATTATATGGGCTTTTGCTGTGCCTTATTATATTTTTTTCCAATAAAACCTTAATTTCTTCATTAACAAAAGCATTTGCAGACATAGAATATGGATATTGTTTTGACCATACCGGTCTGTCATCCTCAGTTCTTATCTCCGCTTCAACATCAGTTCTGAAGGGCAGATCCATATTTACGTCCCTATGGGCTTTTTCTATTATTTTAACAACGTCCCGTCTCAACAACGGAATATTGACTGTCTTTGTTTCTTTATTTATATATTTATCAGCAAATTCACCATTGCTAATACTTTTTTCAAATTCTATATTATTTATTCCCAATATGTTATTGGTAAAGGCTTCAGGGATCTCTTTTCCCGAAGTAAGTTTTTTTAAATTTTTTGTTTTGGACTGGTATGACTCATCAGTTGGCGTTGTAGAACCCTTTTGTTCCACAATATATTTTTTATTTGAATCGCCGGAATTCTCTTCGGCGGGCACCTTAGGATTTTTTAATCCCAAGGGGTTTGAATTATTTTCAAAACTTTCCTCCATATATTCATTTTGAACCTTTCCTTTCACGTTGCCGGTATTATCGTCAGCTGGCGCCTTAGGACTCTTATGTCCCAAGGGGTTTAATTTATACATTTCATCATGGTTAGTTTCTTCCATGTTCACAAAACATAACTTCTCCTTATTGTTATCTCCATATATAAGTTCTACTTTTTCCATATCTATTTTTGCCTTAATCTTTCTCAAAAAATTGACTCCTACTAGAAAGTCACTTTCTAAGTTATCTATTTCGTAAAATCTTTCCTTAAATCCAAACAAGTGTACGTCATGGTACAAGGTGATGATGGTCGAACCATGAATGGTTCTTACCCTCTTCTTAATTGCTAATTCCCTACCGTTGTTATATATACCCTTCCTGATGTAACAACTCGTCGCACCAGTATCTATCAATATTCTAATTTTTACTCCGCTATGTCTATCTGTTCGGAAGATGTAGGGCAGGTGGAGGCCTGATCTAAAAAATGATTTTCATTTAAATTGTTTATTCGTGGCTCCTTTGACCTAGGTTGACCACTAAAATTCATACCCCTTTTTACTGGCTGGTTAAATTGCCATTTCTGTGAATTATCATTTTGTTGTTGTCCCTGGAACATTTTTGGTTGGGATGATTGATTATAACCGACCGTTCTCTGCTGACCAAGTGGCAGATTGTCGGATGATGTATCCATCGGTTCTGGTTTTGGGAAATTCATATTATTGTTATTTCTTACTTGTGGGTATCTCAAATGGTTCTGGAATTGATTTCCCCCCCTTTGTGTATTATTCTTAGGACCCCGCAAATTATTATTAAACGTTTTATTTTCCGGAAGGTAAGCTTTTGAAAAATTCAGAGCAAATTCTGAACGCATTTGATTTGAATGAAGCTCCTGTGCTTTCGCCAGAGCATTTGGCAAATCGGCAGGAGCAAGTGTGAAAAGTACTTGGCTTAAAGGAGGATTTAATCCCGTTATAAATGTTCTTAGAGCGGTTTCGCGATTTTTAATATTTAATTGATTTGTAATTTCAGAATTTGTACCGTGGGTCATAATGGTTTTGTTTATTAATAGTGTTAATTTCTGATTCACTTCATTGTAATAATCAATCAAGGATTTCGATCCCTGTCTTAATATACTCATTTCTTGATCAATCACATGGATTGGTCGTTTGTCTGCATAGGAAAAGTCTAGCCTGGCAAATATAGCTTCTAAGTTTAATACTGTGCCATGATTAGTAAGGGTATCATTGGCATTTCCTATTATTTTATTTCGAAGTATGGTTAATGCCCCGAAATACTTCCTGCTTCCTTCGATACACAAACTCATCGAATTTTTTGCAGCCTCCCTCCAACTCACATAAGATTTACCAGAGAATTCTGGCAGCGACTTAATTATATCTAAACCTTCAGTACAAACTACTCCGTCATCAATAGTTTGTGTACGGTATTCCGTCACTTGCGTAGCACTAGTCAATGTCTTAATTTGATTAGTCAGTTGATTAATTTCATCCCTAAGATTAGCAGTTTGTGTAGCTATTATTCTAGCGATATCTTCTGCAGAAATATTGCTAACTGCCATTTTGGAAAATTGGTTAGTTAGATCGTCCACTGTGATTTTATTAATTTTTAAAGTTAATTCTCTTTTTCCTGAAAGGACAATTGACGTTGTCGTGCCTACCACTTTGACAATAATCACAATAAAAAAGCCTTTCGTAATTAATTTTCGTGGGATAATTCCCCATTAATTATTTTTACATTTCCTTAATATTATTTATTAACTTAACTTACAGTCAGCCCTCCTGTTGGTTTGGTTGTCCTCTTATGCTGTTGTTACTGGAGTCGATTATGGTCCCACGTTGGCAACGTCCCGGCTTGACGTGCAATACCTCTATTTAATTTTTTATTTTGATTTCTTTTAACTTATAGTTTTTCTTATTTTTTCACTACACTTTATCCTTGTTTGTAGGACATGTGTTTTTTATTAGAAAAAAGTTAGCACGAAAAGTTTTGTTTAGATTTTCTCCCTTTCTAGTGGGATACTTGATTTTTTTTTTTTTTTTTTTTAGGCAAACTTATCATTTCCTTTCGCACAAGGATAGTTCATAAGTTTTTTTATTCAAATTTTTTCAAACTTAGGTACCTAGGTACATTTTTTTTATAACTTGTTTTGTCCAACTTTTCTCCCTTTCTAGTGGGATACTTGATTTATTTTATTTAGGACGGGCTTAACATTTCCTTTCGCACAAGGATTTGTTATGTTAAGCACTCCTGGCAGGATCGCCAATTAAGAACACTAGAAACACATTAGTGTTTTTAAAAAGTTTATTTATTACTCAGGCAGCTGAGTTCACTCAACAGTGCTCCGCCAAGAACTAACTTAACTCCTAATTTTCCTTTATTTATAAGATACAAAATTGCTTATACTCTAATGCCAGCATCCGACTTAGTAAACAAAATACGGATGTTTTTGTTATTATAATTCAGTAACTTGAATCATTGATTCAAGTTCAAATTACTGGGATAATAAAGAAGAACGAATTCATTGGAAAGATCGATTTGTTTACATTTGCAGTTATGCGACTCAATGAATTTGTGTAACTTATTGAGTACCATTTAGGTACTTGAATTCTTCAACATTTGTTTATATTTGCCGTTAGGCGGCCTAGTGAAGCTGGGTGTTAACTTGCATGCTTACGCGAATGACGTGCAGCTTTACCTGTCCTGCAGTAGTAATGACATTGATGACCTGTGCTATAAACTTAATGCATATATCTCAGCCATTTTACATTGGGCTACTAATATGGGATTTATCTTAATTCAAGTAAAACATACGTCTTACCTATCTTCAAGAGAAAGCTAGATAGCATCAGAATTCCACCTTTTTACATAGACACTGAGCAAATTATATTTGTAAATAAAATTACTAACCTTGGGTTTGTAATTAACTCTAGTTTAACATGTAACGAACACGTTAACTCCTCCTTAGCTACATAAATGACATAAACTGGCTATTCAATTAATTTTGCCATACTTAACTTACTTCGAGCTAATTTACAATAAATTAGATTAGCGCTCTGCTCATAAAATTGATGTGTCTCCTAACTATATCACACGCTATGGGCATGGTCTTAAGAAGTTCGACCATATATCCCGTTGGAGATCCAGTCTTCTGGGATGTCATATATTCGACTATTTTTAAGCCAGGAGCGTCATTTTTCTTTTTCGACTAATGCTCACAAAAACGCCCCAATACCTTTACAATAAACTTAAAATTATGAGGTCTGCCCGTTTGAACGACCTTATTGTACCTAGATTTAAGTACGTCTCTTCGACTAGACTACCTGGAACTAATGCTATACGCAATATTTTCAACAAGAACAACCATAAACATGTTTTTATAACTACTCCGTAGATAGTAGCAATAATATATAGACTGGCCATCTCATTAGCTTTAGATACCGATACAAATAGTATTATTCTTCAAAATACATATATTTGTCTTAACAGTATACTCTCATGTTTTGTAATCTGTAATGTAATATTTTTCCTTCATTGTTGTTGTACTATAAAAGATGAACAATCTTATTATACTACACTCCTGTTCAATAAATCAAATCAAAATTGCAACCGCCGGTATTTGAAAAATGTTTTGTTCTTATAATGTTCTTTAAAGAAAGGTTTAAATTTTAATCCATGATTAAAAAAATAAAATCTTGATGCGCACGCATCAATAGTGTGAGAAAAGTATAGATTTGTATACATTATGAATGAAAGTTTTAAAATTTTGGCTGAAATTATTAGCCGTGCATAACCTAACCGCCAACGGGGGGCGGTAGTGTTGCTGGACTACCTCAGCGGAGGTCCGAGGTTTGAGTCCTGGGAAAGGTAACACTGGACCAGGTGTTAAAAAAAAGCTAAAAAAACCTAAAATTACGAAAAAAAAGAAGCTAAAAAGTCAGAAAGTTTTTACGAAATCTATTTCAAATTGTTTCTTTTAGTTTAAACTATTTGTATATAAAGCTGTAGACATAACTTAAAGGAACTATTCTCGTTTCAACCCATATCAGGCACATTTTCCATGACTAGGAATTTTTTCAAAGAAATACATAATATAGAAAAATCACTACAAACTTATTAATTATATAATATTTTCTTCGTCTGATGAATCAGAAGAGCTTGAGTCTGCGTACAAAGTTTGTGTATTTATCATAGAGATGGGATCATCGATAATTTGAAAATCAGTGCAACATTTGTATAAGCGTTTTAACGAGCATCTGTTATTAAGCACCGGGGTTAGCATTTTAATTTTTAATATGTTCCTTAACTTAGTTTTTAAAATGTACATGTCCCTAAAAATTCTTTAAACCTCCGCATTATTGAAAGGAAATACCAAAAAGCCAAATACGAACTCAACCAGTTCTAAAAAAAGGGTTTGTTTAATGAATTTTTATGTTCTCGGACTTCCGCTCAAAATTCTACGGTAGAGGTCACATTTGTCCACTGTATGATAATTAGCTTTCGCCACTGCAGCTCAATCAATGCTACTGACTTGGAGAATACCTAGACTTTTCTTCTTTAAAGTGCACCTTTCAAAGAATTATCAACTGAAAAAAATGTATCTTTTGTAAAGAGTTCATATTATAAGGTGGGCATGTCGCAATTGGGTTATGAACTCCATTAAAAATAGTTGACAATCAGCGCTACCTTCAGAAAAGGCTAGCCTGGTCACATTGAAGGTAACATCAAAAGTTGTTCGAAAAAGTTTTTCAAAACGGAGGTCGGTCGTAGGCCGTCATTCGTCAAACTCTGAATGTATTTCTACCATGATAATTCATCGGGGAACAATTTCCACCGCCTTTTATAATCCTATATATGTATCTGTGCCCCTCGTTTTTGGGTGGAAATGGAAAAAAAGAAAATTTTCCGTTTATGGGGCACGATCGTCAAACGAATCTAGAACAGGTTTTAAATTGGAAGTTTAGCCAAGTGCATATGCAAGTCGTCCTCCATGCTTCTAATTAAACTTTTTATAAGGAAATAGCAGTAAGGAAAGCGCTCTCTTCGGCTATGCCTATCTTATAAATTTTCGATAACCACATTAGATATCTAATAAGTACGAAATCATTTTGCACTGACGTTTCTAGCTATCTAATTGCAAGAGTTGTAGCTATCTAATTAGAGTTTAGAGGATTGTATGGGAGCTTTATGTTATATTGGTCCGATCTGGCTGATTTTCACTAGCCACATTACGTATATAATATGTACCATATATGCAAAATTTTAAGTTTTTAGCTCTTTAATTGCAAGATTTATAGACGAAACCCGTTTATCGGATCATTCGATTGTTGTTGTTGCAGCTATAGTTAGTCTGTCTAACTATCACCTCCCTTACTTAATATTGTCCTTCGAGCTCTTCTAACGGGAGGCCCAGAAACCTCGCGGCTCAACAGAGTTGGACCATAGTGATATTGCTGTTAGTTGTCAGTTGAGCAGATCAACAGATGGTTAGTGTGATGGGGAGACACGCCGCATGCCGGGCAGACATTTGGCATGTCAGGGTTCAGTCTGGATAGGTAAGAGTTTAATCTGTTACAGTATGCAGAACGAAGATGGGCCAGCATGACCCTTGTCTCCTTAGGCAGTTCGCGTTTCTATTCAACACCAGGTGGAGCTTTGCTTGAATGACGGCGTTCACTGGACGATGGCTGACAAAAGAGTGTACCGACTCCGTGTGGATGAGATTGAGGGCTCGCCAATGCACCTTTAGATCAAATGGCGAGAAAACATGATGCTGGATCTCGTCATAGTGCTTACGGAATGACCCCTTATTCTCCTGGGAAGCGGATTTTCCTTGAACAGGTTCCTGTTCGGATGCTGCGGTTTATAACAGCTGAACAGAAAGTACCTGGTCAACATCTCGATATTCTCTTTTACACCGAGCATTTTAGCCTCACTGTTAAGGTGATGCTCAGGAGATATAAGGAGGCACCCCGTGGCAGTTCGAAGTGCGGTGTTTTGGCAGGCCTGGTGACCAGGACTTGTTCGGTGACAGTGTCAGATTTGACAGTGATGGAAGGTATGAGTTAACTCTTGAGCAAAGCTCGTCTACAGAGGGGCCCGTCGCCAGGATCGTGCAGTCATCGGCTTAGGAGACGATCGAGACACCCTCTGGTGGGGAAGGGAGCCACGATATGTAGTAATTTAACAAAAGCGGGATAGGACACCACTATGTGGCACCCCTTGTTTAGTTGTACGTGGTTTAAATCTTTCGCCTCTAAATTCAACCGATGACTGCCGGCCACTCAGATAGTTGGCGGTCCAACGCTTTAGACAGGGGGGAAGAGTTTCATCCTTCACGTCGTTAATGAATTGAATTTAAGGATCCGTAGGGTCCAAGCGTCACACATGGTCACGTTGATTTACCACGCTTTTTCCCCCTCTCGTAGGTCAGCCGGGATGAAAAGAGCAGCGAAGGAGCTCTCAGTGAAGTTAAGAAAACCAACCCCATCAGCTTTGCTGTATTAGTGAAAGTGCGATTTTCAGAAGTGAAAAGTCATTGGGGCGATCGATTGAGAGGACTATCGATAAATGATCCGATGCAAGAGTTATCATTGATCGCCAGGCAACGCAGTTTATGAGACCAGCGCTGACGATAGTGGGGCATCCCCGTTCAGAGTGCAGAAAGTCGAACCATCTTTTTGTTCAGCCAGTTCCCGTCCCCTACCATCAATCTGTAAGCTCGAGTGCCACAGGTCGTGGTGTGCATTGAAGTCTCCGAGGATTACGCGATTATCGCTTCTGAGTAACGCACTGATGTCAGGGTGGAATCCCTCGGACAGCAGGTGGCAGGAGGTATATAAATGCTAATTATTTCAACATCGACATCGCCTGACCGGACAACCATACCTTGACCTTCTAAGGTGTTGTCCCTGCGGTCGGCATTAGGCTCAAATATACGATATTGCACAGATTGATGAGCGATGAAGAAAAGTCCGCCCACAAGTCCTCTCTCAGGTCCGAAGATCTGATTGGGCGCCTAACTATATTTGTTTCTTTAATAGCAGAAATCTTGGTATTTTGCCGCTTCATGAAACTCACTATCTCACTAACCTTGCCGGTCAAGCCGTTGCAGTTCAACTGTAGGACACTAAAGTGCGAAGGGGGAGAAATAATCACACTGGGAGTCAGGGACTGGTGGTTATGCCTCGGTGGAAGCAGGCTGGGTCGCGCACTGCGTCGCAATTTAGAAGACCACCGGATGGAGGCGAATCGGTCGACGTTGTGGGTTGCGTAATAGCGCAACGTACGTATGAGTCCATAAGTTCCTGTTACCAAGTTGAGAACATATAAGCAGGTGACATAGGCTAAGGCAGCTGCATTTGACTGATGTCGCAGGGGTATATAGTCTCAACCGACAAACAGTTCACATGGTATAAGGGAGCAGGAGCTGGTGGCTTTGGTTAACATTTGTGCTATTGGTGGAGGGGAGGTTGTGAGTGGGAGGGGGTAGGCTGCCGCTCAGCATTGCTCGCATCTAAGAGAGAGATGCTACGCAGAAAGTAGCTGTGAGCTGCTGTGTGAGATGTTCGCGCCGCTGGGCGTGAGCGGCAGCGCCAATTACACACTACTTGCTGGCCAGTGTTAGTACTGTTTTTCGTGGAGACTGTATTTGGAACTTGTGGCGGTGCGACACTGGATCGACGTTGGCCACGAGACGCCCTAGTGCGTTTACAGCAAGGGGCCACAAAAGTTTTGTAGAAACTATTGGCCTATGTGTGGAGGGATTTAGGCCGGAGCACCTAGTTTTGTGCAACCATCTTTTACATGTATAACATTGGACGGAGTGTAAACGTTTGACGGGTTGGATTCAACAGCAGCCCGTAGCAGGAGAGCTTTGAGCAGCACTGGTGCACTGCTGATTATTAGGAGCTGATTTTTATATCATGAACATGGAACAGTATTTTAACTTTGGTCCGCTGTTTGTAAGTATGAGAAGAAGAAGAGAGAGACCCACCAATAAGTATACCGAAATGATCAGGGCGAGGAGCTGAGCTGATTTATCCATGTCCGTCTGTCCGTCTGTATATCTGTTTGAACGGAAACTAGTCCCTCAGTTTTAGAGATCTTACGATGGAATTTTGTAAGAGGCAGACGTTTTGGAAACCATTAATCATTTGTCGGAACCAGCATGATCGGACCAATGCAACGCAGAGCTCCCATACAATTGATTGTTCCGATAAACGGGTTTTGGCCTATAACTGTTGCAATTAAAAAGCTTGGAATGTAAAATTTTTGTACATACTTTATATGTAATGTGTGTAGTGAAAATCACCCAGATCGGACCAACATAACACATAGCTCCCATATAATCGATAGCTTCGATAAATGGGTGTTGGGCTATAAATTTTGCAGTTAAAAATCGAGAAACACAAAATTTTGCAGGTTCAGTCCATAGTATATATGTATATGTTTAGTGAAAATCACCCAGATCGGACCAACATGACATATAGCTCCCATTTAATCGATAGTTTCGATAAATGCGTTTTGGGCTATAAATTTTGCAATTAAAAAGTTAGGAAAACAAAAATTTTCAGTTCTGGTAGATATTATATATGTAATGTGAGTAGTGAAAAGTAGTATAAGAATACCAGTTCTCGCCCAATTGGTGAAAGAAAAAATGGTGAAAAATGGTGAAAGGAAAGTGTAAACACACGTTCAAACATATATGCGTGGGAAAACCGCAAGTGTATGTGCGTGGGAATTTAATGAAACTGGAAGTATATTTATATTTTGTGGTTTTAGATAGCCACCAATTATGCAGGACCTATTGTGGGTGTGAGGGGCTGGGGGCTGGGGGCCGGGGCGCTTTTTTTATATTTTTATTTTGCGGTTTTAGACAGTCACCAATTATGCAGGACCTGTTCTGGGGGTTAGGGGTATGGGGGCCTGGACCCTTTTTTTACGTTTTGTGTGTGTGTGCGAGTGAGAATTTTTAGAAACCACAGAAAGAAGATTAGTCGTTACGTCTGTCTATGCTTAACGTATAAAAAGCCTACATTAAAAAGGTATTTTATTACTAATTTTCATAATGTTTGCGACAGTAGATGTTCAAGGTTTCAAAGCATACGGTAACAGATTTATTGTAAAGGAAATAGCTGTGGTCTTTAATAATGAAGAGTTTCATTGTTTCCACATCAAAGCTCCATTTGAATTTTCAAACCTGAGTAAGGATAATCAACAAGCTAAATGGTTAATATTCCACCACCGTACTTTATTATAGTCCTATGGAGGAGATTAGATTATACAGTTTACACCCAGATGTTGTGCGTTGTCAATATCACTTTCATAATGAGTGCAATGTGAAAATCAACAAACTACAAATTCGTTGTGCTTTAAAATCTGCATATATTTTACATAAGCACATGCTGGATAGTACTTTAAATTGTAATGAAATAAATTAGAATTCAAAATTTTAAGCTTAGTACTTGTTATTTTAAAGGTTAAGAAGAAGAGGAAAAGTAAGTATATAAATACATATTTTTCTAATATCACCTCATTTTAAATTTATCGTGGACAAAGTGATATGACAAAATGAATTTTAAGTTTTATATTTCATTATTATTATTATTATTTGTTTTCAAAACTACCTACACGGCAGCATGTTGGGAAAAAATGGATAATAAAGGGTTTGCGGTAGATCAAAACTCGAAAAGTATTCAATTTTGCTTAACATTACCGTATAGTAATGATATTTTACAAATAAATATTTCATTATTATTACTTAAACAAAGTGAGCCTCTTTTAACGAATTCTTCTTCTTTAAATGGTCATCTAACCGCCTGGGCGATTTTGACCGTCCAACATAGCTCGCCAGTCGTTTCTTCGTTGCGCCAACTGGCGCCAATTGGAAACACCGCGGGATCGCAAATCGGTCTCCACTTGGTCCTTCCATCGGAGTGGTGGTCTCCCTCTTCCTCTGCTTCCACCGGCGGGTGCCGATAAGAATACCTTCTGGGCTGGAGCATCTTCGCTCATTCGCACTACGTGGCCTAGCCAGCGAAGCCGCTGTGTTTTAATTCGCTGAACTATGTCGGCGTCTGCGTAAAGTTCATACAGCTCATCATTAAATCTTCTTCGGTACTCGCCGTCGCCAACGCGTAGAGGTCCACAAATCTTTCGAAGAACCTTTCTCTCGAATACTCCCAGAGCCGCCTCATCAGATGTTGTTAGTGTCCACGCTTCTGCACCATATAGCAGGACGGGTGCGATGAGTGACTTGTAGAGTGTTATTTTCGCTCGTCGAGAGAGGACTTTACTTTTCAATTGCCTACTCAGTCCGAAGTAGCATTTGTTTGCAAGAGTGATTCTTCGTCGGATTTCTAGGCTAACATTATTGTTGGTATTAATGCTGGTTCCCAGGTAAACGAAGTCCTTTACTATTTCGAAATTATTGCTGCCAACAGTGGCTTGGTTGCCAAGGCGCGAATGCGCTGACTCTTTGCATGATGACAGAAGGTACTTCGTTTTGCCCTCGTTCACCACCAATCCCATTTTCTCCGCTTCTTTTTCTAATTTGGAGTAAGCAGAAGTTACGGCGCGGTTGTTAAGGCCAATGATATCAATATCGTCAGCATATGCCAACAGTTGGACGCTTTTATAAAATATTGTTCCAGCGCGGTTAAGTTCTGCACCTTGTATTATTTTCTCCAGCATTAAATTAAAGAAATCGCACGATAGGGGGTCACCCTGTCTGAAACCTCGTTTAGTTTCGAACGGCTCGGAGAGGTACTTCCCAATTCTGACCGAGCTGGCGGTGTTGCTCAAGGTCATTTTGCATAGCCGTATAAGTTTTGCGGGGAAACCAAATTCAGACATAGCGGCATATAGGCAGCTCATTTTCGTGCTATCGAAAGCGGCTTTAAAATCAACAAAGAGATGATGCGTGTCGATTCTTTTTTCACGGGTTTTTTCCAAGATTTGGCGTATTGTAAAAATCTGGTCGATGGTAGATTTACCAGGTCTGAAGCCACACTGATAAAGTCCAATCAGTCTGTTCACATCAGGTTTCAGTCTTTCGCACAATACGCTTGATAGGACCTTATATGCGATATTCAAAAGGCTGATTCCGCGATAGTTGGCGCAGTTTGCAGGATCGCCCTTCTTGTGGATTGGGCAGAGAACACTTAGATTCCAATCTTCAGGCATGCATTCATCCGACCAAATTCTGCATAGAAGCTGATGCATGCGCCTTACCAGCTCCTCGCCTCCGTGTTTGAATAGCTCAGCAGGCAAACCATCAGCGCCAGCTGCTTTATTGTTTTTCAATCGGGATATTGCTATTCGCACCTCATTGTAGTCGGGTTGTGGAACGTCAATTCCATCATCTTCGATTGTGGGCTCGGGTTCGGCATCTTCTCTGGTTTCTTGCTCAGTTTCTCCATTTAAAAGGGCAGAGAAGTGATCCCTCCATATTCTGAGTGTTCTCTGAACATCGGTCACCAGGTCGTCGTTCTCATTCTTACAGGAGTTTTTTTTTCTTTTAACGAATTATGATGAAGAAATTGAAGTGTTGTCAACGAGACCCCGTCATCGACCACCATTACAGAGATAACACAACCATCTACAACAATCACACCGTCGTCCAAAGTTGACGGTTCAACTGAATTTTTACTATAGATGAAGCTATAGAGGCATTTCGTAGAGAGCTTATTAAAAAGCAATCCAACATTTAAGTTGGAATATGGTAATTTTGATATACCAATTCGTTATAGTTATGATATGATTAGTAGGTATATGGAAAAAATTTTGAGCATCAAGTGCTTTGAATATCGTGAAATTGAAACTGAAAGAATTCTAAGTAATGGTGATATTAAATCGGTTATATCCCAGGATATTTCATATAAAAGACCAAATATAGAAAAAATTTATGTAAAAAACTATAGACGAACATATAATATGTTGCATGTAACATATGTTAGACGTATATAGAATAAAAAAAGAAAAAAAAAAAAATTTACTAATTTAATAAAAATTCTATTTCCACACCTGTTGTATTTAAGTTATGGAACAAGCTACTACTACTATAATCAATTTATGAATCAAAATCAAAATATAAGCAGCTTTATAAATTTTGAAAATAGTAAACAGGCTAGTTTTGAATACAATATTCCAAATACTTCTTTACCTTTAAAAATAAATATAGCAATTCAATTGATTGATCAAAGTTTTCCTGAGCTGAACACATCATTCTTCAAAACAACAACAACAACGCAGAGTCCTTGGGGACCTTTTAAACCAACTTACCCCGACCAAAGGACTCAGTCACGTAGTGCGAAAAGAAGTGTATACGCCATTCTCGAGGCTATTGACTCTTTTAAAAAAGATTTAGTTGAAAAGGAAAAGATAATTGGAGGTATTCTTGAAAGTCCAGGGGTTTTTCATCGACATTTCCATTTAGTTTACGATAATTTTGAAATACGAATTAAATGCTCTTATTATAGCAATTATGGAAAGCGTACTCTAAATATCTATTGCTTTGAATTTTCGGAAAACAATACAGAGGCATTACATGAACGAGAAGCATTAAATGAGCGTGCTTCATACGATATAAACCCAAGAATAATTGATGTTGATCGTTATTATCAAACGTTACATATGAAGTCTCAGTAATCGAAAACATGTCGTTTCCTAAAAAAATTTAAAGATATTTTACCTGAGGAGCAGAAGAACAGACTTTTCGATCCTCCTTCAAAAATCGAGTATAGAGACAAATTAAGTAAAATAAAGAATCGTATCGATGAACATTACGAGGATTGCGCTTGGTTGAATTCTTATTGCGCAGATGGTCCAGACGCTTGCCATTGCTCATACCTAGAGCGTCTGCATGCGGAAGCCTTCAAAATTATAAACGCTTATACTGAAATTTATAATCAACTTCGCTGTAAACTCCTACCTATAAATACTTAAAGATATTTAAATTCTAGTAGGACTCAATGTGTACAAGAACATATTCCTTATGCCTATTGTTATCTTATTGAGTGCTCATACAATAACCAACTGAACCGTTTTAAAATATATAGCGGTGTTGATGCTCCAAAACATTTTTTTAAAAGTATTTTCGATAATGTTTTAGATATTTACCACCTATATTTGAGTAAAACAGTTACAATGCATCCATTAACTACCATCCAACTTAGACGTCAACGAAGATATAGTTTGTCATATTTGTGGAATGGAACTTTTATTAAATGATAGGGTAGCAGACCATTGTAATTTAACTGGTAAATATAGAGGTCAAGCACATAATAAATGTAATTTGGAATATCAGATAGCAAATTTTATTCCAATATTTTTTCATGATTTATCGAAATCTGATTCTCATTTATTTGTAAAAGAGTTGTCATCTGTTAAGAGGGATATCTATACATTAATAGGCTAACATTTTTCCCATACATCAATTGCCACAGTATATCTTGCCTAAACATGCATAATTCCTATTTAATTTTATTTTGGAAACTTTCTATGGATCACGAGCGGTGCATAGGCATATTTGCTTTAACAAATAGTGCTTAATTTATTTGTAATAATTCACTAAAGTTTTCTGCATAAAGCCATGGCGATTAACTACAGTATCTGACTGCGTTGTTCTACATTCCGAAGTAGCGCAGGTGGTAAGGGTCTGAGGTAGAACGCTTCTGTTCCAAGGTTCGAGTACAAGTTCTCTGTACAACTTTGTTTTTTTCTTATCTTGATTTTTTTTTAATTGATTAGATTTTTAACCTAATATTTTTCGGTTTATGATCTCATAATATTAGAATATTCATATATATCACAACCCAATACACCATTATAAAAATGAGGTTCAAAAACACCCATAGTCGCCCACTGTTCATGTAATTCAAAAATGTTTTTTTTTTATGCGTAATCAAACTTCTACTTTTTTTGTTGTAAAATTCCATAGTTAAAATGAGATTCAAAGGTATTCATGGCCTCTATTTTCGGTCGGATATTAAAATGCATCCTAAAATCCTGAAAAACCTAAGTGTTTATAATTAAATGTAAATTTTTACTGTTGATAAACCTCCAATATTAAAACGGGACTCCAAACCAGCCATATCCGCTTATAATTCAAAATTTCAGATCAAAAAGAAAGCATTCTCAAAATAGGAAGGGGCGTCGTTGAGTCGGAATTGCTAAATTGAATTTGTAATTTTCTCCCGGTAAATGGATTACTAAAAGCACTGCCTGTATACTAATACCTAAAAAATTAAAATAAGGCAACCATGTCTAAACGGTGGACATATTTTCACTCACCGAGCACATTGACTTAAAGTAACCATTATCTATATATTAATAGGCTAAAATTTTTTCCATACAATCAATTGCAAGAGTGTATCTCATTTAAACATGCATATTTCCATTAACATGTATTTTGATGTCTTTGTATGGCTCAGAAGCGGTGCATAAGCATATTATATTTAATCAATAATGCATCACTTGTTTTTAATAATTCATTAGAGTTTTGTGCAAAAAGCCATAGCTGTTAACTACAGTATCTGACTGTGTCATTGCACATAAAGCAGTGGCGCAGGTGGTAAGCGTCTCGGTTAGGACGCGGACGTTCCAAGGTTCGAGGGCAGGTTCTGGACACCTTTTTTTTTTAATTAGTCTTTAAATATATGAAAACTTCTTAAGTTTTTTTTTTTAATTTATTATGGTCTTAGCCCAATATTTTTGTGTTCATGGCCTCTATCTTAGAGTGAAAAAACCTAATTTTTCAAAAGAACTCCAGAAAATGATTATATGCACTATATACAGGGTGTTTTTTTTACAGGTTTGTTTTTCGAATAGAGATAAAACTGGCATTTTGTGGTCAAATCTGGCAACTCTAATGTCATTTATGTTCAGTTTGGTTTGCCATTTCATCATGAACAGGTTGACAAAAGAAGAACGCTTGCAAATCGTGCAAATTTATTTCGAAAATAATGGTTCAGTTCGCGAAGTTTACCGTGAGCTCCGTCCATTTTATGGTCGACATAATCGTCCATCAGAGCAATTAATTCGGTTAACCATGGATCGTTTTCGCACTACGTTTACTCTATGTGATAATACGCATCCGCAAAGACGTCGAACAGTGCGCACCGAAGAAACAATTGCCGCTGTAGAGCAAAGTGTTGAAGAGGACCCGAATGAATCGATTCGCCACCGTGCACAGCAATTGGAGCTTTGTCCATCAACTTTATGGAAGATTTTGCGCAAAGATCTTGGCTTGCGACCTTACAAGATCCAGCTTGTGCAAGAATTAAAGCCGCGAGACCATGCAATGCGTCGTGATTTTGGTGTATGGGCCGAAAATGAGATTGATTTCGATGCTGATTTTCATCGCAAAATTTTGTTCAGTGATGAGGCTCATTTTTGGTTGAATGGCTACGTCAACAAGCAAAATTGCCGCATTTGGAGTGAAGAGAATCCACATGAGACCCTTGAAACGCCATTACATCCACAAAAACTGACTGTTTGGTGTGCTCTATGGGCTGGTGGAGTCATTGGGCCATACTTCTTCCGCAATAATGCTGGAGAGGCAGCTACCGTTAATGGAGACCGGTATAGAGCCATGATAACCGACTATTTTGTTCCCGAATTGGATGGCATGAATGTGGATGAGTTGGGGTTCCAACAAGACGGCGCTACATGCCACACAGCGCACGTCACAATCGATTTATTGAAGGAAACATTCGATGAGCGCATAATTTCGCGGAATGGACCTGTCAATTGGCCACCAAGGTCGTGTGATTTGACACCATTGGATTATTTTCTTTGGGGATATGTGAAGTCGCTCGTCTACACCAACAAACCAGAAACGTTAGGGGAATTGGAAGCCAACATTCGTGGCGTTATTGCCGACATACGGCCCCATATGCTCGAAAAAGTGGTTGAAAATTGGACCTGTAGAATTGGCTTTATTCGAGCCAGCCGCGGCGGCCACATGCCCGAAATCATATTTAAACATTAATGGCATAAAATTATCCTTACAATAAAGCCAAATTAATTGACCTTAAAACGATTTTTTTGTGTTTTATTTCAATTCGAAGTTCTATACCCCTAAAAAAAACACCCTTTACATACATCAAAGCAAAAAAGCAAATTCTGTCGGACCGAGAAACTTTATAGTAATCTCGAAATTTATCGGAGCTCATTATTTCTATCGGGGTTTTCCGATGAGATAGACCCTATATATAAAATACAAAAAGAGAAAACATAGTTTGTAGCTACTTCAAATTTATATTTAAAAAGGGTTAGAAATCGTGTTCCTTTTTCTAAATATATCAATTGTTTTCTTCTTCAAATATTTTAATTTGAGCCCTTGCATATACGAGTATGTAGACTAATTTTTACCTGTTATGTTGGGTACAAGTTGTAGTTGGGGAAAAAGGCCAGTTAACTATCATATGTTGAAGTTGGAATAAATCCTGATTTGAAAGAAAAATTGCTAAAATTGCCTGTATATAAAAAAAGCCGATATGAAAACTGGCGTCAGGCTAATGTTGAGAAATTTGCGGAAATTCAAAATGAACGCTTGATTTATCTCAAAAGCCATATGGATATGTATGTATGTAGGTATACTCCCAACGGGGGAAATTTTTCTGTGGCTATAGCGCTTAGGTAAGCTGTTTGACAGCACATATGTATGTATCGGAACAACGCAGGTGTACGCGTCTGCAGTGGAACGCGTACGTTCTGTGTTTCGTGGCCAGGTTCCGGACAATCACTTTTTTTTTTAATAGATTTTCTTCTTATCTTGACTTTAGAATTTATTAAGATTTTAAAGCAATATTTTCCTAAAACAAATTTTATGTAAAGAAACGCAAGAAAATTATTAAAATTTACCATAACAAAACATGTAAGATAAATACTTTGATCAATTGCGACAATGGTGCTTAGCTGGAGCGGCCGTGGCTGGAAAGCACCGCGGTGGAATTGTGGTTTTGAAAAGAAATAAGAGAAAACGAGAGTTCTCGTTATAATAAATATGGCCGTTTATTTTGTAAAAAATGACAATTAGAAATTATTTTACCTTTATGAATATTTGATGCGCTGAGAAAACGTGGGGTGGCCATGATGTGGCTGCGTTGACTGTTACTGAAAAAGTAGACGGTTTTCCAATCAAGGACAACCGTTGACCCTAAAAATTATCCTCCGGTTTTAAGGGGAGGTGAACCCACGCATGAGCCCTGGTACAGGTAACATCAAAAGTGATTTGAAAAAAAAAAAAAAAAAAAAAGTTTTTCAAAACGGGGTCGCCCCTCGGCAGTGGTTTGGCAAACTCTCCGAGTGTATTTCTGCAATGACAGGCTTCTCAGCAAAAATTCGTCTCCTTTGTAGATGCCGTTCGGAGTCGGCAAAAAACTGTAGGTCCCACCAATTTGTAGGGAAAATTCAAATCAGCACACCACAAATTGGAAGAGAAGCTTGGCGCAAAAATCTCTTAGGAGGTTTATGATGATATACCTGTTGTATATCGCGCCATAGAGAGAGAGAACCCACGCATGCACACCCCCATGCATGTATATGTGTGCTGGCAAAACACGAATATGCATGCATGCCCACACAGGTGGGTGGGTTGGTGTTAGTGATTGGTAGGGCGTTAAAGTTACATTAGGATGGCACATTTTTTAGGAATTTAGGCATCTCGCCTAAACATGCCGGCCCCCCGGATGGTGAGTGCCGACTGGCGCTGTCACAGCCGTCTGCCTCCGAACTGCCCCCCGGAAGTTTGAAGTTTTGTCTCTGGTGGCTCCATAGTTTCGCACTTAGAGCTAAAGAATAGGAGGAAGAAACTTTGAAAATAAAAACCCTGTATATGTCTTGCCAGGAAATTGTGTATATTATTTATTTTTTGTTCCGGAAAAAAACAAAAACAAAATTAAAAAGAGAAAAAAAAATTATTTTAAGCTTAAACCTAACCTTACATACTAATGGCACCCGACAGTACTCAACCAAAAATTGTGCTTTGGGCAAGCAACGACCCAAACGACGCTGGTAGCGTGCCCGAGGTTACGACGTCGGCATATACGTCGCCCCCGAGCACGAGTTGTATCGGCGCCGCTGTATAAAAATGTGGATCTGCCAACCGGATGTGCTGGTACGGAGCAGCGATATGGGCGTCCGCGTTATGCACCGGACTGATTCGGCGGATATGTTTCACGCACAATGCGAGAGCGGCTTTGTTATTCCCGTGGTTGCCGCGGATTTGGGAAAGCAACTGCGCTCTCCGACCGAGTGTTTGGTGTGCAGCCCTTGCTCTTCCGCCAGCCCGCGGTCGATGACTGGTTGAGGGGAGCATGCATCAAGAAGCGCACGGATGCGCAGTAGTCCCCCCGGCTACCAGTTTCACGACCGCGGTTGGCGCAAGAGCAATCATGGGGGGTGGGGGTAGCGGTGGGGCGGCTGGGAGGCCGGGCTACGCTCGATGGTATGGGAAGGTGTACGACGCGGTTGGGCAACGTCGGAGGGGCGTAGATGGCGCGGCTGTATGGCCAGTCTACGCTTACGGCTATTCCGATGTGCGTGGCGTTGATTACTCGTGGGCGTATCTTTGTTGGTGGAGGTGCGGGTGTTGCGCTGTGGTGACCGCGGGGTATGCCGTTGGAAGGCGCGCCGCTGGTGGGCTAGAAGGGGCCGGAACGGCCGTGGTTCCGGTACCGGCTCGATGATCTCGCCTTCTTCTGGCGACCAAGCTCTCTCCGATGCATGGAGTGACAGCATCTCCTCCTCAATCGCGTGCCCTTCATTCCATGCTTCTTCTCGTTCGGCATCCTCCACCTGTTGGGCCCAGTTCTTATAGGGCGTCCGCGCGCGAGGTGGGTCGTCCATTGGCGCGTGTTGTGGGTCGTCCATGGGCAGATGGAGGGTGGTGTGGTGTTTTCCACCACATCTTCGGCACCTGACGTGGCTTGTGCAGTCCCTGGCACTTTGGACAAACAGTTGTCAAAATAACGTCGTTGAGGCGCTGCAGAGGTGCCATCTGTGCCCGCACGCAGTGGGTGGCTCTCGCCACACAGCAGGCATGGCTTTGGGTACCGAGCGGCTAGGCGTTCGACCCTCTTGCGCAAGGATGCGTAGCGAGTCATGCTGCAGATGACCGAAAAAGAGAAGAAACAAAAAAACTTTGTGAATATTTATACGGGCGCCTGTATACGTGGGTGACGAGCGATCTCTTTCCGAGAAATTTTATAATTACAATGCATATTATTAGTATATGGGTATTAGTTAATTTTTCCCGCACGGCACGGTAGCGGCAAGTTGATTGCGTTTATCACCTTGTATTTCGTTTCGCCACTGGCCCTCATGCAGAGATTTATTTCTTATTCTTACTTGCATGGTCGCCGTCATAAGTGGCGTTAGTGCCGTGCACACAGTGACATTCTCGCTTTTTCCGGACTTGGTTTCGGTACCGAGCTGGGTAGAGAGTGTGATTGTGGTGAATGTTCGCGTTTATTATTTTTTTTTGTTGTTTTGTGGGCAAAACAGTCTTTTGTTGTTTTGTGGGCAAAACAGTCCTGCCCCTCCGAAAACAAACAAAACCCGAGAAAAAGAGAAGAAAAAAAGAAAAACAAAAAATTTGTATTAGCGTGAAACAAAATATCGATTTTTTTTTTTTTTTTTTTTTTTTAAATTTATTCAGCCGTATTAATTTTGCATTTGCGGCGAAGATGCCGCCGGTCGGGTACGAAGGTAGATTTCGTCACCCTATTTACCTCGCAGTGAGCGATACCGATTTTGGCACATCGCGATTTCGGTACCGGTTGACCAAAATATAGCATCACTAGCGTGGTGGTAAAATTATGCACATATACATATATACATATCCTCGCAAAATTTTGCGAGTAAATGAGAGTAGCATGGAGTGGTGGTTAACTATTTGCACACATACATACGTGTGCGTACTCACGATTTTGCAAAATCGTGAAAAAGAAACAAAGAAAATTCATTGAATTGGAACAATTCATAGTTTTCTTGTTTCCGGCACGTGTGGGCAGCAGCAGTAGCAGAGGTAAATAAAATTGTAAATTTTAATTTTAAAATATATTTAACCTTATTTTTTCTTTTCTTTTCAGATGCACCAAGGGTAAAGGAGCTGCAACCTCACGTTGGAGCATCGCCTGGCCGGCGCATGGACAATGGACGTGGTTGGTAAGTATATATTCGCGCTACCCGGAATCCTGTATCGCTTCGGTAGTAGCGCAAATTACTTAAGATAAAAAAATGTGTCTCACACGCTGTGGCGGCCGGCGCATGCTTTTAGACACATTTTGTATGTATATGCATATATGTACGTATATTTCTATGCAAATACTAATGGTTTTCTTTCCTTTCGTTCCAGTTCAAGAGGAATCGTTGTCCACAGCACATAGAACGGCAAACCAAATTTATATTCCACATATATTGCCTCATACCAAATATTTCTGGAAACATCAATGCTTTTGTGTAGAACTCAGTAAATTCAAAACAGAGCCCAATACTTGAACCAAAATAATTGCATATTTTTTACAATCGGCATACTACGACGTTTCCAATCAAATGCGAATTTATCTAAATACCCAATGTTGTGCAATGGAAAAAATTCTTCAATGATGCCTTTTCGTATGTATGACATAATTGCCGGTTTGATGTTATCCTTAATTAACACTGGACCCTCGCATTCACGTACTATATCCGATATACAAAAACTTTTGCGTGCTGCCAGTTATAGTCTGCTTATTTAGCTCAGCTTCATCGGCAAACCGAAGTAGTGTATGTACTCGTATAGTTGCTGATAAATATAGATATTTTGGGGTATTGCTGCTGACCTCGAGCGTTAGAAGTAAATTAAATTCTTGTATTATCCTTTCCACATCTTGGCAAATTTCTTTTCGGCTTCATCGGACCAAGCTGCACAGTTCTCTAGCACTTCTAAAGTACATTTCTTTGATAATGGCGGTAATTTTGCACCTTCATTTGGAACTTGTTTCAACAATTTTTCACGATACCACATTTCGTCGTTTGGAAAAAGAGCTGCTACTATAATCCCATATCCGAATTTTTCAACTTTATTTAATTTATCATTTTTCGCCAATAAATTTCGATAAGTTCCAGCGCTTTTGAATGTTTTTCATACAACATGAACTCGGATATGTTATTCACATGTGATATGGAACAATTTTCAAGAGTATCAACTAATTCCATGTGCTTAGGAAAACTATCCTCAACAAGGCGTTCAGCAATATTAATTCCGTCAATATAAAGGTTTATATAGCTGCGCTTATTTTTGTCACCACGTGTAATATTTTCGTAATTTAGAATTTTGCCATAAGAACCATTAAATATGATATTAGCCGCATCAACTCAGTCAGCGGTGCCGTTCGGTTTAATAGGCAATGCGCATGGCATGCAAAGTGGTTCGATGTTGGGAAAGACGCTCATGTCTTTAACATCGGTTGTATCACACATCTTAATCCTTGCCGCCTTTGACGGTGTTGGTGATTATTGCATTTCCTTATACTCTGTGGATAAACAATGGTATCGTGCAAGGATCATCGATGCTGACTTAATGGTATTGCAATTTATCGACATTGGCGATACGGATTGTGCTACAATTTGCAAATTCTCTTGCAATGAGCGCAACATCCAATTTGTCGTAGGGTTGTACAAAGAACTGTCCGGGATTGTCGCAGTGACTTAATATAGCATGGTCCATATCCGCATACGGATCAACCGATTCCGTTTCTGCCTCTGTCGAAGCTGCATGCTCCGATATAGTATTTTCAGTTGGTGGTGGTATAGCAGATGGAGCTGAGAAGGGTACCGGTGAGATAGCAGGAGTTACGATAGCAGCTTCTGTTTGAGTAAATGGTACCACCACTGGCAATGTTTAGCGAATTCTGGCAAAGCTTGCAAATCGTGTGGTAAAATGCGTACATCATCTGTATTGGCTATGGTTCCAAAGTCCATGAATATCACACGGTACTGTGGTTTCGTACCAGTCTCACTCGTGACACGACCCAGTATGCGCGCAAGGTAAATGCTTGATCTTCATTATAAACTGCGGCACATAATGGTCCAATTTTTACTTCTTTTAGTTCATATTATGAAATATGCTCAATATAAAGTAGTTTGTGCACCTGTGAAAAGTGGATGATTGAAACCGTCGACATACTTTTAACCTTTATGTCAACAGCAGAACTTTTTTACGCACGTCAACAGCAACACACCCAACACATACATATGTTTTGTATGGCAAATGGCATGCCGTTATAACCAGGCAGATACACATCTCTGAAAAACTCGATAGTACCTGCGTTAATCACTTGCGCTAAAAAGTATAAAATAGGGTTTACCAGTATTACGGATTTTATCATCACGTTTCTGTTTATTTTGTGGAAATAAAAAAATAAAATCAAAGTGAAATGGCAGATGGTAAATGGTTTACTCCACGACAACTAAGCGCACTTTCGTACGAAGAACAGCAAGCATATATTCGTCAAACGCTTGAAGAGAGCCAAGAAGAAATAAGTGACCACGATTCAGTAGTTGGTGACGAGGCTTTAGATGAATGTGTAGGTGATATTGGTGGTGATGACTCAGACTTAGAAGAGCCCACGTTACCAGAATATGACCCAGAGGACGGCAGTGATTCTGATGAAGAACTTGAAGATGCACCAATTGAAACTGGGGAATATTTTACTGCCAGAGATGGTAATGTTTGGTCTTCGATACAACCACAACCTGTAAGATCCGTACGCACAACATTCTAAGAAGTGCACAATCTGGACCAGTACGGGCAACGCAAGGTTTGACCATTTCAGAAACGTTCAAATTGATGTCAGACGAAATATGCGACATAATTATTCGTGAATCAAATCGAAAGGCAAGGCAATTCTTTGATGATGACAATGCAAAACAGCCAACAAGAGAACCGAGATCATGGATTCCCATAACAGAAAGTGAATTTGATGCATATTTGGGCGTACTTTTGCTAAGTGGCGTTACACATTCTGGTTACGTGCATACGAAAGATTTGTGGAATACTAAATCACATCCATTATATCGTGCTGCAATAAGTGTACGACGATTTTGGGAAATTAGCCGCTTCATTCGTTTTGATAATGGAAACACACGCCAGCAACGCAAACAAACTGACAAAGCAGCAGCAATATCGGACGTTTTTTTGATGCTAAACAGCTGTCGTAGATATTACGTGGCAGGAGCCAACGTCACCGTAGATGAACAATTGTATGCTTATCGTGGTGGAACTGGCTTCACGCAATACATACCATCAAAACCTGCCAAATATGGGATAAAAGTGTGGTGGGTGTGCGACTCCATTTTGTTCTATCCATTGCAGGTACTATCAATATTGTTGAAAATTGTTGAAAGTATAAATAACTAAATTGAATTCAATTTTTCAATGCAGGGACAAATCTATACAGGAATGGCACCGTCTGGTGAACGTGAAAGAAACGTTGGTGAAAGAATAGTCAAAGATTTATGTATCAACTTTTTTGATGGAAGTGGAAGAAATATTGTATGTGACTACTTTTTCACTAGCTACAACTTGGCAAAATCTTTGATGATAGACCATAATTTATCTATATTGGGTACTTGCAACAAAAGGCGTACATTCGTGCCAGCAGCATTTGCCAACCCCAAGGGACGTGAAGCTGAATCGTCAATGTTTGGGTTCTATAATCACGTTACGATGTGCTCGTACGTGCCCAATAAAAACAAGGCAGTTGTATTATTGTCCACTTCTCATTATACAACAGAAACGTCCGGTCCTAAGAAGAAGCCATTGCTTATATTGGACTATAACAAAACCAAAGGTGGAGTTGATAGCATGGACATGTGCTTGTCCGAATATAGTACCAAGCGGCGCACAAATAGATGGCCTTTGGCTTTCTTTTATAATATTGTGGACGTTGCTGCGTTTGCTGCATACATAATATACGTTGATAACAACACTCACCTGAAGTCATATACAAGCCGCCGTAGGATGTTTCTCCATCAGCTAAGTGAGCAACTATGCAAGCCAGAAATAGAGAGAAGGGCGAATAACAGCAGAATATGCAGAGTTTTTTCACCGCGCAACGCCATCGAAGCCATGATAGGTAGGCCCATCCGAGTTGTGGATGCTGGAGCACATGAAGCGGAGGAGCGTGATAGTACGGGACGCCTAAAAGTAAAGGGGAATTGCTACATCTGCTCCAAACGACGCCCTACTCGTAAAGCATGCACATTATGCAGCAAACCAGTGTGCGCAGAGCATTCCAAAGACTTGCCGCAATGCGATAGATGTAATTGAATTTCAATAATTTTGAATTTTTTCGTAGTTTTTTTAATATTTTTTTCATAAGTATTTTAAATTTTTTAATAATTTTTATGCCATAAGTATTTTTTTCACTCAAAATAAACTATACTTTTCAAATATTATCATATTTGCATGCGATTTACTATACATATGGTATGGTATACCCAGGTATGTATGCTGTTGACGTAAGTGTGCAACTTTGTAAATGGGCTTTATCTACCAAACGGATGATCCAATCCTAAATAAAATTGGGACTATTGCGTAAAACAGTTTTCGCTAGGATATCACGAAATGTCAAGTCGATCCGATTATCCAGTTCAGAGCTACAGCGTTTTGAAAACGCAAAACATACCCAGGTATGTTGCCGTTGACATAAGGGTTAAAGGTACCAAGGAGAGTGATTAAAATATTAAAATTTTGGGAGTGCAGCATAAACATACCCAAGATAAAATAGTGAGCTATAATTGTCAATATAAATGATGCAAAAATTCTGTGCTTGAAATCTAGACAACGCATAGAAGTTAGTTTTGGCCTTATGTTTGACCAACAATTTATGATAGGATAAACCAGCACAGCATGTGATATTAGGTTGCTTTCGCAATGCTAAACGTATTTCCACAAGCACAACTTGATAGTAGCAGCAGTATAAATGGCCATTAAACTGTAGTTTGTTGGCGCACAACTGTAATATAAAAACAGTGTAAAAGTGTTTGAGTCGCGCTTCACAAAAATAACCCTTAGTCGGTCCAACACCGGCTACGCCGTCCACAGTATTTCTGCGCAGAATACACTTTTTGCACCTTTCGGTACACCTTAATCTGTGATTACAACAACCACATGAAATGACAGAAAATTTCCAAATTTCATTTCAAATATCTCTTCACTGAGACAAAAACTCGAAGTCCCGAGACCCGAGGTCAAAACGCGTCTTTTGACACCTTTCCCGATAAAATCGGATGTGTTTTAGTAGTTGTCTCCTAAAGGTAACAATTACCGACTTTCAAACTCACTGATTGCGTTACGTCCCAACAATCGGTAAATGTTTTTCAAAATACTTTAAAGTAAACTTGCTACAATAAGCGATATGTAGGCCTTCACAGTTTTAATTTATTTGAAAGTTTCAGGTAGACCTTTTATAAACTTCAAGGAAAAACTGTTACCAATAATTTCAATTGAAAAGTGACATGCAAATTTTTATAAAACTTCTGAAAAAACTATTTGTCAGCTTTTTTTTCTTTTCAACTTAAAATATCTCCAATTCTTTTTGAAAAATATTTTGCATGAGAATGACGGCGAGAAAACATTGGTCGTGGCTGCATCTTAACCACATCCGAAAACTGGTTTATGTGGCAGCATTCAATGTATGACAAGAACTTAGTTATTTATTTTACTGCAATAGTTAAATAATATACAAGGTATGGTTTGAATAAAGTTTAAAAGACACTTTTAGAACGCTTTCTTTAAAATCTTTCATGCAGGTTTAAATTAATAAGCTTTTTAATAACGTGTCGTTTCAATTAAACAACATTTATTTTCAAACGTTTTATAAACGAAAACTCTGAATTTTGAAAGCTTAATACTTATTTCGGGAAGCCTTTTAAATATTTATTTTTAGTTTACTTTGCTTGTTGGGGTGAGACAAAAAAAATAGGTTAAGATGAGGCCCCGGGCCTCTCGCCAGCCATTCCCTCCATAGGGAGCAGAATCAGCTTGACCAACGGTCTTCTGATCTGACCCTTCTCGGTCATGAGGTCCACAACACGCACTCGGTTATCTTCGCCGGGGTGTACGTTGGTAGCTCGGCCGAGCCTCCATTCATTGGAAGACAGGTTGTCTTCTTTGATGACAACGAGATCGCCTATCTTAATATTTTGTTTCGGATGCTTCTACTTCACTCGTTTTTGAAGTTCGGATAAGTATTCCACTTTCCATCGCCTGCAGAGGGTTCGATGAAGAGCCTTGAGCTTCTGCCACCTATTGATAATGGAGGCAGGGCTCTCATTCACCTCGGGTTCTGGCGGAGCCAGGAGCTGACTTCCAGTCAGGAAGTGCCCAGGGGTCAAGGGCTCCAGGTCCGCGGGCTCATTTGAGGCTGGACTAAATGTTGAGGCATGCCTCAATCCGGCACAAAAGCGTATGGAATTCCTCATGCCTGCATTTATGACGCGAGGCTAACTTCTTGAAGTGGCTTGTGAAGCTTTTCACTCCCGCCTCCCAGAGTCCCCCCATATGTGGAGCCCCGGCCGGAATAAAATGTCCTGTCATGGCTTGATGGCTATATTTGGAAATACTCGTATCTCGGGCTTCCGAGATAAATGCTTTAAATTCAGATCTTAAAGATCGTGAAGCTCCGACAAAATTAGTACCATTGTCGGAGTTAATGTTTCTCGGACATCCTCGTCTAGCGATAAAACGCGAAAAAGCTGCTAGAAAGGATGGGGTAGTAAGATCACTGGTCGCTTCCAGATGGATCGCTTTAGTCGAGAAACAAACAAAGAGGCAAACGTAGCCCTTTGATAGGCGACATCCTCTACCGCGGTAACTTTTAATGTCGAAATGCCCGGCAAAGTTCACTCCGGTATTGGTAAACGCGCGGGTGAACGTAGTGCGTTCATAAGGAAAGGTCCCCATAAGTTGGGTTTGCGCCCTTTTTTTATAAGTGGTGCAGCCTTTACAGTTATGGATGGTGGCCCTAATCTTGTTCTTGACATTCGGAATCCAGTATTGCGTGCGGATAAGACGGATCATTATTTGTTTTCCCCATGGACGGAGATTTGATGTATCATTTGTACAGTCACACGCGTCAACCTACAGTTATACGGCAGTATGATTGGGTGGCGCTCGTTAAAAGCGAGGTCTTGAGACGCTCCAAGAAGACCACCCGCCCTAATAATATCATCTTTGTCGATGAACGGGTTGAGTGGCAATATCTCGCTTTTCCTATCGATTACCTGCCCTTCTTCAAGCTTACATATTCCTCATTATAACGTTGCTTCTGATACAGTTTAATCAAGAGTTCCGTCGTGGTCTTGATCTCATCGGATGAGATTAGGCACGATTTTTCTTGAAAGGAAGCTTTTGTGGAAGTGAGATGGGCTTCGCTGGTGCTACTCTGGTTTTGCCAAGGAGTAGATTCACGAAGATATCATCATTGATTTTGACTCGCATGTAGACAGCTGCAGCGTATGCCTTTTCCGAAGCATCGCAGAATCCATGTATTTCGACCTCATCTTCTGGTGAAAAGTTTACCCATCTTTGTTTTATCGATTTCGTGGTATTGATGTCTGAAGTTGTGCCATCGTTCCAATGTATTGGACGAAACTGGCTCATGCCAATCGGTGCCCTCTAACCAGATGTTCTGCATCAAATCTTTGACCACAATGGCCAAAGGGTCGAAGAGTCTGGCGATGGCGGATAGAATCGTTCATCTTGCCAACTTTTCACTTTCTTCTAGTGACCCTGCTTTAAAGTAAAACTGGTCTGAATGGGCATTCCATCTTATGCCCAATACCTTAACGGTGCTGGTATCTTCGAATGCCAGAAAGTCCTCGGTCAGCCGATACGATATTGGGATGTCGTTCAGAATTTCCTCAGCATGTGAAGTCCATTTCCGTAGTGGGAAGCCAGCGGAGGGTAAGACTTGGCGAATCTCATTCCTCTCATTGCGAGTGTGTGTCCCCCCGCTAGTACGTCATCTACGTACATGCCTTACCTTAGTATGCTAGATGCTGTAGGGTGAGAACTCTCTACTTCATTTGCTAGTTGCCAAAGGGTTCTAATTGCCAGATAAGGCGCGCAATAGACCCCGAAAGTGACCGTTTTCAGCTCGTAAAGGCTTATGGGTTCTTAAGGCGATGTTCGGTAAACAATCCGTTGGAATTTGACGTGATCATCGCTCATCCAAATTTGCCTATACAACTTTTCGATGTCAATATTGAAAACGTACCGATACTGTCTCCATCGCAGTATAAGTACTGGAAGATCTGATTGTAGTACTGGGCCTGGCAGGAGAATGTCATTTAAACTTGTACCATTTGCCGTTGGGCTTGACGCATTAAAAACGACGCGTACCTTTGTGGTGGTACTCTCCGCCTTTACTATGGCGTGATGGGGCAAGAGGTAATTGTGCGCCGAATCGGCTGGTACCATTTCATTAATTTTTTGCATATGCCCTAATGTCTCATATTCAGATAGGAACCTCATATATTCGATGCCTAATTCCAGGTTCTTTGATAACCGCGTCTCATTTCTAAAAAATTGTGAACACGCCCGCCTAAGAGACCCTCATATATTTATCTTATCTGGGTAGTCCTGTCTGAATGGAAGAGAGACGACATATCTCCCATCCTCTCTACGACTCGTAGTTTCCCTATATAAATATTCGCAGTACTGGTCATCTGCGTTTGGGCTTTTATTTCTGGGCAGATTTTCCAACTCCTAGAATGCTGTAAGCTGTTTGTCCAAAGCAACTTCGCTGTAAAAGGACACTATATTTCTGGTTGGATTCGGTGCTTCTACGCGCCCGGTCTATATCCAACCTAACACCGTTTCTTGGGCGAGAAGTGTACTAAGTACGTTCTTTTTCATCCCACTCAATATAATTTGCGGATATACGTCTCCGCCAAGTATGATATCGACTTCCTCGTTGATGTAGAATCGCTTATCTGCCGAGACTAAGTCTGGGAAAGCCTGCATAGTCGTAGCATCGATAAGGCAGGATGGCAGATTCCCAGTTAGTTCTGCTAGAATTATAACAGAAGTTGTTAAGCTGAAGCAAGGGTCCACTGGTGAACGGAGTTCAATACTGGATGGCTCCTTGACTTGAGCAGACATGGCATTAGTGATTTTGCGTTTGAGTCGTTTTGTCATAAACGAGCACTCTGAACCAGAATTAATTATGATGAATGGTTACTCGAGCTCTCCCTAGCAGCACACCTGCGCTTGAATGCACATGGCAGGATTTAACATTTCGGTTAACGGTCGAACTAGATTTTTCAGCTTCCCGTCTCTCTTGTCCCTGTTTTGAAGTTGAGGCAGCGTTATCAGCATGATACTGATTAGGGCTGGTGGTTGCCTGCGTATGAAAAGACTCCGCATGCAGGAGCGTATTATGTTGAGAGTGGCACTTGTTGCAGTCGTAAGAACTGGTGCACTTCGACACAGTATGTCCTGGAGACAGGCAGTTCAAACAGCCCTTGGTGGATTTGACAAAGTTAATTCTCTCCACCGGAGTTAATTAAAGAAAACGGGGACAGTTTCGTAATCTGTGGGCATTCGATTTGCACTTTGTGCACAGTAATTTAGTCACATTTGCTTGGTATGTACCAAGTCTTTTTGCAGGGCTTTCGTTGGCATTCCGCGTACTTTGCGGTTTTTGCGCTTTCGAAGAACTCCCTATGAACCCGGACACTGTTTCGAATGTCTGGAAGCGGTTGGAGAAAAATTTGTCCATATCCTCCCACTTGGACATTTCCAATTTGTGGTCATTCTTTGCTCCCATAGACCAAGCGTACTCTCCGGCAATTTCGTCGAACACAAATATGTAATAATTGCGTCCCAGTGCGAAGTGTCAATTTTATGACTTCGCAGGGACGAAAGGCAATTATTTATTTCGCGCTGAAGTATTTTAATCGCGCTACCACACTCACTCTCTACCTTTTTCAAGTTAAACAAAATTTGAAGTTGCGTGTTCACTAAAATACGGTTGTTTTCGTATCTCTCGCATAAGTTTCTCCAGGCCGTATCAAATCCCTCATTCGTGAGCGGACATTTTTTAACAATATCTTTTGCGTCACCTTGTGTCTTATTGTTCAGATGGAACAATTTCTCCACAGGAGTTAGGCGTTTGTTTAAGATATATATGGCCGTGAACATGTCACGAAATGTTGGCCATGACAAATAATCGCCCTTGAAAACTTCAGTATCACATGCAGGCAGGCAGATACTGTGTTCAAATTCGGGATTTTCTGCAGTTTTATTTTCTGGTTTGTTGTATGTCGCTTGGCGTGTAGCCATGTCTGACATGCAGCATAAAGATACTGCATATGCTCTTTTATACTTCTGTTTAACAGAAACTATACCAGGGGCTTCTAACTTATCTGAATTAAGTCAGTCGTGATAAGCCGTTCTGGTTTTCCTCCACATTGCTTTTAAGTCCTCTTGTTGAATCCCAAGAGTGTACTTACTGTGGACTGAATCCTCTTATTCATTGTAGTCTGATTCGAATTCAATTATCGAATCAGCCAGCCTAATGAAACTTCCATATTTTGGACTTAGAGGGTATACAGAATCGAAACAGAATCGAAAAAAAATATAGCTGAAGGTACGATGAAATGCTCAACCATACAAGATAAATGCTGAATAGAAAAGGTAAAGGCCGTATTTTACCAAGGAAAATCAAAAAAAATGAACTCAATTAATGTATTTTTTAATTCAATCATACTTATTTATCGTTAATTTTATTCATATATTGCAGACTTGGCCGATTTGTCTGACTAATATTTTGTTTGCTACACAAGCACAAATTTAAACACAAGCTCTGTGACTTACTCGCCACCCGCACGTATAAGGGGATATCTATACTACATACTTATAAAATAAAGTCGCTAAAAAGCTATGTACGGAATTGGCTTCGCACAGAATGCTCCGATTTGAAAGCGGTTTTTGCATTTTAAAGCTTAGCTGTGTAAGATGGGCTTTTTTTTATATAAGTTGAAGGAATATATAAAGGGGGCGTGGCAATCGGAGAAAATGTGGTAAAAAAACAAAAATTTTTGGTTTACACAGCCATACATCATAAGCTAATCGACTGATAAGAATGAATCTTCCTTGAAGTTAAACTTTGAAATATTTACTTTCGTTCTGCATCAAAAAAAATAGTTGATTTCTTTCTAATTCAACCAAACTGTTTAAACAAAGGCAGCACTTTTTCCAAAAAAATCTGTTTGTGTGTTTGTTCGCTGCCAACCGAATAAGTCATCGTGCTCTAACCCTGCAAAAAACGGAAATACTCCGTTTCATACTCCATAGAATACTCCTATAGGAGTATCAGAGTACTCCAACACATATCCTCATTCATATAAAAAAGGTGGTCCAATTTACATGGCAATGTCCGGCGATTGGATCACCTAATCCATCTCGGAGTACTCCGTTTCTTTGCTTTTGAATACTCTATAGACCACCTACGTAAGAGTACTCTCAAAATACTCCCATGGGATTACTCTATAGAGTATTCAACAGCAAAGCGAGAGCGGGAGTAGGTGGTCCTCAGAAGAACACATACTCCCATTCTCGCTTTTGTCTAGAGTACTCTATAGAGTAATCTTTTGGCAGCATTTTCAAAGTACTCCAACGTAGGTGCTCTATAGACTATTCAGAAGCAAAGTAAATGGTACTCCGAATAGGATTAGGTGATCCAATCACCGGACATCGCTATGTAAATTGGACCACCTTTTTTATATGAATGAGGATAAGTGTTGGAGTACTCTGATGCTCCAACGTTTTTTACAGGGAAGCGACAGCTGTGGTGAGCCATTCATTTGATGAATTCGCGAAAGAGCTCGGTAGCGTTACTTTACTTCGGACGTATGTATGTATGTATGTATGTATGTTACATAATTTCGCTTTTATTTCGGCTGCACATACATATTTATGCATGGTGCCAGATTAATGCAACAAAAAAGCAAAAGGCTGCATGCATATTTTTAAACATACATATATACTCCTAAAGTTTAAACAAAAGTACTGTGTGTTCGTATGTTTGTATGTATATAGGCATATACTCGTATGTACTTATTTGTGTAGTAGGGAGATTGAATTCTACAACATTTTCTTTTATCCAAATTTGTATGATGATTTCCAAGGACTGAGTACCGTCCCATTTTAATTTTTTTTGTTCGGCAACCATGAACATCTTTCTTCAAAAAGGAACCGTTGCTTTTCACGAATTATGCTATTCAAATTTGTTTGTTAGTTGCGGTAGTACATTAAAACGATCGCAGTTCATAAGTTTTATTTTGAAGTGATTTTTATTAATCAAAAGTGCAGATGTAATAAATAATTTGACTTTTGAGTGGTAAGTACATTACAGTGCAATATTTTATATTATTTAGTGTAATTTTACAGTCAAATTTTCCTTAGGGCCATTTTCAGAGTTGCGAGTTAACTTACATTCCACAGTTAACTATGAATTTTCGATTCAATTTTAGTAATTTAACTAAATATTTACTGCCCAATGTACGATAGACAACATTTTATTTCTAACAAGAGGTTAACTCACCAATATTGGACAGTTAAATTTGAGATAAGTCGACATGAAAATCGAAAATCGAGAGTTAACTGTGGAATGTAAGCTAACTCGCCACTGTGAAAATGACCATTAGAAAAATAAGTGATTTCTATGAAACATAGTTGTTACTCAAAGCATGAAATTTCTATAAAATTTACAAAAGTTCTCAAAATTAGAGAGAAATATAATTTCGTATTTTTTTATTATAAAAGTTCTCAAAATAAGAAAAAAATATTTGGTTTTTTTATACGATATTTTAGTAAGTTCTTAAATATGCAATTGAAATAGATTATAAATTACTAGCAAACCGGGCAGGTGTTTTTCTTTTCAACCATTTTCTTCTCAGCTATGACATTTGACTAACTTTCCAGAGCAAAAAATATATATGTACATTAGAGTGCTTCAAAAAAATGTTTGTTCCTTTTTTAACACTTACCTTTGTTGGAAAAAAATCCTCACCAAATATGGCGGCCGCCGTGGTTCTGGTGGTAGCGCGCTCCGCCTACCACACCAAAGGTCCTGGGTCCAAGTATCATCAAAAATTTAGAAACAGTTTTTTCAATTAGAAAAAACTTTTCTATGCGGGGTCACCCGTCGGCAGTGGTCTGGCAAACACTCCGAGTATGTGTCTGGCATGAAAATTCATATGCCTAGCAGATGCCGTTCGGAGTTGGCATAAAACATGTAGGGGGCAAGCCAGTTTGTAGGAAAAATTAAAAAGGAGCACGACGCAAGAGAAGCTCGGCCTAAACCTACTCGGAGGTGAATCTTGTCAAGTATTTATTTTATTTCAAAGATGGGTCCTATAGCTGAACTCATAGGGGTCGCTAAATTTTTTTTAGTTCCCAATGTAAAATTGGCTTTTTGATATAAACATCTTTGCTCACGATATGGGGGAATACAAAATGAAAGACGTAAGATATGAAGTGTGAATTGCAAGGTACGGTGTGACGACTCTCCAATTTTTTACAAATTTCACTCTTAATAAAATCTCCATATCGCCACCCTTACCTACATATCGCTTTTCAAAATTACTAACTGAATATGAATAATTAAAATGTATGTACATAAATATATCTTCTAATTGGAGTTTATTTATTTATGAAATTTTCTTTATTTATTAGGGTCATTATTCCGAAATATTACAAAGAATTACTTTTGTTTCAATTATAAAGTTGTTTTAAACATTATCAACCTGTGTGAAATAAGGTGCGGGTTGCTAATATATATATAAATAAATTTGTATATGTTGCCGCAATAAAGAAGTACACAAAAACACATATAAAGTGCGCGGTGTATCAAACTAGCGAAAGTGAATATTAAATGAAAAAATGTGATAACAAAAGAAAAGTGCTATAAAATTAGTGAATTTAATAAGAAAATAATAAACGAGCCTTCGATTAAAATGCTGTTGTGGATTATTACCGAAAAAACAAGTGGCAAAAACAAAAACAAACTAAAAATCGAAAGGCTCAGCGAACTTATTTTGTGTGTCCAAAAAAACCTTACCACTGGTGGGGGGATAATTCGGATAGTCGCAAGGATTTTAAAGCGTTTAATTAAATTTAAAAATTAAAGAAAAGTAAAGCAGTTAACTGTTCAAAAAAAAATGACTATTATTAAATATTCACTTAACGCACTTATATTTGATTACACCAGAGCCGCCCAAAATAATGCGCAATTTTTCATGCCTATACTCGGAGTATAGGCAAGCAGTGCAGTCGAAATATGTACGCTATGACGCTAACTCTGCAAGCGGCAAAAAAAAAGATCGTCAAAAACGACTAAGCTTAGATTTCTGACTTCGGCACATGCGAAGCAATGCTTTTGCTATTCAGCAGTTGAGCAAAGAAGAACGTGCGCACATACATAGCAATATTATTTTTTGATATACACTTGCAAAAAAACATTCGAAATGTTCAATAAAGAATGGCTGTACAATTTCTTTTTCCTTGAAAATAGAGATGGCGAAGCGCAATGCGTTATTTGCTATAAAATAATGCAAACAAAACTGAAATTTAATTTAGAAAGACATTATATGAATTGTCACACTCGATTTCACCTTATTTCAGGTGACGAACGGACACGTATTCTGTATGAATTAAAAGCCCTGTTTTACTTAAAATTTTATTTTGATGATGTTTCCGTTGTTGATAATGTTGCTGTTGTTGATAATGTTGCTGTTGTTGATAATGTTGCTGTTGTTGATAATGGTGCTGTTGTTGATGATGATCATTATAATAAAACGGTTCAATTAAAAAAAGCTTCTTACATTGCAGCTATGTATTTAGCAAAAAAAGGGCGTCCATTTGATGATGGGGTCTTCTTTAAAGATATGGGCGTTGAATTTTTTAGCTGTTTTGGCGAAACTGGGAAGGAGGTCTGTAAAATTTTAGAGGCCACTCCATTATCTCGCCAAACCATAACTAGGCGAACTGAAAAAATAAGCTCGTACATATTTGCCTGTACCCGAGAAAGACTCCAAAATTGCATTTATTTTTCTATTTCTTTAGATGAAACAACGGACATTAAAAACATAAGTCAACTAATTATTTGCGTCAAATCGGTAAACGAAAATTTAGAAATATTTGAAGAAATGCTTTCTCTTGTTCCCTTTCATGGTAATGTAACTGGAAAACTTATTTTCTTTCTATTGTTGATTCAAAGAAGCTGAGTTCAGTCTGCACTGATGGTGCGGGAGTCATGGTTGGGCAAAATATTGGTCTAGTAGGATTTCTTCAAAAAAATAATATTAATGTTGCCACATTTCACTGCATTATACATCAGCAGGCTCTGTTTGCAAAACAATTAAATATGGTAAATGCAATGGAGACGGCTGTCAATATTATAAATAAAATTAGAGGGGGACACCAAGCCCTTCGTCATAGAAAATTTAAAAAATTGTTGGAAGAATTGTCTGCAGGTTATGGCGATTTGCTAATGTACACAGAGGTTCGATGGCTACGTCGTGGAAAATGCATAGAAAGACTCCTAAATTTAAAGGATGAAGTCAAGATTTTTCTTCAGGACGGCAATAACCCTGAGTTATTAGAATTGGGGAATAAAATGGGGGATAAAGATTTTTTATCAGATTTAGCCTTTCTTTGCGATGTAACGACAATTGTTAATGAGTTAAATCTCCATTTGCAAGGCAAAAATAAGAATATTTTTGACTTAATTGCATATGTTCGCCAATTTGAAAGGAAAATTAAAATAATAATAGAGCAATTAAAAAATGAAAATATGCTAAGCTTACCAAGAACCTGTGAGATAATAATGGATTATCAAAATCAAAAGAAACTACCTGAATATGTAGTAGTGGTAGAATCGATTTTAACAAATTTTAATACAAGGTTTCAAGATTTCAATAAAATTCAGCAACTCATTTCTCTCCATAATGATCCTATAAATTGCATTATCGAAGAACAAGATGATAATTTTCATGAAGAACTACTTAGAATGCGAAATGATTCTAACTTACCTCTAGGCGCGGGTAAGGAATTTATCCAAAAATTAAAAATGAAGTATACAAGTTATACTCAATGTTTGGATCGACTTATAATTGCGAAGCTGCGTTTTCTTAGCTTAAATATCTTCACTCGAAATACAGGAATTCAGTTTCGAATAAGCATATAGAGGACTTAATGAGAATCAAAACTTACGATCTTGAAGTCGATATGGAAAAAATCATGGAAAGTTAAAAAAAATTAACGAACGTGTTTGCTGTTTTTGTTGTTATTATTGTTATTATTGTTGTTCTTAATTCCTTTTTTAATCAAAAACCATAATTTTTTTTTTCTAAATTTTTAATAACAAAATAAACAAATAGCACGATTTCACTCAGTGTACTAAGCAAACGCGCGCACACAATCATTCGCTAGCAGATATCAAATGTGTGATTGTATGCGTTGGTAAATAAATTGCGCATTATTTTGGGCGGCTCTGTTTTAGACAATTGTTTGCAACACAAAAAAAACTAAGTGGCAAGAAATATACAACTTACGTGTTTCGATGTGGTGATCGGCCGAATTTGTTGTTTGTTGGTTGTGATATATGTATGTATGTGGCAGAGTATATGGCAGAGTTGTTTGTTGTTGATTCTTTGTTGGGAATTGCGGCAGTGCGTTTGTGGCAAATTAAATATTGAGTTTTTTCCAAAATTTCCTTATGTGTGGCAGCTTCTAATATTGACCCGCTTAATTATTTTTTAAAAATATGTTGGTGTTGTGGACTATATAAGCTGGTTCCTTTCTACGGAGAGATGGACCATGAACAAATGCGACAGTGGTGCTACGCTGGAGCGGCCGTGGCTCGAAAGCACCGCGGTCGAATTGTAGTTTTGAAAAGGAATAAGAGAAAACGAGAATTCTCGTTATAATAAATATGGCCGTTTATTTTGTAAAAAATGACAATTAGAAATTATTTTACCTTTATGAATATTTGATGCGCTGAGGAATCCTGGGGTGGCCGTGATGTGACTGCGTTGACTGTATCTCGAACGTTTTATTCCAAAAAATGGTTCAACATTAAAATTGATGATATGAATTGAATTAAAGAGATAAAGTGTCTTTTATACATGTAGTTAAGGTAAAAAGCCAAAAAACCATCATATGCTGACTATGCAATAATCCCCCGCTAAATGGGTTTCGAAAAAGCAAGATCTAAAGGGACAGCACTGTCTGCATATAAAAAAATCCAAAAAGGAAACCGACGTCATATTCATATTGCGAAACTTCAAAATAAACGCTAAATTCATTTACAAAAAGAAATATGTATATTTGGACTCACTCCTAACGGTACAAATATACTCTCTCATTAAGGACATTGAGTGATGCCGGTTCGTTCAACTTATGTTTCATTCGCTCTATATTTTCGATCTCTTACTCACTGAGCAGCTTCGACGCGGCTGTCCAATTTGATTTTGAACGAGAGTTTCCGCTACCCCTTTATGCTGATCTGTACCAAAATCTTAAAAAAAATTTCAATTTGTTTCAACATATCTCGCGCGTTGTATTGGAAGCAAGCAATAATTCAAAATTAAAATTTTGAGAGAAAGTACAATTAAAGTTTAAGTTTTTTATTAAACTTTATCATAAAAATTATCTTTAAGAGCATCAAGCAGCTCCTGTGTATATAATTCAAACTTGAATTTTTTTCAAACGTATCCATGGCCACTTTCTTCGGTCCGTTATTTTATTTTCAACATATCTCGAACGTTTTATTCCAAAAAATGGTTCAAAACTAAAATTTTTACGGAAAACAGAATACATGTTTTATATTTTTATAGAACTCTATTATAAAAATAAAAGCATCTTAGCCGCCTCTGTTGATAAAATCAAATTTTTATTTTTATTTCAAAAACTCAATCAAACTGTAATTTTTTGTTAAAATCCACTATTTCTGGTGAGTATTTTAGGTGCATCCTGAAAACGCAATAAAATTTGATTTGACTATAAAACTATAACACAAAAATGGGATTCAAAAGTATCCCTTGCGCCATATAAATCGAAAATGCAAACGATGGACAATTTGTTAGGTATGCCATCATTCTATTTGACCATTATCTGTATATTAATAGGCTAACATTTTTTCCATACAATCAATTGCCAGAGTATATCTTACCTAAACATGCATAATTCCTGTTTACATGTATTTGGATATCTTTCTATGGATCAGGAGCGGTGCAAATGCATATTGTCTGTATCAAGTTGTGTTTCATTTATTTGTAATAATTCACTAAAGTTATCAGTATCACAGTATCTGACTGCATTGTTCTACATATCGAAGTAGCGCAGGTGGTAAGCGTCTGAGGTAGAACGCGTGTGTTCCGAAGTTCGAGTACAGGTTCCTCGGACAAATTTGTTTTTCTATTAAGTTGAATTTAAATATACGAAAACTTTCAATCTTAATTTTTTTTTAATCTATTAGATTTTTAACCTAATATTTTTCGGTTTAAGACGTCTATTTTGAAGTGAGAAAACGAATTTTTTTTTTTCAAAAAACCGCCAGAAGAAATTAATTTTTTTCTCGATAACTTTCGGCTTGAGGTAAACTTATATGCAGCCCACGTGTCATAATATTAGAATATTCACATATATCACAACCCAATTGACGCGTGCATTTCATGGTTCGAGCCCAGGTTCTGGACAATACTTTTTTTTTATAAAATTGAATTTGTTATGAAGTTTTTTTTAAAGAATTTATTTTTTTCAGATTGATACTTAATGGCTGTAAGTTTAGCCTGGAATACGCTGCAGTGGCTAGGTAGTCTGACGCCTAGGAAGAGTGAAAGTTCCTCCGAGTAGACGCCGCAACCCACCTTGCCGTTGAGCTTAGAGCCGTCTGTAAAAATGGAGGTTGATTGTGGGTGTAGAATGTGCACGTCCTCCCATTCGTGCCTCGTAGGGATTCTGGTGGAGAACCTGTTGTTTGGCTCATAGCCGGTAGGCGTAGTGTAGTCTACCACCTTCAGATTTTTGGGTATGGTCTTCAGAATGCTTGTGTGTCCGAATCTGGTGTCGCTCCAGTGTTGAGCGGCATTCAGTCGCACTGCGCTATAGCTAGCTTGGAGTTTACCGTACAAGTCAACCGGAAGTAGGTTGAGCATGATCTCCAAAGCTTTTGTGGGCGTTGATGGAAGTGCACCCGTGATAAGTACCGCCGCCGATCGCTGTACTCTGCCCATCCTGTTTATGTTGCTGCTACGCTCGAGTGCTGGCCACCACACGGCAACGCCATAGAAGAGGATGGGTCTAACTACCGCGATGTACAGCCAGTGCATGATACGGGGGTTCAGTCCCCATCTCTTCCCCACGGCTGCTTTGGATGCATATAGGGCAGTAATAGCCTTCCTGGATCTGTCCTCAACATGTTTGGTCCAGTTGAGTTTACTATCCAGGACTACGCCGAGGTACTTGACCTCTGGAGAGAGTTTGAGCCTGACCCTATTCAGGCGTGGTGGTACAAAAACTGGTATTTTGTACTTCCTGGTGAAAAGGATCATTTCCGTTTTAGACGGATGTACACTAAGGCCACTTTCAAAGGCCCAGTCCTCCACGAGGTTCAAGGCGGTTTGAAGCAGTTCGCTTAGGGTCTGAAGATGCTTTCCAGTCGCCGTAAGAGCGATGTCATCTGCATAGGCAATGATTTGGCAGCCGGTGCTTTCCAGCTTTAGAAGTAGGGTGTTGACTGTTAGGTTCCACAAGAGAGGAGATAAAACTCCTCCTTGAGGAGTGCCCCTGGATGCGTATCGCACTATTGAGGCCTCTCCCAGATTAGCTTGGATAGTTCTCCTTGACAGGAGCTGACTGACGAATTCCACCAGCGGGGGCACCACTCCCAATCTTAGAAGGGACTCGATGACCGCTTGAGGATTAACGTTATTGAAGGCCCCTTCAATGTCGAGAAAGATACCCAAAGTGTAGTCCTTGAGGGCAAGTCCTTTTTCTATCTTTGCAGTGATAGCATGGAGTGCAGTTTCCACTGACTTGCCCTTGGAGTATGCATGTTGAGTCTTAGAGAGGCTTTGCGAGGGCAGATTATACCTAATGTGCGCATCCAATATTCTTTCCAAGACCTTGAGAAGAAAAGATGTGAGGCTTATAGGCCTGAAGTCTTTTGGATTCGAGTGTGAAGCTCTTCCTCCTTTGGGTATGAAGATTATCTTCGCTTCGGTCCATCTCTGTGGGACGTAGCATAGCCTTAGGCATGCTGTGTAGATTTTAGACAGCACAGGGCAGAGGATGTCTCCCGCCATTTGAAGTTCGGCGGGGAAGATGTTATCAGGCCCCGGAGATTTAAATGGGTCGAAGGTTCTGATAGCCCATTCGACTTTTTGAGGAGTAACTACCTTCTCCATAGAGTGGTAATTTCTTTCCATGTAGTCGACTGTTGGTGGCTCCGTGGAACAGCCCGGAAAGTGCGTGTCCATTAGAAGCTCGACCATTTCGCCGCTAGATGATGTCCAAACTCCGTCAGGTTTCTGAATGAAGCTCGGAACAGTTGGACTTTTTGATAGAACTTTACGCAGTCTATTAGCCTCTGAGTTGGTTTCAATGTTGTTGCAAAAGTCTCTCCATGAATCCCTCTGGGCTTTGTTGACTGCTTTTTTGAAAATTTTTAGAGCCTCTTTATATTCGTGCCAAGAGCCAGTCCGTTTAGCTTGATTAAAAAGTCTCCTACTGCTTTTCCTGAGCCGGGAAATTTCGGAGTTCCACCATGGTGGTCTCTTCTTATTCCTCGGTCTGGTGACAGGACAGGAGGCTTTAAAAGCAGCATTACAGGACTCTGTGATCAGGTCTACTGCTTCATCAATTTTAGACGATGAGTCAAGCTCACCGATCGAAGCTGACTCGATTTCAGAATCATTGTGCGCTTCATCAGATCTTAGCGGTAGGCCTAACCTACTGTGAGAAGCGTGCTCATAGAACGACCGTGATAGAACGTTTTTGAACACATTCCAGTCCGTTCTCTTTTTATTTCTGTAGGCTGCGAGAGTAGGTGGTCTCATGTGGAGACAGAAGTATATGTATCTGTGGTCAGAGAAGGAGTTGTCCCTTGATACATGCCAATCCTCGATTTGGCCCAGTAACGGGTCAGAGACTAGCGTGATATCAAGAACTTCCTTCCTATTTGCGGTAACAAACGTTGGTTCATTACCAGAGTTACTTATATGTAGGTTTTGAGATAGAATACAGTCTAAAAGTCACTCACCTCTAGGGTTAGTGTCTGTAGAACCCCACACTACGTTGTGCGAATTGGCGTCGGCTCCTATTACGATCGGCAGCTTCCGTCGGTTTGCCTCATTCACTGCGTTGATAAAGCAGGTGGTTGGAAATTGGTGGGCGTCATGCGCCATGTATGCTGCAATCAGCCAAACCTGTCTGCCTTCCAGTTCAAGGCTGATGGTCACCGTATCTGCGTCACTGAAATTTGATAATAGAAAGTAAGAGAGAGTCTTTTTAATAAGAATACACGCTCTGGTCCTACCTGTAACTGGGGTCTTGACAACCTGGTTAGTCCGCAAACCTTGTTTCGAACGAGCCAGGGTTCTTGGATTAGCACGAGCTCCTCGGCTTTATCGCCGAGGCGCAAGAGAAGGGCAGCAGAGGAGACCATCTTTATTCGCCGCTGATGCCAGCCGGCATCACGGATGACCGGTGCAGGGCCCGGGTGTTTCTTGAGGACTTCGTCGTATACCCTGCACAAACCTATTAGCACCGACTTCCAATTGTCGGGTGTGATGTTGCCGTCTGGGTGTCCCTTGTCGAGTACCGCGAGAGTGAGGTGCTCTTTGGCCGCCTCACTGAACGGCTTGGATAGGGTCGCCGCAGAGGTTCTCGTGGCCGCCGCCATAGGTCTATTCTTGGATTCACTCGCGGTGCTTTCCTGAGAACGTTGTCTCTTAGAGGCTAGTGCTTTTGGCCCGGCCCTAAGATGCTCTATTTTCTCGCTCAATTAAAGTTAGTAGAGTTAATACGTAATGTGCTTCACTACTTGGTGTGAAAAGTGTTAAAAAATTTTAATAGTGATTCATTATTATAAATTCATTTTGTTGAATTTGTGTGTGCCGAGTTTTTTCTTTCTTTTTCTTTTTCGTTACAGCTGTTCTGTGTGGTTTGTTGAGCGTCAAATACAGTGTATTTAAAAATGTTAGCTCAGTACTGTGTCATTTAAACTGTCAGGGTTTTTTTTTCTTTTAACTGCTAAATTTTTTTTTGACTTATAATTTTTCTTATAAATTTATATAAGTATTTATACGAAAATGTCGTGCATGATAGCAAACTGCCAAGTAAAAAGCGAGTCCGAACGCTTTGTAGCATGCTGGCTGTGTGATGTACTTGTCCACGCCAAGTGCACTGGGTTAACCGGTAGAATAGCTGACCTGCTTAATGAAGGAAAAGGCCTGCGCTGGGCTTGTTCCAAATGCTGATCGACGGAAGTTGATCTCTGTAAAATCTTTAGACATATTAGAAACGGGTTTTCTGAAATAAGCAAAGGATTTTTCATTGCTGACTGGAAAACTCAAAAAATATGAAAATATTTTCAAAACCCTTGGAAACTTTAGAGAACTCGCCTCATTTGGAATGGACTGATAATCGCGAAAACAAGCGCAAACGTACGGATGACCGGCCTACTACCTCAACAGTGCCGAACTTTCCTCAACCCCTTGAACTTATCGATTTGGCTTCTCCAATTCCTAGTACGGTTGTCCAAGCAACGTCGAAGAACGCCCTTTCAAAAATATCCACTAGGAAAACCCCGGAACCTCCAACTATTGCAATGGGGTCTGAACCAATCGTTAGTAAGCTGGCTGTGGTCCCTCGCAAAAAATATATTTGTGTGTCTAAGTTCCATCCAGACACTACCGAGGATGATTTGATGTACCATATTTCTTCTAAAGTTAAAGATCAAAGCGTAACTATTAGAAAATTTAATTTCACATATCAAAGAAGTACTCGTATATCTCCGTTTAACATTGATGTATCTGGAAAAGATTTCGATACTCTTTCGGACAGCTCTTTTTGGCCTCCCGGGGCACTTGTGCGGGAGTTTGAATACAGACCGAATAGGGATGTGCAAAATGTAGCGAAAATTTCTGGTAATAACGTTGAGTCAAAAAACTGAGCACTAAATCCGTGAATATCTTTTATCAAAATGTCAAAGGTTTAAATACCACATTAACTGATCTCTTTTTGAAACATTTTCATTGTAAATGTAACGTAATTGCTTTTACCGAAACTTGGCTATTCGCGCCCCTCCTGACTGCAGGCTGACTGCCTTTCCTACATATCTTCGTTTTGACATTTACTCACCTACATACGTATACAAACTCTCGTTAATCGCACGCATTAACACTTTTGTTGTACAACTTTACATTACCGTCTTCGCTTTGTTGTTTTGAAGAGCTCTAAATTCAATCATCGCATATTTGGCCATGCACTGCTGCTGCAGCAGCATACTACATACACACATTCACTCACAATTCGTCGCATACGTACCTACTCTTCGCACTCATCGTTGTTTGTTTGCTATTTCTACAAATCATACGATATTTTTGCAAATATAAAAAAGCTGGACTTTTCCATGGAAAATACCTATGTATCATACATTTTTGGCAGCCTTCGCTCAATTAAATTTTTAGGCGTAAGTACTTGCCACGTAACTTTGAAGTCGTAAGCATCAACTAATAAAATTCATACCAAAATCAAATTTGTTCTCCTTATTTTTATCGGAATAAAATTGTAGAAAAGGCTCTACAATTCATCACGGTCCTTCGAGCCGGATTATTGTTCTGGCTCGATTTAATTGACAGTTTCCATCGGTCTTATTGTATCGAGAGCTGAATATATTGTCTCACCATGGATGCGGAATCCATCATAGCAGATAACGGCGCATCTGTAACATGCTCTTCCAACGGAAGTTACTCTACAAGCAACGAGAGATTCGCATTAAAATTCACCAGCGTGACAGCCTGTTAACACGCTTGCGTTGTTTACACAATGGAGTGCTGGATGGTGACTCAATTTCGTTGCGCCAGCTTACAGCAAAACTAAGTTTGGTAGAGCGGCAATATAGCACACTCGATGCTTTGCAAACGCAACTGGAGGAGCTGGACGAATCACAGCTCTATGAAGAACATCGAGTGGCATTCGAGGAATCATATATTGAAGTAAAAATCGCAACTATCGACCAAATGGAAGAACTCCGACGAATGCAACCACCGTCTCAGCTTTGCAGCACACGGGTAGAACGCCACCCACCTCATCGGATCAACTTGTCAAAGCTACAGCTAACAAGATTCAGTGGCAAACAAGCTGAGTGGCTGGATTTTTACAATGTATTTACCACATTGGTACACAACAACCGAGATTTAAGTGAAGTCGAAAAATTTCAATACTTGCGGTCCTGCTTAACGGAAGAAGCCTCACGATTGATACAGTCCCTAGAAGTAACCAGTAGCAACTACAGCACTGCGCTAGACCTCATCGTCAGTCGCTTTAACAATAGCCGACTAATATTTCAGTCTCATATGCAGCAAATACATGATCTCTCACCACTTTCGTCGTCAAATGCATCATCAATTCGCAGCTTCATGGACACCATTAATGTTAATCTGCGAGCAATGTTAAATCTTGCAACTACTCAACAACTTGGCGATGCAATCCTACTACACCTGGTGGCAGGTAAACTAGATACAACCACTCGCACGAAATGGGAAGAGGAAGTACCCATGAAGTGGACCACAACTAATTCAACAGTCCTACAGATTCCCACCTGGGCACAAAGAGTACGCTCACGCGGTAGCAAATGCAGCTAGCAAGTGTGGTTTGTGCGACACAATCCCTTATCATAGTCCATTCAACTGTGATCAATTTATGAGCATGGATGTGCAGGGGCGGTTTCTTCGGATCAAACGTATCAATTTATGTTTGAACGGCTTGGGTAAGAATCATACTTCAAGTACATGTCCTTCTAATCATAGGTGCCAGCAGTGTGGAGTTAGCCATCATACATTGCTACACCGAACTAAAGGAACAGCGAATCTATCAAAGAACTATAATAACGACTATTATCGAGGCCAGCGGTTCAACAGATAACAGCAACAAACAGGCCGTTCTCACGGTCAATTTTGGGTACGAAGAAGTCATACTCGCTACAGACCGTATCACCTTATACAGTTCATCAGGACACTGAATCACGGTTCGCGCACTATTAGACTATGGTTCCCAACTCAACTTTATCACTGAGCGTGTAGCACAGCACCTACATCTTCCGCGTATAAAAAAATGCATTGAACGTTTACGAAAACCCAGCAAATAAGTCAAGTAACTATGAAGTCATTTCAAACAAACTACTCAGCCAACTTCGAGGCTGTCATACTTCCCACAATAACATCACAGCAACCAAATAATCGCATCACTACCGACTCCTGGAATATACCCAAAAACATTAGACTCGCAGATGGCAGTTTTAATGTACCAGGTGGAATCGACTGTCTCAGCGGTGTAGGTTTATTCTTTGATTTGCTGCTAGTGGGTCAGATAAAGGACAACACTAAAACTCCAATTCTCCAGAAGACAAACCTATGGTGGATCATTTAGGGCATATCCCAATCAACACAGTCAGTATCCAATGATACAATGGCATCGTCATCGCTATCAGCAAACTCGTCGCCGCCTGCATATAAGGCATTCATAGCAGTGAATAATAAATTATCCCTTTACGATCTACTGCAACGGTTCTGGGTATCCGAAAGTTACACTGAATCAGAAAAATTTCTATCTGAGGAAGAATATGAATGCGAGCGATTTTTCGAATCAACTACAAAACGCTGTCCAGCCAGCAACAAATATATTGTGCGTTTGCCTTTTAAGGAGATGCCGGAGGCGTTGGGACAATCATATAACATTGCATTCAAAAGGTTAGTAGCTTTGGAATATAAATTATAAAAACACCCCTCTATTTCAAAGAGTTTTCGAGAGTTTGTCGCTGAGTATGAAGAACTTCGTCACATGGTGCTTGTCGACAATACTACAAATGGTCGGTACTTTATTCCATATCACTGTGTGATAAAGGCTGATAGCAGCACCACAAAGCTACGGGTCGTCTTCGATGCTTCCTGCCGCACATCAAAAGGAAAGTCGTTGAATGACATACTTCGAGTAGGCCCAACACTACAAGATGATATTTTCACAATACTCCTTCGATTGCGCAGTCACAAGTATGTGTTAATCGCTGACATAGCAAAAATGTACCGACAGCTACTGGTTGACAATGCCGATACATCGTGGCAATGCATTCTATGGCGTAATTCCCAAGACGATCCAGTGAAAGTCTACCAGCTGAAAACAGTCACCTATGGCACCAGCAGCGCACCTTACCTCGCTACAAAAAGCCTTCTGGATCTAACCAAAAAAGAATCAGCGCAATTTCCTATTGGGTCTCTCGTCATTCTAAAGGACTTTTACGTCGACAATTTGATGACTGGCGGTCCTACTGTAAGTACAGTGATTGAAATAAAAATTCAGGTGACCTCATTATTAAAATGCGGAGGACTTCCTCTACGTAAATTTGCATCAAATAACGAAGAAATTATTTACGACGTGCCAGTCGCAGATAGAGGCGACTCGACATATATAAAAACTCTCGGACTTAGGTGGTCACCCACGAAAGATCTATTCACATTCAGCTACACTGGACCATCACCAACACGCAAACCAACGAAACGAACCATATTATCACAGATTGCTGCCTTGTTCGATCCGCTTGGCTTACTGGGCCTGCTCATCGTCAGCGGAAAAATATTAAGGCAGGACTTATGGAAATTAAAACTCGATTGGGATGAAAGTGTTCCTCAGGATATCCACACCCAGCGACGCAACTTCCAAGAACATCTGAGTCTTATAAACAACATTGAGCTTCCCAGGTATGTACCTTGGAATAGCACAACTAAAATCCACGCTTTTGCAGGTGCCAGTACTAAAGCATATGGGGAGTGCATCTACATCGTCACATGCGAGAAGGACGAAGTTAAGTCGTCTTTACTTTGCGCCAAGTGCCGTGTAGCCCCAACAAAGCGTTGAGCTTTGCGCAACAGCGTTATTGGCTGAGCTCTTACAATCCATCGTGACAATATTTTCACCGCTATTGGAAAACATTCACTGCTGGACCGATTCGACGATACCCTTACGCTGGATTGCTGGCGAATCCTGTCGTTGGAATGTATTTGTGGCCAATCGAGTGTCAAAAATACAGCAACTCACAGCACATTACCAATGGCATCATGTACCATCTGAGCTCAACCCCGCAGATTTAGTTTCGCGTGGTTCAATGGTCCGGTAATCAATTGTGGTTTGAAGGTCCGTCATTTCTAAGACCACATGAAGAATGGCCTAGTTCTTCATTCGACACATCAACAGACATTCCTGAGCAACGCAGACAGCTAGTGGTAGCAGTATCGGCACTTCAAACTGACATTTTTGCCGAAAACAAATACATCAATATATAATACATCAATATATATAATATATCACGAAAAATAAACAGTACGATCACAGCTGATTACATAATACACTTGAGATGGTCTGCAGAAGAATTCAACAAGTTAATTTTTGTGATGAGTACCGGAAACTTCAAGCCAATCAACCTATTGAGAAAACATCAAAACTTGCCTCACTAAGGAAGGTTAAAAAACTCAACGCTCAGTTTCGACGCCAAGCATCCAATTCTCTTACCGCATACCCATCCGTTCGTACATACGCTCATTTCACATTATCATCGCAAAAATCTGCATGCTGGAGCTCAAACCTTACTAAATATACTAAGAGACAAGTTCTGGATCATCGGGGCTCGAACGACTATCAGGCAAGTTATTCACAACTGTGTAATGTGTTATCGTCTTCGTCCAATAATTACAGAACAACTCATGGGATCCCTTCCGACGTCACGGGTCAATACAACATATCTATTTGAAACCACTGGAGTAGATTACTGCGGTCCTTTCTTGGTCACCCAACAAATTAGAGGGCGATCGTCAATAAAGGTATATATGGCAGTATTCATATGCTTCACCACTAAAGCAGTGCATTTTGAAATTGCCTCGGATCTCTCCACATTGCCATTAATCGCGGCATTGAAGCGGTTCATTGCTAGACGGGGAAAATGTCGAGTAATTGTATCCGACAATGCACCGAACTTTACTGGAGCTAATCGAGAGTTGCGCGAACTCCTTAAATCATTCACTACCGAAGCACACATCGACAGAGTTGCAGAATTTTGCAGAAACGAAAGAATTGTCTGGAAGTAAATTCCACCCAGATCCCCACACTTCGGAGGTTTGTGGGAGAGCGCAGTGTAACTTGCGAAACACCACTTGAGTCGTGCCATTGGTAACAACATTTTATCACAAGATGTACTTCACACCATAATCTGCCAAGCGGAAGCAATTGTGAACAGCCGCCCAATCACTCCAATTTCAAGCGACGCAAATGATCTTCGACCGCTCACGCCAGGACATTTTCTCATTGGTCGATCCCTCCTAACCATTCCTGAACCCTCAGTCCAGGAAAATGTAAGTTAACAAGCTCGATTCAATATGGTACAATTCGTCCAACAACAATTCTGGCATCGCTGGAAACCGGAATATCTAAAGGACTTACATAAACGGTCTAAATGGAACACTGCCTTTCCCAATCTAGCAGTAAACGATTTAGTGATCCTCAAGCTCCACCGTTAAAATTGCCCATGGGTCGCATCACTGCCATTATGCCAGGGGACGATGGCAAGGTAAGGGTAAGTAGAGGTGAGAACCGCAGAAGGAATTTACAAACGGGCAATAACGCGAGTCTGTAAATTACCAATAGAACAAGAAGCTTCACACGCATCAAATTGAAAGTAGAACTTTCAAGGGGGGAGAATGTTCGCGCCCCTCCTGACTGCAGGCCCACCTGCCTTTCCAACATATCTTCGTTTTGACATTTACTCACCTACATACGTATACAAACTCTCGTTCATCGCACGCATTAACACTTTTGTTGTACAACTTTACATTACCGTCGTCGCTTTGTTGTTTTGAAGAGCTCTAAATTCAATCATCGCATATTTGGCCATGCACTGCTGCTGCAGCAGCATACTACATACACACATGCACTCACAATTCGTCGCATACGTACCTACTCTTCGCACTCATCGTTGATTGTTTGCTATTTCTACAAATCATACGATATTTTTGCAAATATAAAAAATTTGGACTTTTCCATGGAAAATACCTATGTATCATACAAATTTGGCAGCCTTCGCTGATTTAAGTTTTTAGCTGTAAGTAGTTGCCATGTAACTTTGAAGTCGTAAGCATCAACTAATAAAACTCATACCAAAATCAAATTTGTTCTCCTTATTTTTATCGGAATAAAATTGTAGAAAAGGCTCTACAATTCATCATTGGCTAAAACCTCATGTTTTCAATTCAAAGTTTTTATGTAATGAATATCAAGTATATAGAAATGATCGTTTGAACAGAGTCGGGGGTGGTGTTCTACTTGCCGTTCATTCCTTCATCCCTTCAGAAGAGGTTAATATTCCTAACATCGATTTCATTGAGTTCAAATGCATCCGCATTCAACTATAGAACGTCCCTATGTACTTATATGTTTGCTACATCCCTCCAGCATCCGATTTTTCAGTCTACATGCAACATGTATTTCTGATCAAAACTGTTAACTTTATGACTAAAGCTTCAGATTCAATTATTGGTTTGGGTGATTTTAACTCACCTCATATATCGTGGAACATATCTGATGGTAACATTATTCCAAATCCGTCCAAACTGGGGTACAATGACTTTTTAGATGGAATTTCCGATCTTTGCCTTAATCAACCAAATGTTACCGCTAACAAGATTGGGAAAGTCTTAGATTTAGTGTAGTATGTTGATGATATAAACCAATTTTCTGTAAATCGTTGTGAGCCGTTGGTTTTACCAGAAGACCTTTACCACCCTTCCATAGAAATAGTCTACGAAACCATAAGTAATGCCAAGGCACTCAATGCTACTCATGTAGTAGCTTTTCAAAAGCAAACTACAAGAAATTAAATAAAGAACTGTCTAAATTAACTTGGCCTGAATTTGGTTGTGATATCGATCTAAACGTCTCACATTTCAATCAAACTATTTACTGCCTATTTGAGAAGTTTATTCCCAAACGTAAATTAACTTATCATCATCCTAAGCAAGCTTGGTTTACTAAAGAGCTTAAGGCTCTTAAAAATAGGAAAACGCGATCATTTAATTTATATAAGAAATCTGGATTAAATAAACATTACTTACTGTATTCCAGTCTACGTCAGAAGTACATAGGCTTAAATAAAAAGTACTATAAAGCTCTCTAAAATCAAAAGAGACATTATTCTCAATCCAAAGTCATTTTATGGTTTCGTAAATTCTAAACGTAAAGCATCAGGGTTTCTCTCAGCCATGAAATATCAAGACACTATATCTAGCGATAATCAATATATCGCAAATTTCTTTGCTCAATTTTTCACTTCTAACTATTCTGCTGTCACCAATTAAAACTTTCAAAACTATCCCTATAAGCTACACGGGACAAATTCAGTTAATTTACCAATTATATGCGCCAAAGATGTTCTAATTTACCTTAAAACCTTAAACGAATATTTTAAATATGGTCCTGATAGGATTCCTACATGTTTCTTGAAAAAGTGTGCGAACCATATTTACCAACCCCTTACCAATTTGTTCAATCTATCACTAAAGTGTGGTGTTTTTCCAACTGCGTGGAAAGAATCTTTTCTTCTACCGCTGCATAAAAGCGGGAGTAGGTCTTCTATAGAGAACTATCGTGGCATCGCAAAGCTTTCTGCCATCCCAAAATTGGTTGAAGCGATTGTTACAAATCAACTTACGGGTCCGATCTCTACTTTGATAGCTGACTTCCAACACGGGTTCAGTAAGGGAAAGTTCACAGTTACGAATTTACTTGTACTTCTGACGTAGAATGAAATACGGTAAGTAATGTTTGTTTAATCCTATTTTTCAGAGTATTAAGCTCTTTAGTAAACCAAGATTGATTGGATGATCATTAGTTAATTTACGTTTAGGAATAAACTTCGCAAATGGACAGTAAATAGTTTGATTGAAATGTGAGACGTTTCGATATCACTACCAAATTCAGGCCAAGTTAATTTAGACAGTTCTTTATTTGATTTCTTGAAGTTGGCTTTGGAAAGGTTAAAATCAAAGCTACTACTTGAGCAGCATTGAGTACCTTGGCCATTACTTATCGTTTCGTATACTATTTCCATAGAACTCTGGTAAAACCAACTGATCACAACGATTTACAGAAATTTTGTTTATATCATTAACATACACTAACAGAGCTATTCTGTGCAATTGATAAATTAACCACCTTGCTTAGTGGTCAAGTTTTATTATTTATTAAGTATTTGCTATTCTGTGTCAAAACTAAAAAGCTTTTTGGTTGACAAATAGTCAATATGTCAAACGGTCTTGATAAATAAATTTCGCGCTAAAATTACGTTATTGTGTGTACAAATCGAAGAAGATTTATTACTTTTGTTGTTGTTGTGAGAAGATGTGGAAAATGAGGAACATAAAGATCGCGCAAAGTGCTGAAAATCCTTAAACGGATGACAGCAATCCCTTTTCCTTAAGTGAAAACGTGTTCGTTCAAAATTTTGGTTTGACCCGTTCATTGTGCCGTCGCCTTATTGATGACTTGGAGCCGCACGATGACCAACAAAGCTCCTTGTCCGCCTTCTGTCGGTATTGAACTTCTTTGCTGATAGATCCTACCAAACATGCGTGGGCAACAACTACAATATGCCAATGAGCCAGCCGTCTTTTCCCGAAGTTTGAAGGCTGTGGCAAACTTAATTGTGAAGGTTAAGGGCAGTGAAATCGAATTTCCCCGTACAGTCGAAGAAGAGAATATTGTTAAAACAGGGTGTGCGTGCTAATGACATTTTTCAGAGAGAGTTTTAACGAAAATCTTTGAACTATTTAAGGTTTTTTCGGAAATTCGGCATAAAGAGTAGAATAGGTGCAATTGCACCCACATTGGAATTGTTGCTCTGCCTTCCAACAATGTGAAGCGTCTGTTAAGCCAATACGTAAACCGAAAGGGCTACTACAGCATTAATGTTGAAGCGGTACTTTTTACTTTTGTTAAAAATCGTTGCAATTTATTAAATAAAATTTTTTTTAAAGGTATGGCTTGTGCTTTATATTTTAAACGCCAACTTTCCAAGAGCGACACATGACATGGCATATGGGCAACGTCTGACCTACGCGAGTATTTGATACGCAAGCATAACGCCAGTTCTACTACTAACCAAAGGGAATCATGGCTCATTGGAGATCAAGAATACCCTTTGGAACCATGGCTTCTCACACCAGTTGCAAACCCAAGTACCACGAAAGAACGAAAATTTAATAAGATACTTGCATGTGGAAGAAATGGTATAGAAAGAGGATTTGGTGTTGTAAAGTCGCGTTTTAGATGTTTGCTTGTTGTTGTTGTTGTTGAACCGACAAAAACACTCCCCGAAGGTTTTGGGAGTGCTGTCGAACTGACAAGGATATGAATCCGGTACGCTCCGGTACTCCCTTGCGGTACTGCCCCACTGTCGTGGTAGCGATTTATGACCAGTGGAACCTTCTAGCTCATGTCACCCCTGGATGGTAATGGGTAATGAGAGGTGAGAGGCATCATATCCGTAGATCTACCATCGAGTTGCACGTCATTACCTTTGTGCATATTAGTCGCCTCTTACGACCGGTATTCCTACCTCGGGCATATTCTAAACCCCTAACCCGCAGAGGTCAACATATACCTTGAGATGTTTGCTTAAGCATCGAGTGCTACATTATTCTCACGAAACAGTTGATTCTATTGTTACGAGCTGCGTCATATTGCATAACATCATGACAAAAGCTGGTTTGGCCCCAGAGGACGTAGATCTCGTTAAAGATGGTCCTAAATTCGCCATAGATCCAAATGACTCTACTCAGTACACCCGCGAGGGAGAGAGAACACGGTCTAGATACATATCAACCCTTTAAAAAATTACACATTTAAATATTTAATTTCTCAAATAAAAAGCATAATATTACTCAAAGCTAAAAATGCCCTTTACGACTCTATATTTTGTTCAGTAGCCTTCCATATCGTATATCCTGAAAGTAAGGATACAATCTCCGAAAGGTACAGGTTCATGGTTTGCAAATGCTACTCCCTCCAGTGTAGAAGAAATTTGAACGGCTCTAAAGAACACACAAACAAAATCTTGTGGGCGTGCATAGCCGTTCATTAAAGGACGTTTATATTCAAAAAATTTACTTGCCTCTATCTATCAAATTTGACTTCCTCCCTAATCATTCCAGCTCTTTATTATTTTGCCCCTTCACCTGTCCTATTTTCCTCTTTGTTCGCTTTTACTTTCTCATATCATTCTTCTCTTTTTTATCTTGACCCTTTTCTATCTTTATCCCTATATCTACCCCTATCACAATCCCTAGCCCAGTCCTAAAATATAGACACACACAAGATTTTTACATGTACATGTAATGTGTATTGTATATCACATTTTATTTATGAAAACAAAAGAAAAATATTAAATTAAAATAGCAATCACAAAAATAATTCAGTCCAATAACCCTAACAGCAAAACTAAACTAACAATTCAAAGTGGTAAAAATAAAATTATGTAGCTTTGTAAAATAATGTAGAATACAAAAAAAAATATAGTACTTTGACTTTAGTAACTTTTTTATTTTGCATTATTTTATTTCATATCATTCATTTTATTTTATTGTATTTGAGTTTTTTAAATATTATTTCATTTATTTTACAATATTTGATTTTATTTCATTTTACATTATTTTAATACAATTTTTCATATTTTATTTCAGTTTACATTATTTTATCTGATTTTATTACAATTTTTCTTATTTTACTTCATTTTACATTATTTTATTACAATTTTTCTTATTTTATTTAATTTTACATTATTTTATCTTATTTTATTACAATTTTTCTTATTTTATTTCATTTTACATCATTTTATCTTATTTTATTATATTATTTTTTATTATTTTTATTTTTTAAGTCTGATTTAAAAAATACTGTATAGGCACTAAAATAAATATATTTGATATATATATATATAACTTTTATTTTCCAATTGAAATTTATTTTCTAATCGAAATAAAATAAGCTAAAAATAACTATTACAACCAATTTACATAACAAAAGTAACTATTATTAGCGGTCCCTCATTCTAATATGTACATTGAGAAGTTTTACGGACTATTATTATATGGCATATGTAACTAGCATGTTTGTGATAAGGAATTCAGTCTTTGGTTACATAACAATTATAATTAAAGAAAATAACTTTTCCGTAAAATTTCTCTGTTCTTGTGTTTAATTTGGTTTTAAAACTTGGACTAGTTCAGTCAAGCAGCTCGTTAAAGTTGTAATCGCTTGCATCGTTTCACGATGGCCTGACGCTGTTCCTCCTCCCGTCTTTCGCCTTGCTCTACAAAAGTAATCCTTTAATTTATGTTGCTCATTAAAGTACTTTGCCGAAGGAACCATACCTCTAAAACGAATTCTGGTGTCCCCCAATTTGGGTCGAACTTTTGGGTAGGGGCAAATTTTGAAAAATCCCACTTTGACCCATTTATACCGACCCCCACTAACTTTGGAGGCCCGACCCACCGATGCCAGTGGCACACCCCCTGGAACCCCCCTGGGGGTTCACCATACAAACATTTCAAAAAATCGCCGGTTTTGCACTTTACATGAAAAACTCAACGAAATGCCTATGTTTTTTCTTTATTTATATTTATTTATTTATAAAAGTATTTATTATTTGTTTATAATAATATCTATTTTTTCTCTTAAGAAATTTATTTAGTCAGAACATATGTAAATGAAAAAATTAATTTAAGTGAATTATAGAAAAGAAACTAAAAAAAATTATTGTTTGAAGTCTTTTTTACTTTCAAGTCTGAGCAATTTCGCACGGCTCTCTAATGTCGTCGCCATAACAGCCTCTACATTTTCCGGTATAACCCGTTTGGAAACGCTAGCTAGCAATTGAACATGTCGTTCCGTTCCTTGTATGTGTGATGGAATTTTTGGATCATTAAACGGTGGATCATCTTGATTTAAATATTCTTGTAATGTATCGTACGGAATGCTTCGCGTGAATGGTGGTTCAAATACGATATTTATATTATTCAAATTGATCATTTCCGTATAACTTGTGCAATTAAAGTTTATATCTGGTTTTTTATAAACTCTAAGTTCCATTGGCTCGTCAACATCGGTTCGATAGCGTAGACTTTTTTTGATAGCACAGTCGCGCTTTTATTTCCTATCATCAAACAACATTGATAACAAGATATTTTCCGAATGCGCATAATATGAATTATCTTTAATTACTTGATTGACAATTTTGCGTAAACAAGGTTGTAGAAATCGTGACCAACCAATGATCTTGAAAAATAATGCACTGCCGTACACGACAGAGCTGTAATACTTGATATTGAAGTACATTGGCACATAACATTTAATTATAAATTCAACCAGAATTCTTAAATTTGCATCTGGATTTTCCGTTGTCCCATATAATCGCAATAATCTAGCGGCCTTGGTGAGCCACCGAGAATGTACAATTTTCCCTGGTTTGATGTTAGCCAGATCCACCAGAACCACGCCGCTAGAAATTGCATGGCCCATGTCGTATAAGTACTTCGAATCGGTGGAAAATAAATTTTTTCTGGAGCAGGGGGCATATTTTGCAACTCAATTTTCTTGAAGCCGTCCACCACCTGAAAATATATAATAATTCTTCTTTAAATGGTCATCTAACCGCCTGGGCGATTTTGATCGTCCAACATATTTTGTTTGCGGGTGGTGTCATCTAAAAAAGGGGTTCTCATATCCGAGGCTTTGTTGTTGAATTTCATTGGAACGTTGTTTTATGTGGTGGGTCCCAAACCCAACGCTCAACCCGTTTCACGGGAGGTTGAATTCTTTACACGTTTGTATAGCGAGCCGCTTGATCCAAGACAGACGCCCGCTTGCAGCCGCACCACATGGTGATCAGACGCTGCTGTTTGAACCCCCCAGCAAGCCCTTAAACCGATTATGTCGGAGTGGCCTTACCAGGTTGCCGCCTTCTCACGTTTAGCTCACCACCAAACGGGTGTTCGGTGGTTACCCAGAGGATACTTGGGCGCAAAGCCCGGAAGTAATGAGCTGCTTGAACCGCATGCAAAAGAATCGCTCTGGCTATTCCCAGGTGAATGGCGATCAGAAACTTTCCCCACTTGCGTGGACTCCTGCACACAGCCCCATCCTCCAATATATAATAATAAAATAATTAAAAATGGTTGACAATTATAATAAATGAGTGATAGCAATCACTTACCGGAAGAGTTTCACAAGTTTCGATTTGACGGCTCAGTTTTCCGGTTGCCGATCTTGTTCCAGTGCTGGTTGATTTATCCAAAGCTTCAAACAAATGCCGAAACGGAAGTTCGTTGAAGTGTAGACGGCAAACGAACCAATGCAATGGTCTCTTTAACAGCAATTCCAATCGTCGTATAATTCCACCGTGTGGGCCAGTGTTTGTTACCTCACCGTCAGTGCATATTCCAATTAATGCATCCAGTGATATATTTTTATCGTTGAAAAAACCATTTAATTTGGTTGATTTGTATTCAGCGGTTTCATGTTCCAGTCTTACGTAACCAATCAATTCAGAATTGGGTTCTCTCAAAATAACAAGATGAGGTTCATTTACCATCCTAGTATGATACTTCTCATCACTTTTATCTATCGTTAAAGTATCATCTTTTCTGCCATCGAATGAAAACGCTAACAAACCGTTTGTGAAGCGCTTCTTGTCTGCATTTCTCTTTTTCTCTGCGAACTTTCGATTTATCCATGATGAGAGGTTTCCCATGCTTATCTGAAATTTTAAAATCTTGCAAAAGAGCGGTTCGCAATGCTGATGCTACTCTGTCAGGCACACAAAATCTGTCACATACCAAGGCAAAGTTAAAACAATCGTATCTCTCTGTGTATTGTGAACTTGTGCTTCTATCCATATCTTCTTGAACCGGTGGCGGTGCGTATGTTGAATCATCGGGATCTTGGTATGTTGGCATTGGTGACATAGACGTTGCTCCTCGCTCTTCAGTTTCCATCATAAATGCATCCATTGTTAGTCTTCTCTGATTATGTTGATCGTGCATGAACTCTTTGAGGCGTTCGGGAACCCAGCCGCATGCACATGGAGCTGCCTTCAAATCGCATTTACATGTTCCAATGTAAAAAATTGTTTCCAGAGATTTTACATACTCTGTAAATTGTTGAGTGTTCTTTCTTCTCTTGATTTGCTCTTGATACTAGTCAAGCAATTTATTCAATTTATTAAATACACTTTTTTTCAGCATTATTTCCATACCAAGTTTTTCCCAAATTCCAATCAACTTATCTTGTACTTGAATAGTGAACGATTTATGGGAAAACTTTTTTTGTTCTGTTTTAGCACGTTCGCTTAAGTAAAAATAATATCTCAAGATATCCAGATGGGTTGTTAAATTAAGATCAGTTAAATCAGTAGACACACCAAAAACAGTAACATCATGCTTGGGTATATGACTCATTTGGTTTTCGATAGTTGTTGATGTAGTTGCTTCATCTTGCGGTGTAGAGGATGGTGGATTCATTGTAAACTTTTTGATTTGGAATGGTCACTTCACTTATTATTTTTTTTGAAATATTTTTTTTTCACACTTTGAGTTCTTCACAACGACTTAATGCATTCACAAAAACTGTTGCGTTATATATGGTCTACGAGACGAGGTAATAAGAATGAAATGGTAATTTCAATTCTACCTCTGTGTCTTGTGGTGGCTTAAAAAAAACAACACAAACAATTTTACGATCTGCAATTATGTCACAGTGATACCTTTATTTTTTAAAACGGTTGAATAAAAAACCCACACAACTATGTTTACGACACGCAAATGCATCACAGTGATGCCTTGGTTTTAAAAGGGTTGTAAAAACGCTAATTTCTAATAATTTTTTTAAATTTCTTTTCTATTACTAAGTTAAATTAATTTTTTCATTTACATATGTTCTGACTAAATAAAATTCTAAAGAGAAAAATAAACTCCAAAAAGAAAAAAAAAAGGCATTTCGCTGATTTTTTCATGTAAAGTGCAAAACTGGCGATTTTTTGAAATGTTTGTATGGTGAACCCTCAGGGGGGTTCCAGGGGGTGTGCCACTGGCATCGGTGGGTCGGGCCTCCAAAGTTAGTGGGGGTCGGTCATACATTTGGACTCGATTGGAGCACTCTAAATGGGTCAAAGTGGAATTTTTCAAAATTTGTCCCTACCCAAAAGTTCGGCCCAAATTGGGGGACATCAGAATTCGTTTTAGAGGTATGGTTCCTTCGGCAAAGTTTCTTATTTTGATCCCTAGAATATGATTTTCACAGAGCAATGGGCGATTTTTTTGCCTCCCCACAAATCAACCCGGCCTAATGCATACTGATCAAATATAAGTTTTTAATATCAACGGCACAAAAATCCCATAGCTGTTTTTCATTTTCTTCTATAAACATGATTATATCATATTGCTACTAGATCCTCCAGCCAATTTCTATTCGAAAATTGCAGGAAATTTAACGATCTACAATAAAAAATCTTAAATTTTGTCGAGCGTTAAATTTCGTGAAAATATATGTATTCATAAAAACCAATCCAAGAAAAGGAAACCCATTTTTTTGCCCCACCCTAATTACATTATTACTTGCTTCAGTTTCTGGCTCAAAGGCCTCACACCAGGCATCGATAGTGCATTAGTCTCCGGCGATGATCGGCTCGACATTGGTGAAAATGAAAATGTTTTGCTGCGGCAAAACGGTTGGTAAATTTATTGGATTCTGTATGACTCTCAGCTGTTGACGAACTCTGGAGTGTAGACGATGTTCTTGATGGTAGTTCTTGTGGTGGCAAGTTAAGTCCACTACTTGTCAAACCGGCAACATCAACCGCTAATAAGCCAAAGGTAGCCAAAGCGCGTTCCTCGAAATCATTCATGGATTTGCAATGTGGATCACCACCAGTAACCCTTTGGGTCATTTTTACACGTCGTGCGCGTGTACGTAACTGGCTTTTACATACTCCAGGCGTCTAAATAAAAAAAATGATATGCATTGGTAATTGTTTCCTTTAGGAGACAACAGCTAAAACACGTCCGAAATTATCGGGAAAGGTATCAAAAGAGTCGTTTTGTCCTCGGTAACAATAATCCGGAAGCCGATTTTGGAGTTTTTGTTTCAGTGAAGAGATAATAGCAATCAAATTTGAAAATTTCAGAACACACTTTTGCACTTTTCGATACATCCTAATCTGTAATTACAACAATCACATGAAAATTACAGAAATTGCTTCCGGATTATTGTTGCCGAAGTCAAAACACGTTGTTTGATACCTCTCCCGATATTTTTGGACGTGTTTTAGCAGCTGTCTCTTAAAGGAAAGAATTACCTATGCAATGCCATTAACTAATTTTTCACTACAACCTACCTCCTTCCATTTTTCCGCAGAACGTGTTAGTCCTCTTAAGGCGTTTAATTCCTCTGCCAGTTGAATCCAGAGCGCATGTTGCGGTGACCTGGGATTATTTTTCCCCATTCCCATTTCAGGGTTAGCACCATAAAAGAATACGTAGTGCTCCAATTGCTCGTGCATTGCACTATCGGACTTTGATTTTCTATAAAAGAAATACAATTTGACTAAAATGTAATGAAAAATATTAAATACTCCATGTTCGCGCTAAATAGCTGTTTTGTATCTATAATATTAAGTTCACCACTGTGTGCGGTAAAGCACACGTATAAGAGCTTTTTAGAGTTGTCAAGTTACGCACAGAATATGACAATTTATCAAGATGATAAAAATCTTGTTTATTTGTAAACTTATTGATAATTTGTCAATTTCATAGAATAGGCCTGAAATGTCAATTCCTCCTACGTATCTCAGTCATATTTTGAAGGTAAAAATATGAACTTTATAAAATAAATTGAAAGAATTTGAAGAATTATTACATACTCAGATGTTGTATTTGCACTCATCCATGAATATAACATCATTCCATAAGTCTTCTGGCTTATCAACATAGCTTTTCGAGTACTGCAATCGCTTTACTGCATTCTTCGCTGATATAAATGGCTTTCTACGTAAGACGGTGCGTCTGTATCCTTCGGATTTTGGGAAATCTCTTATGGTTTGAGGGTTAACAACTGGTCTCCCAGTTTTTTCAAGGCTTGCAGCAATTTTAGGTGCTCCAGTGTTCGGATCACTTTTAACCATTCGTTCAATTACTCGCTCGTTATACTGATTAATTATTTTCTTTCGTCCTCTACCCTTTGCTATAATGAACGTTCCGTTCTTTTCAAACATTTTTATGCCGGATTGAATGAGAGCACCTGGTCTGTCAACAAGTCCTGATATTTCACACTAGCTCTTTCCTTCTAGTTTTAGCTTTAAAATTAAATTTTTTATATCCACCGGTTTTCCGGAGTGCTTTTTAACCCCTTGACCATCCATGTCGATGTGTTCATACTTTGAAGTAGGAAAATGCACTAAATAACAACGAGTGTGCCTTCTTAGAAGTGTACATATGTCGCAATAATAACTACCGCTATTTAGCAAAGCAAGATTGAAAAGTTTTCGCCGAGTATATTTGCTGTATGTAGAATTATTTGAGATTAATTTGAACGGGGTGGAAGGTTTACTCAATTTAAAACGTAAATGGATAGAAATTGTCGAAAATTCTTTAAAGCGCATTTATCCTTAAATAGTAATAGACAACTGGGCAATAGAATTTCCGCTTCATGGTAAATAAGGCCCCTGATATCTTTCTTTTTATTTCGCAAGAGGTGCTGTATTTACAATTTTTTGATGCAGTGTAGCCCGCCAGTCGTTTCTTCTTTCTGCCAACTGTCGCCAATTGGAAACAAAACGGGATGGCAAATCGGTGCCCGCTTGGTCCTTGCATCAGAGTGGTGGTCTTCATCTGCTAAAACCGGCGGGTGCAGATAAGAATACTTTTTGGGCCCGAGAGTCTTCATTCATTCGCGCAAAATGGCCAAGCCAACGAAGCGCCTTAGTTTTAATTCGTTCACTATGTCGGTGTCCGTAAATCTTGCCAAGAACCTTTCTCTAGTATTCCCAAAATCGCCTCATAAAATCTTGTCAGTGTCCAAGCTTCTGCACCATAAACCAGGATGGATACGATAAGGGGTTTAAAGAGTGCTATTTTTGTTATTCGGGAGAGGACTTTACTTCTCAATTGCCTACTCAGACCGAAGTACCACTTGTTTGGAAGAGTGATTCTTGGTTGTATGTTTAGGCTGATGGTGTTAAAGCTAGTTCCTTAATAAAAAAAAAACTCTAAAGAGGCTGAAAACTTATCTACGTAACCCTACCGGACAGGTAATTAAAATATTGATATGTACATTATGCTTTACAATTACGGAGCGGTTAAGTGGTTCAATCATGTTGGTGGTACATAAGAATATGCCCATTATAAAACAAGAAGTAATAGAAACAAGTAGGAAATCTAACTTCGGGTGGAACCGAACATTAAATACCCAGCTGGGTAAAAGCGGGCGTGTAAGTAAATTGTTGTGTAGCTATTACCTTTTGAAGTTTTACCAAATTCTAGCACTCTATCTTTGTCAGTAAAGGAGATCATATTCGGTTTACATACCTCCCTTTGTCCACTTGCTGTGAGAGAGTTAGCAAGTGCACATGTGAATTAGTTAATTTCTAATTTAGTATGTTATTTAATAACAACAATTAAAAGGTGCAACTTCAGAAACCAAATAAACATTAACAAAACGTAAAAAAAAAATAAAAAATCTAATAAAGCTTGACAGTGTTATTATTTATTATTAAAGTTTTATAAAAAAAACTGCTGCGAATAGGAAAGTCATAATGAACCAGATCAGAACATGGAAGGAAAAGACTCTACCAAAACTACCACCAATTATTATACCTAATATTACAGATATAAGCTGTATGATTAAGTATTTCCTAAGTGTCATAAATAAGTCCGAGTTTAGTTACAAAGCCCTGCGAGATAGTCAAATTAGAGTAATGGTCAAATCTATAGATTCATACAGGGCTCTAATTGCAGATATGAAGGAAAAGCAAATAAACTTCCATACATATCAACTTAAGCAGGAGCGTGCGTATAGAATTGTTCTAAAAAATTTACACTACTCTACTCCAGTAGATGAAATAAAAAAAGAAATAGAAGCATTGGGTTTTCAGGTAAGAAATGTGAGTAATATACGAAGCAGATTCACGAACATGCCTTTATGTATGCATTTTATTGATCTAGAACCAAATAATAACATTAAAAATATATTTGAATTAAAATATCTCGGTAATGCTATTGCAAAGGGAGACCCGCCAAAGAGGGTTACTGATATTGTACAATGTCATCGGTGCCAAGAGTTCGGTCATACCAAATCGTACTGCATAAAACCGTATAGATGCGTTCAATGTGGTCTAGATCACGCAACAGTAGAATCTGTGAAAAGCCAAGATACACCAGCCAAATGCATTAACTGCTTGCAAAACCACCCAGCGAACTATAAGGGATGCAAGGTGTATCAGAGCCTTGCTAAAACACCAAGTTTTTCAGATAAAAGACAGAATGTTTCAACTTATTCTCATGCAGGTCAACATTTCCCTCAATTGCATAATTCTACACCAAGAGCAAATGTAAATACCAACCCAAATATGTCTTATGCACAATGTGTCCAAAATAATTCCAATCAAAATAATAATCTTCTTGAAAAGATTGAAAATTTGCTTTCCAAACAACTTGGAATGACTCAAAGTTTATTTAAAATGATGTCCCTTTTGTTGGAAAAAGTATGCAAGTAAACCTGCGAATAGCTATGTGGAACGCCAATGGCTTGAACAGCAATGTTGATGAAATAAAAATGTTCCTCAATTCAAACAATATTGATATTTTCTTAGTGTCCGAAACTCATTTCACTAGTAAATCCTATTTTAAAGTTATGGGTTACAACCTTATTTGCGCAAATCATCCCTACGACAGAGCTCATGGAGGCTCTGCTGTCCTAATCAGATGTACCATCAAATACGAAATTTTGGAAGAAGTGAGAGAAGAAAATTTACAGTATACTTTCCACCACGATTCAGTATAAAAACTGATCAGTATGATGACATTTTTAAAAACTTTGGCTCCAAATTTTTTGTAGGTGGGGACTTTAATGCAAAGCACCCGTGGTGGGGATCTAGGCTCGTTAATCCTAAAGGCAGAGAGCTTCAAAGATGCATCACTAAAAGAAATTATGACATTTTGTCAACAGGCACGCCAACATACTGGCCAAGTGATCCCAGAAAAATCCCGGATCTTCTGGATTTTGTGGTATACACTGGTATACCCATTAGCAAACTAAGCATACAAAGCAGTAATGATCTTAGTTCCGATCATTCTGCCTTAATTGTAATATACAACGGCAATGTTCATAAAATTTCTAAAAAATATAAGGTCACTACCCCAAAAACTAACATCGAATCCTTCCAACAATGGATTGCTGAACATATGGACTTAAATGTATCGATGGAAACAAGCGTTGACCTGGACGCAGCAATAGAATCTTTTACAAATCTTATCCATGAGGCGGCACATCTATCAAGCCCTAAGGAGCAACCTAGTCCTAATGTTAATTTTCAACTACCAGCTGAAATATTGCAGCTTATTGCTTCCAAGAGCAGATTAAGAAAAGCCTGGCAGGAAAATAGATATCCTGCAGAAAAGAGAGCTCTTAATAGAGCGACGAAGCAACTAAAGCTATCTGATGTTAAAAATAAGTGTTTCAGTTCGTTCATTAAAAACCTCGAACCTTCTAAAAATGATGAGCACTGTCTCTGGAGGGCTACAAAGTACCTAAAACGACCAATCAAGCGTAACGTCGCCGTAAGGGATGCAGATGGTATATGGTGTAGGAGTGATGAAACCAAAGTAGAGGCATTTGCTTAACATCTCTATCAAACATTCCAGCCAAATTAAATAGCAACACCGACGATACAGAGGTACTAAATTTCCTTGAATGTCCATGTCAAATGGCTTATTATATGGAAAATTAAAGTTAACGCAGAAAAGTGCACACATGTCACTTTTACATTAAGGAGAGATCAATGTCCTGCTGTATTTCTCAACAATCATCAGATTCCTACTAGTGATAAGGTCAAATACTTAGGAATGCACCTTGATCGACGCCTTTCTTGGAAACCCCATATTAAGGCTAAGCAATAGCAGCTCAAAATAAAAACAAAACGGATGTACTGGCCGTTAGGTCGCAAATCTTAACTAAGTCTAGAAAACAAAGTACGGCTCTACAAAGCTATACTTAAACCTATATGGACCTACGGCATACAGCTTTGGGGTACTACTAGCAAATCCAATGTAGAGATCCTGCAACGGTATCAATCTAAAACATTACGATCAATGGTTAATGCGCCTTGGTTTGTCACTAATGAAGCTATTCACAAGGACCTAGGTATTCCTTTTATAAAGTGTGAAATACCAAAATACAGTGCTAGATATCTTACACGCCTATCTTACCACATAAACCCAAATGCTATTTGTTTATTAGACACCACTAACGAAACTATACGGCTAAAGCGCCGCCATATCTTAGACTTGCCATTCCTATAAATTTTATATATCTCCACACATATACATATATGTATCTATATATACACATGTATGTATATATAAAAAAAAAATTAAAATTTTAATAACATAATAAAAAGCTAGAAAACTTCACTAAGTTAAATTTAAGTAAAAAATTATAATGAACTCTACAATGAAACTAAGCAACTTTGAAGTAATTTTTGAAATCTATACAACTTAAGAATGTATGAAAATATATAAAATTTTAAACATATTTATCTATGTAGATCTGTGCAAGACAAATATACCGCTGTCATCATCTTATATGATCTAATTTGCTGAATGTCTCATGTAAGATAGATTCAAAATAAAATATAAGTTAAATAAAAAAAAAAAAAATAGTTTCTCCATTGATATATGGCGGGCGGTAATTTTCCAAATTTAAAAAAAAAATTATTAATAAGAATATCAGATTATTGTAACTACCAAATTCTAGCATTCTATCTGCATCATTAGTACGATAAGGCATGTTCCGGCTTCCCACCTCTCTTTTAGAAAGCTTGAGTACAAAAGTGGGCGTGGTCTTCCACCGGGTTTGCTTACTCTTCGTGGGCATATGGGCATGGGCCATAGTACACTTAGCGTCAAGTTTCGTATTCTACCTTACTCGGGATTGAAGTTATTAACACTCGAATTTGAAAATTGCTAGACACCGCCTTTCCAAAATTTTGCAAAAATCGTCTAAAGAATATAAAAATGTACGTAACTGCCAAATTATGTTATTCTACCTGTATCAGGCAATGAGATATGGCAGTGCAGTATCTCTACCTCCTTTTCATATAAATTTTAGGAAAAGGAGGCGTGGTCGAAAAGCGATTTCGCTTATTCTATGGGTGTATTTAGACAACCAACTTAATAATTATACCAAATTTCATTATTGTAGCTGCTTTTATTATTGAATTTTCGATATCGAAAAAGGGGCGTGGTTATTGTTCGATTTCGCCCACTTTAAATAGCAACCTACCTTGGTCAGAAAACAACCTGTGTGCGAAATTTCATTCAAATATCTCAATTTTTACTCAAGTTATCGTGTCCACGGACGGACGGACGGGCATGTCTTAATGGATTTCTCTGTCCACGAAAAGTGTTAGCTAACACTTCGTGTGGTTAGCTGTCGCGAATTATTTTCGAGGTGTTAACAATCGCGTTACTATATTTACAAGTGTTTTAGCGTTTGGAAAAATTAGTTTTGAGTTTTTTCCATGTAATTTAGTGCAAAATACGGCGACAAGAGAAGTATTGCCACATTTTATCATTATCACGAGTCAGCTGTTTAGCGGCGTTAAAAGAGAGTTCCAGAATCACATTTTTATTAAGAACAAACGCCGAAATTTGGCGATAAGCTTAACGCTCGGCGAGTAATTAAAAGTTACAGAATTGGGCTACAGTACCTCGCTTTGCGTCGTGGTTACATGCCTACAAATAATCTATCTATATATATAAAAATCAAATTATGTATTTATATATATATATATGTATCTATAGATCGACTTGCGTCCTAAACGTATAAACCGATCGTAACCAAATTTGAAACACGAACTGGATACCTTACCGGGATGGTCATGGGCTAAAAAATATTTTGATATATATATGGCATTTTTAACAGTCCGTATTTCTGGAAGTATTTACGATAGACTACTGAAATTTGGTAACGGGTTATATGGCATTAATTCCTACCACATCCAGAAAAACTGTGGATAACAAAAAAGGGGGCGTGGCACCTCCCATACAACTGGAATTTTTCATAGCCCATATCTCTGGAAGCATTTGGGCTAGACAACTGAAATTTGGTAAGGGGTTATATGAGGTTAATCCGTAACACCTGCATGGTGATAACTAAAAAGGGGCGTGGCACCTCCCATACAAATGGGATCTTTCATACCCCCTATCTATGCAACTATTATCGCTAGACTACTGAAATTTGGTAAGACCTATAAAGTAAGTCCCTTTCCTACTACACTTTTTGAAATCGGAAAAGGGACCGGTGCACCTCCCATACAAATTACATTTTCCATCTATACATAATCTATACATATTATAAAAAGTAAACACTTTTTTTCGTGTCGCCACTTGACGCTCAAACGCGTGGGCGGATTTTAACCAAACTTACACACAGGGCAGGTACATAGCCCGGCATGGTTCTTACGTACTTTTTTTGAAATCGGAAAAGGGGGCGTGGCACCTCCCATACAAATGGGAACTTTCATACTCAATATCTTTGGACGTATTATCTCTAGACTACTGAAATTTGGTAAGACGTTGTATAAAGTAAGTCCCTTTCCTATTACGTATCACTTTTTGAAATCGGAAAAGGTAGCGGTGCACCTCCCATACAAATGAGATTTTTCATCTATACATAATCAATACATGAAGGGGTAAGAAGCAAACGTATCTAAGTAGGTCTGACATGTTTATAGATATTAAAGTTTAAAGTTGACTACTTGGTGCAAATTCCCTGTAAGTTCTGGGTAGTGCGTTTATTGGCCGGCTAATAAATGGCACTACAATGTCCGAAATGTCTTGGATCTCTCTGTCAACAAATAAACACTATATTTAACTATATAAATATGGGTATAACTCAAATTTGAAAAAAATTTCAATTAGATCCTTTTGCTCTGGCCCCTTCACATACTATAAAAAGTAAACACTTTTTTTCGTGTCGCCCCTTGACGCTCAAACGCGTGGACGGTTTTTAAACAAACTTAAAAACAGGTCAGGTACTTAGGCCGGCATGGTTCTAACGTACTTTTTTTGAAATCGGAAAAGGGGGCGTGGCACCTCCCATACAAATGGGAACTTTCATACTCAATATCTTTGGAGGTATTAATGCTAGACTATTAAATTTTGGTAAGGCGTTGTATAAAGTAAGTCCCTTTAATAATACCTATCCCTTTTTCAAATCGGAAAAGGGGGCGTGGCACCTCCCATTGAAATGGGATCTTTCATACCCCCTATCTCTTCAACTATTATCGCTAGACTACTGAAATTTGGTAAGACGTTGTATAAAGTAAGTCCCTTTCCTATTACCTATCACTTTTTGAAATCGGAAAAGGGAGCGGTGCACATCCAATCCAAATGAGATTTTTCATCTATACGTATTATAAAAAGTAAACACTTTTTTTCGTGTCGCCACTTGACGTTCAAACGCGTGGACGGTTTTTAACCAAACTTACACACAGGTCAGGTACGTAGCCCGGCATTGTTCTAACGTACTTTTTTTTGAAATCGGAAGGGGGGAGTGGCACCTCCCTTACAAATGGGAACTTTTATATTCAATATCTTTGGAGGTATTAATGCTAGACTACTAAATTTTGGAAAGGCGTTGTATAAAGTAAGTCCCTTTCCTAATACCTATCTCTTTTTGAAATCGGAAAAGGGGCGTGGCACCTCCCATACAAATGGGAACTTCTATATTCAATATCTTTGGAGGTATTAATGCTAGACTACTAAATTTTGGAAAGGCGTTGTATAAAGTAAGTCCCTTTCCTATTACCTATCACTTTTTGAAATCGGAAAAGGGAGCGGTGTACCTCCTATACAAATGAGATTTTTCATCTATACATGACACTGGTCAACAGTGAGTTTGGTGCAGCTAAAAGTAAAACTGATTTCAAGTATATTCGGTGCGACACAGCAGAAGTAACAGTCATCGAAGTGATTTGTTTGTTCTCTCCATTGCATTAGCACCCCAAATCTCATATGGCTTATTTTACCATTGACCCACTGTCTCAAGTGTTCACAGCACATTTTGCAAACTATTGGAGGTATCCACGGCTGGTTTTTGTCTGCAATTTAAAGTACAAAAAATAAGCACTTTTTTTTAAATCTGTTATACTATTCCTGAATTTTTGGACTGTGTATTTCCCACACATGTAGCAAAACACATTTGGGTCATTGACACAACTACCTCGTGATGAAGACATGATATTGAATTTTTTTTATTTATTTATAGAAAGCACTAACACTTTAAATCGCGCTCCCGAAAGTACTAATTACAGAAAATTTAAAAAATAAAGAGAAAGGAAAAATTTTTTATAAAATATAATTTTTTTTTTTCACAGTAGAAATGTACTAAAGTAGAAAATCCCAGGAAGATTTACGCGGATATAAAAAAGTTATATGTCTTTGAAAACAGAATTAATAGGAGATTATTTTAAAATAACTTATATATGCACTGGTTGACAAATTATTCGAGTAAACCGTGATTAAAATTGAAAAAATTTAACAAAAAACTGATTTTTTCACATTTTTTTGGCAATTTCTCTGACGTTTATGAAGACATATTAACAACTTGTATATTGGGAGAAGCGGCGAAATGTACTATTTTCAATGACGTCAAAACTGTGTTGATAGAATAAAAAAAAACAAAGTTATGGGGCCATACATGCCTTAACCTTTTAAAAAGGGGTTCTTGACCCTATCTAGAAAACTGTACGTCGCATTAAAAAAGTAAGTATACAGTTTTTATCAGGGTACCGAGTACTACCAAATTTGGTTACAAGTAGAGCTGCACCAAACCAAAACTATTATTTTGTTGACCTGTGTTATTAATTTCCTGTCATCTGAAAAATTATTTCAGTCTTCCGAAAAAATATTTTATTTGCATAGAAATCGAGGTAAGTACCATTATAAAAAGCTGTTCTTTCCAAAAAGATTTATATTAATAATGAAGTTTATATTTTCATAACTTTTGCAGCTGCGCATGAATTTGAATATGGATTTTAATCAGCTTTAATATGCAAGTATCCATAACAATTGTAAATATAAGATTAATGTAACTAAGCATTGCCACAATCATTAGGCAAGTTCCATCGAATTTCACCAGCATAATGTGGGGAAAAAGTAAGTATACATTACACTTAGAAGAGCCGGAATCCATTTTGGTTGCAAAGGTGCTCCACGTCACCAATAGCAAACGAAATTTAATTTCGAGGGCTCAAGTGTTTTAGCATCAGCACTAAATGTCGTTGGATTTTGAAGCATTAATCGTCGACTTGGTCCTAATAGGACAAAGATTACTTCGGACCGTATAAGACCTTCATTTCGGTTCAGGTCTGATGGTAGATAGCTGCCAAAGATAGCTGAAAGAACATTAACTCTAAAAACACTCCTAAAAATTTCATGGAGAATGTTGTTGTTGTTGCTTATAACGACAAAAACACTGCCCGAAAATTTTGGAGAGTGTCACTTTTAGTAACTAGGCAGCGTTGGAGCCGAAGCTATCAATAATTTGTTTTTGTGCATTCACTGCACAGAGTCAAGAGTGTACCATAAAATGTTTTACGTTATCTTGTTATATTTAATTTTATGTTATTTTGCTCTGTTATACGGTATATATATATTTACAATATTAAACTAATTTTTTTTAAATAAGTATATATTTTAAATATATCTGTGTCGTTTTATCATAACAACTTAAGTCGACTTAAGAAATTAGACCAATCAAAACTTTTTCTGGCGATTTTGAATAGGAAAATCGTGTAAGTTTGCAAGACTTTTATCGGTCTTATATTATTTTGCTTTTAAACGATTGAATCTAACTGGCTTGGCTAAGTTGTGAAGCAGTTTTGTTATTTGAAATCGCCAGAAAAAGTTTCGATTGGTCTAATTTCTTGAGTAGACTTAAGTTGTTATGATAAAACGACACAGATATACTCGTGTAACTTCGTTAGTACTTGATTGCTTAAAAATATTATGACAAAACTGTTTTTTTTAGATTTATTTGACATTTTTTGGGTATTTAAAAAGTTGTATGGGTATAACCGTCGAGGACGGCAGCCCTGCCAGTGCCTCTAAGTATGCAATCTGTTCAATGGCGTCAGGTTTGTTTTGGGAAATTTTTATATATTTTTTATATTTATATTTTCTTACGGAGCTTATGAATGAGTGCGATGGTGATACAAGGTCACACGTACACAAAATGTACATGGAGAAAGTGGATAATGTCTTCACGCCGCCCATACAAAACTATCCACTTTTTATCTTCATTTGTGGATAGCGCGACCAATGTTTTACAAACTTTTTTATCTGCATATGGTTGGTGCGTTTTCCGTTTTGTATATGTATTCTTCGTTAATAAAACGAACGGTTGACTGAACTCCCAATAAATTTATGTATTCTTCCTTACGAAGCTATACAATATATATTTATTTTAAGCTTTATTGGCCTCATTACTTACAATAGTAAATCGCACAAATTAAATGACACATGTTTCATACCTTTTTACAGTAAACTGGCAAACAAGCACTTACCACCGATCCTTCTGAACGAAATTAAGCAAGAAATAAATCAACTAGAACCCATATGATCAAAGAACATATAACTATAAGAAGGTCCAACGCGACGAATAGTGGGAAACAGTAAACCATCAATTCGCAGGAAGATAATCCACCAATGGAAGTATTTTCTTTTATTTCGTGAGTTTTAATGTTGGTAGCACATTTACCTTTACACAATATTCACAAGTTAACGTTTTTGCAATTTTGACGATAACTTTTTTTGCAAATAGTCAATTAAAACACAATGAATTTTAGCAGTTTACCATCGATTTGACAGCATCCCCTTGCTTTCGCTGTTGGGTCTTCTTATTGTTATATGTTCTTTGATATCATAAAAATATTTTTTCTCCGTAAGCACAAGCGTGATAGGACATACCCAGTGAAGTGAGGTAATTTTTATAACGACTGCTTCTTATTTCGTCGTAACAACTTAAAGCGGAAGTCGTGCAGACATTGTGAACATCCGCTGTTGCTACTTACAGTACATTCGCAAACAGGGATAGGATATGAACCAATTTTCAATTTCAAATAAGTGCAATAAAATAAAATAAAATAGTATAAGAATGTAATAAGAAATTAGCATAAGCAAATTTAATAAGTTGATTTATTTATTTATTAAGTCTACAGATTGAGCAAATCTTACAGACTAGGCATGACAAATATAAAATAAAATATAACAAGTAAGGAAGTCTAAGTTTGGGTGGAACCGAACATTATATACCTAGTAGTGATCTTTGAAGGCTTACCAATTCACGCAGGTCTATTTTAATACTTTTCAGTTCGTATTATATAGCCAGCTGATTGTTTTCAATAAAGACACTTCTGTTATGAGTTTTGAGGGGTAAATTCATTTCTTCTTTAAATGACCATCTAACCGCCTGGGCGCTTTTGACCGTCCAACATAGCTCGCCAGTCGTTTCTTCGTTGCGCCAACTGCCGCCAATTGGAAGCACCGCGGGATCGCAAATCGGTCTCCACTTGGTCCTTCCATCCGAGTGGCGGTCTCCCTCTTCCTCTGCTTCCACCGGCGGTGCCGATAAGTATACCTTCTGGGCTGGAGCATCTTCGCTCATTCGCACTGCGTGGCCTAGCCAGCGAAGCCGCTGTGTTTTAATTCGCTGAACTATGTCGGTGTCTGCGTAAAGTTCATACAGCTCATCATTAAATCTTCTTCGGTACTCGCCGTCGCCAACGCGTAGAGGTCCACAAATCTTTCGAAGAACCTTTCTCTCGAATACTCCCAGAGCCGCCTCATCAGATGTTGTTAGTGTCCACGCTTCTGCACCATAAAGCAGGACGGGTGCGATGAGTGACTTTTAGGGTGTTATTTTCGTTCGTCGAGAGAGGACCTTACTTTTTAATTGCCTACTCAGTCCGAAGTAGCATTTGTGGCGTGGTTGCCAAGGCGCGAATGCGCTGACTCTTTGCATGATGAGAGAAGGCACTTCGTTTGCCCTCGTTCACCACCAATCCCATTTGCTCCGCTTCTTTTTCTAATTTGGAGTAAGCAGAAGTTACGGCGCGGTTGTTAAGGCCAATGATATCAATATCGTCAGCATATGCCAACAGTTGGACGCTTTTATAAAATATTGTTCCAGCGCGGTTAAGTTCTGCACCTTGTATTATTTTCTCCAGCATTAAATTAAAGAAATCGCACGATAGGGGGTCACCCTGTCTGAAACCTCGTTTAGTTTCGAACGGCTCGGAGAGGTACTTCCCAATTCTGACCGAGCTGGCGGTGTTGCTCAAGGTCATTTTGCATAGCCGTATAAGTTTTGCGGGGAAACCAAATTCAGACATAGCGGCATATAGGCAGCTCCTTTTCGTGCTATCGAAAGCGGCTTTAAAATCAACAAAGAGATGATGCGTGTCGATTCTTTTTTCACGGGTTTTTTCCAAGATTTGGCGTATTGTAAAAATCTGGTCGATGGTAGATTTACCAGGTCTGAAGCCACACTGATAAGGTCCAATCAGTCTGTTCACATCAGGCTTCAGTCTTTCGCACAATACGCTTAATAGGACCTTATATGCGATATTCAAAAGGCTGATTCCGCGATAGTTGGCGCAGTTTGCAGGATCGCCCTTCTTGTGGATTGGGCAGAGAACACTTAGATTCCAATCTTCAGGCATGCATTCATCCGACCATATTCTGCATAGAAGCTGATGCATGCGCCTTACCAGCTCCTCGCCTCCGTGTTTGAATAGCTCAGCAGGCAAACCATCAGCGCCAGCTGCTTTATTGTTTTTCAATCGGGATGTTGCTATTCGCACCTCATTATATTCGGGTTGTGGAACGTCAATTCCATCATCTTCGATTGTGGGCTCGGGTTCGGCATCTTCTCTGGTTTCTTGCTCAGTTTCTCCATTTAAAAGGGCAGAGAAGTGATCCCTCTATATTCTGAGTGCTCTCTGAACATCGGCCACCAGGTCGCCGTTCTCATTCTTACAGGAGTTTGCCCCGGGTTTAAACCCTTCTGTCATTCGCCGAATTTTTTGACAGAATTTTCGGGCATTATTCCCTTTGGCCAGCATCTCAAGCTCCTTTATTTCACGCTTTTCTGCCTCTCTTTTTTTCACCCGGAAAAGCCGCCTCGCTTCCCTCTTCAACTCGCGGTAGTGTTCACACACACTCCTCGTTGCATTCGATCTCAGCGTTGCCTTGTAGGCTTCGTCCTTTCTTTTCGTTGCAGCGCGGCACTCTTCATCATCACACCAGTTGTTTCTTCTGCGGTACGGAGTGCTCCTGAGATATGATCCCACTGCTCATGCATTCCACTAGGTTGAATTGTGCTCTCGGAGAGCAGGTGTGAGAGGCGATCTGCGAAATAATTGGCGGTCTGTTGCGATTGCAGCTTTTCGACGTCCAGCTTTCCCTGCGTTTTTTGTTGCACCTGGTTTGTCGTACAGAGGCGGGTACGAATCTTGGCTGCTACTAGGTAGTGATCAGAGTCGATGTTAGGTCCTCGTATTGTGCGAACAGCTAAAACGCTGGAAGCATGCCGTCCGTTTATCACAACGTGGTCGATCTGGTTGCGTGTTTTTTGATCGGGGGACAGCCATGTAGCTTGATGGATCTTCTTGTGCGTAAACCTAGTGCTGGATATGAGCATTCTTGGCGAAGTACTGGTGTACTCCACTCCCTACGGATAATAGAGGGGGTCATAACACCTAAAAATATTGAATGGGTAATCAATAGTTTCTCACCCGACAAATTCGCGGGGGGGGATTTAGTTTTCCCAAAAACCAGTTCGCTGGTAATACCCTTGCTGGAATGTATATTCAGTTCATGTATTCGGCGAAATCATGTACCTCTAACTGGAGAGGGACGACGGTTGTTGTCATCCCAAATGTGGGTAAGAGAGGTCATGAAAAGACCAAGGACTTCAGACCTATGAGTCTTTTGTCGTTCGTTTTAAAGACCTGGGGAATACTTCTGGACGTTCATATCAAGAACTTGGATAACTCATCGTTATCAACAGCTCAGCATACATATGTCAAGGGACGCCCAACGCAGACCGCTCTAAACAAGGTGGAAGTTCACTCTGGCTGCATTCTTTGACATTGGGGGCTCTTTCAATAATGTTAGAATGGAGCCGGTAGAAGAGTCGCTCTCTGTCCTAATTTGGATAGGGATGGCATTGCGTTCAAGAGTTATAAGCGCCAAGGTGGAGAGAGACTTCTCAGGGTAAACTTAATAGGAATGGTGTTAAAGTGGTTTATTCCTACTACTACTAGGTCTGTGCTCTAAGTAAGCAGTGGGATCATGCATGGAGCACTAAGGAAGGTAAGTGAATAGGCAGAGACCGCGGTTCTCAAAGTGAATCCCTCAAAGACAGAGCCAGTGCTATTCACTGCAAGGACGAAAATACCAAGTTTCAATCTACCTTCTCTTGATGTTCAAGAGTTGCATCTTTCTAATAGCGCGAAATACCTAGGCATGCTTTTGACACCAAAGTTGAACTGGAAGCTTAATATAGAACGCACGGTCAAACGCGCATATTAAGTTCTGTACGCCTGTTAAAGACTTTTAGGCAGACAGTGCGGTTTGAGTCCAGAACTCACAACACGGATACAAAAAGCAGTTATTCGACCAACCATAGCCTATGCGACAAAAGTCTGTTGGAATGCCGTCAAGGTGAACTATATTAGCAAAATGCTAGTCAAAATGCAGCGGGCAGCCTCTGGTGCGATCACCGCGGCTATTAGATCTTGCCCCACAGAGGCTCTGAACGTGATATGTGACATGTAATGTAATATGTAACATCGATCTCACCGTAGTAGTCTGCTAAATATTAACGACTTCTATATCAAAACTAAAATTTAATACATCAAGATTATATTCCCTCCCAGGAAGTACTGGAAGGAAGAGGAGTTCACTCAGAAATTCTACATTTCAGTTTTCGCGGACGGATAAAAAATGGCCTGTGGAGTAGGAGCGGACATTTTGCCGCACTCTAGGCTATATCCCTATCTTTGTGTCTCCCAAACTCCCAAAGGTCGTTTTCAATCGCAAATCTACAATATTTAGGAAGCATGCAGGGCATTACTGTGTGCGGACATCACCGGAAATACGATAGCAATTTTCTGTGACAGCCAGGCGGATCTTCTAGCTCTCCAGTCAGGAAATATTACATCGAGCCTGGTTAGTCAGTGCAGGGAGCGGGTCATGAACCTGGCCGGTCTACATATCGTTTCTATAATATGTGCCGGGGCATCATAATATACAGGGAAACGAGATGGCCTTTAAGATGGCACGGCCTGGATCGGACCTTGATGTCTCAGAGGCAAAGTAGGTCCTTGCACCCCTGGGTCTTATCAAGGGTTGGATCCTTCAGCACTGGCTTAGCGAGACTAAGGATAGGTTCAAACGTATGCGGTCGTGCAGAGTAGCAAAGAGTCTGTGGCGGTCCGACAACCCCGGCCCCCCCCGCCATTGGGGATATTTCAGCATACATTTATATTCCAAATGCCCAAATTTTATTCATTTACCTTCTTGCATTAACTTGTATGTGTAAAGCGGTTTGAATTTGTCTTATTACTTATAACTGAACTGCAATGCGGCATTTTCTCTCCCTTTCGCACAGATAAACAAGTAAGGAAAGGGATGTCTTCGACTGTGCCGAAGACTTTATACCTTTCATGAATACGCATCAAGGTTTTAAGTGTCCGATCCTTACTCATATTTAGTAAAAACTCTGCAAAACTGATAATTCAAAGATGCATAGCCCAAACCCCATCTGGCTAATTTTCACTACACACATTACATATATAATAAGTACCAAACCTGCAAAATTTTACGTTCCTTGCTTCTTAATTGCAAAATGTATAGACCAAAACCCATTTTTCGAAACTATCGATTATATGGGAGCTATGCGTTGTATTGTTCCGATGTTGCTGATTCCGGCAAATGATTAAACTCATGCAAAATGGCGGCCCCATACCAAATTTCATCAAGATATATCAGACAGACGGACATGGATAAATCGACTCAGCTCATCGCCCTGATCATTTCGGTATACTTTTTGGTGGGTCTATCTCTTCTTCTTCTTATACTTTCAAACATCGGACCAAAGTTATAATACCATTTCATGTTCATGAAAGGTATAAAAACGAATTAAAAGGTTGTAATTAATACATAATAGCTATGCTTATCTAACACATACAGGGTGGATAATGAAAGCCGCTACCAAAAAAAAAGTAAATAACTTTTTTTCTATTTAATGAATCTGGTTAATTTTTTTTTTATTTTGCAGATTGACTTTTACATTTAACAAACATGGATAACTGGGACACTGAAACAAGAATTTGGATTGTCCGCCGCTATCACGCACTGGAGTCCGTAGTTTCGGTTCAAAGAGAGTATAGGCGCACGTTTGGCGGCAATCCTCCGAGCAGATGGACCATAATAAGACTTGTAAACAATTTTGCCGAGCATGGGACAGTCAACAGAAGACCTTACCATCGAAACCCTTCAGTTCGAACGGAGGAAACAATCGCTGCTGTAGCTGCTGCCATACAAAACAATCCACGTGTTTCGACAAGAAGCTTATCTGCTAAAATGGGTGTAAGCAGACAGTCATTACAGTCAATTATGCACAAAGATTTAGACTTATTCCCATATAAAATTGAAATGGCCAACAAACTGAACGCTGCAGACTTGCCGATTCGCTTGGAATTTTGCCAGAAGATGCTTCAAATGGTGGAAGAGGATGGAAACATGTTGAACTGTCTTTTCATGTCTGACGAGGCCCATTTCGATTTAAACGGCAACATAAACAAACAAAATTGTCGAATATGGAGTGCTTCCAACCCACAGATACTCCATGAGACGGAATTGCATCCACTTCGTGTCACAGTGTGGTGTGCACTTTCATCACGCTGCATTGTCGGGCCCTACTTCTTCGAAGAAAACGGTCACACCGTTACGGTTACTGGAGACCGTTACTTGAGCATGTTGAGAGAGTTTTTCTATCCAGAATTACGCCGAATGAGAATTTCTTTCAACTCTGTGTGGTTTCAGCAAGATGGTGCAGCTCCTCATATAGCCCAACCTGTTATGACAGAATTGCGACGAAAATTTCCCAATAAGCTGATATCCAGAAACTCCACATTCCGTTGGCCACCCAGGTCGCCTGACCTTACTGCACCTGACTTTTTCTTGTGGGGTTATTGCAAACAGGAAGTCTTCAAAGCAAAACCAACAAATTTGAATGAACTAAGGCAATCCATTCGAGAAACAATTGCGGCTATTCCTGTCTCAACTCTCCAAGCAGTAATGAACAACTTTTTGGTAAGATGCCGCACATGCATCGACGAGCAGGGGGGGCATTTAAATTCCATTATTTTTAAAACTAATTAAGCTATATTTAATAAAATTTAATGAGCTTTAACATGAATAAAAGAAAAATGAATTCCATACACTGAAAAAAAAATTATTGGAGTTTCTTAATGTAGCCAAATTCATCAGCCCCCCTCCTAAATACTCCTTTCTGTTTGTTGTTGTTCCCGCAATGCGTATTTAACTGGTTCGTTGTTGCGCGTATTCTATCATGTTATAAGAATGTTTGGCAATTCTTTGCCGCACACTTCATTATCATTCGTTGACCAGAGAAAACTGGTGAGGCACACACTACGGTAATCTGAATATTATTAAATTATTTATATTGTTAAATAATTTGCGTTATTATTAAATAGTTTGTATAAGTCCTATCCTAATATTTTTTACCATGGGTATTTGTCGTTTTCTGTGTAAAAAAAGCCTAATCGAGAACGAAGATGTAAGTGTAACATGATGTTAAATACAGCATAAATTCAGATTTGTACTAAGTGCATAATATTATTTGGTTCATGCTAGGTCGTTGGCGAATGTAGTCGTACTAAGCTTCAAACTCAGACGAATATTGCTGGAAATGACGCAAGTAAGCCACAAACCGGATTAGCACTGACTACTACAGAAGTGGAGTTTAATTCGGAGGTACCGAGAAGCTCGTCTTTGCCAGTTTGCTCTTTAAAAAATGATCTCAGTTCCTATGATATTCGATTGTTTGCTCAAAAATCAACAGCTGATGGAATAAACTCAATTCCTGAATTGCAAAAGAAGATTTGGAGTCCCCCTGATGGCTGAAGTTTGAAGTTTCAACCCTCTTGGCTGCAAAAACATCAATGGCTAGCGTATTCGGCAATAGAAGATGGTGCATATTGCAAATACTGTGCCTTATTTTGTGCTACATTGAGAGGAGTCGGTAATCAAACTCTCGGTCAGTTAGTTACCACCCCATTAAAAATCTGGAAAAAATCACTGGAAACTTTCGAAAAGCACAATTCATTAGAATACCACAAAAAATGTCTGTTGCAATGGTCTTTGAGAATGGGAATCGAAGAAGAAAATGCTTTACCCATTGATTTGCAACTCTGAGGTTCCCATGATCAGGGAAGAATTTCTGAAGACGAGCCGTTGACGAATGATGGAAACTTTAGAGCTCCCTTAAGAAATCGAGCCAAACCCGATGAGCGGTTAAAAAAAAAACTTGAGTGATTCACCAAAGAATGCTATGTACATAAGCAACCGTGTCCAGAATGAAATAAACAACATTTGTCACCATCTCATCATGAGTTAAAACATCGATCGAGTGAACAAATCGGAGGGCTTTTCTTTTCTCGGAGATGACACCACAGACATTGCAGGAGTAGAAGAATTTGCATTCGCTACTTGGATTAATGCGGCGAAATGTTCATCATTCAGGAAGATTTTTTGTGTTTTATTTCTATCACCGATTTCACTGGAAAGGGAATAGGAACTGCTTACTTTGATTTCCTAAAATCTTCCAGACTGGATTGCAAGAGCAAGGATGTAACGTGGGTAGAACAGCATGAGTCCGTCGCAACATATCTCCATTTGCAACCAGCAGTAATTCGCGCTCTTGAAGTGATTTCCACGAATTGGAAAGACCCAACGACTTCGCCTGGAGCTTTCCAACTGCTTTCAGCTATAAAAACCGTAAATTTCCAGATATCCATGCATATTTTGAGTTCATTCTCTCACATTGTCTCTGAGTCGAGTACTTCAAGGAGAAAATCAAGATTGGGGAAGGGCTATCAAATTGGCTGATGCTTCGAAGCAAATTTTGATGGAAAGAAGAGAAAACGCTAATGGGGAGTTCAGACAAATTTTCAAGCCGTGAGCAAAATTAGCGAGCAATACGAAATTGAATTGCGAAAGTCAAGGATTGCGTCCAAACAGACCCAACGTTCCAACGGACAAACTCAGTTGAAGATTATTTCCGTATAACAATTTACATACCATACATTGATTTGTTTCTGACACAATTGCAAGATCGATTTTTAAATCACCGCAATATTTTAGCAAATTTCGCTTGCTTTTTTCCCAAAAAAATGCTAATTTTCGAAAAAGAGTCCTGCGCTCAACTATTCCAACCATACTGCTCATTTCCGCACGACGATTCCTGGGACATCTGGGTGAACGAAGTACAACTTTGGCGGAATCTCATTACCGGAAAGGAAATAAAAAACTCACTTTAAGCACTCGATATTTGTAATGAAGATGCGTTTCCAAATGTTAACCAAATGCTTCGCGTTATGACAGTTTTGCCTGTGACAACAGCGACAAATGAACGATTCTTCTCAACTTTGCGAATACTAAAAACGTATTTGAGATCAACCATGTCTGAAGATCGTATGAACGGCTTAGCCTCACTCAATGTACATCGCGATGTCAAAATCGATCCGAAAATAATTTTGAAAGAGTTTTTTTCAGTACCTCGAGGAGTTGATTTATTAAATAATTGTAGCTTAATATGACTTTTGACAATGAAATATCCGTACTCCGAAAATAAATGTCTTATCTGTTTTCATTGATTACGTAACTTGAGTTTAAAACCCCCCTCGGATATTTTCTGCGCACGGGCCTGTGTGCAGTGTTTGCGTGAAGCAGTTGTGGTTATGATAAATCGAAAATGTGTCCGTTTCCGCTTTGAATATTCTTAGCTTTCGTGGGGGAATACTCAATTGCAAATAAGCTGCGTGACACTTTTAATAATACAAACACTCGTATTGTAGTGTAATTAATATCGAATAGTTGGTGATATTGTGACTAATAGCATCTCAAGTTGGAGATAGCGAAGAACTTGAATGGTGTGTTACTTTTTGAGTTTAGTGTTGGATGCGATGTGCCAAAAAAACCAAGTTAATTGTGGTGTGCTACTCCTAATGCTTATTAACTCTCTTATATGAGCTGTGTTGATAATACTCAAAATGTAGTGGGCTGTATGCGCTGGATTGTTGATCTCCTGGTGAACGGGAACCAAATTTTCAACTCGGGCACTTGTATTGCTGATCAAGTGCTCCGGTCGATTATAGAGATTTGGGGAAGAGATATAGACACAAAAAAATCGAATTAGTTATATTCGTTACAATATTTATTATGCAAGTCAACTAATTCTGAATACAGTGTTAAATGTCTATATACAGGGTGGCTGATGAATTTTGCTACATTAAGAAACTCAAATAATTTTTTTTTCAGTGTATGGAATTCATTTTTCTTTTATTCATGTTAAAGCTCATTAAATTTTATTAAATATAGCTTAATTAGTTTTAAAAATAATGGAATTTAAATTCCCCCCCTGCTCGTCGATGCATGTGCGGCATCTTACCAAAAAGTTGTTCATTACTGCTTGGAGAGTTGAGACAGGAATAGCCGCAATTGTTTCTCGAATGGATTGCCTTAGTTCATTCAAATTTGTTGGTTTTGCTCTGAAGACTTCCTGTTTGCAATAACCCCACAAGAAAAAGTCAGGTGCAGTAAGGTCAGGCGACCTGGGTGGCCAACGGAATGTGGAGTTTCTGGATATCAGCTTATTGGGAAATTTTCGTCGCAATTCTGTCATAACAGGTTGGGCTATATGAGGAGCCGCACCATCTTGCTGAAACCACACAGAGTTGAAAGAAATTCTCATTCGGCGTAATTCTGGATAGAAAAACTCTCTCAACATGCTCAAGTAACGGTCTCCAGTAACCGTAACGGTGTGACCGTTTTCTTCGAAGAAGTAGGGCCCGACAATGCAGCGTGATGAAACTGCACACCACACTGTGACACGAAGTGGATGCAATTCCATCTCATGGAGTATCTGTGGGTTGGAAGCACTCCATATTCGACAATTTTGTTTATTTATGTTGCCGTTTAAATCGAAGTGGGCCTCGTCAGACATGAAAAGACAGTTCAACATGTTTCCATCCTCTTCCACCATTTGAAGCATCTTCTGGCAAAATTCCAAGCGAATCGGCAAGTCTGCAGCGTTCAGTTTGTTGGCCATTTGAATTTCATATGGGAATAAGTCCAAATCTTTGTGCATAATTGACTGTAATGACTGTCTGCTTACACCCATTTGAGCAGATAAGCTTCTTGTCGAAACACGTGGATTGTTTTGTATGGCAGCAGCTACAGCAGCGATTGTTTCCTCCGTTCGAACTGAAGGGTTTCGATGGTAAGGTCTTCTGTTGACTGTCCCATGCTCGGCAAAATTGTTTACAAGTCTTATTATGGTCCATCTGCTCGGAGGATTGCCGCCAAACGTGCGCCTATACTCTCTTTGAACCGAAACTACGGACTCCAGTGCGTGATATCGGCGGACAATCCAAATTCTTGTTTCAGTGTCCCAGTTATCCATTTTTGTTAAATGTAAAAGCCAATCTGCAAAATAAAAAAAAAATTTACCAGATTCATTAAATAGAAAAAAAGTTATTTAATTTTTTTTTGGTAGCGGCTTTCATTAGCCACCCTGTATATATTTATATGAATACAAGTTTTAGTATGTTTGTCTTACCCTGACGATGTAGTAGCTGATTCGCTTTCCTTGATGGGCGTTTTGAGAAGAAAGTATGTATGTATTCTTAATTTTCTTATGAACAATTTTTTCAAGTACTAACAATATATAAAAAACAATATAATAATAACAATTCAAATAAGAAAATAGTTAATGTCACTAAATGCTAATTTTAAAAGCAGTGGAAATGCCATTTCTTTGAGTAGAATTATAAATGCTTGTGGGGCGCATAATTCTGAGATAAATTTTCATAAAATTCATACTTTTTAGGTACAAATAAAATAGTCGAAACTAGACTGGTTAAAATAAAATTTAATATAGGTAAAGCTAATCCTTCAGTAATACTAAACAACAGGAATGTATACAATGGGTCGCAACAGAATTTCTATACCCTCATGATTGAAACCAAGTAGGCACTGTTTGACTTCCCTTATAAACTCAGATAGTCTTCTAATGAGTTGTATCTCAGCAGGTAATTTGTTGCACAACTTACACTATACGGTAGAGAAGAAGTTACGCAAAAGTGTGGTACGGAAGCTAGAAACTGTTGTATGAGATGACGATCTACTTCTTAGGCAGTATGGGTTGTAAATAGGGCTTTGCGTATACCCACTCCTTATAAATACAATTTTCAACACTTTAAAATAGTATAAGTGTCGCACGGGAAGAATATTTATTTTCTTGAAAAGGCTCATAGAGTCTGATAGACGGCACGCGTTACACATTCTTCGAATGAGACACTTTTGTAAAATTAAAAGTGGGTGAAGCTTATTAGCGTACACACCACCCCAGCAACTGATGCCATATAGTAATTTTGAGTGATGCGATGGCAAGGTCATCAGCAAAGGCCGTTACTTTGCCAATAAATGGCAAAGAGAATATAGAATTGATGTATATTAAAAACAAGATTGGCCCAAGAACGGAGCCATGTGGTACCCCTACGGTTAAGGCTCTCGGTTCACTTAGATTATTTCCAACTTTAACTTTCTGAACTCTATTCGTTAAGTATGACAGAAACCAACTAAGAATGTTGCCACGATAACCCGCTGATCTAAGGCTACTCAGTAAGATACCATGGTCTACCATATCGAATGCTTTTGTTATATCCACAAAGAGAATGTCGTTTCTTGGTATTTCCTTTCCGCAAATATTAAAATACATCAGTTTTGTCTTGTTGCTTACCACGAGGTTATGGCTTGCGAACCATGATCGTAACATAAACACATCGTGATTGATATCAGCAAAAAGATTAAATGAATTATTTGATCCATATGCGATGGAAAGGTCATCAGCAAAGGGCGTTACTTTTCCAATAAATGGCAAACAGAATATAGAATTGATGTATATTAAAAACAAGATTGGCCCAAGAACGAAGCCTTGTGGTACCCCTAGGGTTAAGGCTCTCGGTTCACTTAGATTATTTCCAACTTTAACTTTCTGAACTCTATTCGTTAAGTATGACAGAAACCAACTGAGAATGTTGCCACGAAAACCCGCTGATCCAAGCTTACTCAGATCCAAGCTTACTTTGATCCATATGCGATGGAAAGGTCATCAGCAAAGGGCGTTACTTTTCCAATAAATGGCAAACAGAATATAGAATTGATGTATATTAAAAACAAGATTGGCCCAAGAACGGAGCCTTGTGGTACCCCTAGGGTTAAGGCTCTCGGTTCACTTAGATTATTTCCAACTTTAACTTTTTGAACTCTATTCGTTAAGTATGACAGAAACCAACTAAGAATGTTGCCACGAAAACCCGCTGATCCAAGCTTACTCAGTAAGATACTATGGTCTACCATATCGAATGCTTTTGTTACGAGTATATCCACAGAGACTAGCACAGCACATTCTATCATCAATCGCCTTATATACTCGTATAAAAGAAGAAAAGTCGAGAAGAGCATCTTCAGTTGACAGGCCGAATATAAAACCAAACTGCTTTGGGCTAAATAATTCTATTTTATTCAAGTACGCTAAAATCCTAGCTTTTGTTGCTTTTTCAAAAATTTTTGAGATTGAAGATAGCAAAGATATGGGCCTATAGTTAATTTTATCTTTTTTATCTCTCTTTTTGCAGAGTGGTGTGACTGTGGCACATTTCAAATCTTCTGGAAAAACTCCGGAGGTTATACTTAAATTAACTCATTTTCGGCCAATGGTCGATTTTTCGACCACCATTTTTAGAGGTCCATATCTCTCAAACTAAATGTTGATTTTCTGATCCGTTTACAGGGTTAGTAAATTTGGAATATCGGCGGCGCCGTGAGTATAGATATTTTTGAAAAAATGCTTGAATTAAAATTTTAGTGATAGGAAGAAAATATATATATTTTTAACAGTTTTTTGTTTAAATAAAAATTATTAGAAGACAAATGTTAAAAGTAATTAACACCAACAGCTTGGGAAGATAAAATATCAGCCTGTAAGAATAAAAAAATTTCCACTTTAATTTTGCCAATTTTCTAACTTTTCCAAGAACGTTAATTTCAGTGGTCGAAAAATCGACCGCTGGCCAGAAATCGTCAAGTAGGTTAAAAAAAATTCAAAGCAGTATTCGTTTTATTCATTGTATAAATGCAAACTAGTACATATCATCTGAATTCTGAAAATGTATAAGATTTTGGTTTAGCTCTATTTAAAGTTCTCCTTTTTTAGTAAAAGTCTGGCAACTCCCGTGGCTTTGCAATACTTTTGTATCATATATTTGTCTCCCTCTATCCATCGTTGCTTAAAGTTTGAAAAGGGTATTCCCCGGATTGTTTTGCTTTGATTTTGGTCAGTTCATTTTTTAAAATTATGCGGGCAATAGGCGATTACAATGCCGGTTCGTAAATCAATAAAAATTTGTGAAATTATTTTTTTTATGAGCCATTTTCAGACGATGAGGAGGATCAAGCTGTATCGAACGCAAAGGAGGTCGACATTGTATACATTCCACCGCCTGATATGGAGTGCATAACGGACGAAGAAGACTTGGATGATGACCTGATAAATATTAACGACGACAATAATGATTACCTCAAAATAGCAAGCACAGTTGAGCTACAATACTCAGAAGCAGAGAATATTCCAAATGCAGGTAACGATCTGGGTGACGCAGAAAATCCATCAACATCCAATGCATGTGGCGGATTTTAATTACGAATCTTACTTACTCCTTACCCCAAATTAGAAAAAGAATCGGAGAAAATGGGATTGGTGGTGAACGAGGGCAAAACGAAGTACCTTCTGTCATCATGCAAAGAGTCAGCGCATTCGCGCCTTGGCAACCAAGCCACTGTTGGCAGCAATAATTTCGTTTACCTGGCAACCAGCATTAACACCAACAATAATGTTAGCCTAGAAATCCGACGAAGAATTACTCTTGCAAACAAATGCTAGTTCGGACTGAGTAGGCAATTGAAAAGTAAAGTCCTCTCTCGACGAACGAAAATAACACTCTACAAGTCCTCTCTCGACGAACGAAAATAACACTCTACAAGTCACTCATCGCACCCGTCCTGCTATATGGTGCAGAAGCGTGGACACTAACAACATCTGATGAGGCGGCTCTGGGAGTATTCGAGAAAAAGGTTCTTCGAAAGATTTGTGGACCTCTATGCGTTGGTACTGAAGAAGATTTAATGATGAGCCGACATAGTTCAGCGAATTAAAACACAGCGGCTTCGCTGGCTAGGCCACGTAGTGCGAATGAGCGAAGATGCTCCAGCCTAGAAGGTATTCTTATCGGTACCCGCCGGTGGAAGCAGAGGAAGAGGGAGACCACCACTCCGACGGAAGGACCAAGTGCAGACCGATTTGCGATCCCGCGGTGTTTCCAATTGGCGCAACGAAGAAACGACTGGCGAGCTATGTTGGACGGTCAAAATCGCCCAGTCGGTTAGATGACCATTTAAAGAAGAAGAAGGTTTGGTGAAAGCCTAGAAATTTTCAATGCACAATAAAGCCAATAAATGCAGAAAGTCACAAAATGGAAGATATTTTTGCTGAAATTGGTAAGAACCGTCTCACTTTGTCAACAACATTACTATCTATTATTTTGGTACGTATATTTCATCTCCTTTTTTCCAGGCTCTAAATCTCCCTATGATCTATTTGCATTGTTTTTTGATGAAAAAGTTATTGAAAAGATTACAACTTTTACAAATGAATATGCCAATCAACACAATACTTCAATTGGCGTCACGCCATTAGAAATACATAGATTTATTGGTATTTTGTACCTTTCGGGGTACCATACTTTGCCTCACATTTACCATTATTGGTCTGTTCGACCCGACATGGGGATTTCGATAGTGAAACAAGCGATGAGTCATAATCGCTTTAAAAAAATTAAACAGTTTCTTCATCTCTCATATAACAACAATTTAAATACAGCAGATCGATTTGCAAAGGTTCGACCTATTACTGATGCTCTAAACGAAAGATTTATGCAATTTGGAGTCTTTAGTCATATTCTTTCTATCGACGAACAGATGATTCCGTACTTTGGTCGCCACTCTTGCAAGATGTTTATCAAAGGAAAGCCGATCAGGTTTGGATTCAAGTCGTGGTGTTTATGCTCAGAAATTGGATATTTATATTCCAGGTCCTTTTGCGGCGGCGCAGCAACTCCTCACAATCTGGATATAGGTCTAGGCGCGCAAACTGTTTTAGATTTGCTTTCTAATGTATCTGACCCTGAGTGCCACATTAGTTTCTTCGATAATTTTTTTTCTTCTTATTACCTCATGTGTCTTTTGAATGAACGTCGATTCTTTGCAACTGGCACTGTACGCGAAAATAGAATGGGAAAACCACCGCTAAGATGTTTAAAAAAGAAAAGCGCAGAGCATTTGACCAGCTACTCGATAGTAATCAAGAAATATTGACTGTCCGGTGGAAAGACAATGCTCTTGTCAATGTTATAACCAATAACTCGAGTGTGGAGCTAATTGTTTCTGCTAAAAGATATTGCCGTAAACAAAAGAAACTATTGCTATATCGCAACCAAAAGTTATGCAAGAGTATAATAAGGGTATGGGTGGTGTAGATATGCATGATAATGCTGTAGCAAATTATCGTATTTGTATTCGAGGAAAGAAGTGGTGGTGTCCACTAGGACAAACCTTCTTGGTAACGCCATGGTCAAAACGTGGAAGCTGCATTGTATGATTGCAAAAATCCAAAAGACATCCCCACTTTCGCAAATTAATTTTCGTTCTGAAGTCACAACAAAATTGTTGGTTTATGACAATGAAGAAGAAGGCAGACGTGGACATGAAGGCGGAGACTTAAACCAGCCGTCGAACCTTCCTCGGAGCAACGAAAGGATACATTCTGTAATAAAAAGTCTTGAAAAAAAATATCGGCCCTGTAAATTATGCAAGAAACATACTATTTTTACTTGCAAAAAATCCAATATTTACTTACATACTAAATGCTTTGATGAATATCATAAAAATTTGTAAATTGACGTCTCTATCAATGTTTATAAAATATGTGTGTGTATGTATAAGAATGTATAACATTTCAATACTAAGCAGTTTTCTTTGAAATAAAAACAAATAACTCAAGTTTAAGAGCAACATTTTTTGTTATGAAGCAATTTATTTTTTTTACATACTTGACGGATTTTGGCCAGTGGTCGATTTTTCGACCAGTCCACAAAAAGCAAACGGCTGGTCAGAATCTTTTTATATTTGAAATTTTTCTTGATTATGGTCCTAAAAGCCTTTCCTTTAAAGGGGAACAAAAAATTATAACGGGATCATGTAGCGGCCGAAGATGGGTTAAATAAATATATCAATATATCAACAATATAAAGTGCTATGGGTTTTAACGTGCGATTTGAGACGTCATCGCTACCGCTAGAATCGGAATTGTTTAAAGTTTTGATTATTTTAAGAATTTCTGAACCTGAGATTGGATGAAAAAAAAGCTATTGCTGGTAGGTGTGAATTCAGTGATTATAGTGTTATTATGACACATGGACATCATTGGATTCCTGATTGTCAGAAACTGCTCCTACATTAACAAAAAAGTTATTGAGTTCGTTTGCAACTACCAACTACTCCGAAATATCCACACCATCCACGCATAACACAAGAGAGCCGGATTTTCGCTCAGAACTTCGGTTTGTAATACGATTTACAGCGTCCCATTCTTTTTTTGGTTACCTTGTGGTGATAAAAACAGGTTTTGGTAATATTTATCTCGACTTGACCTTATTTATTTATTTAGCCTATATGTCAATCGACGAGCACGATTCCGAAGATTAGTGTTGGCCGAATGCCTCTTGCATTTTTCCGTAATTTATTTTTCATTTTGATTTTATGTAATGAGCCGCGAGTTATCCATGGCTTCAGAGATAAAGAGGATGGTTTCGGAAAAACAGTATTTTTTGAATTGTTAATGTGGAGAGTGAGAGTGTTAATAAATAAATTATATGCCTTGTTAACGTTTGTTTCACCAAAAACAGTTTCCCAGTTTTCAAAGCGAAGTGACTCACAAAGAGCATTAAAATTTATTTTGCTGGAGCCTGATTGAGTATTGCAACTGTTAAGTTGCCTATTTATGTTTATGTTAATAAGTTGGATACCAGTCATGCAATGTACAGAAATTCCTAAATCAAGGTTAATACCCACATGAAAGTCATATTCAAAATTACTTAATCTACCATATACTCGTACATGGTCTATACAGGTCCCTGACTCAGGACGGGTAGTCTCTTGAATAAAAGAAATTAGACCATGTTCTACCTGGAGTGCAAGATAGTTATCTAATAAAGTATTTACACTCAGCAAATCAAAATTAAAATCACCTAAAATAAATAAATTCTCTGATTTTTCACTACACAATAGGACAGAAAACTTCTCATGAAATTGTTTAAAGGAAAGGGAATGTAATCTATAAATACATACAAAGGTGTAGGGTACATTGGAAATTACCAACGAAATCTTTATGGCATCAGCGGTTGATACCTTAAGACAAGTAACTTCACATTCATAGCCATCTCGTATAAAAACTCCAACACCTCCTACAGAATACGAGTCATTTGTAGTTGCGAAAAAGTTATAATTAGGCATATTAAAATCATTAATTTCGTATGAGAAAATCCAAATTTCTGAAACAAAAATAATATCGGAAAGTTTAACAACGGATTCAAGCTTGCATACCAAAGGGTCAAAATTCCGTCTTAGACTTCTTACATTTTGGTACACAAAAGTAAAGGTATTATCTTCAGATGCTAGTAAATGAGAGTCGTTGATGACACTAATGATAGGGCTGTTATTTATTAAAATGGATCCTGAATTCATAATAATAATTCAAAAGGTAACAAGTAACAAAATATTTAATTTAAATTGATCTCATCGAGATCATCAAAAGTTTTAATAATAACCGCTCTATCATTATCATTTTTCTTCATTAGAATTCTAGAATTGCTTAACCATAAGTATTTAAATCTCTTTTCTTCTTTCGTAGCAGCTAAAAACCAGGCTCTATAATAATTTGTGAAACTATTGTTAATATAGATATTTGTACTGCTAACATCAGAAAAAAGTGAAGAATTTAGCTTCTTTTTAGCATTTCGTTTAGCCAACATAACTTTCTTCTTACATTCAAACGATCTAAACTTTACGCAAACAACTCTGCTGTTGTTAGATTTAGCTGATTGGGGTCGCTGTGTATTGCCATGTTTAACGCTAATATTTTCAATATCATCGTCCATTAACTCCACATATAATGCAACACTGTAAATTTTTTTCATGCATTCTTCAGCATTCTCTTTGTTGACGTTCTGTACGCCAACAACTTCAATTGAGTTTTTTAACTGCGATTGCTCCCTCCAGTTTAGTCGATTTTCCAGCTTATCTTCTCTTTTCTTTAACGCGATATTTTCATCTTTTAAGTGTTGAATTTCATTTAAATAATCAAGGTTTATTTGTTTAAGGCTAATGATCTCTTCGTACAAAAGCTGAAGAGTTATTTTACCTTTTTCCCCATTTTCGCATGTTCCTGCCTGCGCTGCTTCGCTTGCTGCTTTACGCTGCTCCCCTGCTTCTTGTTTATTTTGTTCTTCTTTGTTTGCAGAACTTCGCGCGCACTCGTTGCCATTGTTGTGTTTTTTCCCAACGTTTGGTGCACTTGACACAACTTGCTTAGCTGACTGCGTTAATGTTGTTGTTGCTCCTTGCAATGTTTTTCTGCGCATAGCAGTGCATTTGTCACAGCGATACTTGTTGGTGATTGACTTGAAGAATTCAATATCGGCTGCATTGATGTTACCACAAATGCCATGAAAAAAGTTCTTGCAACCGAAACAATCAATTTTTTTAGGATTATTGCGATCAATTTTTTCATTGAAAATTATGCATTTTATTTTGAAAATTCAGTGATTTAAAGTTGGTTTATTCCCCCACGTTCATTTGCTTGGCAGGTAATGTCAATCTATGATGAGCATGATCGGACCAATGCAACGCAGAGCTCCCATACAATTGATTGTTCCGATAAACGGGTTTTGGCCTATAACTGTTGCAATTAAAAAGCTTGGAATGTAAAATTTTTGTACATACTTTATATGTAATGTGTGTAGTGAAAATCACCCAGATCGGACCAACATAACACATAGCTCCCATATAATCGATAGCTTCGATAAATGGGTGTTGGGCTATAAATTTTGCAGTTAAAAATCGAGAAACACAAAATTTTGCAGGTTCAGTCCATAGTATATATGTATATGTTTAGTGAAAATCACCCAGATCGGACCAACATGACATATAGCTCCCATTTAATCGATAGTTTCGATAAATGCGTTTTGGGCTATAAATTTTGCAATTAAAAAGTTAGGAAAACAAAAATTTTCAGTTCTGGTAGATATTATATATGTAATGTGAGTAGTGAAAAGTAGTATAAGAATACCAGTTCTCGCCCAATTGGTGAAAGAAAAAATGGTGAAAAATGGTGAAAGGAAAGTGTAAACACACGTTCAAACATATATGCGTGGGAAAACCGCAAGTGTATGTGCGTGGGAATTTAATGAAACTGGAAGTATATTTATATTTTGTGGTTTTAGATAGCCACCAATTATGCAGGACCTATTGTGGGTGTGAGGGGGCTGGGGGCTGGGGGCCGGGGCGCTTTTTTTATATTTTTATTTTGCGGTTTTAGACAGTCACCAATTATGCAGGACCTGTTCTGGGGGTTAGGGGTATGGGGGCCTGGACCCTTTTTTTACGTTTTGTGTGTGTGTGCGAGTGAGAATTTTTAGAAACCACGGAAAGAAGATTAGTCGTTACGTCTGTCTATGCTTAACGTATAAAAAGCCTACATTAAAAAGGTATTTTATTACTAATTTTCATAATGTTTGCGACAGTAGATGTTCAAGGTTTCAAAGCATACGGTAACAGATTTATTGTAAAGGAAATAGCTGTGGTCTTTAATAATGAAGAGTTTCATTGTTTCCACATCAAAGCTCCATTTGAATTTTCAAACCTGAGTAAGGATAATCAACAAGCTAAATGGTTAATATTCCACCACCGTAATTTATTATAGTCCTATGGAGGAGATTAGATTATACAGTTTACACCCAGATGTTGTGCGTTGTCAATATCACTTTCATAATGAGTGCAATGTGAAAATCAACAAACTACAAATTCGTTGTGCTTTAAAATCTGCATATATTTTACATAAGCACATGCTGGATAGTACTTTAAATTGTAATGAAATAAATTAGAATTCAAAATTTTAAGCTTAGTACTTGTTATTTTAAAGGTTAAGAAGAAGAGGAAAAGTAAGTATATAAATACATATTTTTCTAATATCACCTCATTTTAAATTTATCGTGGACAAAGTGATATGACAAAATGAATTTTAAGTTTTATATTTCATTATTATTATTATTATTTGTTTTCAAAACTACCTACACGGCAGCATGTTGGGAAAAAATGGATAATAAAGGGTTTGCGGTAGATCAAAACTCGAAAAGTATTCAATTTTGCTTAACATTACCGTATAGTAATGATATTTTACAAATAAATATTTCATTATTATTACTTAAACAAAGTGAGCCTCTTTTAACGAATTCTTCTTCTTTAAATGGTCATCTAACCGCCTGGGCGATTTTGACCGTCCAACATAGCTCGCCAGTCGTTTCTTCGTTGCGCCAACTGGCGCCAATTGGAAACACCGCGGGATCGCAAATCGGTCTCCACTTGGTCCTTCCATCGGAGTGGTGGTCTCCCTCTTCCTCTGCTTCCACCGGCGGGTGCCGATAAGAATACCTTCTGGGCTGGAGCATCTTCGCTCATTCGCACTACGTGGCCTAGCCAGCGAAGCCGCTGTGTTTTAATTCGCTGAACTATGTCGGCGTCTGCGTAAAGTTCATACAGCTCATCATTAAATCTTCTTCGGTACTCGCCGTCGCCAACGCGTAGAGGTCCACAAATCTTTCGAAGAACCTTTCTCTCGAATACTCCCAGAGCCGCCTCATCAGATGTTGTTAGTGTCCACGCTTCTGCACCATATAGCAGGACGGGTGCGATGAGTGACTTGTAGAGTGTTATTTTCGCTCGTCGAGAGAGGACTTTACTTTTCAATTGCCTACTCAGTCCGAAGTAGCATTTGTTTGCAAGAGTGATTCTTCGCCGGATTTCTAGGCTAACATTATTGTTGGTATTAATGCTGGTTCCCAGGTAAACGAAGTCCTTTACTATTTCGAAATTATTGCTGCCAACAGTGGCTTGGTTGCCAAGGCGCGAATGCGCTGACTCTTTGCATGATGACAGAAGGTACTTCGTTTTGCCCTCGTTCACCACCAATCCCATTTTCTCCGCTTCTTTTTCTAATTTGGAGTAAGCAGAAGTTACGGCGCGGTTGTTAAGGCCAATGATATCAATATCGTCAGCATACGCCAACAGTTGCACGCTTTTATAAAATACTGTTCCAGGGCGGTTAAGTTCTGCAGCTTGTATTATTTTCTTCAGCATTAAATTAAAGAAATCGCACGATAGGGGATCACCCTGTCTGAAACCTCGTTTAGTTTCGAACGGATCGGAGAGGTGCTTCGCAATTCTGACCGAGCTGGCGGTGTTGCTCAAGGTCATTTTGCATAGCCGTATAAGTTTTGCGGGGAAACCAATTTCAGACATAGCGGAATATAGGCAGCTCCCTTTCGTGCTATCGTAAGCGGCTTTAAAATCAACAAACAGATAATGTGTGTCGATTCTTTTCTCACGGGTTTTTTCCAAGATTTGGCGTATTGTAAAAATCTGGTCGATGGTAGATTTACCAGGTCTGCAGCCACACTGATAAGGTCCAATCAGTCTGTTCACATCAGGCTTCAGTCTTTCGCACAATACGCTTAATAGGACCTTATATGCGATATTCAAAAGGCTGATTCCGCGATAGTTGGCGCAGCTTGCAGGATGGCCATTCTTGTGGATTGGGCAGAGAACACTTAGAGTCCAATCTTCAGGCATGCATTCATCCGACCATATTCTGCATACAAACTGATGCATGCGCCTTACCAACTCCTCGCCTCCGTATTTGAATAGCTCAGCAGGCAAAGCATCAGCGCCAGCTGCTTTATTGTTTTTCAATCGCGATATTGCTATTCGCACCTCATTATATTCGGGTGGCGGAACGTCAATTCCATCATCTTCGATTGTGGGCTCGGGTTCGGCACCTTCTCTGGTTCCTTGCTCAGTTTCTCCATTTCAAAGGGCAGAGAAGTGACCCCTCCATACTCTGAGTGAGTGCTCTCTGAACATCGGCCACCAGGTCGCCGTTCTTATTCTTATAGGATTTTGCCCCGGGTTTAAAACCTTCTGTCATTCGCCGAATTTTTTGATAGAATTTTTGGGCGTTATTCCCGTTGGCCATCATTTCAAGCTCCTTTATTTCACGCTTTTCTGCCTCTCTTGTTTCGCCCGGAGAATCCGCCTCGTTTCCCTCTTCAACTCCCGTTCACCCTGTTCACACACATTCCTCGTTGCATTCGATCTCAGCGTGGCCTTGTAGGCTAGGATATAAACCAATTTTCAATTCCAAACAAGTGCAATAAAATAAAAAAAAACACTTGTACTGAAAGCAAATTATATTTAGTATGAGAATGTAATAAGTAATTAGCATAAGCAAATTTAATAAGTTGATTTATTTATTTATTAAGTCTACAGATTGAACACATTTTACAGACTAGACATGACAAATATAAAATAAAATATAACAAGTAAGGAAGTCTAAGTTCGGGTGGAACCGAACATATACCTAGTAGTGATCTAAGAGGGCTTACCAATTTACGCAGGTCTATTTTAGCTCATTTCATTTAGTATTATAAAGCCAGCTGATTGTTTTCAATAAAAACAATTCTGTTATAAGTTTTGAGGGGTAAATTCATTTACTTGTATATAAATAGCTTTCCTACCAAACACTGATAACTACATTTTTTTTAAATACCAATACATGCACATTTTATGTCTGAAAAAATTGCGTTCAAATAGACAGACGGGCATGGCTAAATCAACTCGTCAATTCATCGTCCTGATACTTATTTATGGGCCCATCTCTTCTGCTTCTCATACTTACAAACATTTTATGTTCATGAAATGTATGAAAATCAAAAAAGATATATAACTTATCTATATAACCGGATATTTTGTTATCCGACTTGCCGCCGCCGTGGTGTGAAGGTAGTGTTGCCGGCCTACCACACCGAAGGTCCATGGTTCGAGCCCTGGTACAGGTAACATCAAAAGTGATTTGAAAAAAGTTTTTCAAAACGGGGTCGCCCCTCGGCAGTGGTTTGGCAAACTCTCCGAGTGTATTTCTGCCATGACAGGCTTCTCAGCAAAAATTCGTCTCCTTTGTAGATGCCGTTCAGAGTCGGCAAAAAACTGTAGGTCCCACCAATTTGTAGGGAAAATTCAAATCGGCACACCACAAATTGGAAGATAGAGATAGAGAGAGATTTGCCTAAGTTTTGGCAGGAGTATACTACATACTATTGAGAAGCAGCTGACCAATTTTCATTTAAATATTCAAGCGACAAGCAATCGCCTTTGAAAATAGCAGAATTTTTATGTTGCAAATGGGGCGGCGCCACGCCTACTTCCCTAAAATCCTGATTACGTGTGTGCCAAGGAACCTGCATACCAAATTTCATCAAGATATCTCAAAATTTGGCCGTAATTTCATAAAATCAGCCGATCGAATGAGTAGAATATTTTGACAATTTGAGCTTTTTATTATGTTTGACTTTTCATATGTATGTTTATAACTTTTCATATGTATGTATAAAAAATATTAATATGGGAACAACATTACTACATTTTCATTTTAGTTGTCTGTGGGATTTGTCATATACGAGTACATATTCACATACATATGTACGTGTCAAAATATGCATATTCATAACATTTCCTAAAAAATTGCATATATGTAATTAAAGTTTGTGATAACCCACTTTCAACCCAAAACCTCCTTTGCATTTTCTTGTATATGTACATATGTACATGTGTATGTGGCTGCCAGTTGGCGATCAATATATCAAACATTGCGTATATTTGATCAAAACATCTGATATTGAGTGTATTTCCAAGTCATTGATATTGAGAATATTTCCTTGCATCTGATTAGCTAAAATACTTAAAAACTTGAGTGCATATAGTCTGCAGTCAACTGCCAAACTAGTTAGGAAATATTTTAGTTCATTAACTAGAATTTCTTGGTCTTATCTGTTGAGAGTTTCGTGCTTAAAATAGTACATTTGGGTTGCAGATCATGTACGTACGAACTGCGTACTTTATGGTACGTCCGAACTTTTTAAAAAAAGAAGTTATTTTGTTGAAAGCGAGCTGCCGCTTGAAGTGGTAACATCAGACTGCCTTTATTGATTTCTGTTACTTAAAATGTAACTTATACATTTGTATTAACTATGCTTATTTGTTATTGTAGAAAATGCTTACTTATCTTTAAGTGGAAATGCTTGGTTTTGTTTATTCAAATTACAATTAATTGATTTCTGCAATTCTACATTTTTAGGTAAGTTTAGCTTGAATTTACTGAATAATGCAATGCTGCATTATCATGTTAAAATGGGACCGGAAGTTGGTTTCGATTTTGTTATTGAGTTAATGAATTTATCTATATCATCAGAAAATGATATGTATGTACTAGGAGGGTCATTGTCTTTATATGTAACCCCCCCTTTTAGCTTAGAATTCTCCTGAATTCTACTATTTAATTTAATTTAATGTATTTGTGCTTTGATATCAAAATTGCAAAAACCAACAAAATCATAATTGCAAGAAAAATATTTAATCCATATGTTATTTGACTATGCCATTTCAATTGAAAAATGCTTTTGTTATACAATTTATTTTGCTGATCTATTTCTTCAAATGTAATTTTATGTGTAAAATTTTTTATATTTTCATGTTTCATGCTTACAATATTTTCTTCTACAGTTTCGACAATGTTGGAAAAATAATAATCATTTGTTTTTAATGAGCAGTTGTTAAATTTCAAAATATAATTTCCATTAAGAGTAACGTAATCTTTTTTGCATGTGTTATTTACAATCAAATCAATTGCGTTTTTTACAACTATTGTTTTTTCATCAAGAGATATAACTTCTAATTCTTTATTTGTCACAAGTTTACAATTATTTTTTATTACACAATGGGTGCTAGGTTTTAGTTGTTTGAAGTGTTTAATTTCTTGGTATTGTATTGACATATTTTCATAAGAAAAAATTTCCTCTATTTTCGCTTCTATTTCTTTTTGTTCTTTATTAGGAATGGGAATGATTTTTCTTATATTTACTTGTATAAATGATTTTGGTATTTTGATTCCTAATATAAGAAAAGTATTATTTAAAGTTGCTGTCCCTAATTGTAAATATTTGAGTTTATTAAAATCTATATTGTATTTTGTTATTTCATGGTTTGTTAAAATGTTTGGGTGAAGTATTCCATATTTAGCTGATACCACATTATCTTGTATTTGTTCGATTTTATTTTTTAACAACTGAATTTTCGCAATTTGTTCCAAGTACATATTTTGTTCATGATCCTCATTTACATATTTATTAATTTCATTAAATTCTTTTTCAATTATTCTTCTATCGCTCTTCACAATATTTTTTAATTGTTCTAATGCTAAGTTAAAATGTTCATTTACATATATTTGGTTATTTAAATTTTCGTTCGTCTGTAGGAAATGGTTTTGAATTGTTTTTCTATCGTCGTTATCCATCGTCCCGAATATCCATTTGGATACGCTTCCTACTGCATTTATTAGTCCTCTTCTTAGTCTTCTATTTTTTGGTATTAATGTTCGTAATTTATTTCTAGTGTCTACAAGTTCTGTTTGTAATATGTCTTTGTTTTTAATTTTCATTAAGCTAATATTTTCGGTCATTTCTTTTATTATATTGCCTATTTCTTCTAAGTTTATTACATGCATTACTATGTCTGTATCTTTTACTATATCTTCTGTCTTTATTTGAATGTCAACAAACCCTACCTGGTCCGTTAATTTTGTCGCTGTAAGTGATCCCTCAACTAGAAATATCCATGTCAGTAGTATCATCGTTATCGTTAGGAATTTCTGAAAATTTAAGAGGTTTTTTTTATATTACAAGGATGAATATTCTTTAGATACGCCTTCTTATATCTAGGTTGTTCCTTATGTCTAAGTGCTTTATAGTTTTTAATAAAACCCTCTTTTCTCCTTTCTTCATAACTTATCCTGTTTTTATTAAGTTTATCTATTATTTTTCTTTTAGTATTTTCTATATTATTTTTTATTTTTTGTATGTCTACTTTACCTAGGTGTACCTCATTGGGAGTACATTTAATAGTAGAATGGTATCTATCATTATAATTCCTAATTGCTTTTTGGATTAACTGTTTAATAGGCGTGTCTTTATTTGCTTTATATAATATTCTAAACTTTTCGGCTATTGTGTTATGTAATCGCTCTACATCAGCATTACCCGTGTGACTATTTGGTTTAGTAAGATGCAAATCAACATTTTCACTACTTAAAAATTCTTTCATTCTTAATGCGTTAAATTCGTTGTCTGCTATTATTTTCTTTGGTTTCCCTATTTTTGCAAAATGGTCTTCGAGTTGTTCGATTATTGTAATGGGATTCCTATCATTTAATGGATATGCTGTCCCGAATTTAGAAAATTTATCTATTATAGTTAAAAACCGGAATCCTTTCATCACATAAGTGTCTACGTGAACAATTTGATTTTTATCTAATGGAGTTTCAGTATAATAGAATTTAGCTTTTATCGGATTCCTGTCGTATTTCCCTTCTTTGCATATGTCGCATTGATTAATTACTATTTGAATTAATTCCATAATTTTTGGATAATAAATTTTATATTTTATTTGATTATATGTCTCTTGTATACCCGAATGCATACTTTCTTTTACATGATAGAAGGATATTTGCTTAATAGCTTCAACTTCTGTCTCTATATCTTGTGCTCTGTGAGTGCATTTAATAAATTTAAGTTGGTTATCATTTGAATACATAGAAATTAGTTTTTCCTGTACTATATTATATTTGTGATCGCTGAGTTCAGAAAATATTCCTATATTTCCTTTCTTTATATACCTTCTAAATATATCGCCCATATTTTCAAAATCATTTTCTGCTATAAAGATTTGCTTTTTTCCGTGAATTATTTTCAATTCTTCAGTTTTATTATTAGTTAGGATTATTTGCATTTTATATTTATTTACGATTTCTTCTTTGATAGGAAAATAGTCACCTAAATTTTCTTCTGCGGAATGTATAGTAGCAATTGTTACTTTATCCTCTATGTTATCGATTATATTCAGATCGGAACAATCATCTTCCGTATTTTTGGAAAAAAATTCTGAAATCGACTTCTCTTTTTCGTTTACTTCATTTTCATTTTCTAATCGACTTAGAAAATCAGCTACCTTATTTTCCTTTCCTTTTAAATACTCTATTTCGCAATCATACTCTCCTAGTTTTAAAAGCCATCTTTGATGTCTAGGAGATATGTCTTTCCCTTTGTATTTTGAATGAAGATATTTTATCGGTTGATGATCAGTTAAAATTTTAAATTTTCTACCGTTAAGGTAAGGTCTGAAATATCCTACACTCCAGATGATTGCCAGAAATTCTTTATCCGTTGCTGAGTAATTTCTTTCATGATTATTAAGTGTTCTTGATGCAAAACAAACTGGGTGTCCTTCTTGGGATAGTACCGCCCCTAACGCATAATTTGATGCGTCGGTCGTTAACGTAAATTTCTTTTCGAAATTCGGAAATCGAAGTATTGGATGAGATTTAATTAAATTTTTAAGTTTTTCGAATGCTTCAATGTATGTAGGATCTTAGGTGTTAATCCTTACACCCTTTTTTAAGTATTTAGTAATTGGTTGTGCAACTTTAGCATAGTCTTTAATAAATTTTCTGTAATATCCTGTGACTCCTAGAAAACTTTTAATTTGCCTCTCTGTTCGTGGCAATTCTAATCCCTGTATAATTTTTATTTTATTGGGGTTGGGTTTCATTCCTTCATTGGTTAAAATGTGTCCTAAAAACTCTGTCTCTTTTTTTAAAAAATTACATTTATCTACCTGAATTTTTAACTTGTTTTTCTCTAGTTCACTAAAGATTTCCGTAACTGCTTTGACATGTTCTTGTAAGGAAGTACTAAAGATTAATATGTCATCTAAATATACGACACAAGTTTTGTTAATATATTCTCTTAGGATCTCATTCATAAGCCTTTGGAATGTGGCTGGAGCATTTTTTAAACCAAATGGCATCCTTATGAATTCATATAATCCGTGTGGAGTGACAAACGCTGTTTTTTCTCTATCTTCTTCTTTTACTAATATTTGATGGTACCCTTTCGCTAAGTCTATTGTAGTAAAGTATTGAGCTCTTCCTAACTTATCTAGGATTGAATCAATATTTGGTAATGGATATTTGTCATCTATTGTGACCTCATTTAATTTTCCATAATCCACTACTAACCGATATTTCTTTTTACCAGAATTGTCAATTTTTTTCGGTACTACAATAAGGGGGCTTGAATATTTTGATTTGCTTTTTCTTATAATACCCTGCTCTGACATTTCTTTTATTTGTCTCCTAACTTTCTCTTCATGTTGTGGTGGGTATCTATATAACTTTGAATTGATTTGTTCATTTGTAGTTGTTTTTATTTCATGTTGCACTGATGTAGTATTTGTTAGCTTATCGCCCTCCTTAAATAATAACTTTTTAAAACGTTTTAGAATTTTGATAACTGCCTCATATTCTTCTGGGTTTAAATGATTTAGTTGTATTCCTCCAATCCTTTCGTCATTTGTTTCTAGTGTGCAAATTTCATTAAATGTGTGTGGTTTATTTAAAATTAGCGATTCTTTGTTATTAAGAATTAATTTTCCCTCTTCCACATTTATGATTGCGTTTAGATAGTTTAAAATATCAAACCCTATAATGAAGTCATATTTTCTTTCTGTTAAAGGTGTCATTTTCCATCTTACTCTAGCATTTTTTGGTAAATTAAATTCTTCGGGTGCTTCTGTATGTGCTTCGTATTTAATTGTGTCCTTATTCGTTAAGGTACTAAATGTGATTGGATTCTTTAAATTTTTTATTGGAAAATCTTTTATGCCGCTATTTATAAGGCTTAGTGTTGCTCCCGTATCTATTAGGGCTACATATTTTCTTGTATTTATTGTTAACGTTATTTTTGGTAAGGATTCCGAGGCTGATTCATAAAAAAAAATTGTATTTACTTCTTCACAAAAATTGTCTTCAGGTTCTCCTTTGCTTTGCCTATCCTCATTTAAGCGATCTTGGCTATAATTTGGACTATGGTTTCCTGCTCTTTGAGTCCCTATGCAATTAACTTCGACGTTATCTACTTCCATTGGTTCTATATTTTGTTTCCTTTGACCTGATCTATTATCCTGTGTTCTTTGAAACGAATTATTTTCATTATACTCCTTATTTTTAGGAATATATTGGGGATTATGTTTAGACTGTCCCGAATTATTAACCCATCTCTTCTGGTCATATGTTTGGGGGTTTTGTCTAACTTGACCCAAATTATCTTTATTAGCTTGCCCTTGATTTACATTGACATTAGGTTGATTGTAGTTGTTTTTATAATATCTATGATCTGAATTATTTGATCTGTTAGGGTATTGTCTATTATATTTCCTGTCGTCTCTGGCTATTTTTCCGTATTCTGGTCTAATACATGCGTCTTCAAATCTTCTCCTAGTCAGAAGTCTTAAAATTTGATTTAAATTTGTTTCCTCATAAATTTTGTCGAGTAGCGTTCCCTGAGTAATTTCTTTTACTGTGTTTACTAATAGACTGTCCACGTTTGTCAAGTCTATGTAATGTTCGCTCCTATAATAAACTGTCAGTTCGTCTGCTTTGTATTTAATGTTTTGAATTTCAACAATTAACTCATTCACTGTATTTACTTTTAGATTGGATATCATCCTATATACGAGGTGTGTTCAAAAAGTATCGCGAATTTTGAATTTTCGCTGGTTACGTATATTCGAATTTCGAATTTTTTGTGGCGTTATGTTGGTACTCATGTCTCTCACTTATGCCGACAAGCTCGGCCATTTTGAATGTTCAGTTAATTGTTGACAGCTGCTTTGCTTGCACGTGTTTTGGATCGTCTTCGATTTTTACCTGTTTTTTTACCAAAATTGCTCAATTGTGACCAAAAACAGCATCGCATGAACATTGCTAATGAGATGTTAAACTCTGTCCGCGACGACCCAAATTTGCTCCAGAGGGTCATAAATGGTGACGAATCGTGGGTTTATGGTTATGACGTGGAAACCAAAGCTCAATCATCTCAATGGAAGCTGCCGCACGAACCAAGACCGAAAAAAGCGCGAAGTTCGGTCGAATGTGAAAGTTTTGCTGACAGTTTTCTTCGATTGCAGGGGCGTGGTGCATCATGAGTTCTTGCCACAGGGAAGAACGGTCAATAAGGAATATTACCTGCAAGTTATGCGCAATTTGCGGGAAGCAATCCGCCAGAAACGCCCGGATTTGTGGAAGAACAAAAATTGGCTTTTGCACCACGATAACGCCCCTGCTCACGCATCGTTGCTTGTGCGCGACTTTTTGGCCAAAAACAACACATTAATGATGCCGCAGCCACCGTATTCCCCAGATCTGTCCCCCTGTGACTTTTTCTTGTTCCCTAAACTGAAGAGGCCCATGAAAGGACGACGTTACGTTTCTCTTGACGAGATAAAGACGGCATCGAAGGAGGAGCTGAACAAGATACAAAAAAATGATTTTTTGAAGTGCTTCGAAGATTGGAAAAACCGTTGGCACAAGTGTATAATATCTCATGGGGATTACTTTGAAGGGGACACAATAGATATTCATGAATAAATAAATAATTTTTGAAAAAACACAAAATTCGCGATACTTTTTGAACACACCTCGTATATGGTGGGGTTCTACATTTGGCCTATATCTCAATTTTAACGTTTCTTTAATTAGTTGCCAATTGTCTGGCTCGGATATATTTATGACTACATCTTTTGCCTGTCCCTGGATAGTCTTATAGAATATTGTACGTACCGATTCTCGTTTTAATGCTTCATTGTGTATTGTAGATAAAAAGTATTCGACGCTGCTGAAGAAACTGTTTAGGTTATATCACCTGTACCCGTGAACGTTGGTAGATTATTTATCGCCTTGAATATATTAGCCCTGTCGGTACCATGACTTTGTTGTTGTTGATGTTATAGTTCCAAGTATGCACTTCGAAGTTGCTCGATTTGTTGTTCTCTTCTCGCTAGTTCCTCTACAAGTTCTACTGGAGACATATTTGACTGTTCTTGAGTCTGTGCCATCCTTACTTCGTCAAATGCTCGCTGTCGGTTGATTCGCTTAATGATGATTTTTGTTTTTATTTTTGTTTTCGATTCAGTGGTGTAAGCTACGTTTTGTGTCCACTACACTGACCTTTACACTTTCAAAATTTTTGATCTTCTGTTCTTCAGTGGTGATAATAGAGATTTATGTTCACTGCACTGATATTTTTGCTTTTTAAAAATGTTATGTTCTTTAGTGGTGATAACAAGGATTTATGTTCACTGCACCAATATTTTTGCTTTTTAAAATTCTTCTGTTCTTTAGTGGTGATAACAAGGGTTTATGTTCACTGCACTAATATTTTCGCTTTTTGTAGTTAAGTGTTTCAAAGATTATAATTCTGGAGGGTCTGGTCAACTCCTGAGTTGGCTACAGAATCGCAGAATTTACTATATGTATTTTATTAACGAATCTTTTTATTTTCTTTTACGGTTCGATCACTGGATTCCAAGTTGTATTGAAATCCTACCGACTGCGCCAACTGCGTACTTTATAGTACGTCCGAACTTTTTAAAAAAAGAAGTTATTTTGTTGAAAGCGAGCTGCCGCTTGAAGTGGTAACATCAGACTGCCTTTATTGATTTCTTTTACTTAAAATGTAACTTATACATTTGTATTAACTATGCTTACTTGTTATTGGAGAAAATGCTTACTTATCTTTAAGTGGAAATGCTTGGTTTTGTTTATTCAAATTACAATTAATTGATTTCTGCAATTCTACATTTTTAGGTAAGTTTAGCTTGAATTTACTGAATAATGCAATGCTGCATTATCATGTTAAAATGGGACCGGAAGTTGGTTTCGATTTTGTTATTGAGTCAATGAATTTATCTATATCATCAGAAAATGATATGTATGTACTAGGAGGGTCATTGTCTTTATATGTAACTTACGTGCATGTCAACAAAATCGCACTTATAAGTCATACCAGCGACGTAAAACCGAGTAAACAGTGCTCAAATGAAACCACGAAAAAAATTAAAACGAAAGGATCACTTATCAAAGCAATTGAGTAAGTAAAAACATTTTGTTTTGGAATAATCAAAGTAACCTTTTTCTGATGGAAAAGTTTGTAACAAATTCATATAAAAAGATTGAATTGTTTTTATTTTTCAGGGTTGACTTATTGTGATTGTAAAATGCAGTTTCATAAATAAAATAACAAAGAATAACGGAATCGTTTAGACGCTGCAAAAACGAAAATGGCGAGTAGAGACACGTACAATAACAAGGTGGTTAAAAATAGCACTTTTAAAAAAATTTAGTTATTAAGAACTTGCAAATTATGTACTAGAATTTCATACTCGAGTGACCTGCATGGTTATTTGCAAAGAACTCCGAAACTTATAATTTTCTCCAAAAAGAGCTAATCTTTCCTTGAATTCCTTAAATTTATATAAAGATATTTTTACAAGTATGAATTAGATTCTATCTGAGGTTAATATTTAAATTTTCCATAAAATGTTTCAAGAAAATTTATAGATTTCTGCCTGTGAAATCAATTAAAAAATTTATTGAAAAAAAGACTATTTAAAAAAGATGAAAATTACTTTTTATAAATGTTTTCTAAGGGCAAAATTTCTATGAATAGCGACTATACTTTTATTGAAATTTGTTTCAATTCTTCAATATAGTGAAGTAATATTTATTTCGATAGAAACATATTTCAAAGGATGATGACTGAATTTTCATTAAAGTGGTTTGTAATGTAGTTTTGCAATCTTCGTGTATTTTGCAACCTAAAATGAACTAATCTACTATGAAGTGGTACAGTAACTGGTTTGATACTGATGCATAGGCTTACTAGTAGGACGGCTGGTATGATACCGATGTAAGTACTGACTAGTATGTAAACTGTGATGATCCTGATGTATATACGGACTAGTATGTTGAATGGTATGATCTTGATGTATATAATGGCTAGTATGTCAACTAGTCTATTGCTGATGCAGAGACTGACTAGTAGGGCAATTGGTATGATGCTGATGCAGAAGGGGCCATGCCGTGTTAAAAATACCAGTTGCTAATATGGAAAAATTACAGAACTCGAACTAGTTGAATTGACGGCAGGGTATGTACAAATATATGTAATAATGCGATTTCGGTCAAGCAATGCTATAGAAAAGTGTTGCCGTTCATTGGTTTCATAGAGTGGCATGAAAAGGGGGAATTAATACTTACATTAATGAAATAAAGATATATTGGCTTTTTTATATCTTAGCCAATATGGCTTGGCCGTATTATTATATGTTGCTTGGCCGTATTATTATGTTGCTTGTCCGTACCTTTATTTTATATTATAGGTCGTTAAATGGGTCAAAAGGCGCACAAAAAATTAATATTACACAAAAAATAAGAAAAACTGAAACCGATTCTCTATGGTAATTGGGGCCTGAAAAGGGTAAATTGTAAAATTGTGTCAACGTGGAAACATTTGTAGCTGCTCTGCCACGGATATCTTCTTTTGAGGTTTCTCATGCAAAAATGTAAAATTGAAGTAAAAAGAATAAACTGCGCAATTTGGTACTTTGATGATTTTTTTTCGAAATTCATTTCAAAATAAATGTTTAAATAAAAGTTCTTTTAGTCATTTTTTCTATAAATGATTGAGTCTTTAATAGCTGGTCAATACCTATTTCTTTTTGTAAAGTTTTTCATGCAATTTTCAATATAATCATGTATTTAATAATAAATTACATGTATTATAGTACAATTTGTGGTGTTTTACCATGCATTTTGTTCTGTTAGATGTTCTGGTAAACGAACTTGGACCCTACGATATAGTGGGTCTGCATAGTATCCACCATACAGTGGCAGTCATCTACAAAAGTACCTAAATAGTTCCTTAATAAAGAATTTTACAGAATTATGCCAAGTTGAAGGGAACTTTACCAAGGCAGTGAATAATAAGTCAGATTTTAAGTTTTGTCGATTTGTGAAGAAGCTATGTTGTCACATTTCCTCTTGATCTTCCTCAGAATAAAATATTTTCATACTTGTATTTTTAGCAATGTTGAAAGATGGAATTCGAACAAAGTTGTTGTTGGTGGATTTGTGATGGTCGTTTGTATGTACATATGTGCGCGGAAATATATTTGCGTGCATACATATGTATGTTTGTAGCTTTTGGTTGATATTTTGTTTCATGATAATGGCAAATTGAAATGTGCCGACGTGAAAAGGATTTAATGGAATTTTCTTTTGTATGGAAGTGCAAGTAAATATCTATACGTACAATACATAATAAGTACAAAACCCGCAAAGTTTTACGTTCCTAGCTTTTTAATTGCAAAATTTATAGCCCAAAACCCATTTATCGAAACTATCGATTGTATGGGAGCTATGACAGGTTTGCGTACAAACAGACAGACGGACATGGCTAAATCGACTCGGCTCATCGCCATGGTCATTTCGTTATACTTATTGGTGGGTCTATCTCTTTTTCTTCTCATACTTACAAACAGTGGTCCAAAGTTACGAGTATAATACCATTTCATGTTCATGAAAGAAAAACTCAAAGTTGATCGGTGATTTGGGGAACAAAATAAAACATTTATATTGTTCATTATAAAAATTTTGCAACAATGTATTAAACATGGTCTTGTATTAAAGAAAATCCATAGAATTCGACTATTTAATCAATCGGATTGGTTAAAAGAATATATGGATTTAAATAATTATCATAGAACATTAGCAGTAATAAAGTTTGAAGAAAATTTCTTTAAATTATTAAATAATGCGGTGTATGGGAAAACTATGGAAAATGTAGATAAAAGGGTAAATGTTAAATTAGTACAAGATTGGGAAAATACTAATATTAGGGGAAGAGGTAGGGAAAAATTAGGTGCTAGAGCCTTAATATCAAAACCAAATTTTTACAGCCTAAGCAAATTTTCTGATAATTTAATAGCGATTCAATTGAAACAAGTGTCAACTCTGTACAATAAGCCGATATGTATTGGTTCTACCGTTTAAGAACTTTCTAAATTTAAAATGTATAGTTTCCATTATGATTATATCAAAGAGAAATATAAAAATAATATTGCTTTGAGTTATATGGATACTGACTCATTCATATATGATATTAAAACTGACGACTTTTATAATGATATTCGTGTTGACATTTCAAATTTTTCGATACTTCTGATTTTTGATGTTTCTCGGTTGAATTAGAAGGTTCTCGGTATGATGAAGGATATAATGGGAACTTAAAAAAATAATTTATTGGTTCACGAGCGAAAATGTATTCATTTAGAATTGATATGATATAAGTGAAATAAAAAAAATTAAGGGAATAAAAAGTTTGTAACTTCTACATTGGGTTTAAATGATTTTAGAAAATGTCTATTGGAAAACAAATTGTATAATGCATCAATGTATACATTTAGATCTAAATTACATACGATTTATACTCAAAATATTTATAAAGTAGCGCAAAGCAATATAGATGATAAGCGAATTGTACGGGATTGATTCCATATATCTACATATTATGACGGCTTGCCTCGGTCAATTGCTCCTTTCCATTCCAGATATCATTCAAAACTTTTGCTATAGTTGATCCACTAGATGCTATACCACCAAGTGCACCCAACGACGTTAAAATAGAAAGTAGTGGTATAATTCCACCAATTTTTGGGACGGGAATTATTCTCGGTATGTTAACTTGAGAATAATTGAAATGAATTGAGAAATCTTATAAGCCTCATTAAATGATTGCGGCTTTTTTTTTGTTAAGCATGTTGATACCTTTTTTAACTGACATCAAAAACATTTTGTTAGATGACACTTTACGGTGTTTCATCTTTTTACGTTTTTTTACATTTACATGTATTTGTCTTCTTATTTTTAATACCCATTCCCAATTTGAGTTTTGCATTTCTAACGAACCAACCGTTTGCTCGTTCTTTGAAATCACTGTCCTTAGATGTACCACGCTGCCAGGCTTTCTCAGATAAAACTTGGTCGGCTTGATGTCTGTTATTTATATCTTTCGATTGGCAATATGAAATATCATGTTCTCTACAGGCTGCGTCTAAGGCATTTATACCCGTATCTCCTCTTTCTAACCTTTGTGTGAGTTTTGTTCCAGGACCACAAAATTGATATCCGGGTAAACGAATAGCTACAGAATTAACTCAGCTATTTACAAAACCCTGTCCAATCTTTTTATGTATTAGTATCATAAAGTGATTTTTTTTCTTAATAATAATGTGGTTGAGTGTGAGCTTTAATTAAAAAAGCGATGGTATATATTGCTTTAAATCTAGTAAACAAAATGAAAGTTGTTAAACAACGTCTCCAACTTAAGGTTAATAATGCTGACAATTATATAAATGTTAAAAATGTCACTAGACATATTCCCCTTTAACCAAATTCCATACGAGCGCTGATTGTGGGACCATCAAACTGTGGAAAAACTAACGCTATGCTCAGTTTAATTGAAAGCCCAAACGGGCTTAATTTCCGCAATATATACATTTATTCAAAATCATTATATCAACCGAATTATATCTATCTAAAAAGGCTTATTGACCCGATAAAAGGAATAAATCTGAAAACGATGATATCAAGCCCACTGAAGCCAAACCGGACGCAATTTTTTATTCGATGATCTAATATGTGGAAGACATACGATACAATGGGTGATAATGCAAACATGATTATTGTGTTCAAGCAAAACGAAATGAGTCTTTAACATATCTATAATGATCATATTATTGGAGATAATTTATTCAAAACATTTCTAAAAATTTGTGATGGGTCTTGGATGGTGATAATATAAATAAAGTCGATATCGAAAGGGTTTTGATAATTTTATACAACTAAAAAAGATTCTTACCACATATACAGTTGATAGGTAGCAGATTTTTTAAACACTCGTTAAAAATCATGTCTAATAATCATTTGACTGTATTAGCAAATCTTGCTAAAACCAGGAAAGTGTTAAAGAAAAAATTAAAAGAATGAAATTGGGAGAATTGGATAGAATCAACTTGTTGGAGGATAAATTTAAACCCATTTCAAAACCCTTAAATGAATTAGTTGATAATTTGAAAAACCCTAATAAAAATAATGTTACTAATTATAATGGTGATTATGTAATTTGGCACGCGGGCAGTGTAAAGGAAAATAAAGACATGGAAGTTGATACATTGTCAACCGTGAATACTAATGATATTGATAATAAAATAAACATTTATTCGAATGACTCAGATTTAGAATATCCTACAGATTGTTCTCGGAAAATATATGTTAAGAAGCAAGCGATGAAGAAATCTAAAAAAAAACGCTTTGATAAAAAACCAAGATCAGATAAGTTTGTTAGCGTTAAGCGAAAAATAAATTTTATGAATGACCCCGAAAGGCCAGCATCGTATATTCCAAGTAAACCTCATGATAATGAATTAATAAGAAGACCCACAAAAAGCAATATAATGAAAACTAAATCAAATATTGATAATAAACCTGAAAAGCGAAAATGTATTGATATCATTAATGAACAATGTTTTGATAAAAACCAAAAATGAGATAATGTTATTAACGTTAGACAAGAAATAAATTATATGACTAATTGTGAACGACCAAAACCACATATTTCCAGTAAGCCAAACGATTAACAATTACTAAACAAGGCTGTAGAAAACCAAAATCAAGCCAAAACAGATAATGATAATACTCCTCTAACAGAACATGATATTTTCAAAAGAATCGAAGAAGATCCTGATCTGTGGGAAAGACATAAACATGTGAAACGTCAGTGTAAAAATCAACTAAATGAAGACCATAAACGGGTTAAACTTACTCACCCCCACTTCCTATTACAAAATATAAAATTGCTTAAAGATCTTAAAATGCATGATACATTGTATGGTCCGAATAGATATTCAAATGGTCGATGGCGATTTGGACACAAACCATTAAAAATTACATCCAAATATGTTATGCAGATTGGGAGGGATAAATGGGTTGGTGGATAGATTGAGGTTGCTTATATCTTCAACAAGTGCCGGCCATTACAACCATCAAAACGAGATTATATCAATTATTGAAGAGTTGCGAGAAGAAAAATATTATTAAAAAATATGAGTACTATAAATACATTTGAGCATTTCTCATTTAATCATAGTAGGCCAAAAGATAAAACAATTCTAGACCGAATCCAAAATCTTAATTTAAACAAGAAAATAATAATTAATCTAGCTGCTTCTATAGAAGATGATGATGCCATTTTGAAAGTATACCTTCTAGATATGTTAAATAAAATGAAAATCAAATTAGAACATCAAATTAAAGAAATAAATGTAATCCTGAATAATAGTATTAAAAATTATGTATCCTTTCTTGAGGATCTAATAGACAAACGAATAAAAAGTGCATGTGGGGAAGAATTACACAATATAAACAACTACTTATCAACTATTGAGGATTATTTGATGCGTTTCCTTGTGTTGAAACAACCTCCTACTGAAAAAGACGTTGAAGTGCTAAAAATAAAGTTCCCTACTTTAAAACGATTAACAAAATGAATAACAAAAGAGCTATTGTAGAAGAATTATATAAACAAGCTAGAAAAAGTTTTAAACGAAGGCCAATAATCGGTCGGTGAAAAACGGTTACTGCGCAAAAGTAATCCTCCTATCAGAAAATGCTATAAATTTTGCGATTGGCCCCTAAAGTCAGTTCTGTTTTGACATTTGTGTAGTAAACACATGCGAAATACACGTTAATAAACAATGTTACGCTACACTGCTCCAGAACGCGGAATATTGCTGACTATTTATTTGACCAATAATCGGTCGGGGCCAAACGGTTACCGTGAATGGTGAGCGCTACAGAGCAATGATCAACGAGTTCTTTTTGCCGCAACTTGATGAATTGGGATTGGAAAACATGTGGTTCCAACAAGACGGTGCAACAGCACACACTGCACGTGCCACAACCGATATGCTGAACATCGGAAGCTTACTTTTGCGCCACCTTGTATTTCCCTCCTATAGAACTCAAGCAAGATTATGTTTGCGAGCTAATTAGTTTTGACTCGTATCATACAATTCCAAATGTGGACAAACAAAACAATTTGTTTCACATTGGATCGAATGTTTTTGAGATACCTGTTGGAACATATGAACTGGTTGATATAGTTGAAAAAATTACTAACATATATGAACCTTTGAATGGAGCGTTTATTGATATAAATAGATTTCGAATTGAAATTATGCGCTTTAAGGAAGAAGTTAATTTTGATAAAGAATGCTCAATTGGTCTTTTACTAGCCTTCAGCAAAAGAGTATTGGAACCAGGGATTATTCATTACTCTGGCAATCTAGGGGATATAGCAAAAATAAACACAATATCTATTGAATGTAATATCATCAACGGCTCATATACGAGGTGTGTTCAAAAAGTATCGCGAATTTTGTGTTTTTTCAAAAATTATTTATTTATTCATGAATATCTATTTTGTCCCCTTCAAAGTAATCCCCATGAGATATTATACACTTGTGCCAACGGTTTTTCCAATCTTCGAAGCACTTCAAAAAATCATTTTTTTGTATCTTGTTCAGCTCCTCCTTCGATGCCGTCTTTATCTCGTCAAGAGAAGCGTAACGTCGTCCTTTAATGGGCCTCTTCAGTTTAGGGAACAAGAAAAAGTCACAAGAGGCCAGATCTGGGGAATACGGTGGCTGCGGCATCATTAGTGTGTTGTTTTTGGCCAAAAAGTCGCGCACAAGCAACGATGCGTGAGCAGGGGCGTTATCGTGGTGCAAAAGCCAATTTTTGTTCTTCTTTGCACATCTTCTCGGCCTTCTGAGAACATTTTGTACCACCGATAAACGTTGCTTCGGTCCAAGGTAGCTTCTCCGTATGCCACAGTCAACATTCGGAATGCATCCGCGCACTTAATTTCGTTTTTCACACAAAATTTGATACAGGTTCTTTGATCCATTTTTTTGAATAGGTAAAAATCGAAGACGATCCAAAACACGTGCAAGCAAAGCAGCTGTCAACAATTAACTGAACATTCAAAATCGCCGAGCTTGTCGGCATAAGTGAGAGACATGAGTACCAACATAACGCCACAAGAAATTCGAAATTCGAATATATGTAACCAGCGAAAATTCAATAATTCGCGATACGTTTTGAACACACCTCGTATAAACGAAATATCTATGCATACAATACATCAGTTTTCTCTTAGAGTTAGCCCAGGATATAAAATCTCAGAAATATTATTATATATATTTAATATTATATATTTACCGGTAAATACACGTGAAATGAGCACTTAGTTCTTAAAGTTGTTGATCAAACTGGTAGTCTGATTAATTTTCGTGGAGAGAACATATAAACAAGACTACATTTAAAACACATCTAAAAAAAAAAATTTTATTTTTAATAAAAAGCAACTACATACAGATTTTGTGAGAATTTTCAACCAATATCAAAAGTATTGGTTACAAAACCAAAAAATCTACGCTCTAAAGAAATAAAATCTCTAGGATTTAATTTAATTCAAACAAGTAAGGAAAGGGCTGTCTTAGACTGTGCGGAAGATATATACCTCTTATGAATACGCATCTCGGTTTTAAGTATCCGATCCTTACTCACAATTAGTAAAAACTCTACAAGACTGATAATTTAAAGATACATAGCCCAAACCCCATTTATCGCAACAATCGCTTGTATGGGAGCTATATGTTATGTAGGTCCGATCTGGCTGATTTTCACTACACACATTACATACATAATAAGTACCAAACGTGAAAAGTTTTACGTTCCTAGCTTTTTAATAGCAAAATTTATTGCCCAACACCCATTTATCGAAACTATCGATTCTATTCGTTGTATTGCTCCGATCTTGTTGATTCCAACGAATAATTAATCTCATGCAATAATTAATCCATACCAAATTTCATCAAGATATCTAAAAAAGTGAGGGACTAGTTTGCGTACAAATAGAAATACGGACAGACGGTCATGTCTAAATCGACTCAGCTCATCGCCCTGATCATTTCGGTTTACTTATTGGTGGGTCTATCTCTTCTTTTTCTCATACTTACAAACCTGGGACCAAAGTTATAATACCATTTCATGTTCATGAAAGGTATAAAAATGAGTGATATAATAAACGTTTTGTACAAATCCATTTTTGATAATAGCATAATAAACAAGTAAGGAAGTCTAAGTTCGGATGAAACCGAACATTACATGGAACCGCTGTTATTGTTTCTTTTGTGTGGTTAATGGTGTTAAAAGGCTGCGCAATAATACATATGTATATGGTTCCACCCTGGACTCATTTTCGTTCAAGTGTCTATGCAATAACCAAAAACGCATCGCTGCAATAGTACTGTGTGTTACATAGTAGCAGGTAGTAAATAATTTAGGCTTTTGTTAAGTGAGGAATTTAAATGTTTGGTAACCATTGTCCTGTTAAATATCTATGTGGAAAGATTTGATGAGGGACCATATAGTTTGAGTAAAAAGTATTGTTTGGTCGCTAATAATTCAAACGCTTTTTTTTCAAAGCTTTAAAAAAACAAAAAAAAAACGTTTAATAAATATATCTGTAAATTCAAACAGTGCTAAAGCTAAATATTAATTACTTATATAACATAAACTAAAGACTAATTATTTAAAGATAGTGATTAGCGTTATTTTTTTGTGCTCAAAATTCAAACGCGTTTTTTTCAAAACGTTACAAAAAGTTCGAAGAAAAACATTTATTAAAGGAGTGATTTGTGTTCGTGTTACTATCAAAATTGTGTGGAAGCAGTTTGAAAGAAGCGGAATCCATCAAAGAAGCTTACAGTGCAGACGAAGGAAGGACCATCACCAGAAAATCCCCAAAAGTTTGAATAAAGTAAAACCAAATTGATTAATTTACCTTTAGCCATAAATATACATATAGTTCATAGACCATGCCTAGGCTAAGTAGACAATCGGGTAAACTTAGACGCGTCGCTAGGAGAGTTATGCACGTACTTCGTGGAGAGGAATTATATAGAGCACTGGCACAAACCCAAAATGCATTAAACCGCAGAACTCGCAGCGAAAATTCCCAAGTACGCTCTACTAAGCGCAATCGGGACACATTTCAGCGTAGAGTCCGTTGCAAAAACTTAGAAACTCTCTCTATAGAGCAAATTGGAAATACTGCTGAACGTGGATCTCGCCATGGAAATGCAGAGATTCGCTCAGCTGCTCTATAGAGCAAAGTAGAAATACTTGTGGGCACCGATCCCGCCGCAGAAATCCAGGGAATAGGCAACGAGAACAACAAAGAAATACTCTTGCTCGTAGAAATGTCCGTAGAAGAGCTCTGGTAGAAATCTCTAGACGAAGCCGTCAAAGTCAATGCCGAGTACATCATCATAGAGTAAATTTACAAAACAGACGAAATGAAAGGCAGGCAGATAAAAGTCACTCAATGAGAGAAAATGAGGGTCGGGAGAACGAAGATATACTAAATGATTTAGGATTGGCAGATTTTCGACAAACATATTTTAGGAATATTAAGAAGGGACTAACAGAGGTTTGTATTTGCTGCGGTGGGCTATGGTTTCCATACCAAGTACAGCCGTTAAATTTTAATATAATTTCCCAAAGTCATCCAGATGTTGCATTTGCCTTTTATTTATCCGATAAATTTCCCGTTAAAGATGGTAGCCATAAATTCTGTGTTACTTGCCGAAACGCATTTAAAAGGAACACCCTTCCAAAGATATGCTTGGCTAATGGTTTAGATTTTTCTGAGCTCCCAGAATGCCTAAACACATTTAGAAGAACGCCTAACAATGCCAAGATTACGTTTTATGACTATTCGTCCTTTGGGATACCAAGGTCAGAGCTCATTAAAAGGGGCAGTTGTTAACATTCTTATTTCAGTTAACGAAATTGTTACTTTCCTCCAAACATTATTCGATCAAGCGCATGTGATTCAAATCCATTGCCAGAGAATAATCCCTCTTAGAACCTGCGATTGAAGAAATAAACCTAGGTGGGCTTGATACTCTTCTCGATAATGTTCCAGTAGAAAATATGGACATAAATCGTTTGATAATCACACCAGGTGAAGGCCAAAGACCCCTGGATATCATTCAAGACAACAACTCTGAAGGACTTTGATTTGCAAGTATTTATGCTGGGCAGAAGCGAACTTGTACAGAGACATACAGCAAGATTGTTGGATCTGAGATTCGCCTCCACGATAGAAGGGCTTTTACTATTCCTAAGCCTTCTATAATTACAAGAAGTTAGAGCTGTACATCGATTTCCTACGAAAGTTTTCTGGAAGTAATCGAGTTACGGCACAAAATGTTTTAAATGGAAATTTTGTGCAGAATTTGATCTAGAATGACGATGGATACAGAGTTCTTAAAGGTGTTAGATCTCCCCCAGCTCACTGGAAGGCAGAGAAAAAAAGGCAATTGCCATGATCCGCCAATTCGGCTTTCCAACCTTTTTTATAACGTTGTCTGCTACTGAAACTCATTGTAATCGAATTACTGGTTATTTTGGCTAAAACTGTGGACTCAAGATCTATTTCTGAAGAAGAGGCCAATAATTTATTTACACAAGAACGATATCGTCTAATTCGCTCAGATGCAGTCACATGCGCTATATATTTTGACTATCGTTATCGTCAGTAGCTTAAGCTTTTTAAAAAAAATGGAGGTATTTTCGACAAGCATTTTGTTGAGCATTTTTACATACTGATTGAATTCCAACAAAGGTGTTCACCTCACGTATTGGTATACCATACCCACCCATACCTTCCACCTAAATCTTATTACCACTTCCAGATGACATCGAAAATTTAGAAACACATAGGGAAAACTAGTCAAAGATTCAAAATCTTTTAAACTCTAATTTAACTTCTTCTGATATTTCCTGTTTAAATGATTTCGAAGCTTTTCTCTCTGATACGAGAATAAATTTGTCATTCGATGTCTATTTACTTGCTGTCAGATTAAGTTTAATGAAACCTAAAGTTGTTCTTAAAAGGAAGTTCATTTAATGCTTATAACCCAGTTATCTTAGAACTACATAGAGCCAACATGGATATTCAATTCATATTGGATGCATATGTTTGCTGTTCCTACATAATAAGCTCTATTAATAAATCAAATAGGGGCATCTCTAGGCTTTTAAATGAGGCAATGATACAAGTTAATACTGGAAACTACACAGTCAAGCAGAAACTTCAGCATATAGGCCATAAATTTATTTCCGGAACAGAAATTTCCACTCAAGAGGCAGTTTATTGCTGCATTGGTCTTCATCTTTCGGAAGCTAGCAATGCAGAAATATATATTAAACCTAGAGCACAACTTAAGGATCTTGCTGAAGGTTCTACCGATATTTTTGTGGCGGGTTTGTTAGAGCATTATACTGAAAGGCCTACCCTTCCTGATAATGTTTGTCTAGCTGATTTTGCAGCTTTGTTTACTTTTGTAAAATCAGCTAGAACGGCACAAGGTAACTTCGATAGTGAAGAAGATATAGAAGGCGAAAACTCTTTAATTCGGATGGTAGTGGTTATGGTAGTGGTTATGTAAAGAAACGTACCAAACCGTGTGTAGTTCGGTCAAGAAGGTTTAGTCCAGACACGGCTAGGCACGATTATTTCAGAGAAATGGTAATGCTCTACCAACCATGGCGGGATGAACAACGAGATATTATAGATAATAATAATGAGCAAACCTGCGTAGAAAATCGAATTGCTATAGAGGAAAATCGAAAAAATTTGACGTGTTTGAACAAAGGGAGCTCGAAAATGTTCTGAACAGATTAAGGGAGATGGAAATTTTCATACCAGTTGAAACAGATAGACGAGATATTGTTGACAATGTCTGTTCCGAAATAAACTCTGACATAAATTTATTAAACCTTAACGATAGTGATCCCGAAATCAATGAGAATGACTCCACTGGCACTCTAAGGTTCATTAAACTTACTCCCTCAGTTCCCGTTGAGGAACTGCTTGCATCCATTCAGACGGTAAACATGAGGCAGAGAATATACTTAACTCATTTTCTACACAATTCAAAAAGAGATCCGCCCTTTTATGACTTTATAGGTGGCGTTGGAAACATCTGCCTAATATCATCAATATATCAAGCTCTCCATTACGGTATTAATTGGATACCTGGATCAAATCCAACCTCTCTGAAGGGACTTCTTTGTGCTCCTACGGGAAAAGCAGCATTTGGGATAGGCGGGTTGACACTGCATTCTATATTTTCACTACCTGTGAATCAGTCCAATAAGGAATTACGGCCGCTTAGCAACGATATTGTCAACTCGATCTATACTAGATTATGTGATTTGAAGTTGATAATTATAGATGAAATTTCAATGGTTGGCGCTCCAATGTTTAGTTATATTGACGCCAGACTAAAGCAGATTTTCAAGAATAATATTCCATTTGGTGGTATACCTGTTATTGTTTTTGGCGACGTGAAACAATTATCTCCTGTAGGTGATAGGTGGATTTTTCCACCGAATCAAAGCGATCCTTACAGCGTTTTAGTCGGCTCACCATTATGGGAGCTCTTTAAATATTATGAATTGAATGAAATAATGAGACAGCGCCGTTAACTCTGACCAGGTTCCCGACGAAGCATTTCATTTATTTTGGTCAAACTAGGAATCTGCCAACTATAATGCCCTTAAAATGTGTCAAATTCCTTCTACTGCAGTTTTCTCTATTGCGAAAGACGTGGTTAAAGGAATTGCCGTTAGTGGCCAAAATGTTAATATCTTAGAACGGGTCAGACGTTTGGTGAATGGTGCAACTGGCCAGCTTATGCAGATAGATTTAGATTCATCGGTTCCAATAACACTGTGGATGAAATTTTTAGAACCTTCTGTTGGTTTGATGGCTAGATCGAAAAAGGACCATCCTAACAAACCTTCGTGGACACCCATTGAGAAGACTTTTAGGTCCTTTCAATATAAGAGAAATGAGCAAATAACAATTGAAAGAAACCAGTTTCAAATTATTCCTGTTGAGGCAATAACCATACACAAAAGTCAGGGTGCTACGTATAACAAAGTGGTTGTTCACACCCGACCTAGAATGCCAAGATCATCTTTATATGTAGCCTGCAGTCGAGCTACTAGTGCTGATGGTCTATTTATATTAGGTAATTTCATTCTACCTAATCCATTTTGTTAATATGAGCCTGTATTTAGGCAGTTGAATGATTTGATCACAACAAAAGCTTTGGCTCCAACATTTAACTTTATGCTTTCTCGAACATCGAGCCTTCCAATTATATTTCATAATGTTCAGAGCCTTCATGCCCACATAAATGATATAAATAATGTCATCCTGAGGCTATCCTCAGATATCCTGTGCTTTGTCGAGACATATGAACATTGTGAAATTCCTGGGTTTATTTCACTAAATGCTTTACGGATAGACAACACCGAAACGGAAAACAGAAATAGGCGAGGCGTTTTAGAGTATGCGGGACCTAAATTTGCTTCCGAAATCGAATTATGTAAGTTGAAAAAAATTTGTTCTGGTCGCAAGCTTATAAAAATCGTTGTATTCAAATGCAAAGATTATTACATATTGGTGTTTTATAGGAACTCCACATTCCCCAACAGAAATTTTAAATCAGAGCTCCGAGAAATTCTTACTACAGATCTGCGTAAATACATTTTTTTCATTGTGGGTGACTTTAATCTATGCCTTAAGTCTAGGAACCTATGAAACAGTATATAGCTACCGCGATAGCATTTGCGCCTCTTTTTATGAAAATAGTGAAACTAACTAAGGTAGATTAAGATATTCATATACTATTTGATAAACTGCAACTAAGTGGATATTTATCTGATTCTTAAGAAGTAATATATTATCAACACTATTAATTTATGCAAATAATAGAAGCCTTAGATTTCAGTAAATACATATAAACTTATTAATCAAAATTAAAGCTTAAATTGGTATATACTGGGGAAAAAGCTATGTACTACTGATTACAAAATATCAAAAGTTGACTTTTATAATAAGATTTAATAAAAATCATTAGCATCAATCAAACGGTATCAATATGGGAGGGTTATTATTTCAAAAACCCACTTAGGTTTGGGGATATTGACCTAAATTTGGATCCTAGAATGTGTTTATACTATATAGGCGTTTGACAGCTATTGCATTGGCGAGGACATAAATATAGGATACTACCCTGCAGTAAATTCTACTAGTCAAATACTAGTTTGCCAAATCGCCTCAACTAGTTCGAGTTCTGTCATTTTTCCATATTAGCATTTTTAACACGGCGATGGCCTACGAGATGGCAATTGTCCCCTTCTGCATCAGTACCATACCAATTGGCATACTACTCAGTCTCTGCATCAGAAATATACCAGTTGACATACTAGTCATCATATACATCAATATCATTCCATTCAAAATGCTAGTCTGTATATACATCAGGATTATACCAGTTTACATACTGGTCAGTACATACCAGTTACTGTACCACTTCATAGCGGGTTAGTTCATTTTTGGTTTAAAAGTACACGAAATTGGCAATATAACATTACTTATTTTTAAATTAAAATATTAATCTCAGATAGAATCTAATTCTCACACTTGTAAAAATATCTTTACATACAATTAAGGAAATTCAAGGGAGATTAGCTTTTCATGCTGGAAATTTTAAGTTTTCGAGTTTTTGCAAATAACCATGCTAACTCGAGTATGGAATTCCAGTACATAATTTGCAAGTTCTTAGTAAGTACATTTTCTAAAAAGTGCTATTTTGACTACCTTGTGATTGCCTGTGCAATTTCGTTGTTGCAGCTTTTAAACGATTCCTTTGGAGATTCACTGTTATTTTATTTATAAAACCTGCATTTCGCAATACCGATAAGTCAACCCTGAAAAATAACAACAATTTAATATTTGTTTTGCGAATTTTTGAATTTTTACTTAAATTATTCCAAAAAGAAATGATATTTACTTACATTTATTTGACAAATGATCGTTTCGTTTTCACTTTTCTTCGTGGTTTCATTTGAACATTTCTTATTCGTGGTTGCTTCGCTGCTGCGCAGTTATTGCAGGAGCGACGTGGCAAAAATAAGGGTGATTTTGTTGACATGCACGTACGCACATGATCTACAACCCAAATGTACTACTATTTAAACCACGAAATTCTTAAAAAAATTATGATTTTACTATCAGACCTATTCTTTAAAAGAAAATATTAAATTTAGTTTAATTAAATGAATATTTAAGAACTTAGAATATTAGTTGAATAGAAAGTTAAAATGTAAGACGGCGTTGTTAACTGAACGATTGCGGCCCGAATACTGAATTGTTTTCTTTTTCGCTCGTGTATGCATGTATCGACAATTTTAGAGGGTTGTTGCTGCTTCCCTGCCAAAAACGGAAATACTCCGTTTCATACTCCATAGAATACTCCTAAAGGAGTATCAGAGTACTCCAACACATATCCTCATTCATATAAAAAAGGTGGTCCAATTTACATGGCAATGTCCGGTGATTGGATCACCTAATCCATCTCGGAGTACTCCGTTTCTTTGCTTTTGAATACTCTATAGACCACCTACGTGAGAGTACTCTCAAAATACTCCCATGGGATTACTCTATAGAGTATTCAACAGCAAAGCGAGAGCGGGAGTAGGTGGTCCTCAAAAGAACACATACTCCCTTCTCGCTTTCATCTAGAATACTCTATAGAGTAATCTTTTGGCAGCATTTTCAAAGTACTCCAACGTAGGTGCTCTATAGACTATTCAGAAGCAAAGTAAATGGTACTCCGAATAGGATTAGGTGATCCAATCACCGGACATCGCTATGTAAATTGGACCACCTTTTTTATATGAGTGAGGATAAGTGTTGGAGTACTCTGATGGTCCAACGTTTTGTACAGGGTTATGATAGCGGAAACATTGCAGTCGCTCAAACAGTTATGAATAAGCCCACGAAGTTCTAGTTAATGAACTAGAATGTTTACTAACCAGTTTGGAAGTCGACTGCAGGGTATTAACTACTTTAAAGAAATCATTTTGTTTCGGAGATATTGACTTAAATGTGGACCTAATAGGACATTTATGTATTTGTGAAATATGGTCATCAAATGAAAGGTATGAGCAAGGGATATACCATGGTTTTTAATTTTACCTCAAATGATTGGTTATACCGATGCATGCGTGGTCCAATACACATATGTAGTTCATAATTTCTAAAAATCCGATTACGTGCCAATTTTACTACCATAATAATTTGCAAAGCTTAAAGCAAAATATCATACTAAGTCAAAAACATAAACAATATTACTTCCTTTGGGATAGATATGTGAAAGTGAGTGTGGTTTTCAATCGATTTGCTTAATGTTTTGTCACGATCATACTCTAATGTCACAATATTACGCTCACCATTCCTAAATACAATTTCTCTTCGAACTTAGGAGCAATCGCCATCGGGAGAGAACAGAAACTGGCTACCCAAAAGAAGGCGGTGCCACGTCCACTATCAATAAATATTTAATTTATTTATGTAAGACTTTTCGAATTTTACAGACACTCTTTTCAAAGCTTTATAAACAAGTAAGGAAGTCTTAGTTCGGGTGGAACCGAACATAATTTACCTAGAAGTGATCTATTATGGCAGGTCTATTTTAATACTTTCAGTTCGTATTTCCCCTCAAATAGACAGACAGATAGACGTATCGAGAGACGAACATGGCTACATCGACTCAGCTCATCCTCCTGATCATTTCAGTATACTTTTTGATAGGACGATTTTTTTTTCTTCTCATACGTATAAACATTTCATGTTCATGAAAGGTATGAAAATCAAAAAAGATATACAAGTTCGCTTTTGCAGTGTGGTATTAACTAATTGCCCGGGTATTTTAGTTTTCATCCCGCACGTTTTGATATACATCAATAAATATATATCTCGATTCGTTTATGCCGTTACGTACGTTAATATACCTTGTGTGCGTAACTAAAAGAGATATACAAAATGTGTCTTTTATGCGCGCCAAAGAACTTAACCGATCTTTATGAAATTTTCACAATATATACTTGGGTTCACTGGGTACAGCATAGACAATATATAGTTTTGGAAAAGTAGGCGGAGCCACGCCCCCAGGCTATATAAAGTTTCAATTCATCATAACTCCGAACTGTTTTGGTCTAAATTAATGAAATTTGGATATATGTGTCACTTAGTCAATATCTACATCATTTTTCAAAAGTGGGCGGTGCCACGTCCACATATTTTGCGATTTATTTTGCTCTTGAGCTTTCACGATAGGTTCAGGAGTTCGCTGGGCACGACACAGTCTGTATATAGGTGCAGTTCTGTATAGTCAGGAGTTTATTTGGTTCAAGTTAATGACATTTTATATACAGATGTGTTCTATGTATCAAAACGTCAAAACACGGTCTACCGGGTTTGCTAGTATATTACAAAATGGTGAAAGCAAACAACGAATTTCAGCATTCTTTTATGAAATTTTATGCTGAAAAGTGGGCGGCGCCACGCCTACTTCTTCGGAACTGACCAAATTTTTTTGCGGCCGAGTTTTTCTTAAAAGGCTATTATTTGTGCAAAATCTGATTGATATAACTTGCTTGGTTGTAGAAATATCGCTTTTTAAATTTTCCAAAAAACATTTTGAGAACTATGTTATAAAACTGGGCGTGGACATGAACCAATTTCGCCCGGTTTTACAAAAAACAGTTACCTTTATATATTAAACATTATCACCAAATTGCGACAAATCAATTTTTGGCTGAGTTATGGCATAAAAAGTTTTGGAATAGTTAACTATAAAAAAGGCGGGGCACGCCCATTTTCGAAAATTTTAAGTTTTTGGATTTTTTTGTTTACGGAAACTTCAAAAGTGAACTATAAATGATGTAAAGCTATTTTACGCAAAATTATTGCCTATTTAATATATCTACGATCCTTTTCAAAATCTTTCATATAAAAGTGGGCGTATACCTTAACCGATCCCGCCAATTTTTTCCTGGAACATTCCTTGCATACCTGCAAACCTGCGTGCTGAATTTCGTTTCGATATCTTGAACGGTTTATGATTTATTATTAATATTATTTCTAAATTTGACTTAATAAAAAGCGGGCGGTGCCACACCCATTTTCAAAAATTTCTTGAAAATTTTATTTTCTCAATCAGTTCCAATGTATTCACCAAATTTTATCCTTATAGGTGTATTATGTACTGAGTAATCACTTTTTTTGTCCTTTCGAAAATATTCTATATATTTCATTAATTATCTAATTTGGTGAAGATATCTTAATATTTGCTCAAGTTATCGTGTTAACGGACAGGCAGAGGGACGGACAGACGGACGGACATGGCTCAATCAAATTTTTTCCGATTATGGTCATTTTGATTTATGGAAGTCTATATCTATTTCGATTCCTTTATACCTGTACAGCCAACCGTTATCCAAACAAAGTTATAACACCCTGTGTTCAAGTACAGCTGGGTATACCACATATCATTAATTTAGTGGTATTCGTTTTCGAATTATCTAATTTGGTGAAGATATCTTAACATTTGCTCAAGTTATCGTGTTAACGGACAGACGGAGGGACGGAAAGACGGACGGACATGGCTCAATCAAATTTTTTTCCGATTATGGTCATTTTGATATATGGAAGTCTATATCTATCTCGATTCCTTTATACCTGTACAACCAGCCGTTATCCAAACAAAGTTATAACACCCTATGTTCAAGTACAGCTGGGTATACCACATTTCGTTAATTTAGTGGTATTCGTTTTCGAATTATCTAATTTTTTCAATTTTTCGATATTTTCGATATAGCAAAAGGGGTCGTGGTTATCGTCCGATTTCGCTCATTTTCAATAATAATCTATTCTGAGTCTAAATAAGCCCGCATACCGAATTTGGTGAAGATATCTCAATATTTGCTCAAGTTATCGTGTTAACGGACAGACGGAGGGACGGACAGACGGACGGACATGGCTCAATCAAATTTTTTTTCGATTATGTACAACCAACCTTTATCCAAACAAAGCTATAATACCCTGTGTTCAAGTGCAGCTGGGTATAAAAAGAAAACGTGGCTTTAAGCCGATTTCGCTCATTTTCACAGCAAACAGTTGTCGCTACGAAAAAAATGTCTATGCCAAATTCCAATGTTATATCTCCAACGGCTATGGATTTAAAGGTTGTTAAACTTCTGAATTTGCTTCTTCTAAATGTGTGCGTTACCGCGTCCATATTCCCAATTTTACTGAACTTGTGTTTTGCGTTATAAAATCAATCCACCTACCAAATTTCATTAATTTAGTAGTATTCCTTTTCGAATTATCTAATTTAATTAATTTTTCGATATTTTCGATATAGGAAAAGGGAGAGTGGTTATCGTCCGATGTCGCTCAGTTTCAATATCAATCTATTCTGAGTCTTAATAAGCCCGCATACCGAATATGGTGAAGATATCTCAATATTTGTTCAAGTTATCGTGTTAACGGGCAGACGGACAGATGCTCAATCAAATTTTTTTTCGATCCTGGTCATTTTGATATATGGAAGTCTATATCTATCTCGATTCCTTTATACCTGTACAACCAACAGTTATCCAAACAAAGTTATAATACCCTGTGTTCAAGTACAGCTGGGTATAAAATGAGAGCGCGGCTCTCAGCTGATTTTGCTCATTTTCACAGCAAACAGGTGTCGGTATAAAAAAAAATTCGATATAGGAAAAGGGGGCGTGGTTATATTCCAATTTCGCTCATTTTCAATACCAATCTATTCTGAGTCCAAATAAGCCCGCATACCGAGTTTGGTGAAGATATCTTAATATTTGCTCAAGTTATCGTGTTAACGGACAGGCGGAGGTACGGACAGACGGACGGACACGGCTCAATCAAATTTTTTTCGATCCTGGTCATTTTGATATATGGAAGTCTATATCTATCTCGATTGCTTTATACCTGTACAACCAACCGTTATCCAAACAAAGTTATAATACCCTGTGTTCAAGTACAGCTGGGTATAAAATGAGAGCGTGGCTCTCAGCCGATTTCGCTCATTTTCACAGCAAACAGGTGTCGGTATAAGAAAAAATTCGATATAGGAAAAGGGGGCATGGTTATATTCCAATTTCGCTCATTTTCAATACCAATCTATTCTGAGTCTAAATAAGCCCGCATACCGAATTTAGTGAAGATATCTCAATATTTGCTCAAGTTATCGTGTTAACGGACAGACGGAGGGACGGCCAGACGGACGGACATGGCTCAATCAAATTTTTTTTCGATTATGGTCATTTTGATATATGGAAGTCTATATCTATCTCGATTGCTTTATACCTGTACAACCAACCGTTATCCAAACAAAGTTATAATACCCTGTGTTCAAGTACAGCTGGGTATAAAAAGAAAGCGTGGCTTTCTGCCGATTTCGCTCATTTTCACAGCAAACAGTTGTCGCTACGAAATAAATGTCTATGCCAAATTCCAATGTTATATCTCAAACGGCTATGGATTTAAAGGTTGTTAAACTTCTGAATTTGCTTCTTCTAAATGTGTGCGTTGCCGCGCCCATATTCCACAATTTTACTGAACTTGTGTTTTGCGTTATAAAATCAATCCACCTACCGCATTTCATTAATTTAGTGGTATTCGTTTTCGAATTATCTAATTTGGTGAAGATATCTTAACATTTGCTCAAGTTATCGTGTTAACGGACAGGCGGAGGGACGGACAGACGGACGGGCATGGCTCAATCTAATTTTTTTCCGATTATGGTCATTTTGATATATGGAAGTCTATATCTATCTCGATTCCTTTATACCTGTACAACCAGCCGTTATCCAAACAAAGTTGTTTAGGTTTCACTAATGCAGGGGGTAGGGCACTCACCACTTTGCACTCGCACTATTTCCTTTGGAAATAAGAACACGATATTGTTTAGTTTTAATATTTTAATAGTTAATTTACTCTAGGTTTAATTTAGTTATTTCAAATTTGGTTCTTTTACAATATGTATTTCACTTTTAGTTCACAATTTTAGTTTTTAGTATACACTCTAACTTTGACAATTTATGTACAGGAAGCTTTAAGTTTAATAATTTAGGAAAGAAGTCTTTATACCGCGCGCTCAACGACAACTGCTCTTAGAGGGCGCAGATGACCGCCCGCTAAGCTGTGCAGTGAGCGTACAAACATACATACATATGTGAAGGTAAGTAAATAAATAGAAAAGAGCGGTAGTTTTCCAATTTGTTTTTCAATGTTACATTAGGGTTGTTCGAATTTTATAGGTAAGTATAATTTAAGGTAAGTATAATTTAAGGCAAGTATAATATAAATGGTAAGTATCATTTAAGTTAAGTATTCAATTCAAGGTAAGTATAAATTTAACAATATATGTAGGCCGTTTAGAGGTACGTATACTCATGGATAAAAGGTAAGTTTTAGAAAGTAAGTATGTATTATTCAAATTGTATCAAATTTTCATTCATGTCTTCAACATGGCGGCCGGTCTGCGGAGTTGACACATTTAAAAGCTCTTGCAGTTTTTGTAGAGTAACCTTTGCTTGGTTGACCAATTTTCTGATGTGGCGTTGGCTACCACTACGGCTCTGCAAACGAGTTACTGGCCGTTCAATTACACGCCGTCTAGTTCTAGCACGTTGTTCCTCGCGTCTTTGACGTGGTGGTGGCGGGGGCGTCGAGTGTTGGTGGCGTGACGACGTTGGAGCGGACGGGCGATGCAACAAAGTGTGATGCGATCGACCGCAGTGGCGGCAGCTGCCGGCGGAATTGCAATCACCAGTGGTATGCGACGTGGCCAAACAGTTTACGCAGTAGCGATGGGCGCGTGCTGACTCGTATCGCTCTGCGGGAGTCATAATCAAAAATGCGTGACATTGGCGCAAAGCGTGATGGCGGCAGCATAGGCGACATTTTCCCAGTTCCATGATGATATCTGCGGAGAGAAACGTTAAAAAGGAGAAAAGGAACTCAGCATTATGGTAAATTGAGGTTGAAATGAGGATAATATAATTCTGGCTGGGAGGAGAGTTACAAGAGAATTAGGAGGGAGTCAATAAACAGATTTTGGTGATGTTTCGCGTTATTATTCCGTTTTGAGTACGGATATCGAGGACGCGAACATTTCCATCGGGTCCTGCGTGCAGCTTTGAAACGCGTCCGAGGCGCCACTCATTGGGTGGCAACAGATCATCTTTAACAACGACTAGATCGCCTTCTTTCAGGTTTGTTTGGGGGGTTTTCCATTTTTGTCGTTTGTGCAGTTGTTGAAGATACTCGTTCTTCCAGCGGTTGCTGAATTGATGATGTAAGACTTTGAGCAATTGCCATTTACGAGTTGGGTTTAGATTTTCGGCATTTCGTTCCGGCAGGGACAGTAGGGGGGCACCACGCAGAAAATGTCCTGGTGTTAATGCGAGTAGGTCCGTAGGGTCCTCTGATATGGGAGAGATAGGCCTGGAGTTGAGGACTCCTTCAATACGAACGATGAGGGTCGTGAACTCTTCGAAGGAGAACTTATGATTGCCGGCTACTTTTGTTAAATGGGTTTTAAAACTTTTAACTGCTGCTTCCCATAGACCACCCATGTGAGGAGCATATGGTGGTATGAATTGCCAAGAAAGGCCTAGGGGAGCATATTTTCCAGCGATGTCTTGACCTGCTTCTTTGATGAAAAGAGGGATTTCCTTTTGCATGGCTCTATGAGCGCCGATAAAGGTCTTTCCGTTGTCGGACATGATTTTGTGCGGCATTCCGCGGCGGCCAACAAAACGCGCAAAGGCTGCTCTAAATGCTTCGGTGGTCAAGTTTGAACAGACTTCAAGATGTATGGCTTTAGTTGAAAAACAAACAAAGACGCAGACATAGGCTTTGGAGTAGGAGGCGCGTCGGAGGGTTGAAGTTTTGAAGAGGAATGGGCCAGCAAAATCGACTCCGGTCGTGTGGAATGGGACAGTATACGTTGACCTTTCGGCTGGCAGTGCGGCCATAATCTGGGAATTCATTTTTTGCTTGTGGATCGTGCACGTCTTACAGTGGAAAATACACGACTTTATCTTTTGCTTCAAGCGCGGAACATAATATTCTTGCTGTACCATCCGAAGCATGAGTTGCTTTTCTGCATGGACTAGACGACTATGAGTGAATTCGAGGAAAAGGAGACAAAATTTTGAGGCTTCAGGAATGATGATCGGATGACGTTCACTATAGCTGAGTGGGGCGTGACTTAGGCGTCCATTCACGCGCAATATTTCTTTCTCGTCTAACATCGGGTTCAATGGCAAGAGCGGACTCTTCTTACTTATCGGCTTAGAGGCTTTTAATAATGATATTGTGTCGGCATAGTACATTTGTTGGGTTACGATGATAAGGCGTTCTTTGGCATGGCAAATCTCTTCTTGAGAGAGGGAATGGGTTGAAGCGATTTGTTGTTTTTTCGCTTTGTGGATGAAACGATACACATATGCAATGACCCGAAGAACTCTGGCGAAGGAGGAAAAACGTTCCAATGGATCCAGGATATCCACCGTATGGAATGCTTCGATTCGCTTTTCTTCTGGTGGACTGATGTTTGGAGGTGCTGTATTGGACCATGATGTGGGAGATAGAGATAGCCACTCGGGGCCTTTCCACCACAGCGAAGATTCCGCTAAATCTTGGGGTTTACATCCACGGGTACCAAGATCTGCGGGGTTGTCCCTACTTGACACATGACGCCACGTAGCGTTGCTAACATTTTTCAGAATTTCGGCAGTCCGATTCGCTACGTAAGTCTTCCATGTGTGGGGTGGTTTTTCTAACCAGGCTAGCACGATTGAGGAATCTGACCAGAGGAACAGCTCGTGCGAGGGCAAATTTAAATGAGAGCATATCTGTCTAACTAGTTTGGAGAGTAGTACTGCTCCACATAGCTCTAGACGAGGAAGGCTGACTGTCTTTAAAGGGGCGACTTTGCGTTTTGCAACCAACAGATGGGTTGTATAAGTGTTTTCAGTGGACTGTACTCTAAGATAAACGCAAGCGCAGAAGGCTTTTTCTGAGGCATCGGAAAATCCGTGCATTTGGAAAGGTTTATCAGGAGAAAAGTCGACCCATCGAGGGATTTTTATATTGATTATAGCAGAAAGATTTTCCCTAAAGACGTTCCATTTATGGAAGGAGAGGGGTTTGACGTGTTCATCCCAGTCTGTTCCTTCCAACCACAGTTGTTGGAGGAGAGCTTTGGCTAAAATCATTATTGGCGCTAGCCATCCTGCCGGGTCAAACAATTTCGCAATTGCCGACAATATTTGTCGCTTTGTGGTTGAATTAGCGGCTGGTAGGGGGTCATACGAGTTCGAAAAGAGGTCAGTAAGAGCATTCCATTTTATACCCAGTGTTTTTGTCGAACTGGCATCATGGAACTTAAGAAAATCTGCGTCAAGGAGGTCAGATTTTGGAATAGACTTCAATATGTCTGGGTGATTGGCCGTCATTTTCTTCAGGGGGAAGCCGGCTGATTTTAATGCTTCGATAGCTTCATTCATGGAATTTATTGTGGACTGTAGGTTGTATCCGCCCGAGAGGATGTCATCTACATAAGTCTCATGCAGAAGTACATTATGGGCGGTTGGGAATTCGTCTTTGGTGTCTTTAGCTAGCTGGTGGAGGGTACGAATAGCTGGGTATGGTGCACAGTTGACACCAAACGTAACTGTTTTCAGTTTGAAATCTTCGAGCGGTGATTTTGGAGATCTGCGTACTATGATTCGCTGATAGTCCTGATCTTCAGGGTGTACGAGTATTTGGCGGTACATCTTTTCGATGTCGCCATTAAAAACGAACTTGTAGAGGCGCCATTGTAGTATTACAAGCATCAAGTCGTTCTGCAGGGTCGGACCAGTGTGTAGTACGTCGTTTAACGAACTTCCTGAATGCGAGAGTTTTGAGGCATTAAAAACTATCCGTACCTTTGTTGTTTTGCTGTCGGGCTTTATGACAGCATGATGGGGCAAATAAAATGGGTAGTATTTGCCATCCTTGATAATTTCGAGGGGTGAAGTGGGTTCCATGTGATTCAGAGTTAGATATTCTTGCAGTACTTCGGAATATTTTTCTTTTAATTCTGGTTTCTTTTCCAATGATCTTTCTATGCTAATATACTGCTGTTGAGCAGCGGGTCGTGAGTGACCGAGGGCTAATGTCTCCGGGAAATTTTGTTTGAATGGCAGTTTTACCATATATCGACCATCTTCTTGTCTAATGGTGGTCTTTTTATAGAGTTCTTCGCAGAACGTATCTTCGTCTGTTAAGGGTGTGGCGGAATTAACTTCTTCCTGCTCCCAGAAATTTTTAAGGAGTTCATTGAGGGAGTCATCAGGTCCTTCGATTATATTAGTGGAAAATGACGAAATTGTCTCAGTTATCGGGCCACTCAGTATCCATCCGAATATGGTATTTTGTGCTATGAGGCTACCAGCGACGTTGGTTTCGAGACCTTGAAGGAGGATTTGTGGAAGTATGTCACTACCAATCACCATATCTATTCTACCTGGAGCATAGAAGTTGGGGTCCGCTAGTGTAAGAGAGGAGAACTTTTGAAGCTCGTCGATCTCTACTTTAGAAGAAGGCAGGAAGTGGGTTAATTGCGGAAGAACTATCGCTTGGGTTCTGATTTGGGTTTTTAAATCCAAGGAACAAATTGTTAGAGAACAGGTTTTATTCGAGTTTTGGACTATGCGTCCGCCCATACCTAATATTTGGTAACTTATTTTCTTGGTTGGTAAACCGAGTAATTTCTGAATTTTGGAAGAAACGAAGGATTTTTGGGAACCCTGGTCTACCAACGCCCGGATTTTGAAGGTTTCTCCTCTATGGAGAACCGGAACTATCGCTGTAGGCAATAGTGTTCTCTCTTTGTTAGCAGAGAAGTGCGAAAGAACTGTGGTTTGATTAGATGAAGAAGTTTCCGCCCGCAAGTCTTGCGATTGCATTGCCTGTTTGGAAGTCGAAGGTTTTTCTTGGTCATTGTTTACTTGAGGAGTGACCTTGGTAAGATTCCTTCGATGAGAATGGCGGGCATTGTTGGAGTTGGATGGACGGTTTTGATAATGAAGCAGGGAGTGGTGTCGCTTCTGGCAATATACACATTTAAAATTGCTAGCACACTCAGACTCTATATGGGAAAAGGCCAGACAGTTTTTACAGTAGTTATTATCAGTTACAAATTTATTACGTTCTGCCACCGATAATTGCTTGAATTTTACGCAATTCATCATCGAATGGTTGGAATTGCATAACTTGCAGGACACCTGCCGCGCTTGCTCGCTATGATAAGAATGAGACTTGTTTCTAAAGGAATTATTTTGGGGTGTTGACGCTCGTTGGTTGAAGCTCGAATTTGAGTTCCGAGGCTTACTCGGTCTGTAGGTACCGAGCCGTTCTACAACTTCGTATCTGGCCGTGAGGAATTTATCCATCTCCGACCATTGGGGTAATTCGTTCCTAGACTCAAGAGATTGTTCCCATAGCGCTAGAGTTTCATCGGGAAGTTTAGATGAACATAAATATATAAGGATAGGATCCCAATTGCTAGTGGGTACATTGTTGGAGTTAAGGGTAGACAGGCAGTTATTAATTGTGGTTTGAACTTCCTGAATTCTTTCCCCACTTTCATAGAATACAGGCTGAATATTGAAAAGGGTTTTTAGTTGATTGTCCACGAGAATTCTACGGTTCTCGTATCTGGACTTAAGGGCCCCCCAGGCTAGTTCGAAGTATTGGTCATTAAGAGGGTATTTTTGAATAATGAGAAGGGCTTTTCCACGGGTTTTTTGTCTCAAGTGGTATAATTTTTGTACTTCAGAGAGTTTGGGGTGATTTATGTACACTGCCGTGAACATATCTCTGAAGGATGGCCAAGTGTCGTATCCTCCGTGGAACACTTCTGTATCGCATGCGGGGACTTTGAGGTAGGATTCGGATCTCGCCGGTGCTGCTGCTGCTGTTTCGTTCGTTTGCATTATGGGGCCTGGTTCCAGTATTGCGAGACGCTCATTTATTCTCGTCCTTGTGAGCATATTGTCCTCCATTACTTTGTCGTATTTTTCGGTCAGAGCTGCCAGGGACCGTTCATCCGTGAGATTCAGGTGCGCTGCTTCATATGCCCGTTCCACTGCTGCTACATGCCTGTTGAGTTCCTCCAAGTATGTCTGCAAACTTGGTTTCGTGTGGTTTGTCTCATCGGTGTTCCACCATTTTTCGCAGAGTTTTTCGAGTTTTGTTAACTCGAACAGGGATTTTTTCAAAATCTGAGAAAATTCTTCTTCTTCCGCTTGAGATTTTGACCGTGTTTTAGGTCCTTGTGGGGGTGCTGGTAGATTCAGACTTTTTTCAACTTTATCTTCAGCCATTTTTATGAGGTTATTCTATAAAAAACCGTGTCTTAGGAAATATTTTTTTTTGAAGAAGGTGTGTATTAAGGAGTACACAGAAGTATTTTATTAACTGTGTATAACGAGTACACAAAAATATTTTTATTCAATGTGTATAAGGAGTACACAGAAATATTTTGGAACAAGTGTATTAGAAGTACACTGAAATATTTAAGAAGAAGTGTATAAGGAGTACACAAAAATATTTGAAGGAAGTGTGTTTAAGCCGTACACTAAAGGTGATAATAATGTTAATAACTAATTGTAGTGCATTTAACACTAATATGGGTAATACTAATGGAGTTTTTATTTATTTTACTCTAAATAAATAATTTGCTTCGATTTGTATGTGTTTTTTCCCACTGTATTTTTGAGACCGTTTTTATAAGTTGCGGCCCACTGTGCCTTTTGTTAGCAGCTGCACTTATTGGAATGTACCTGTCTCAGCGCATCTGAGTACAAGTACATAGATTTATGCAACTGTTACTTGTGGTTGGTTATTAAACAAACAAAAATGGGGTGAGAATATGTGGGAATGAGCAAAAGTGATATTTGGCAGTGGTTTCAATGTGATTGAATTTTTGTTGTCGTCTTATAGCGGAGTTTTTATACGGCTGTGAGGTTTGTGAACTTATAGCGGGGTTTATGTGGTAAATGGATAAGGCGAAAAGGCGTGATATATATGTGTATAAATATTAAGTAAGTTTATGAGGATACATATATAATATATGAAGTATATAAATATGTATTTGATTTGTATGCCTTAGCGGATTAGAGGGGTTGTGTATGTAAATCTGAGTTTTTTATGACAGCGTAAATTGAGACCATAAGAGGTTTCTCATATACTGCCTTAAATATCCGTTTGTTCTGGTAACTGACTACCTGTTTTGTACTATGGGTTTATTGCTTCTTTCCTCGATAGCGGGGGTTTCTGATGCCGGCTGCTAGTTTTTGCTGTTGCGGTTGTTCTTGCTGCTGATGTGGTCAACTGTACCTGGCGATGATTTTTGATTTTTCTAATTTTTCGAATTAGACCCTTTAATTTATTTAGGGTATATGTATATATATTTTTCCAATTTTTAAAATTAGACCCTTTTGTGTTTTTTAATTTAAAATTATTTTTTCTTTTTTAGGGTATATGTATGTATATATTTATTCGAGTTTTATTTTTTCAGGTCTTCAACTTTTCACCATTAACTCTATTTCCTTTATTTTTCTCTAATATTTCTCGAAATTTTTGTCTTTTAGGTTTTTTTCAGAAAATATTATTCGCTTGTTTATTCAATAATTTTTTTCCTCCGCTTTTTTTTTTTCGTATTTTCTTTCTTTTTTTTCAGCTTTTTCACACAAACTTTGCAAAAATATTTTTAATTTTTATTTTCAGATTTTTTCAAGCCCTACTGTTTCACCTTTTGTCCTTTTCACCGTTTATTATATAGATTTTTTTTTTTTTTTCAGGTTTTCCGGAGCACCACTTTATAAAACTAATAATCTTTTTGTAGTATGTAATAACTTTGTTGTTTTTCAGGTTTTTTATTATTTTTTCTTTTATTTTCAGTTTTTTCGGAGCACCCACTTTTAATTTAGCAATATACCGATTTTTATTTGCCTTTATCTAATTTTATATAAATTTTCTATTTTCAGGTTTTTTCCTGTTTTTTCCAAATATTTTAAACCCTTTTTTTCAGGTTTCCGGCTTCACTTTATTTTTACTTATTTTGTTTGCTTATTCAGCACAATTTGCCAGTTTCATTAATTTCTTTGTCACTTTCAAATTTGTTTCTTTGGTTTTTAGGAGCACCCTAGTGAAGCTGGCTGTGAACTGCAAGTGAGTACAGTTGAATGTGTTTAATATTTTTTGCAATATTTTGTCTTTTTTACAAGGGTAATTCTTTACAAGTTTTAATTTTTTGAAAAAAATAGCGTTTTTCACAAAAATAAATAGGTTATTTCGCTGGTTCACTTTTTTTGCACCGAGAGGACCATGTTTAGGTTTCACTAATGCAGGGGGTAGGGCACTCACCACTTTGCACTCGCACTATTTCCTTTGGAAATAAGAACACGATATTGTTTAGTTTTAATATTTTAATAGTTAATTTACTCTAGGTTTAATTTAGTTATTTCAAATTTGGTTCTTTTACAATATGTATTTCACTTTTAGTTCACAATTTTAGTTTTTAGTATACACTCTAACTTTGACAATTTATGTACAGGAAGCTTTAAGTTTAATAATTTAGGAAAGAAGTCTTTATACCGCGCGCTCAACGACAACTGCTCTTAGAGGGCGCAGATGACCGCCCGCTAAGCTGTGCAGTGAGCGTACAAACATACATAAATACATATGTGAAGGTAAGTAAATAAATAGAAAAGAGCGGTAGTTTTCCAATTTGTTTTTCAATGTTACATTAGGGTTGTTCGAATTTTATAGGTAAGTATAATTTAAGGTAAGTATAATTTAAGGCAAGTATAATATAAATGGTAAGTATCATTTAAGTTAAGTATTCAATTCAAGGTAAGTATAAATTTAACAATATATGTAGGCCGTTTAGAGGTACGTATATTCATGGATAAAAGGTAAGTTTTAGAAAGTAAGTATGTATTATTCAAATTGTATCAAATTTTCATCCATGTCTTCAACAAAAGTTATAACACCCTGTGTTCAAGTACAGCTGGGTATACCACATTTCATTAATTTAGTGGTATTCCTTTTCGAATTATCTAATTTTTTCGATATTTTCGATATAGGAAAAGGGGTCGTGGTTATCGTCCGATTTCGCTCATTTTCAATACCAATCTATTCTGAGTCTAAATAAGCCCGCATACCTAACTTAGTGGTATTCGTTTTCGAATTTTTCGATATCCTCGATATAGGAAAATGGGTCGTGGTTATCGTCGGATTTCGCTCATTTTCAATACCAATCTATTCTGAGTCTAAATAAGCCCGCATACCGAATTTGGTGAAGATATCTCAATATTTGCTCAAGTTATCGTGTTAACGGACAGACGGACGGACATGGCTCAATCAAATTTTTTTTCGATTATGGTCATTTTGATATATGGAAGTCTATATCTATCCCGATTCCTTTATACCTGTACAACCAACCGTTATCCAAACAAAGTTATAATACCCTGTGTTCAAGTACAGCTGGGTATACCACATTTCATTAATTTAGTGGTATTCCTTTTCGAATTATCTAATTTTTAAATTTTTCGATATTTTCGATATAGGAAAAGGGGTCGCGGTTATCGTCCGATTTCGCTTCTTTTCAGTACCAATCTATTCTGAGTCTAAATAAGCCCGCATACCGAATTTGGTGAAGATATCTTAATATTTGCTCAAGTTATCGTGTTAACGGACTGTGGGGGGCGGACAGACGGACGGACATGGCTCAATCAAATTTTTTTCGATCCTGGTTATTTTGATATATGGAAGTCTATATCTATCTCGATTGCTTTATACCTGTACAACCAACCGTTATCCAAACAAAGTTATAATACCCTGTGTTCAATTACAGCTGGGTATAAAATGAGAGCGTGGCTCTCAGCCGATTTCGCTCATTTTCACAGCAAACAGGTGTCGGTATAAAAAAAAATTGGATATAGGAAAAGGCGGCGTGGTTATCGTCCAATTTCGCTCATTTTCAATACCAATCTATTCTGAGTCTAAATAAGCCCGCATACCGAATTTGGTGAAGATATCTCAATATTTGCTCAAGTTATCGTGTTAACGGACAGACGGAGGGACGGACAGACGGACGGTCATGGCTCAATCAAATTTTTTTTCGATTATGGTCATTTTGATATATGGAAGTTTATATCTATCTCCATTCCTTTATACCTGTACAACCAACCGTTATCCAAACAAAGTTATAATATCCTATGTTCAAGTACAGCTGGGTATACCACATTTCCTTAATTTAGTGGTATTCCTTTTCGAATTATCTAATTTTTAAATTTTTCGATATTTTCGATATAGGAAAATGGGTCGTGGTTATCGTCCGATTTCGCTCATTTTCAATACCAATCTATTCTGAGTCTAAATAAGCCCGCATACCGAGTTTGGTGAAGATATCTTAATATTTGCTCAATTTATCGTGTTAAAGGACAGGCGGAGGTACGGACAGACGGACGGACACGGCTCAATCAAATTTTTTTCGATCCTGGTCATTTGGATATACGGAAGTCTATATCTATCCCGATTCCTTTATACCTGTACAACCCACCTTTATCCAAACAAAGCTATAATACCCTGTGTTCAAGTGCAGCTGGGTATAAAAAGAAAGCGTGGCTTTCAGCCGATTTCGCTCTTTTTCACAGCAAACAGGTGCCGGTATAAAAAAAAATTCGGTATAAGAAAAGGCGGCGTGGTTATCGTCCAATGTCGCTCATTTCCAATACCAATCTATTCTGAGTCTAAATAAGCCCGCATACCGAATTTGGTGAAGATATCTCAATATTTGCTCAAGTTATCGTGTTAACGGACAGACGGACGGACTTAGCTCAACAAATTTTTTTTGGATCCTGGTCATTTTGATATATGGAAGTCTATATCTATCTCGATTCCTTTATACCTGTACAACCAACCGTTATCCAAACAAAGTTATAATACCCTCTGTACAAGTACAGCTGGGAATAAAAAGAAAGCGTGGATTTCAGGCGATTTCGCTTATTTACACAGCAAACAGTTGTCGTTGCGAAAGAAATTTCTATGCCAAATTCCAATGTTATATCTCCAACGGCTATAGATTTAAAGCTTGTTAAACTCCTGACTTTGCTTCTTCTAAATGTGTGCGTTGAGACGCCCATATTCAAAAATTTTACTGAACTTGTGTTTTGCGTTATAAAATCAATCCACCTACCACATTTCATTAATTTAGTGGTATTTGTTTTCGAATTATCTTTTTTTTCAATTTTTCGATATTTTCGATATAGGAAAAGGGGTCGGGGTTATCGTCCGATTTCGCTCATTTTCAATACCAATCTATCCTGAGTATAAATAAGCCCGCATACCGAATTTGGAGAAGATATCTCAATATTTGCTCAAGTTATCATGTAAACGGACAGACGGACGGACGGACAAACGGACATGACTCAATCAAATTTGTTTCGATCCTGGTCATTTTGATACATGGAAGTCTATATCTACCTCGATTCCTTTATACCTGTACAACCAACCGTTATCCAAACAAAGTCAGAATACCCTCTGTACAAGTACAGCTGGGTATAAAAAGAAAGCGTGGCTTTCAGCCGATTTCGCTCATTTTCACAGCAAACAGGTGTCGGTATAAAAAAAAAAGTCGATATAGGAAAAGTGGGCGTCGTTATCGCCCAATTTCGCTCATTTTCAATACCAGTCTATCCTGAGTCTAAATAAGCCCGCATACCGAATTTGGGGCAGATATCTCAATATTTGCTCAAGTTGTCGTGTTAACGGACAGACGGTAGGACGGACATGGCTCCATCAAATTTTTTTCGATCCTGAAACTTCCATATTCCAAAATTTTACTGAACTTGTGTCTTGCGTTATAAAATCAATCCACCTACCAGATTTCATTAATTTAGTGGTATTCGTTTTCGAATTATCTCATTTTATTAATTTTTCGATATTTTCGATATAGGAAAAAGGGGCGTGGTTATCATCCGATTACGCTCATTTTCAATACCAGTCTATCCTGAGTCTAAATAAGCCTGCATACCGTATTTGGTGAAGATATCTCAATATTTACTCAATTTATCGTGTTAACGGACAAACGGACATGACTCAATCAAATTTGTTTCGATCCTGGTCATTTTGATATATGGAAGTCTATATCTACCTCGATTCCTTTATACCTGTACAACCAACCGTTATCCAAACAAAGTTAGAATACCCTCTGTACAAGTACAGCTGGGTATAAAAAGAAAGCGTGGCTTTCAGCCGATTTCGCTCATTTTCACAGCAAACAGGTGTCGGTATAAAAAAAAAGTCGATATAGGAAAAGTGGGCGTGGTTATCGCCCAATTTTGCTCATTTTCAATACCAGTCTATCCTGAGTCTAAATAAGCCCGCATACCGAATTTGGGGCAGATATCTCAATATTTGCTCAAGTTGTCGTGTTAACGGGCAGACGGTAGGACGGACATGGCTCCATCAAATTTTTTTTCGATCCTGAAACTTCCATATTCCAAAATTTTACTGAACTTGTGTCTTGCGTTATAAAATCAATCCACCTACCAGATTTCATTAATTTAGTGGTATTCGTTTTCGAATTATCTCATTTTTATTAATTTTTCGATATTTTCGATATAGGAAAAGGGGGCGTGGTTATCGTCCGATTACGCTCATATTCAATACCAGTCTATCCTGAGTCTAAATAAGCCTGCATACAGAATTTGGTGAAGATATCTCAATATTTACTCAATTTATCGTGTTAACGGGCAGACGGACATGACTCAATCAAATTTTTTTCGATCCTGGTCATTTTAATATATGGAAGTCTATATCTACCTCGATTCCTTTATACCTGTACAACCAACCGTTATCCAAACAAAGTTATAATACCCTCTGTACAAGTACAGGTGGGTAGGGTAAAGCCGAGATAGATGCCCCAGGGGGATAGATGCCCCATATTCAAAAAACCTAACTTCCCGAACTCGTGACTAAATTTTTTTTAAATTATTAATAGGCTTAGTCATACCACAATTTATTTACCAAAGGTCATTCATGTAGTGTGGACGGTTTCGGTGATACGTACAATTATATCCGCGGCGAAGTTAAAAAACGCGTAAAAGTTTTAAAGGTAAATTTTTGAAGTGACATAACTTTATAGTGAGAAATTATTTCGATTAAATTTTTATTTCCCTCAATATATTGATTCATTGAGACTCCATCTACGTATTAATAAATGTATTTTTGTTAATAATTTGTTTAAAAAATACGAGGGCATCTATCCCTGTCAAAAAGGATAGTTGCCCTGATTTTTCGAGGTAAAGATGCCCCTAAGGGCATGTATCCCTTCCAACATCACACATGAGGAGTTCCAAACTAAAGCTCAATAAGTGTAGGCTAATTCACTCTATACTTATTGGGTTCTGGTTTGGGGCTCCTCTTGTGCGATGTTAGTAGGTGAGTATATAATTTTGAAATATTCCCAGAGTCCGACACATATATTTTTTATATAGTATTTACATTTGCATTTTTACAGATTTCAAACTAAGTAGGTAGCTATGCCGAGAGTATATAAACGAAAGGAGGGAGTGCGGGCTCGAGGAAGCGTTCATTGAAATGGACAAAAAAAACCTGGGGATAAACCAAATATCCCGAAAATTTGGAATTCCATCGAGGACATTGCGAAGACGGTATGCTGCTAAAAATACTAAAAAACTGACTCTAGGTATGTATTGAAGATCGTGTTGTCTCTAGTTTCCAATACCTAGATTTATTAAGTTTTTTTTTTCTTTTTTAGGAAAACATCCTACTTTGGATTTTGACAACGAGAAAAGGCTAGTAAAGCACATTTTGAAGCTTGGTGATGCAGGATTTCCCCCAAATAGACAAGGTATACGAATGTTAGCTTATCAATTTGCTAAAAAACTAGAGATAAAACACAATTTTAACCACGAAACCGAAATGGCTGGAAGTGCATGGTGCAAAAGTTTTATTGAACGAAATCCAGAGCTGTCCATCAGACAAGCTGAGGGTTTATCCGTGGCTAGAGCTAAAGGTCTTAATAGAGAAGAAGTTAATAGCTTCTATGATCTTTTGATCAAAGTTTTGACCGAAAATGATCTGGTGGACAAACCTGAAAAAATATTCAATATGGATGAATCTGGAATTCAATTAAATAATAAACCCGGCAAAGTAATAGCAAAAAAAGGTACAAAAGTCGTCAATTCCGTCACATCCGCCGAGAAAGGTGAAACCATGACGATCGTTGCATGTTGCAATGCAATTGGAAGTTTCCTTCCACCAACTGTTATAATAAAAGGTGTGAATAAGAAACCTGAATTTGAGGAGGGACTTCCGTTGGGAACAAAAGTCTTCATGAGCAAAAAGTCAGCTTATATCAACACTGAGCTTTTCTATAAATGGTTAACAACTCATTTCATACCTTTGAAGCCCCAAGGTAAGGTTCTGCTGATTTTAGACGGCCACTCGTCACACTCAACTGCACCAGACATGCTGCAAGCTGCTTCTGATAATGATATAATTTTATTGTGTTTGCCAAGTCACACAACTTCAGCCTTACAGCCTTTAGACAGGTCGGTATTTGGTCCACTTAAAACGTATTTCAATCATGAAACTAATCAATTCATGCGCTTGAATCCTAATAAAAAGGTCAGCCGTTACAATGTTGGAAAGCTTATACATAATGCTTGGTCTCGCGCTGCTATCCCTGCAAACGCTCTAGGGGGCTCCAGAGGTAGTGGAATTTACCCAGTGGACCGAAATGCATTGCCAGATACTACGTTTCTGATATCAGATACTGCGCTGGATGGTGAAAATGCTGAAGCTTCCCGTGAGACTCATTCGGCCGAACAAGGAATAGAAACATCTCTAGCTCAGGTTTCTGCTTCTGTAATTAGTGGACTAGAGCTGAACAATCAAACAGAAAATATTCGCGAACATATACACAATAAGACACCACCAAATCCGATACGTAATGCAATTGACAGAGAATCTCCTAGTCTATTGCTCGATATTTTAGATGATATAAGTATTGTTGATATTGGTGATTCTACAATTGCAGAGATTTTAGGAAGCGATATTGAGGAAGAAAAAGAAACACCATCAAAAATTCTAATGGACGCATCACCTATTCCCAAAATTCCTTTGACCATGGCCAAGAGGGCGAAACAATCAGCAGATATTTTGAATTCAAAAGAAAATATAAAACGCAAGAAGGATGTGGCTGAAAGAAAGGACCAGCAAATAAAAGTTGGGTTAGACAAGAAAAACAAGACTGAAACTACCAAAAAACTTAAGAAGACAAAGGAAAGAACTACCAATAAAGGCAACAAAAATAAACAAAGTAAACAAAAGAAAGCAAACCAACGCCGAGCACTACTGAAGAAACAAACTAATTACAGTTCAAGCGAAGATGAAGACAATCCAGAGAATACTGATAACTGCATTGAATGTTTTGAAAACTATTTAAGTACGACGTCGCATTCCGACTGGATTCAATGTGTAAGCTGTCATATGTGGCTACATGAAACCTGTACACTTTTTAAAAATTATTGCATACGTTGTGGAAAAGTTAAAACAGGCTGAATTTCAATAAAAATGGAATTACTTTTATTTATTTTACTATTTATTTTTATTTTATTTTTTATAAAAATGTACGTGCAATGTGACACTTAAAATGAATTTTTATAACAAGTTTCTATTTTTGTTTTTTAAAAGCGTTTGAAATTGAATTTTATAAAAAAAAATATAAATATGAATTTTAAAACTCAATGATTTATTGTTTAGTTAAGTAAACGCCCATTATTGGCCATAAACATGTTCTAATGATAACAAATAAAAGATTTGAAAAACACGACATGTTTTCTTTATTATGGTTCTGGAGTACGAATCGAACTAACTTACATTTTGTGTAGGTTTTGCGCATGCATATTACAGAGGGCATCTATCCTCCACTGTGGGCATCTATCCTTCTCAATATTTTCAGGGTGGGGCAACTATCCGTAGGGTAGGCATCTATCCCTCAAAAAGAAGGTTTCAGGAAAACCTAATTTCTGAAAAAACTGTGTACGATAGGTAAACCAAACTTTCAGTTATTCAAGTTTAAATATTGAACTAGCTATATCAAAAAAAATTATTCATAAAAAACTAACATTTTAAAAGTTATGCGGGTTTTCCAAAAAGTGGGGCATCTATCCCGGTTTTACCCTATAAAAAGAAAGCGTGGCTTTCAGCCGATTTCGCTCATTTTCACAGCAAACAGTTGTCGGTATAAAAAAAAAGTCGATATAGGAAAAGGGGGTGTGGTCATCGTCCAATTTCGCTCATTTTCAATACCAATCTATCCTGAGTCTAAATAAGCCCGCATACCGAATTTGGTGAAGATATCTCAATATTTGCTTAAGTCATCGTGTTAACGGACAGACGGACGGCCAGACAGACGAACGGACTTGGCTGAACAAATTTTTTTTCGATCCTGGGTTTTGCTATTTGGAAGTCTATATCTATCTCGTTTCCTTTATACCTTTACAACCAACCGCTATCCAAACAAAGTTATAACACCCTGTGTACAAGTACAGCTGGGAATAAAAAGAAAGCGTGGCATTCTGCCGATTTCGCTCATTTTCACAGCAAACAGTTGTCGTTGCGAAAGAAATTTCTATACCAAATTCCAATGTTATATCTCCAACGGCTATAAATTTAAAGCTTGTTAAACTCCTGACGTTGCTTCTTCTAAATGTGTGCGTTGAGACGCCCATATTCAAAAATTTTACTGAACTTGTGTTTTGCGTTATAAAATCAATCCACCTACCACGTTTCATTAATTTAGTGGTATTCGTTTTCGAATTATCTAATTTTTTCAATTTTTCGATATAGGAAAAGGGGTCGCGGTTATCGTCCGATTTCACTCATTTTCAATACCAGTCTATGCTGAGTCTAAATAAGCCCGCATACCGAATTTGGGGCAGATATCTCAATATTTGCTCAAGTTGTCGTGTTAACGGACAGACGGTAGGACGGACATGGCTCCATCAAATTTTTTTCGATCCTGAAACTTCCATATTCCAAAATTTTACTGAACTTGTGTCTTGCGTTATAAAATCAATCCACCTACCAGATTTCATTAATTTAGTGGTATTCGTTTTCGAATTATCTCATTTTATTAATTTTTCGATATTTTCGATATAGGAAAAAGGGGCGTGGTTATCATCCGATTACGCTCATTTTCAATACCAGTCTATCCTGAGTCTAAATAAGCCTGAATACCGTATTTGGTGAAGATATCTCAATATTTACTCAATTTATCGTGTTAACGGACAAACGGACATGACTCAATCAAATTTGTTTCGATCCTGGTCATTTTGATATATGGAAGTCTATATCTACCTCGATTCCTTTATACCTGTACAACCAACCGTTATCCAAACAAAGTTAGAATACCCTCTGTACAAGTACAGCTGGGTATAAAAAGAAAGCGTGGCTTTTAGCCGATTTCGCTCATTTTCACAGCAAACAGGTGTCGGTATAAAAAAAAAGTCGATATAGGAAAAGTGAGCGTGGTTATCGCCGAATTTCGCTCATTTTCAATACCAGTCTATCCTGAGTCTAAATAAGCCCACATACCGAATTTGGGGCAGATATCTCAATATTTGCGCAAGTTGTCGTGTTAACGGGCAGACGGTAGGACGGACATGGCTCCATCAAATTTTTTTTCGATCCTGAATCTTCCATATTCCAAAATTTTACTGAACTTGTGTCTTGCGTTATAAAATCAATCCACCTACCAGATTTCATTAATTTAGTGGTATTCGTTTTTTGAATTATCTCATTTTATTAATTTTTCGATATTTTCGATATAGGAAAAGGGGGCATGGTTATCGTCCGATTACGCTCATATTCAATACCAGTCTATCCTGAGTCTAAATAAGCCTGCATACCGAATTTGGTGAAGATATCTCAATATTTACTCAATTTATCGTGTTAACGGACAGACGGACATGACTCAATCAAATTTTTTTCGATCCTGGTCATTTTAATATATGGAAGTCTATATCTACCTCGATTCCTTTATACCTGTACAACCAACCGTTATCCAAACAAAGTTATAATACCCTCTGTACAAGTACAGGTGGGTAGGGTAAAGCCGAGATAGATGCCCCAGGGGGATAGATGCCCCATATTCAAAAAACCTAACTTCCCGAACTCGTGACTAAATTTTTTTTAAATTATTAATAGGCTTAGTCATACCACAATTTATTTACCAAAGGTCATTCATGTAGTGTGGACGGTTTCGGTGATACGTACAATTATATCCGCGGCGAAGTTAAAAAACGCGTAAAAGTTTTAAAGGTAAATTTTTGAAGTGACATAACTTTATAGTGAGAAATTATTTCGATTAAATTTTTATTTCCCTCAATATATTGATTCATTGAGACTCCATCTACGTATTAATAAATGTATTTTTGTTAATAATTTGTTTAAAAAATACGAGGGCATCTATCCCTGTCAAAAAGGATAGTTGCCCTGATTTTTCGAGGTATAGATGCCCCTAAGGGCATGTATCCCTTCCAACATCACACATGAGGAGTTCCAAACTAAAGCTCAATAAGTGTAGGCTATGTCACTCTATACTTATTGGGTTCTGGTTTGGGGCTCCTCTTGTGCGATGTTAGTAGGTGAGTATATAATTTTGAAATATTCCTAGAGTCCGACACATATATTTTTTATATAGTATTTACATTTGCATTTTTACAGATTTCAAACTAAGTAGGTAGCTATGCCGAGAGTATATAAACGAAAGGAGGGAGTGCGGGCTCGAGTATGTGCATGGAGCACGGAGAGCCTGGAGGAAGCGTTCATTGAAATGGACAAAAAAAACCTGGGGATAAACCAAATATCCCGAAAATTTGGAATTCCATCGAGGACATTGCGAAGACGGTATGCTGCTAAAAATACTAAAAAACTGACTCTAGGTATGTATTGAAGATCGTGTAGTCTCTAGTTTCCAATACCTAGATTTATTAAGTTTTTTTTTTTCTTTTTTAGGAAAACATCCTACTTTGGATTTTGACAACGAGAAAAGGCTAGTAAAGCACATTTTGAAGCTTGGTGATGCAGGATTTCCCCCAAATAGACAAGGTATACGAATGTTAGCTTATCAATTTGCTAAAAAACTAGAGATAAAACACAATTTTAACCACGAAACCGAAATGGCTGGAAGTGCATGGTGCAAAAGTTTTATTGAACGAAATCCAGAGCTGTCCATCAGACAAGCTGAGGGTTTATCCGTGGCTAGAGCTAAAGGTCTTAATAGAGAAGAAGTTAATAGCTTCTATGATCTTTCGATCAAAGTTTTGACCGAAAATTATCTGGTGGACAAACCTGAAAAAATATTCAATATGGATGAATCTGGAATTCAATTAAATAATAAACCCGGCAAAGTAATAGCAAAAAAAGGTACAAAAGTCGTCAATTCCGTCACATCCGCCGAGAAAGGTGAAACCATGACGATCGTTGCATGTTGCAATGCAATTGGAAGTTTTCTTCCACCAACTGTTATAATAAAAGGTGTGAATAAGAAACCTGAATTTGAGGAGGGACTTCCGTTGGGAACAAAAGTCTTCATGAGCAAAAAGTCAGCTTATATCAACACTGAGCTTTTCTATAAATGGTTAACAACTCATTTCATACCTTTGAAGCCCCAAGGTAAGGTTCTGCTGATTTTAGACGGCCACTCGTCACACTCAACTGCACCAGACATGCTGCAAGCTGCTTCTGATAATGATATAATTTTATTGTGTTTGCCAAGTCACACAACTTCAGCCTTACAGCCTTTAGACAGGTCGGTATTTGGTCCACTTAAAACGTATTTCAATCATGAAACTAATCAATTCATGCGCTTGAATCCTAATAAAAAGATCAGCCGTTACAATGTTGGAAAGCTTATACATAATGCTTGGTCTCGCGCTGCTATCCCTGCAAACGCTCTAGGGGGCTCCAGAGGTAGTGGAATTTACCCAGTGGACCGAAATGCATTGCCAGATACTACGTTTCTGATATCAGATACTGCGCTGGATGGTGAAAATCCTGAAGCTTCCCGTGAGACTCATTCGGCCGAACAAGGAATAGAAACATCTCTACCTCAGGTTTCTGCTTCTGTAATTAGTGGACTAGAGCTGAACAATCAAACAGAAAATATTCGCGAACATATACACAATAAGACACCACCAAATCCGATACGTAATGCAATTGACAGAAAATCTCCTAGTCTATTGCTCGATTCGGATATTTTAGATGATATAAGTATTGTTGATATTGGTGATTCTACAATTGCAGAGATTTTAGGAAGCGATATTGAGGAAGAAAAAGAAACACCATCAAAAATTCTAATGGACGCATCACCTATTCCCAAAATTCCTTTGACCATGGCCAAGAGGGCGAAACAATCAGCAGATATTTTGAATTCAAAAGAAAATATAAAACGCAAGAAGGATGTGGCTGAAAGAAAGGACCAGCAAATAAAAGTTGGGTTAGACAAGAAAAACAAGACTGAAACTACCAAAAAACTTAAGAAGACAAAGGAAAGAACTACCAATAAAGGCAACAAAAATAAACAAAGTAAACAAAAGAAAGCAAACCAACGCCGAGCACTACTGAAGAAACAAACTAATTACAGTTCAAGCGAAGATGAAGACAATCCAGAGAATACTGATAACTGCATTGAATGTTTTGAAAACTATTTAAGTACGACGTCGCATTCCGACTGGATTCAATGTGTAAGCTGTCATATGTGGCTACATGAAACCTGTACACTTTTTAAAAATTATTGCATACGTTGTGGAAAAGTTAAAACAGGCTGAATTTCAATAAAAATGGAATTACTTTTATTTATTTTACTATTTATTTTTATTTTATTTTTTATAAAAATGTACGTGCAATGTGACACTTAAAATGAATTTTTATAACAAGTTTCTATTTTTGTTTTTTAAAAGCGTTTGAAATTGAATTTTATAAAAAAAAATATAAATATGAAATATGAAAACCTAATTTCTGAAAAAACTGTGTACGATAGGTAAACCAAACTTTCAGTTATTCAAGTTTAAATATTGAACTAGCCATATCAAAAAAAATTATTCATAAAAAACTAACATTTTAAAAGTTATGCGGGTTTTCCAAAAAGTGGGGCATCTATCCCGGTTTTACCCTATAAAAAGAAAGCGTGGCTTTCAGCCGATTTCACTCATTTTCACAGCAAACAGTTGTCGGTGTAAAAAAAAAGTCGATATAGGAAAAGGGGGTGTGGTTATCGTCCAATTTCGCTCATTTTCAATACCAATCTATCCTGAGTCTAAATAAGCCCGCATACCGAATTTGGTGAAGATATCTCAATATTTGCTTAAGTCATCGTGTTAACGGACAGACGGACGGCCAGACAGACGGACGGACTTGGCTGAACAAATTTTTTTTCTATCCTGGGTTTTGATATTTGGAAGTCTATATCTATCTCGTTTCCTTTATACCTTTACAACCAACCGCTATCCAAACAAAGTTATAACACCCTGTGTACAAGTACAGCTGGGAATAAAAAGAAAGCGTGGCATTCTGCCGATTTCGCTCATTTTCACAGCAAACAGTTGTCGTTGCGAAAGAAATTTCTATACCAAATTCCAATGTTATATCTCCAACGGCTATAAATTTAAAGCTTGTTAAACTCCTGACTTTGCTTCTTCTAAATGTGTGCGTTGAGACGCCCATATTCAAAAATTTTACTGAACTTGTGTTTTGCGTTATAAAATCAATCCACCTACCACGTTTCATTAATTTAGTGGTATTCGTTTTCGAATTATCTAATTTTTTCAATTTTTCGATATAGGAAAAGGGGTCGCGGTTATCGTCCGATTTCACTCATTTTCAATACCAGTCTATGCTGAGTCTAAATAAGCCCGCATACCGAATTTGGAGAAGATATCTCAATATTAGCTCAAGTTATCATGTAAACGGACAGACGGACGGACGGACAAACGGACATGACTCAATCAAATTTGTTTCGATCCTGGTCATTTTGATATATGGAAGTCTATATCTACCTCGATTCCTTTATACCTGTACAACCAACCGTTATCCAAACAAAGTTAGAATACCCTCTGTACAAGTACAGGTGGGTATAAAAAGAAAGCGTGGCTTTCAGCCGATTTCGCTCATTTTCACAGCAAACAGTTGTCGGTATAAAAAAAAAGTCGATATAGGAAAAGGGGGTGTGGTTATCGTCCAATTTCGCTCATTTTCAATACCAATCTATCCTGAGTCTAAATAAGCCCGCATACCGAATTTGGTGAAGATATCTCAATAGTTGTTCAAGTTATCGTGTTAACGGACAGACGGACGGACGGACATGACTCAATCAAATTTTTTTCGATCCTGGTCATTTTGATATATGGAAGTCTATATCTATCTCGATTCCTTTATACCTGTACAACCAACCGTTATCCAAACAAAATTATGACACCCTGTGTACAAGTACAGCTGGGAATAAAAAGAAAGCGTGGCATTCTGCCGATTTCGCTCATTTTCACAGCAAACAGTTGTCGTTGCGAAAGAAATTTCTATGCCAAATTCCAATGTTATATCTCCAACGGCTATGGATTTAAAGCTTGTTAAACTTCTGACTTTGCTTCTTCTAAATGTGTGCGTTACCACGCCCATATTCCAAAATTTTTCTGAACTTGTGTTTTGCGTTATAGAATCAAGCCACCTACCACATTTCATTAATTTAGTGGTATTCGTTTTCGAATGATCTCTTTTTTGACCTTTCCGATATTTTCGATATAGAAAAAGGGGTCGCGGTTATCGTCCGATTTCGCTCATTACCAATACCAGTCTATCCTGAGTCTAAATAAGCCCGCATACCGAATTTGGTGAAGATATCTCAATAGTTGTTCAAGTTATCGTGTTAACGGACAGACGGACGGACGGACATGACTCAATTAAATTTTTTTCGATCCTGGTCATTTTGATATATGGAAGTCTATATCTATCTCGATTCCTTTATACCTGTACAACCAACCGTTATCCAAACAAAGTTATAACACCCTGTGTACAAGTACAGCTGGGAATAAAAAGAAAGCGTGGCATTCTGCCGATTTCGCTCATTTTCACAGCAAACAGTTGTCGTTGCGAAAGAAATTTCTATGCCAAATTCCAATGTTATATCTCCAACGGCTATGGATTTAAAGCTTGTTAAACTTCTGACTTTGCTTCTTCTAAATGTGTGCGTTGTCACGCCCATATTCCAAAATTTTACTGAACTTGTGTTTTGCGTTATAAAATCAATCCACCTACCACATTTCATTAATTTAGTGGTATTTGTTTTCGAATTATCTTTTTTTTCAATTTTTCGATATTTTCGATATAGGAAAAGGGGTCGGGGTTATCGTCCGATTTCGCTCATTTTCAATACCAATCTATCCTGAGTATAAATAAGCCCGCATACCGAATTTGGTGAAAATATCTCAATATTTGCTCAAGTTATCATGTAAACGGACAGACGGACGGACGGACAAACGGACATGACTCAACCAAATTTGTTTCGATCCTGGTCATTTTGATATATGGAAGTCTATATCTATCTCGATTCCTTTATACCTGTACAACCAACCATTATCCAAACAAAGTTATAATACCCTGTGTACAAGTACAGCTGGGTATAAAAAGAAAGCGTGGCTTTCAGGCGATTTCGCTCATTTTCACAGCAAACAGTTGTCGCTACGAAACAAATTTCTATGCCAAATTCCAATGTTATATCTCCAACGGCTATGGATTTAAAGCTTGTTAAACTTCTGACTTTGCTTCTTCTAAATGTGTGCGTTGTCACGCCCATATTCCAAAATTTTACTGAACTTGTGTTTTGCGTTATAAAATCAATCCACCTACCACATTTCATTAATTTAGTTTTATTTGTTTTCGAATTATCTTTTTTTTCAATTTTTCGATATTTTCGATATAGGAAAAGGGGTCGAGGGTTATCGTCCGATTTCGCTCGTTTTCAATACCAATCTATCCTGAGTATAAATAAGCCCGCATACCGAATTTGGTGAAAATATCTCAATATTTGCTCAAGTTATCATGTAAACGGACAGACGGACGGACGGACAAACGGACATGACTCAATCAAATTTGTTTCGATCCTGGTCATTTTGATATATGGAAGTCTATATCTATCTCGATTCCTTTATACCTGTACAACCAACCGTTATCCAAACAAAGTTATAATACCCTGTGTACAAGTACAGGTGGGTATAAAAAGAAAGCGTGGCTTTCAGCCGATTTCGCTCATTTTCACAGCAAACAGTTGTCGGTATAAAAAAAAAAAGTCGATATAGGAAAAGGGGGTGTGGTTATCGTCCAATTTCGCTCATTTTCAATACCAATCTATCCTGAGTCTAAATAAGCCCGCATACCGAATTTGGTGAAGATATCTCAATATTTGCTTAAGTCATCGTGTTAACGGACAGACGGACGGCCAGACAGACGTACAGACCGACGGACTTGGCTGAACAAATTTTTTTTCGATCCTGGGTTTTGATATATGGAAGTCTATATCTATCTCGTTTCCTTTATACCTTTACAACCAACCGCTATCCAAACAAAGTTATAACACCCTGTGTACAAGTACAGCTGGGTATAAAAAGAAAGCGTGGCTTTCAGGCGATTTCGCTCATTTTCACAGCAAACAGTTGTCGCTACGAAACAAATTTCTATGCCAAATTCCAATGTTATATCTCCAACGGCTATGGATTTAAAGCTTGTTAAACTTCTGACTTTGCTTCTTCTAAATGTGTGCGTTGCCACGCCCATATTCCAAAATTTTACTGAACTTGTGTTTTGCGTTATAAAATCAAGCCACCTACCACATTTCATTAACTTAGTGGTATTCGTTTTCGAATGATCACTTTTTTGACCTTTCCGATATTTTCGATATAGAAAAAGGGGTCGCGGTTATCGTCCGATTTCGCTCATTTCCAATACCAGTCTATCCTGAGTCTAAATAAGCCCGCATACCAAATTTGGTGAAGATATCTCAATAGTTGTTCAAGTTATCGTGTTAACGGACAGACGGACGGACGGACATGACTCAATCAAATTTTTTTCGATCCTGGTCATTTTGATATATGGAAGTCTATATCTATCTCGATTCCTTTATACCTGTACAACCAACCGTTATCCAAACAAAGTTATAACACCCTGTGTACAAGTACAGCTGGGAATAAAAAGAAAGCGTGGCATTCTGCCGATTTGGCTCATTTTCACAGCAAACAGTTGTCGTTGCGAAAGAAATTTCTATGCCAAATTCCAATGTTATATCTCCAACGGCTATGGATTTAAAGCTTGTTAAACTTCTGACTTTGCTTCTTCTAAATGTGTGCGTTGTCACGCCCATATTCCAAAATTTTACTGAACTTGTGTTTTGCGTTATAAAATCAATCCACCTACCACATTTCATTAATTTAGTTTTATTTGTTTTCGAATTATCTTTTTTTTCAATTTTTCGATATTTTCGATATAGGAAAAGGGGTCGGGGTTATCGTCCGATTTCGCTCATTTCCAATACCAGTCTATCCTGAGTCTAAATAAGCCCGCATACCGAATTTGGTGAAAATATTTCAATATTTGCTCAAGTTATCATGTAAACGGACAGACGGACGGACGGACAAACGGACATGACTCAACCAAATTTGTTTCGATCCTGGTCATTTTGATATATGGAAGTCTATATCTATCTCGATTCCTTTATACCTGTACAACCAACCGTTATCCAAACAAAGTTATAATACCCTGTGTACAAGTACAGCTGGGTATAAAAAGAAAGCGTGGCTTTCAGGCGATTTCGCTCATTTTCACAGCAAACAGTTGTCGCTACGAAACAAATTTCTATGCCAAATTTCAATGTTATATCTCCAACGGCTATGGATTTAAAGCTTGTTAAACTTCTGACTTTGCTTCTTCTAAATGTGTGCGTTGCCACGCCCATATTCCAAAATTTTACTGAACTTGTGTTTTGCGTTATAAAATCAAGCCACCTACCACATTTCATTAATTTAGTGGTATTCGTTTTCGAATGATCTCTTTTTTGACCTTTCCGATATTTTCGATATAGAAAAAGGGGTCGCGGTTATCGTCCGATTTCGCTCATTTCCAATACCAGTCTATCCTGAGTCTAAATAAGCCCGCATACCGAATTTGGTGAAGATATCTCAATAGTTGTTCAAGTTATCGTGTTAACGGACAGACGGACGGACGGACATGACTCAATCAAATTTTTTTCGATCCTGGTCATTTTGATATATGGAAGTCTATATCTATCTCGATTCCTTTATACCTGTACAACCAACCGTTATCCAAACAAAGTTATAACACCCTGTGTACAAGTACAGCTGGGAATAAAAAGAAAGCGTGGCATTCTGCCGATTTCGCTCATTTTCACAGCAAACAGTTGTCGTTGCGAAAGAAATTTCTATGCCAAATTCCAATGTTATATCTCCAACGGCTATGGATTTAAAGCTTGTTAAACTTCTGACTTTGCTTCTTCTAAATGTGTGCGTTGTCACGCCCATATTCCAAAATTTTACTGAACTTGTGTTTTGCGTTATAAAATCAATCCACCTACCACATTTCATTAATTTAGTGGTATTTGTTTTCGAATTATCTTTTTTTTCAATTTTTCGATATTTTCGATATAGGAAAAGGGGTCGGGGTTATCGTCCGATTTCGCTCATTTTCAATACCAATCTATCCTGAGTATAAATAAGCCCGCATACCGAATTTGGTGAAAATATCTCAATATTTGCTCAAGTTATCATGTAAACGGACAGACGGACGGACGGACAAACGGACATGACTCAACCAAATTTGTTTCGATCCTGGTCATTTTGATATATGGAAGTCTATATCTATCTCGATTCCTTTATACCTGTACAACCAACCGTTATCCAAACAAAGTTATAATACCCTGTGTACAAGTACAGCTGGGTACAAAAAGAAAGCGTGGCTTTCAGGCGATTTCGCTCATTTTCACAGCAAACAGTTGTCGCTACGAAACAAATTTCTATGCCAAATTCCAATGTTATATCTCCAACGGCTATGGATTTAAAGCTTGTTAAACTTCTGACTTTGCTTCTTCTAAATGTGTGCGTTGTCACGCCCATATTCCAAAATTTTACTGAACTTGTGTTTTGCGTTATAAAATCAATCCACCTACCACATTTCATTAATTTAGTTTTATTTGTTTTCGAATTATCTTTTTTTTCAATTTTTCGATATTTTCGATATAGGAAAAGGGGTCGAGGGTTATCGTCCGATTTCGCTCGTTTTCAATACCAATCTATCCTGAGTATAAATAAGCCCGCATACCGAATTTGGTGAAAATATCTCAATATTTGCTCAAGTTATCATGTAAACGGACAGACGGACGGACGGACAAACGGACATGACTCAATTAAATTTGTTTCGATCCTGGTCATTTTGATATATGGAAGTCTATATCTATCTCGATTCCTTTATACCTGTACAACCAACCGTTATCCAAACAAAGTTATAATACCCTGTGTACAAGTACAGGTGGGTATAAAAAGAAAGCGTGGCTTTCAGCCGATTTCGCTCATTTTCACAGCAAACAGTTGTCGGTATAAAAAAAAAAGTCGATATAGGAAAAGGGGGTGTGGTTATCGTCCAATTTCGCTCATTTTCAATACCAATCTATCCTGAGTCTAAATAAGCCCGCATACCGAATTTGGTGAAGATATCTCAATATTTGCTTAAGTCATCGTGTTAACGGACAGACGGACGGCCAGACAGACGGACAGACGGACGGACTTGGCTGAACAAATTTTTTTTCGATCCTGGGTTTTGATATATGGAAGTCTATATCTATCTCGTTTCCTTTATACCTTTACAACCAACCGCTATCCAAACAAAGTTATAACACCCTGTGTACAAGTACAGCTGGGTATAAAAAGAAAGCGTGGCTTTCAGGCGATTTCGCTCATTTTCACAGCAAACAGTTGTCGCTACGAAACAAATTTCTATGCCAAATTCCAATGTTATATCTCCAACGGCTATGGATTTAAAGCTTGTTAAACTTCTGACTTTGCTTCTTCTAAATGTGTGCGTTGCCACGCCCATATTCCAAAATTTTACTGAACTTGTGTTTTGCGTTATAAAATCAAGCCACCTACCACATTTCATTAACTTAGTGGTATTCGTTTTCGAATGATCACTTTTTTGACCTTTCCGATATTTTCGATATAGAAAAAGGGGTCGCGGTTATCGTCCGATTTCGCTCATTTCCAATACCAGTCTATCCTGAGTCTAAATAAGCCCGCATACCAAATTTGGTGAAGATATCTCAATAGTTGTTCAAGTTATCGTGTTAACGGACAGACGGACGGACGGACATGACTCAATCAAATTTTTTTCGATCCTGGTCATTTTGATATATGGAAGTCTATATCTATCTCGATTCCTTTATACCTGTACAACCAACCGTTATCCAAACAAAGTTATAACACCCTGTGTACAAGTACAGCTGGGAATAAAAAGAAAGCGTGGCATTCTGCCGATTTCGCTCATTTTCACAGCAAACAGTTGTCGTTGCGAAAGAAATTTCTATGCCAAATTCCAATGTTATATCTCCAACGGCTATGGATTTAAAGCTTGTTAAACTTCTGACTTTGCTTCTTCTAAATGTGTGCGTTGTCACGCCCATATTCCAAAATTTTACTGAACTTGTGTTTTGCGTTATAAAATCAATCCACCTACCACATTTCATTAATTTAGTTTTATTTGTTTTCGAATTATCTTTTTTTTCAATTTTTCGATATTTTCGATATAGGAAAAGGGGTCGGGGTTATCGTCCGATTTCGCTCATTTTCAATACCAATCTATCCTGAGTATAAATAAGCCCGCATACCGAATTTGGTGAAAATATTTCAATATTTGCTCAAGTTATCATGTAAACGGACAGACGGACGGACGGACAAACGGACATGACTCAACCAAATTTGTTTCGATCCTGGTCATTTTGATATATGGAAGTCTATATCTATCTCGATTCCTTTATACCTGTACAACCAACCGTTATCCAAACAAAGTTATAATACCCTGTGTACAAGTACAGCTGGGTATAAAAAGAAAGCGTGGCTTTCAGGCGATTTCGCTCATTTTCACAGCAAACAGTTGTCGCTACGAAACAAATTTCTATGCCAAATTTCAATGTTATATCTCCAACGGCTATGGATTTAAAGCTTGTTAAACTTCTGACTTTGCTTCTTCTAAATGTGTGCGTTGCCACGCCCATATTCCAAAATTTTACTGAACTTGTGTTTTGCGTTATAAAATCAAGCCACCTACCACATTTCATTAATTTAGTGGTATTCGTTTTCGAATGATCTCTTTTTTGACCTTTCCGATATTTTCGATATAGAAAAAGGGGTCGCGGTTATCGTCCGATTTCGCTCATTTCCAATACCAGTCTATCCTGAGTCTAAATAAGCCCGCATACCGAATTTGGTGAAGATATCTCAATAGTTGTTCAAGTTATCGTGTTAACGGACAGACGGACTTACGGACATGACTCAATCAAATTTTTTTCGATCCTGGTCATTTTGATATATGGAAGTCTATATCTATCTCGATTCCTTTATACCTGTACAACCAACCGTTATCCAAACAAAGTTATAACACCCTGTGTACAAGTACAGCTGGGAATAAAAAGAAAGCGTGGCATTCTGCCGATTTCGCTCATTTTCACAGCAAATAGTTGTCGTTGCGAAAGAAATTTCTATGCCAAATTCCAATGTTATATCTCCAACGGCTATGGATTTAAAGCTTGTTAAACTTCTGACTTTGCTTCTTCTAAATGTGTGCGTTGCCACGCCCATATTCCAAAATTTTACTGAACTTGTGTTTTGCGTTATAAAATCAAGCCACCTACCACATTTCATTAATTTAGTGGTATTCGTTTTCGAATTATCTTTTTTTTAAATTTTTCGATATTTTCGATTTAGGAAAAGGGGTCGGGGTTATCGTCCGATTTCGCTCATTTTCAATACCAATCTATCCTGAGTATAAATAAGCCCGCATACCGAATTTGGTCAAGATATCTCAATATTTGCTCAAGTTATCATGTAAACGGACAGACGGACGGACGGACAAACGGACATGACTCAATAAAATTTGTTTCGATCCTGGTCATTTTGATATATGGAAGTCTATATCTATCTCGATTCCTTTATACCTGTACAACCAACCGTTATCCAAACAAAGTTATAATACCCTGTGTACAAGTACAGCTGGGTATAAAAAGAAAGCGTGGCTTTCAGCCGATTTCGCTCATTTTCACAGCAAACAGGTGTCGGTATAAAAAAAAGTCGATATAGGAAAAGTGGGCGTGGTTATCGTCCAATTTCGCTAATTTTCAATACCAGTCTATCCTGAGTCTAAATAAGCCCGCATACCGAATTTGGTGAAGATATCTCAATATTTGCTCAAGTTGTCGTGTTAACGGACAGACGGTAGGACGGACGGACATGGCTCAATCAAATTTTTTTTCGATCCTGAAACGCCCATATTCCAAAATTTTACTGAACTTGTATTTTGCGTTATAAAATCAATTCACCTACCAGATTTCATTAATTTAGTGGTATTCGTTTTCGAATTATCTTTTTTTTAAATTTTTCGATATTTTCGATTTAGGAAAAGGGGTCGGGGTTATCGTCCGATTTCGCTCATTTTCAATACCAATCTATCCTGAGTATAAATAAGCCCGCATACCGAATTTGGTCAAGATATCTCAATATTTGCTCAAGTTATCATGTAAACGGACAGACGGACGGACGGACAAACGGACATGACTCAATAAAATTTGTTTCGATCCTGGTCATTTTGATATATGGAAGTCTATATCTATCTCGATTCCTTTATACCTGTACAACCAACCGTTATCCAAACAAAGTTATAATACCCTGTGTACAAGTACAGCTGGGTATAAAAAGAAAGCGTGGCTTTCAGCCGATTTCGCTCATTTTCACAGCAAACAGGTGTCGGTAGAAAAAAAAAGTCGATATAGGAAAAGTGGGCGTGGTTATCGTCCAATTTCGCTAATTTTCAATACCAGTCTATCCTGAGTCTAAATAAGCCCGCATACCGAATTTGGTGAAGATATCTCAATATTTGCTCAAGTTATCGTGTTAACGGACAGACGGACATGACTCAATCAAATTTTTTTCGATCCTGGTCATTTTGATATATGGAAGTCTATATCCATATCCATTCCTTTATACCTGTACAACCAACCGTTATCCAAACAAAGTTATAACACCCTGTGTACAAGTACAGCTTGGTATAAAAAGAAATCGTGGCTTTCAGCCCATTTCGCTTATTTTCATAGCAAACAGTTGTAGCTGCGAAAAAAATGTCTATGCCAAGTTCCAATGTTATATCACGGTAACTTACAGGGTGGCTGATGAAAGCCGCTACCAAAAAAAAATTAAATCACTTTTTTTCTATTTAATGAATCTGGTTAATTTTTTTTTTATTTTGCAGATTGACTTTTACGTTTAACAAAAATGGATAACTGGGACACTGAAACAAGAATTTGGATTGTCCGCCGCTATCACGCACTGGAGTCCGTAGTTTCGGTTCAAAGAGAGTATAGGCGCACGTTTGGCGGCAATCCTCCGAGCAGATGGACCATAATAAGACTTGTAAACAATTTTGCCGAGCATGGGACAGTCAACAGAAGACCTTACCATCGAAACCCTTCAGTTCGAACGGAGGAAACAATCGCTGCTGTAGCTGCTGCCATACAAAACAATCCACGTGTTTCGACAAGAAGCTTATCTGCTCAAATGGGTGTAAGCAGACAGTCATTACAGTCAATTATGCACAAAGATTTGGACTTATTCCCATATAAAATTCAAATAGCCAACAAACTGAAGGCTGCAGACTTGCCGATTTGCTTGGAATTTTGCCAGAAGATGCTTCAAATGGTGGAAGAGGATGGAAACATGTTGAACTGTCTTTTCATGTCTCACGAGGCCCATTTCGATTTAAACGGCAACATAAACAAACAAAATTGTCGAATATGGAGTGCTTCCAACCCACAGATACTCCATGAGACGGAATTGCATCCACAGTGTGGTGTGCAGTTTCATCACGCTGCATTGTCGGGCCCTACTTCTTCGAAGAAACCGGTCACACCGTTACGGTTACTGGAGACCGTTACTTGAGCATGTTGAGAGAGTTTTTCTATCCAGAATTACGCCGAATGAGAATTTCTTTCAACTCTGTGTGGTTTCAGCAAGATGGTGCAGCTCCTCATATATCCCAACCTGTTATGACAGAATTGCGACGAAAATTTCCCAATAAGCTGATATCCAGAAACTCTACATTCCGTTGGCCACACAGGTCGCCTGACCTTGCTGCACCTGACTTTTTCTTGTGGGGTTATTGCAAACAGGAAGTCTTCAAAGCAAAACCAACAAATTCGAATGAACTAAGGCAATCCATTCGAGAAACAATTGCGGCTATTCCTGTCTCAACTCTCCAAGCAGTAATGAACAACTTTTTGGTAAGATGCCGCACATGCATCGACGAGCAGGGGGGGCATTTAAATTCCATTATTTTTAAAACTAGTTGAGCTATATTTAATAAAATTTAATGGGCTTTAACATGAATAAAAGAAAAATGAATTCCATACACTGAAAAAAAAATTATTTGAGTTTCTTAATGTAGCAAAATTCATCAGCCACCTGCGTAAGCGTCAAAAATAGTCAGCACTTCGATGAGATTGATGGCCTGTTAGATGTTTCTGTTAGGCTCTCTTTTAAATTGCTAGAGACTTCTTACCCAGAACCGCCTTTTTGGAACCGCTTTTAAACATTCCAACGCTCCATTCATTAAGAATACTATGAAAATTAACTCCAAAAAGTCATCAAGAGATATATTTGGCATCAAAAGTTTTATTTCAAAAGTAACAATTTTTACACAAAACGTCAGCGATATACTGATTGGTAAAAAAGTTTTTGAATATTAAAGCAATGATTGTGACATGTATTTCGTGTTCTTTGTAGTAACGTGCGTATTTGTCAAAGTCGAAGTCGGTCGTGACCTTGTATGTGTTTCCGGCTTAAGTACATGAGCTTAAATGTACGAGTATTAATTAAACCACGAAATTCTCAAAAGGATTATGATTTTACTATCAGAACTATTATTTACAAGAAAGTTTTATATTTAATTTAATTAAATGAATATTTGAAAACTCAGAATAATAGTTTAATAGAAAATTAAAATGTAGGAAGGCGTTGCTAACTCACAGTGATACAGTAGTAAAACCCTGGTGAAATCCCGTCCTGGAGGTGAAATTTTCAGAGTAGCAATTAATTGTACTATGTAATTTCTTGGACGCATGGCTGTATCGCGGCACCAAAAAAACTTAAGCAGTTATTTCAGAATACAATTGCATTTATTGCACATATTATAAAATGTTGTGTTTATTGTTCTGTGAATAGTATCAAAATTATAAATGCGTATTAATGATAAAAACGCTCTGAGCGATGACAGTGAAAAGCAGTTTTATGCAATAAAAAGACTCGTGGTAGTTGAGGACACCCAGGTGAATTTTAAAGCCTTGTAAATTTCCAAAAATGTGAAGAAAAAATTTGGTTTGCAGTGTATATTTAATTGAATAATTATTAAATATAATTGTAAATTTATTTTACATCTCTATATTATTTATTTAATTAGACGGCCATTGACAATAATGGGGGAAGGAAAAGACAAATCGAAAATTTTCATTCATTTACAAAGCACTGAACTAATAGCGTGTGCTTTAGCAATTTATAAATCTCATAAAAGCTACAATTACACATAAATCGCCATAGTTCTGAGTAAAATGTTCTAACGCTCTGTGACAAGTGTGATTTTGATAACACAAAATCTAACAAAAAATCATCGCAATACGATGAGAGATATAATAAAAATATTTTATTTATTTTTTTAAACAAACTATCATATTTTCTTTGTTTTGCTAATTAACATTTAACCCAAGATCTAACGTAGAAATATTTTGGCAACACCTTTGCCATAAAAATAAAGCGTTATGAATATAAATCAATTAATATAAACATAATCTCAGCTAAAGTGAAAAATGTCTGAATGTATTTTTTACAATTTCTCCTTTCCTAAAGAAATGTATTCACCTAATTAATTTTGCAACACAACACCCTGAAATTCCCAAAAAGCGTTGACTGCACCCCTATCCCGTCCCAGAGGTGAATATAATCAGCTGATTGGTGCTCAGTTTTGCTACTGGTTAGACTATTTGTTAGCTTAATGAATTGTTTTCTTTTTCGCTCGTGTATGCATGCATCGACAATTTTAGAGGGTTGTTGCTGCTTTTGATAGCGGAAAGGTTCCAGTCGCTCAAACTGGTATGAATAAGCCCACGAAATTCTATTTAATGTACTAGAACTTTTACTAACCAGTTTGGCAGTTCACTCCAAGGGTGTTTAAGTGAGAAAATTTAATTAAAGATTTTAGTTGGTAACTTTTGTATGGTTGAAAGTATTTATCCCACGGCCCGGATTATTGATAGGGACATGAAAAGTGTTGTTTTAATATCCCAGCAAACATCAAAACAAGTGTGATATGTTATCTGTCAAAGGCACATTAATGGAGTCATTGTTTACATCCAAGGCACTTCAATTTGGCGGCGCATCCGGTAAATAACGAATTCCTATCTTCCAACGAAAGATAGAAAGAGATGCAGGATGAGATACGATAGCACAAATAATCTCCAATCCCTAATTTTGTATGAATGGATTCAACTTACTTGCCATTATACATTGATTGTTGCTAGAGCAAGTTGTTATTTTATATAACTTTATTATTTTGGGTATTTTAACCAGTGGTGCTCAAATTATTTTATATGGAAGGCTAAATCACAATACATGTACAAAAATATGTGTACACTGAGATTTTCCTTTTGAAACTGAGTAAGCACAAAAAAAATTCAAGATATTTTGGACATGTCCTTTTTTTGTAAGTTTTACGAGCTCAAGACCAGTTGATAATAATAATAATAAAAAACACTTTTTTAAATAACGAGTCCGGTTCCAAGCAGGATAAGTTGCTTTTGAATTAGCTATGTAACTACAGCAACTCAGTAACAAACTAAATCTCAAACAAATTTATACCGTTAAAGGTTTCAGTTTAAGCTGTTAAAATGACCATTTTCAAGTTAAATAAACTACTATCAGAGATTTTGATAAAATATTTCATACACATATAAAATTTAGACGTGGTTACTTCTCGATTCCACACATTTTCGGTAACAAAATTTCCTATGCCAACTGAAATTGCATACCAAATTTCATTCTGTCTCCATCTAAACGCTACCTATTAAAATAAGCTGGTATTTTTTTGGTATATCAAGGAATAATTCTTGCTAATATCTTTCGACTTTTCTGAGACTAGAAGTCTATTTTTATACCCAGCTAAACTAGTTTATGTTTCGGACCGTTTTGAACCAATCTCATCTTAATTTTAATTGCTTTTTGATATAAGTTTGTTTTCGTTTACAACTTCTTGTGTTTCTCATAAGACTTGGAAAATGGTTTTATGCAACAAAATTCTTCGAATTCCGCTTCCATATATTTTCCTTTTTTATTAATATTATCAATTAAATTCGAGTACTTTCAAGTCTGAATATAAATTTTTCGCAGTGGCTCAATATTTTAAAAAAATTTTCATTGTCAATTGGTTAGTGTAAATTTCTATTTCGTATGGATGTGCCTGAGCTTCATACCAAATTGTTTTTGCTTTGCACTTTCATGAGAAACTCAGTCACTTTCATAAGAATTGTTTTTCTATGTGAGGGCATATGGAATAATAATAATTACATTTTTAAATTTTAATCATGTAAAATAAAAGTGTCTTGTAATGTTGATGTTATAGAAAATTACAAGTTTTTCGTTTTGTAATGAAAAATAAAAACTCCTTAGTTTTTCTCAAAAATTCTGCTGTGAACTGATTTTAGCTGGTTCTGAAATGTAAGGGTTTCGTCAGTTTTAAGTTGTCGAATAATGCTTGATACCTTGGCGACCGAGCTTTCCTCGGCATTTCCATAGGTTGCTTTAGATATTCATCAGCAGTGAAAGTACCTAATGGAAATTGCGTTTTTTCTGGTAGTAGATATGGTGAGTTTGATTGAAATTGACCAGGAAATATCTTCACCTGATGCTAGATATAAACATTTTATTTTGCCTTTTTCTAAATAAAATTTTTTTTTTCGAAATAAATGCAGTTTTTCTTTTTTGAATAAATATTTCCTCATTACATTTTTAGAAGTAATAGCCAAGTTTAAATTGCAGTTTAATTTAAAATAATTTTCCAGACTGTTTGATTTTATTTACTACTACCTTGCGAACACGCCACACAATAAGAGATGTTTATAAAATATTAAAGGGCGAGGAGAATGCCCTAGTCCGTGATAGCTTAAAACTTTCAATATTACTTGTATCAACGCAGGTCGACCGCTCTTAGTTTTTTTTATCGTTTTCGTTATAAGCTCAAAAATAAGTGCCTCTATGAAAATAAATGAATTTTTCAACCTACTATTTTTTTTTCCTGCTTTTTAATAGCGTTTTTTATATTTTCCTTTTCCTATTTTGTCACCTTGTTTTGCTTTTTTTACAGGTTTCTAGGTCATAAAAATCCTATCCGTGTACATCAATTAACATATTTGGGTTGGTGCTTAAGTGACGCAGAAAGATGTCTCGTATTTTTAGTAACAAAATTTTAATACACATAATTACTCCTTGGTAGCTGCTCAATAATTGTATGGTTAGAGGATGTCAGTAATATTTTTTTATATTTGATTTATTTTTCAAGTTAGATTTATCCTTAACTTTTTATATATAAGCCAACACTTCCTTCTATACCATGTTCCGAGTACGTCTATGGTTTTCTTTTGCAAGCATTACTTTTAACGTATTTGGTCGCTTAATTCTTGAAAACGCCACATATAACATACCATGAATGAACACCGATGAAATTAGCTCCACTTCGACAAACTCAGAAGTTGTGCTGCACGCAAACGGCTTTTTTGGTGAACAACATTTAATTTAATACCGAATTTTTATTAACTTCAGACATTTCTTTCAGCTATACAATCCCTCCATCAAATTCTCTTTCGGCCGCCGTGGTGTGGCGGTAGTGTTGCCGGCCTACCACACCGAAGGTTGAAGGTTCGAGCCCCGGTACAGTTAACATCAAAAGTGGTTTGAAAACGTTTTTTTAAAATGGGGTCGCCCCTCGGCAGTGGTTTGGCAAACTCTCCGCGTGTATTTCTGCCATGAAAAGCTTCTCAGTAAAAATGCATCATCTTTTCGGAATCGGCAAAAACCTGTAGGTCCCACCAATTTGTAGGGAAAATTCAAATCGGCACACCACATATTGGAAGAGAAGCTTAGCGCAAAAATCTCTTGGGAGGTTTATGATGATATACCTGTAGTATATCGCGTCGTAGAGATAGAGAGAATAGTATGGATTGTTTCAATTTTGAATTTAATGTAAGATTATATATGTTTCTAGGCATTTAATATGTGAATCGAATAATTTTTTAGCAGCTGCCATATAATTAACTTATACATGTACATAGCTATCTAAAGTATCCGCATTTCTTACTCTTATAGGAAACAAAAAGGCCTTCGAAAGAGATGCAAGTCACAATTGCACGGCAGTTGGGATTAGAGCCAACTACCGTTGGAAATTTCTTTATGAACGCGCGTCGACGATCTGTGGACAAATGGCGTGATGATGATATGAAGAATATGGATATGCAGCGTCAAGGTAAAGATAGTAGAGTTTATGCAGGAGGTTTGCTTACCTATAGCAGCAGTAGTAATAACAAACATCTAAATGGTAACTGCCAGCAACATCAATCAGCGGCTTCATCAACAATCAGTAGTATCGTGGAAAATCCAGAAGTTGACTTCGATTTAGGACGTGATGATTTTGATCTAGAAAGTGATCACGAACTTGATCCAGTAAATAATGATATGTTGTGACGGCATAGAGAACAATGTATCAAGATCGAAGAACAACAGGAACAAAGTACAATACGGCGTAGAACAGAAAATAATCAAGAGTTCCGACAGCAGAGGGAGCAGCATAAAATACGAAAACAACTAAATGTTAAAACTACATTGACAGACAATTTTAAGACCAAGCATAGTAATGAGGTATCAAGCGACTTCAGCCAAATAACATTGAACAATACACATTTGACAGTGGTCAGAACGAAATATAACACATCTCATATTCCGATAATAGTGTCGGGGAATACTAAGGGCAGTGACTTAGAACATATGAAAACCCTTATTAAATCCCATACAAATGACAACAACAACAATAGCCTTTGCAATAATCAAAAGAATTTTAATGACAGTCATAGCAAGAAGTTCAGCTTGGGTACAAACAAAGTCGATAATATATTGCACCGTATGGCATCAAGATATAGCGCCTCTGAAAGCAACATAATTAATCGTCAAATTCAATTAATTGACGATGATAATTACCAAACTAAGTTATTTCCAAAAGATTTAAATGATGACTTTATGAATAGCAACATTAAAGACACATTATTTTTGACATCTGACGACTTTAAATGTGTTTACCCATACCAAGGGCTATTAGCGACTGCGAGTAAAGGAAGCGAGGAAAGAGATAGTGTTTTCGGTGTTATAAACACCCGATACCAAGGCAAAGTTGAAGAGCATAAACAAGATAAGCGCACCAAAGTAGATGCACTTGCAACAAGTGGTACGAATAATTTGATTTCTGAATTTATGTTCAAGGATTATTACATAGGCGACATAAGCAACTCTTTTACTGATTTATCTGATACCGTTGACGATGGTACAACTGACTACTGTTTACTTAACAGCAACAAACAGGGCCGACAAAATTTGTTGAAGATATCGATTAAAAGTCCGTGTAGTATGCAGCGTCTTAATAAACAGGAGCGAAATTGCGACCCACAATTGCTGAGCAATATGCTTTCAGATGATAATGCAGAGCATAGCTTACCTGATTATACGGATCCGCCTGCAGTGACGGTTCATGATATGAAAAATAGTACCACCAGAAGAAATGCAAAAAACCACGTTAATGAAAGCGTTCTACAGATGCAAACAAAGCAGGTGCACACGAAAAATAAGTTAAACCGAAAAAACAAACATCAAACAGTAAAAAGAAATATATCATCACTGGCAATCGAAAGGAAACCCGATACAACAGTCACAAATGTGTGCAATGTTGTTGACCCCATTGTAAATCAAATAAGCCGCGGCAGCTTAGCTAAGGAGACGTTACAAAAGCGAGACCGGCTGCAGGAAAGCAAAAATTGTTGTATCTTTGCATATGAAAATACAAACTTGCCGATAAGTGTAAGCAACATCCACATAAACGATTGTATCGAATATTTAAATGAAGACTTAGAAGACCTGAAAGTGATGCTGGTGTGCTAGCTGCAAGCAGGAAAGGCTTTCCCACTGGGCGAACCACAATGACATGTAAGTACTTTAAACTTGTTAAGTTACCCACATAATAAAGTAGGGGATCGAGCCATATATGGTTGAAAAGATAGAATTTCAACTTGATGAAATTGGCACGGGATTAAGCGATTTTTCTGCTCTATTTGTAGAATAAACCCATATAGATGAAGAATAGTGTAGTGTACTCATACAAACATATGTACATAGCGTGCAACAGCCACGACCTACATGCATGTCTGTTTGTATAGCCGCATTTGAAAAATGCATTTGACACCTTTGACCAATAGCGTTGCTTAAAGTATGTCAATACTTTAGCTGAGCCAGCATTCATTCTAGAGTTCTGCTTGGTCTGACGCTAAGCGCTTCTATTGGCTAATGCAAGTAATTGTCAAGCTGAAGTTGAATTCAGCTTCATAGAAGTCGAGAAAGAGGAGGAGTCTAGCAAATCACTTTCTGTGACAAATTTGTGTATAAATAGAATAAGATTTGTCAATAAAGGGTCAGACTTGATTTGATGTGAACCATATGCTCACCAAATTATTTTCTCAAACTTATTCCGGCTGTCTCCCCGATAGCCTATTTGATCGGCCGAATCTCTCCGGCCTTTACAATCAGAGAGATCTCCCTTAAAAGTAAAAGCACTGACCCCCTTAGGACCACCACATGGCGATCCTGCCCCACGACCAGTGGAATTTCTGATTAGACCAATCCTGTGACAATCCCTTTTAATTCAAGGTCCAGATGAATAGCGAAGAAATCATCAGCCAGGCTAAGTTCGATGAAACTTTTCTAAAATACACGGAGCCTTATGTGCCCGAACCAACAAATGAGCCATCAGAAGCATACCCAACCTACCTACCCACTCCAATAAATGAAGGTCCGAAAAGGTTGACCATAGAAGAATACAAGGCTAGGCAGTCCGAATACAAAAGACCGACAGAAACAACAGAACAACCAAAGCAAAAAAAGAAGCGCCGAAGTGGAAGGCAATTCAAGGAACGACAGCCAAAAGCCATTCTATATAATCAACTTAATCTAGAATATAGAAAAGATAACAAAATATGTATTATTAAGAAGCTTAAGATGTTGAGGTATAAAAATTAGTATAAATAAAATTAATACAAAAAAAAAAAAAAAATTTCTAAATAGATAACGTAAAACTTCTAGAGTTTGATTTGGGCTCTCAGAAATCGTAGAAAACAGACAAGATGGCTCCACCAGCCTTGTAGAGACACTGTTAATAATAATAATAACAACAGTTTTGATTTTTACTTTAATTTTAAAAATCCATGAAATATTTAGGAGCCAATTGAAGAAGGCAATAAACCAAAACATTAAGAATGAACAAGTTTAAACAATGAGTACCTGGCAGAAAGTGGAGGAAAAGATAAAAATTTCAGAAGAGAAGTTCAATAAATCTTATAAATGCCTGAATAAAGCAGTAAGAGTTAGAGAAGAAACATTCCGTAAACACATTGAAATCCTTTTTACTGAATTAGAAGCCATAAGAAGCATTTCCAATGCACATTTTGAAAAGCTCACCAAAGAGCACAAAGGAATTGTATTGGACATATTCTGGCACAAAAGAGACAAAATATTAAGAATTACATCAAAATACGAATATGAGATAGAAATCACTCATACAATTGAACAAAATATCGAACTGCCAGCAGAAATTTTTAACCACAGCCCAGAAATTCATATAGTCACAATGTCACAATTTAATCTACAATTAGCTTCAAAGTAAATTCCTAACTTTTCAGGAAATTACAAAGAGTTAGATGCATTTCTGAAAATTATTGAAATCATCTACAATGACTTGGAAAATACTGCAAAACCGGCATTGATTGATTTTGTAATTTACGTAAAGCTAAGTCAAACGGTAAAGACAAATATCACCGCAATATCGATCCCAAAAACTTTTCAAGAGTTAAGTACATCCCTTAAAAATAAATACAAAAGTACAACTACAATACCCCAAATTCAAAATCAATTATCTAACCTCCACCAAAGGAATTTGAGTATCCTGAATTATAAAAATAAAATTTTACAACTAATATCGGAACTAAACAATCTACAGATAGGGCAACTAGGCGCGAGTGCATCCCCTGAACAGAAAGCACTTATCGCCAACCTAAATGAGCAATACAGTCTTACGGTCTTTAAAAATGGGCTAAACGAAAGCTCAAAACAGACGGTATTTGCAGCACTACCTAAAACTTTTGACAGCGCTGTTAACCTGGCTCTAGAGCTAGAGCAAGGAACACAAAACAGCAGCCGAAATCTAATGTTCTTCAGAAATGAAAGACACAACGGGAACAACAATTACCAGAATACGTATAGGCAGCAAAACAATGGAAATAGAAACCCGTATCAGCCTAGGTATTCCAGTAATAACAATGCTAAACAACAGAATGTTCCAAGGAATGTGCCCAACCAAACACAGAACGGTAATTCCAATAGGTATGTGAATACTTCCAGACCCAACTCGCACAACAATTTCCCAAGGCAGGGAAATAATAACCAACAAAGGCGAAAATACAACATCTACCAAAGACAGGGAAACTCCAATTACAATAGTCGCCGAATGAGCGTCGTCCAATTCCAGGGAAACGTGGACGACCCGGAGGACTACGATGGCAATCTTCCGGGGGACAGGGACATGTAGATAAAAATAAGTCCAGAAACATTTTCGTCATCACAGAAAATCTAACAAATTACCTAACACTAAACCACTCTGAATTTAACAAGCCGATGTCCTTCCTGATTGACACAGGAGCAGACATTTCAATTTGCAAAAACCCATTTCACGATGAATTCGACATCGATACTGAAGCTAGATGTAAACTTACGGGCATAACAAAAGAAGAAATTTACTCGATTGGTGCGTCTAAGCTAAATTTCATAATAGACAGTAATAAAACATGTATACATTTCCAATTAGTAAACGAGAATTTTCCAATAGCAACTATGCAAAATCGATTATGAAACATTCACTATAGCAATAAATCTAAAATGCAAAGAAATTATTTTACCAATCCACACAAGATTACCTGAAAACAAAACCGTAACGATACCGCCAAGAACTGAAATCATTCTCCCAATCAACTTAAAGATAGAAGAGGACAGCGTAGTTTTCAATCAAGAGATACAAGACGGTGTATTTTTGGCAAATTCTATAGCACCCGCAAAAGGAACAGTACACGTAAAAATAATGAACACTAACAGTCACGCAGTCAATATAAAAGAACTAAGATTCATGACAGAGGGACTATCCAATTACAATATTTTAAGTAAGAAAAACGAAGAAAACTCGTACAGTCCCGAACGCTTTGACAAATTAATAAACGAACTAAAACTAGAAAAGCTAGATAAAAACACAGAAAATGAACTAAAAGACATATTTTACAAGTACCAATCCATTTTCCATTTAGAAGGAAAAAAACCTTCAATAAATAATTTCTACAAACAAAAACTTAATTTAACTGATAACGTACCAGTATACATTAAAAACTACAGACTCCCACAAACCCAGCAAGATGAAATTCAAAGACAAGTTCAAGAACTGGTCGACAATGACATCATCGAACCATCAGTCAGCCCCTACAACTCCCCACTTCTTCTGGTACCCAAAAAGAGTAACACTGACGAAAAGAAATGGCGCCTGAATGACAAAGTAATAAACGACAAATTTCCTTTAACAAGACTTGAGGACGTATTAGATGTCTTAGGCAGAGCCAATTACTTTACAACTTTAGACATGACAAGCTCTTTTCACCAAATACCTTTGCAAAACGACTCGAGACCACCCACAGCATTGTCGACTCAAGATGGTCACTACCAATTTAAACGTCTACCATTCGGGTTAAAAATATCCTCAAATAGTTTCCAAAGAATGCTAGCGATTGCACTAAGCGGTTTAAAATCCGAAGCATTCCTCTACGTAGACGACATCATCGTTTTCGGATGCTCCTTGAAGCACCATAACAGAAACCTCATAAGAATTTTCGACAGGTTAAAATATTACAACCTCAAACTTAATGCAAGCAAATGTCAATTTCTTTAATCAGGAGTAATTTATTTATGACATTTAATAACAGATAAAGGCATAAAAACAGACCCAGCCAAATGCGAAGTAGTACGCAACTATCCCGAACCGACAAATCCAGACGAGACTAGACGATTCATAGCTTTCTGCAATTACTACAGGCGTTTTATACCAGATTTCGCAAAAATAGTAAAATGCCTCAACTCACTATTAAAGAAAGGAAAACCTTTTATTTGGTCAGAAGAATGCGAAAAAGCATTCAACAACTTAAAAGACAAACTAATTAACCCGCCCATTTTACAGTATGCAGACTTTGCCAAACCTTTTATACTAACAACAGATGCTTCTGATTTTGCATTAGGAGCCATACTATCACAAGGAGAAATTGGTCACGATTTACCAATTTCCTATGCAAGCAAATCTCTACAAAAACATGATATCAACAAGCCAATAATCGAAAAGGAACTGTTGGCAATTCATTGGGGAATAAACTATTTTAGAACATACCTGTATGGTAGAAAATTTATTGTTGTAACTGACCATAGACCCCTAGTATCACTATGCTCACATAGAAATCCGTCATCGAAAACGACGAGAATTAGAATAGATCTATCAGAATATGATTTCGAAATTGTATACAAACAAGGTAAAATTAGCACAAATGTTGACGCACTATCACGAATTAAGTTAGATAGTGACGTACTTCAATCAATGATTCCCACTAGTAAAATTGAAAAAGAAGATAAGAAAATAAACGTAGTAGCAAGGAGCAAGGCCCCGAATTTAAAAGAAATGAAAGAAAAGAATTTAAAAGAAAACGGTAATAAGGAAACCGGTAGACGCATTAAGGAAAGCACATCTCATAAGAAGCCTGCGCAACTTCACATGTGGGAATGCACATCCTTTAAATACGTGAAGAAATATGAAGAAATTGAAATTTAATATTGAAAAAGAAAGTGGTACCACAATTGAATTAAATCATGATGAAGTGCACGTAACTTGTAGCGATGACCCTTTGAATCTAGATTCAATGTTGGAGAAACTACATAGTTTGCTAAGGAATTCACATATAAAGGAGCTAGCCCTTCGTGAAAAGGATTATATATATAAAAATATTGATATAAATGTATTCAAGAGGATATACAATGAGTTAGAAATGAATAAACGCGCGCCGATACAAATACTAATATACAAAGCTCCAAGGGAAATAAACAGCATGATAACGAAATACAAATTGATAGACGAATTTCACTGCTCAAATATCGCAGGCCATTTAGGAATTCGAAAAACTATTTTAAACTAAAACAAAGATACATTTGGAAAAATATGAGACAAATGGTAAAAAAATTTGTAAACAATTGCAAAAAATGCACTCAAAACAAAATTGTTAGACACACAAAAGAGCCTCTTGTGGTGACAGACACCCCGGCATCTACATTTGACACTATCGCGATTGACACGGTCGGTCCTCTTCGCATATCAAACGGCTATAGATACATATTGACAATGCAATGTGATCTATCCAAATTCGTAATAGCACACCCCATCGAGTCAAAAGACGCAAAAACAGTTGCGACCACGCTTGTTGAACAACTGATTCATTAAAACGTTGAAATCAGATAGGGGTACGGAATTTGTAAATGAGTTAATGAAACATGTGTGCAACATACTTAACACGAAACAAGTATTTTCCACACCATACCACCACGAAACTATGGGCTCACTTGAGAAAAACCATAGGACACTTAACGAATTTTTACTTTCCTTTGCAGACGATTATGAATGGGATAAATGGGTTCCATATTACACTTTCGCTTACAACACGACCCCAAACGTAGATACATTGTATTCACCGTATGAGTTAGTTTTCGGTAAATTACCCGCGCTACCAAACGACAATATAAATAAACAAACAAAAATGTATGACATTGATGACTATGCCAATGAGTTGAAATTGAGACTCCAAAGGTCAATACTCAATGCCAGGAACATTATCAAAACTGTTAAAGAAAAACGAAAGTCAAAATGTGACAATAAAATAAACAAGGTTGAGTTGGAAATAGGAGACCTAGTGTATGTAAGACTAGAAAATAAGAAAAAAAGCCAAAGCCCATATTATGGCCCATATAGAATTGTAAAACGAAACGGAGTAATTTCCATAATCGACATAAATGGCAAACACAAAGAACTGCACAATAATATTTTAAAGAAATACTTAGAAATAACCTAAGGCAAACAAGCCGACATATGTTAGAAATTACATGGATATAGATGAAATTACATGTAAGGAAACACTTAGAGATAGGATAAAACAAGTCCACCGACATCTGTAAATAATTATATTCAATATTCTAGAAAATTGTATGTAAGCCAATTACACTTAAGCAAACCATACCCATAGATGTAAGTATGTATATTCATATGAAAGGTATTTGCATAACTCCACACAAAAATTTATTTCATTTTTTATCAAACGAAATAAATTTTTCTCTTTTGCGGTAAGGGTGTAGTGTACTCATACAAACATATGTACATAGCGTGCAACAGCCACGACCTACATGCATGTCTGTTTGTATAGCCGCATTTGAAAAATGCATTTGACACCTTTGACCAATAGCGTTGCTTAAAGTATGTCAATACTTTAGCTGAGCCAGCATTCATTCTAGAAATTATTTTCTCAAACTTATTCCGGCTGTCTCCCCGATAGCCTATTTGATCGGCCGAATCTCTCCGGCCTTTACAATCAGAGAGATCTCCCTTAAAAGTAAAAGCACTGACCCCCTTAGGACCACCACAATAGGTTAAAACAAGTAAGAAAGTCTAAGTTCGAGTGGAACCGAACATTATCTACCTAGTAGTGATCTATTATGTCTATTTTAAGACTTTCAGTTCGTATTTCCGCTCAAATAGACAGACGGACAGACATATATACGTATCGAGAGACGAACATGGCTACATCGACTCAGCTCATCCTCCTGATCATTTCAGTTTACCTTTTGATGAGAATATTTTTCTTCTCATACGTATAAACATTTCATGGTCATGAATTTATAGGCGCCAAAGAACTCAACCGATCTTTATGAAATTTTCACAATATATACTTGGGTTCACTGGGTACAGCATAGACAATATATAGTTTCGGAAAAGTAGGCGGAGCCACGCGCACATATTTTGTGTTTTGTTTTGCTCTTGAACTTTCACGATAGGTTCAGGAGTTCGCTGGGCACGACACAGTCTGTATATAGCTTTTGGAAAACCCCCAGGTTATATAAAGCTGCAGTTCGGTATAGGAAGGAGTTTATTTGGTTCAAGTTAATGACATTTTATATATAGGTGTGTTCTATGTATAAAAATGTCAAAACAACGTCTACCGGGTTTGCTAGTATATTATAAAATGGTGAAAGCAAACAACGAATTTCAGCATTCTTTTGTAAAACTGAGAGACTAGTTTGTGTTCAAATAGACAGACGGCCAGACAGACAGACGGACGGAGAGACGGACATGGTTAAATCGACTCCGCTGATCGTTCTGATCACTTTAGTGAACCTTTCTCGTCTTCTTCTCATACTTACATACATTTAATGTTTATGAAAGTTATGAAAACCAAAAAAGATATATAGCCTCGCCATTGCAGTGGGCTATTAACTACGTCCCGGAATATTTTGCTTGTGTGTTTTCCGATTTCACTAATTTTTGGCAGGAGTATAATACGAGGTGTGTTCAAAAAGTATCGCGAATTTTGTGTTTTTTCAAAAATTATTTATTTATTCATGAATATCCATTTTGTCCCCTTCAAAGTAATCCCCATGAGATATTATACACTTGTGCCAACGGTTTTTCCAATCTTCGAAGCACTTCAAAAAATCATTTTTTTGTATATTGTTCAGCTCCTCCTTCGATGCCGTCTTTATCTCGTCAAGAGAAGCGTAACGTCGTCCTTTCATGGGCCTCTTCAGTTTAGGGAACAAGAAAAAGTCAAAGGGGGCCAGATCTGGGGAATACGGTGGCTGCGGCATCATTAGTGTGCTGTTTTTGGCCAAAAAGTCGCGCACAAGCAACGATGCGTGAGCAGGGGCGTTATCGTGGTGCAAAAGCCAATTTTTGTTCTTCTTTGCACATCTTATTGGCCTTCTGAGAACATTTTGTATCACCGATAAACGTTGCTTCGGTCCAAGGTAGCTTCTCCGTATGCCACAGTCAACATTCGGAATGCATCCGCGCACTTAATTTCGTTTTTCACACAAAATTTGATACAGGTTCTTTGATCCATTTTTTTGAATAGGTAAAAATCGAAGACGATCCAAAACACGTGCAAGCAAAGCAGCTGTCAACAATTAACTGAACATTCAAAATGGCCGAGCTTGTCGGCATAAGTGAGAGACATGAGTACCAACATAACGCCACAAAAAATTCGAAATTCGAATATACGTAACCAGCGAAAATTCAAAATTCGCGATACGTTTTGAACACACCTCGTACATACTACTGAGAAGCACCTGACGAATTTTTATTGAAATATCAAGATTGAATTATAAGCGATTGCCTTTGAAAATAGTAGATATTTTATGCTGAAAAGTGGGCGGCGCCACGCCTACTTCTTCGAAGCTGACCAAATTTTTTTGCGGCCGAGTTTTTCTTAAAAGGCTTATTATGTGTGGAAAATCTGATTGATATAACTTGCTTGGTTGTAGAAATATCGCTTTTTAAATTTTCCAAACAAATTTTTCAGAACTATGTTAAACTTTCGAGTCCACTATAAAAGGGGCGGGCCACGCCCAATTTCGAAAATTTTAAGTTTTTGGATTTCTTTGTTTACGGAAACTTTAAAAGTGAACTATTAATGATGTAAAGCTTTTTTACGCAAAGTTATTGCATATTTAATATATTTACGATCGTCTTCAAAATCTTTCATATAAAAGTGGGCGTATACCTTAACGGCTCCCGCCCATTTTTACCTGCGGCAATTCTTGCATACCTGGAAGCCCGCGTGCTGAATTTCGTTTCGATATCTTGAACGGTTTTTGATTTATGATTAATATTTTTCTAAATTTGACTTAATCAAAAGTGGGCGATGCCACCCCCAATTTCAAAAATTTCTTGAAAAATCTATTTTATGCCTCAATCTCAATGTATTCACCAAATTTTATCCTTATAGGTGTATTATGTACTGCGTAATCACTTTTTTTGTGCTTTCGAAAATATTCTATTTATAAAAAGTGAGCGTGGCTATCATCCGATTACGCCCATTTTAAATAGCGCTCCGAGATGAGTGCTAAGGAACCCGCATACCAAATTTCGTTCAGATATCTCAAAATTTACTCAAGTTATTGTGTTCACAGAGGGACGGACGGAGGGACGGACATGGCTTAATCTATTTCTCTTTCGTCCTGAATATTTTGATATACATAAGTCAATATCTATCTCGATCCGTTTATGCTGTTATGTACTGCCCCCCCCCCCCCCCCTAAGTGAGGTTTGGCAAGATTTTATTGAAGGCCCCCCCATTTAAAGATCACGTAATTTATGTATGACCCCTTATATTAGGATGGTTCGTTTTGAATTAGCTCTAAATAGTTTTTGTAGTACAAACAAACCATTTTTATGTAGCATATAAATTTCATAAGTTTTATTATCAGAATCAAAAACGTTTTTCTGCAACTATTGAGGATACTAATGAATGCAATAAAAGCTGCTTCAAATAAATTTTTATTTGATTTTTGAATTAATATCCTCAAAAAGCAGCAGCAATTTTGGCCTTAAACAAAGACAGTATTTAGATGAATTTTGATTTTGAAATTATAAACATAGCAATGGTAAGCTATGGCTGAGATTTGAATATATAAATGTGGAGTGGTGCTTAAATAGATTTTAAAGTTTTGTCAATTGTCAACATGCATTTGGGCTGTAAGCATTGATTGCCTAGGTTTGGATAAACGAGCCCCATCTATATGTAGTCCAAAGTTCGAGTCCCGTGACAGGTCAAAAGCTGTTTGAAAAAGTTTTTTTCAAAACAAGGTCGACTCTCGGCAGTGGTTTGACAAACTCTCCGAGTGTATTTCTGCCTTCGAAAGCTTCTCAGCAAACAATCCTCTGCTTTGCAGATGCCATCAAAGTTGGAAAAAACCTGTAGGCCCCGCCAATTTGTACAAAAAAAAGTTAAAGAAACACACTACAAATGGGAAGACCCCTTAACTTACCGGGAAGTTACTTAAAAATTAACGAAGTGTTCCAAATTTTAAATGAATTTTCTATATGGATGGAGGTATATATGAGCAACCTAGCTGATTTTTTCACTTCTATTGTCAAGGAGCTCTGAACTTTATTCCAAGTTTCAAGAGTCTGTGTCAACGGGAAGCTACCTAAAACATGGATTTACCAGGTTGGAGCCTTCTCAGATTAAGCCCACCACCAAACTTGTGTTTCGTGGCTTCTCGGAGGATACTTGGGCTCTTGAACCCCGTACAAACGAATCTATCTGGCCACACACAAACATACGGCTCCAACCTTAAACTCCTGTAGTATTCCAGAGGGGCTCTTCTAAAGATTTATGGACCGCTTTGTGTTCGTGACGGCGAGCCCCACAGAAATTTAATGACGAGCTCTATGAGCTGTATGCGGACACCAACCCAGCGGATAAGTATACTAGACCATGTTGCGCGAATGGCTGGATATATTCCGGCCCGAAAGGTGGAAGCAGAGGGAGGACCAAGTGAGGCCGAAAGCTAATAAAGTGATTATATAAATTTATCCAGCAAAAAAAAAAATCTAACGATATATTAGTAATTAATAATAATCCAAAAAAAAAAATTTTATACAGTCATCGTTTGTAGTTGCTACCACCCAAAATAGGAGAGCAGTAAATATAAGAATAAATCAGAATGCTCAAAAATGTTGACGTTGATGTTTTCAAACAATCTTACAGCAGCTTTGTGTGGAAAATGGGATTTATAGAGCTCGGTCTGAGGAAAAACGATAGAATGATAGACGGAATCGGGTCCCTTCAAAAAGTCGTCCCCCTTTAGTTTTGGTTTGGAGAAAACCTGGTTCCGGCATGTAATATTTTGCTGGGCGTTTTCAGATTCATATTGTTGTTTGTTAGATAAGTTTCGAAGTATATGTTTTAGTATTTTATATCACGTAACAAGTATTTAGGTCGCATTCAGATACGCAATATTAGTTTTTTACGATATGTGCTGAATATTTAGTTAGACGTCGTATGCTATTTTTTGACAGTTGAAAGTTTGTGACATTAATTTACTTGCTTTGCGTGTTTTGGTTAAGCTAATCAAACAAACAGGTCGGAATAAAATCATAAGCTTATTTTGTTTCGGGAATTATTTTCCGTCTGCTGTTCAATAATTCATATTGTTTATCTATGTTGAGTTACATATCGAAAAGTTTCGAAGTACTTTGAATGTTAATTGCGTCACCCTCCAGTGATGGAGCGTGCAGGCGTGGTGCTAAAGACTGGGATAAAGTTAAGCGGTATCTTGCGTGGTATATTCTGGTGTGGTCGGACTTCAGAAATAACAGAACGCATAATGGTGGACTCGAGCCAAAACCGCAAAGTATAGCGTACTATACTATATATAACTATTCTTTGGGTACGGATAGGGTTTTAAGAGCGGGGCCTCTGTTTGTTAATATCATCTAGACTTCAGCATATGGGTGGAAATGCAAACAGAGTTTTGAGAAGAAGAAAAAATTAAGGGCTAGAGAAGGAATAAAAAAAAACAACGAAGGGGAAAAATAACAAATGGTAAAAGGTATTGATCAACCCTGAATCTACACAACAAAACTTAGCCGACTGAAACTACTTAATGTTATAGACAGGGTAGAGTCGGTAAACTCCTTTGTCAGGTCACGTCCAGTGAATGCAGTCCTACAGGCACAAGCCCCACCTGTTGCCGACGAGGAACGCGAACTGCCCAGGGAGACAAGAGTCACGCTGGCTCAACTTCGTTCTGGATACTGTAACATACTAAACTTTTACCTATCCAGACTGAACCCTGACATGCCAAATGTCTGCCCGGCATGCGGCGTGTCTCCCCACGATACTAACCATCTGTTCATCTGCTCAACTGAGCCCCCTCTTCTAACACCAATTTCACTCTGGTCCACCCCTGTTGAAGCCGCGAGGTTTCTTGGACTCCCGTTAGAAGAGCCCGATGACAGTGTTGGATGGGGGGTGACATCCTAGGCAGGTTAAGTAGTCGCTACAACAACAACAACTTAATGTTATACTTCTTTCGACCGATTCGAGTCCTATTGGCAGCATTTTGGAAGGCTGAGATGTTGTTTCACTTTCTTCAGTACCCGCCTTACCTGCTAAAAGAAAGTATAAACATTGGCTCTTTTAGCCCAAAGGATACCCACCTTTGCCTCAGCAAGCAAATACAAGAATTAAATTACGCAATAATTTATATTTTTTCCTCAGACCATTTACATTATTTTTATTGCACTTAATATCTTACTTCTAACAATAATTTCCAAAGGTACTCAAAAATTTATCTAAACAAACTAAAGAGGCACAACCTTTAATACCACCTAAAATATTTACAAAGCTATGCTTTAACCTATCTCTTTTTCGAACTCTCTTACATACTAAAAGAAACCGATAAGTACCAAAATTACTTTACCATTCTTGCAACATGTTAACTTTTCATATTGCCTCAAAATTGGATAATAGGTTTAACTAATGTGGTATTTTTCGAATAGCTGATTTTTCTTTTGAATATAATAATAAATCGATACCAAATTTCTCCCTTGACATTCGTAAGTTTGTTATTATTTAACTACATTCTCATTATGCAAATTTTATATTTAAGATTTAAATCATCTACACTTGTTTCTTTTACATTTTATTCTAATGATTTTTCCTTATTCAAACCTCAGAAAAAACTTCCTATTTTCAAAATCTAATCAAGCTGGTGTGAAATAAAGTTGAAGTTTTATACATGTAGATGTATAGAAAAAGTTTTAGGATGAACAGAAGCAACAAGATTTCAAGGTTAAAAATTGGCTCGAAAGTGCTAGTCCCCACTCATGTCCTAAGTAATGCCACTAAGGGTGTGACGTCCAAATTTGCACCGCGACTAGATGGGTAATAGAAATACGGACCATATACAATTTACATAGCGATGTGTATGACAGCACTCCGGTTGTTTCTGAGTACTCCAAACCTGTTACTCCATGGGTATTTATAGGAAAGTACTATCCAAACTACTATCCTTTCTACATAGAACCAATTGCGCGATCTAATTATTTTTATTATTAGTTTTATATTTCTTGACAACTCAGCCCAATAGCATTCGCAAAGATTGGGTTGTAATAAGCTGAGGTGGCCCATTGGAAAGGAGTACTATGCGAGAACTCCAATATAACACAGAATCCAACGGTTTTTGCATCGTCACGGTTCAGTACTACTACTAATAATAATAATTTGGGGCAATATACACCGAGGCGATTAAGATCGAGCTTCTTTTCCAATTTTGTAGTGTGTTGCTTCTTATCATTTCTGCGAAGCTTTTTACTAGAATAAATCACTCGGCGGGTTACGAACTACTGCCGAAGGTGACCCTGATTTAAAACCACTTTTTCCAAACATTTTGATGTTCTTCTTCTTCTTTAAATGGTCATCTAACCGCCTGGGCGATTTTGACCGTCCAACATAGCTCGCCAGTCGTTTCTTCGTTGCGCCAACTGGCGCCAATGGGAAACACCGCGGGATCGCAAATCGGTCTCCACTTGGTCCTTCCATCGGAGTGGTGGTCTCCCTCTTCCTCTGCTTCCACCGGCGGGTGCCGATAAGAATACCTTCTGGGCTGGAGCATCCTCGCTCATTCGCGCTACGTGGCCTAGCCAGCGAAGCCGCTTAATTCGCTGAACTATGTCGGCGTCTACGTAAAGTTCATACAGCTCATCATTAAATCTTCTTCGGTACTCGCCGTCGCCAACGCGTAGAGGTCCACAAATCTTTCGAAGAACCTTTCTCTCGAATACTCCCAGAGCCGCCTCATCAGATGTTGTTAGTGTCCACGCTTCTGCACCATATAGCAGGACGGGTGCGATGAGTGACTTGTAGAGTGTTATTTTCGTTCGTCGAGAGAGGACTTTACTTTTCAATTGCCTACTCAATCCGAAGTAGCATTTGGTTGCAAGAGTAATTCTACGTCGGATTTCTAGGCTAACATTATTGTTGGTGTTAATGCTGGTTCCCAGGTAAACGAAGTCCTTTACTATTTCGAAATTATTGCTGCCAACAGTGGCTTGGTTGCCAAGGCGCGAATGCGCTGACTCTTTGCATGATGAGAGAAGGTACTTCGTTTTGCCCTCGTTCACCACCAATCCCATTTTCTCCGCTTCTTTTTCTAATTTGGAGTAAGCAGAAGTTACGGGGCGGTTGTTAAGGCCAATGGTATCAATATCGTCAGCATATGCCAACAGTTGCACGCTTTTATAAAATATTGTTCCAGCGCGGTTAAGTTCTGCAGCTTGTATTATTTTCTCCAGCATTAAATTAAAGAAATCTCACGATAGGGGGCCACCCTGTCTGAAACCTCGTTTAGTTTCGAACGGCTCGGAGAGGTACTTCCCAATTCTGACCGAGCTGGCGGTGTTGCTCAAGGTCATTTTGCATAGCCGTATAAGTTTTGCGGGGAAACCAAATTCAGACATAGCGGCACATAGGCAACTCCTTTTCGTGCTATCGAAAGCGGCTTTAAAATCAACAAAGAGATGATGCGTGTCGATTCTTTTTTCACGGGTTTTTTCCAAGATTTGGCGTATTGTAAAAATCTGATCGATGGTAGATTTACCAGGTCTGAAGCCACACTGATAAGGTCCAATCAGTCTGTTCACATCAGGCTTCAGTCTTTCGCACAATACGCTTGATAGGACCTTATATGCAATATTCAAAAGGCTGATTCCGCGATAGTTGGCGCAGTTTGCAGGATCGCCCTTCTTGTGGATTGGGCAGAGAACACTTAGATTCCAATCTTCAGGCATGCATTCATCCGACCATATTCTGCATAGAAGCTGATGCATGCGCCTTACCAGCTCCTCGCCTCCGTGTTTGAATAGCTCAGCAGGCAAACCATCAGCGCCAGCTGCTTTATTGTTTTTTAATCGGGATATTGCTATTCGCACCTCATTATAGCCGGGTTGTGGAACGTCAATTCCATCATCTTCGATTGTGGGCTCGGGTTCGGCATCTTCTCTGGTTTCTTGCTCAGTTTCTCCATTTAAAAGGGCAGAGAAGTGATCCCTCCATATTCTGAGTGCTCTCTGAACAACGGCCACCAGGTCGCCGTTCTCATTCTTACAGGAGTTTGCCCCGGGCTGAAAACCTTCTGTCATTCGCCGAATTTTTTGATAAAATTAGAATTTTCGGGCATTAATCCCTTTGGCCAGCATCTCAAGCTCCTTTATTTCACGCTTTTCTGCCTCTCTTTTTTTCACCCGGAAAAGCCGCCTCGCTTCCCTCTTCAACTCGCGGTAGTGTTCACACACACTCCTCGTTGCATTCGATCTCAGCATTTTGATGTTCCCTGTCCCGTTATTTGAACGCGAGATCTTCGGTGTGACAGGCTTGCTCACAACCATCACATCACGGAGACAGCCACGATTCACGACTACATCTTAAAAATACTCCCAAATGTACTGGTATATCCATATTAGCATACGCGGGCAATAAACTGTGATGTTTCTTATAATGATGCAAATTTTTTCGGACAGTCCAAACTTGTAAAAGCTAAGTTGAGTGTTCTGTATATTAAATACAATTAATAAAAAATTTACTTGTTATTTATTTAATAAATGCCTTATTATTTACTGACAAACAACAACAACGATTCTTCAAACCTCGACAGATCATAACTCCACAACAATTTACCATATTACCAAGACCGCTTTTACACAGCTGGGTATTTAATGTTTGGTTCGTCAATAAACTGCTAGCTTTTAGCAAAGTACATTTTTAACCCTAGACAACTTTGGCTGCCTTTAGGGAGAGAACCATTGCTGGTAGAGAATTTAAATTTCTAATCTAGGAAATTATGTTATTTTTGCGTCATTTGAGTGGCTTTTTATAAATTTTAATTAAAGGGTTCCTGAGCCATAAGCTTCCAAAGTCGACACCTATGCGAACACATAACCGGGGTACCCGTGTACCCACCAGTTTTTATATACAAAAATAAGTGAATAATAAGCTATCCATATGTTGATTACGAACTTTTTTTTTTTAATTAGTAACAAAACAATGAATACTATGATTTATAGAAAGATATTAATTATTTTTCGCACAAAGGATGCAGACACAATGTGTCACCGAATGTTACAGGCACATTGGTTTGCTGCAGGTACTGCATTATTTTCGCGTTTTCCTTTTTCGTTTAGGTTCCTGAATATATCATTAGAAGCAAGATCCAGTCACAGCTTTTCTCGAGCTTGTCGCAGCAGATGTTGATCGGCTGCTGTTGAAAACAGTTTCAAGCGGATGGTTCAAATAGCTTTCTATAGCAATTTTCGTATTGAAGTGCCGTGTGATCTGACGACTAAGTGACCGTTCTTCAATGATAAGCATACAAATTTTTTCAGCCAGCTTCCGAAGGAATAGTTTCCGCCTATTTCCAGTATATTGTACCATATCGTTGTTCAGGTAGTACAGTTTATAAGCACCCAAGGCCGTTATATCTAATATGTATATTGAAGAACATCGCTAGTGGCCAACGTTTTGTCGCTCGTTTTGTAGTGTACTCTGAAAATAGCTGGTCCATTCCGTCTACGCCCCCTTTAGTCTTATTATAAAATTCAATAATTTCCGGTTTGCCACTTTGAGCTATGTATCTCGTCATTATAGTGCATCGAAGATAGCAACAGCACAGCATTGTTTTTTCGGGGAACATACGTACAGATTGTAGCATTTTTTCGGAAACCAAAGGCTGTTGAGCCGAGGGGCCTATCTTTTTGAGCCATCATTCCTCCTGGAATACATTTTTAATTTTTTCTGAGCGTTCCAACTAAAGTTAAGTTCCATGATAATAGATGTTCTGCTAACGACAATGTGGTAAAAAAGTTATCCATTGTTATATTTCGGCCGGTTCCTCTGAATTTGACAGCTAGATCTTTGACCACTCGTTCACCTTGTCTGGTTTCCCCTCCAGTTTCCGCTTGACCAGTATATATCTGTCCATTTAGTCGAAAATAATTCTTAGCGTCGCAAATCCACCATATTTTCCAGGTTTTGAAGGGATGTACTGCGTGAAACGTGTGCGGTCACGATATGGAAAAAGTTGTTCGCCATCATCATCGTCCATATATCTCGTATCAGCGTAGTTTTGCCGATCTGTGGGCGTGAAGCCCGAGTGTCTGCATCATCAAACCGTATGAAGCGTAACAAATCACAAAAGCGGTTGTTTCCCAGGGTTGCGCGACATAATAGGAAATTTCTGGTGCTCCATAAACCTCGGACGCATTCATTGCTGCTTCGGTTAGCACCTGCCAAAATCAGTATTCCGAAAATTGCGTAAAACTCCGCTACCGTTACTTCTTTCCATACATTTGGAGCTGCATCGGGGTGACTTGAATTCCATGGGGCATAAGTATTTTTGGCCTTTTTATTAGTGTACCGCATAATAATGTCGACTAAGTATCTCCAAGCTCATAAAACATTTGAATTCCATGGACATCGTTTCAGTGATTTTTGACGGACCACAGCGTTGGCGTACAATGTTTTGCCCCAGTGCTTGGCGAGCGACAGTTGGTTGGGGGCATCATTCAGTACCATCACGCGCTACAAATTTATTGGCCCTCACATTTAATGATGTTTCGCCTTCTTCCTCTTCATCGTCGCTTTCCGATTCCTCATCTGCGAATTCCGTCTCATCTAGCTCTACATTTTCAGGCAACTCTTCCGCATCAGACATTTCGACATCCCTTACATTGAAATTGTGCTCCTCTTCGTCTTCAATTAAAAAATCATCTCCATCGTCCACAATGGTATCAAATAGAGATTGAATGTATGCCTCTTTCTCTGAAGCACTCAGTCTGTAAAAGAAACACATTAAAAATTTAAGGTTGTTAAATATTTCATTATATTACGTTCTGCTACCTTTTGTATGCACTGAGATATAGATTCTCGTTGAGTCTTGAGGCCATATTTTTTAACTTAGTCACTTAGATTTCCACCACAGAAATTTTTTCAAACTATGCACTGCTTAGCACCCACTTATTAAGGATTTTAAATAGTAATATATGTAATTTTGTATGTAAAACACCGAAAACTTATGAATGGATACACGGGTAAGATTGCCCACATGGTAGTAGAAAAAGTTTAAAACCTCTACTGGTCATAACTCCACAACAATTTACTAGTTTACACTGACGGCTTTTACACAGCTGGGTATTCAATGGTCGGTTTCACTCGAACTTAGACTTCCTTACTTATTTTTTTGCATATATAAGTTAACATAGCTAACATTCAAAACTTCAAATAATTCTTTCTCACGCTAATGCAATGCATCTGCATACCAAAGCTACACGCGCATCTGCTAAATTGCTGACAGTATGTCTGGACATCAGACACCTTCAACCAAGGCCAAATTCTTCATACCTGCAATGCAGTGCAACTTCCAAATAAGCATTCGACTGCGACGCCGCGGAACTTCTCGGAAACTGCGACGCGACTGGGAGGAATTGAGGAATATAATTAAGCGTTTCGAACATTTGTAGTCAGTCCGATTTTTGACATTAAATAAACTACACGAACCGGCTAGCTGCCGCGAAAAAATATATTTTTTTTAAATAACAACAGTTCGGTATAGTTTAACTGGCACCCAACGTCAAAGGGTCCAGTCGCGAGTGCCTACATAAGACAACCCTCAAGGCTTGCCGTAGCCTTTGCAAAGGACCAACGGACTCACACCCCTAACCCACGCTTGAGGTAGGGGCAGCGCGCATACAGAGTGGAATATTCAAGACCCTAAGTAACGAGAGAGTAAAAAGGACCATCATGAATTCCCGGCGTGCTGCAGTAGTAACGTAAGATTAATAGTTTTAAGAAATTAATGTAAATCAGAAAGAAAAAAAAAGTGAAAATTTTGTGAAAATCTTAGTGCTTTAGAAAAAAATAAAAGAAAAAGAATAGTTTTAGACTTAGTGTAAAGGAAAATTTGGAGAAAATTTAAGTGCTTTTGAAAAAAACGAGGATAGAAGTGCATTAGATAGAACATAATTAAGTAAGTGAAAATTGAAAAGGGAAAAGTAATTTTTGGAAAACTAAAAAAGTGAACATTTTTCAAGTGAAAGTTAGTTGTAGATTGTAAATTTTATTTTTTTTTTTCTCTTCTTTCCATCAATTTTAAATTTAATTAAAGAAATAAATAATGAGCTTGTACAGCTCATAAAATAATATACATATATATTCTATAATAAATTAAATACAGCTCTGCGATTCACCACCAAAGGGACCCTCCAGAGACTGTTAAAATTGTTCCATAAATCATCACATTAAATTAGGAAAAAATAAAATTTAAATAAAAATGGCACAAAATAACCTGTTGAGACCCCCTTTGCTAGGCAATGCAGGTGTACCAGTACCACCACAAGCCCCTGATGCTCCTGCTCCACAGGCTGCTAACCCCACTCCTGAATTCAGAGGTCTTATTAAGGACCTGATGAGAGAAATTCTTATCACAGACGAGAATAGGATTCTCAGAGATATACTCCACCCAACACAACAGCCCATATCGGGCCAAACTATTGAGGATAGATATTGAACTAATTTGTCCGATATGGACAAGGTACCAGACGTTGTGAGGTCCTTGCGCGAATTCGGTGGTAATCCAGCCGAGTTCCGCAGCTGGAAGAAGAGTGTAGAAAGGGTACTTAGAATATACGAGCCGAGCGCAGGGTCGCCAAAATATTTTGGCATTCTTAGTGTAATCCGCAACAAAATAGTAGGTAGTGCAGATGCGGCACTAGAGTCTTACAACACCCCTCTAAACTGGAAGGCAATTTCCAAATGCCTTACCATGCACTATGCGGATAAAAGGGACCTTAGCACCCTCGAGTACCAGATGACCTGCCTGATACAGGGTCGGAAATCCGTACAAGAATTTTACGGCGAAGTATACTCCCATCTTTCGCTAATCCTGAACAAAATAGCGTGCATGGAAATTAGCGAGGAATCCATGCATGTCCTCACGCACACGTACCGCGACAAGGCGCTGGATACCTTCGTCAGAGGACTATCGGGTGACCTCTCTAGGCTCCTCGGCATGAAAGAGCCGGCTGATCTTCCCGAAGCCTTGCACCTGTGCATAAAAGTGGAGAACCAAAACTTCAGGGCAGCACATGCCAATAGCCAGTATAGCTTAGCCAAACGACCTAACCTACCCCCAGCATTATTTAGTATGCAACACCAACAAAGGCCTGCAATTCCCCCAAGAAGGAGTTCTAACCAACCGTTTTACCCACAATTAGCACATCTACCCCAACCAATTTCTTCATTTAACCGATATCCCCAGCACAACCAATACCAACAACCATATTACCAATATCAACAACCGCAATACCAATTTCAGCAACCGCAATACCCACATCAACAACCACAATATCAATATAAACAACCCCATTACCAATTTCAACAGCAACGTCCACAGTACAATAACCCACCACCTAGGCCATCGCAACCAAAACCTCCTACACCCATGGACATAGACCAATCGATGCAATCCAGGAATGTTAACTATATGAATAGGCCTGGACATACGAACTATGCATCGAAACGACCACCCCCGGCGCATACCGGACAATTTAGTAGAAATGCTCCAAACAAATTGCAACGGATAAATCATTTAGAACAGGTTGTCCCTGATGCCGTTCCGGTCGAGGCCAACCAATCCGAACCAAACGAATTCGGAGATGCCATCGAAGGTTGCAAAGCACAAACCTGGAACGACTATTACCAGGACTACATAAAATATGCGCAAGACGATCCAAAGGACGGCGAGGAATTTTGCGACGTCCATTTTTTAGATTGACCCACTCGACATTGCCATACATCCAGTGCAAAACAGGCAATGGAGAGGTATTAAGATTCCTCATAGACAATGGTTCAAACAAAAATTATATACAACCTTCATTGGCAAGGAATCCCCTGCCAAACGAAAACGTTTTCTATGCAAATTCGGTCGGAGGTAAAGTGAAGGTATCCCACCATATTTTCCTAAACCTCTTTAAATTAAATAAGGAACGACTCAAGTTCTTTGTCTTGCCCTCACTAAAGTCATTCCATGGTATCCTTGGTAATGACAGCCTAAAACAACTAGACGCAATAATCCACACCTCCAGAGATTACATGACAATTAAAAATGGTACAAAAATTAAAATTAAACAACAAGTGTCCAAGGCGGTTAATAGCTTAGAAATAAATACGGGCAATTTGACACATGAACAAAAATAAAAACTGAATGACCTTTGTGGAAACCACTCGAAACTTTTCGCAGAACCCGATGAAAAACTAACATACACGACAGTAGTAAAAGCGGAAATTAGGACAAAAACCGACAACCCTATCTACTCCCGATATTACCCATACCCTATGCCATTGAAGTCAGAGGTCGAAAAACAAATTGGCAAACTCTTAGAGGACGGCATTATACGACCGTCACGCTCACCCTATAATTCACCCGTTTGGATAGTAGATAAAAAACCAGATTCCCTGGGCAATAAACAGTACAGGCTTGTGATAGACTATCGAAAATTGAACTCCGTAACAATAGCAGACCGTTACCCCATCCCTGAAATTAACGAAGTCCTTTCCCAACTGGGAAGCAACAAATTTTTCTCGGTCATTGACTTAAAAAGCGGCTTTCACCAAATCCCGTTAAAAACTTCAGATATAGAAAAGACCGCTTTCTCCATAAATAACGGGAAGTATGAATTCACTAGACTCCCATTTGGCCTAAAGAATGCCCCTTCAATTTTCCAAAGAACGCTGGACGACATTTTACGAGATTACATAGGACAATGCTGCTATGTTTACATAGACGATATTATAATATTCAGCAAAACTGAAACAGACCACGACGCCCACCTTAAAAATATTTTCTGCACGCTTGAGCATGCAAACATGAAAGTACAGCTAGACAAATGTAAATTTTTCCAAAATGAGGTCGAATTTTTAGGATTCATTGTAACACCGGAAGGAATTAAAACAAATCCTTCAAAAATTGAGGCCATTCAAAATTTTCCAGTTCCACGGAACCTCAGGGAGCTCAGATCCTTTTTAGGTCTGTCGGGTTATTACCGCCGTTTCGTTAAGGACTATGCCAAGTTGGCTAAACCCTTGACAGCCCTTTTAAGAGGGGAGGAGGGACGTGTGTCCAAAAGCCAATCGGCAAAAAAACAGATCATCCTTAATGGGGACGCAATGGCAGCGTTCACAAAAATTAAAAATGTTCTTATTTCAAGAGAAGTAATGTTGACCTACCCCAACTTGAATACAGACTTCGAGCTGACCACCGATGCCTCCAATTACGCAATAGGTGCAGTCCTGTCACAAGAAGACAGACCCATTACTTTCATATCAAGGACCCTCTCAAAAACGGAAGAAAATTATGCAGCCAATGAGAAGGAAATGCTTGCCATCATATGGGCATTAAAATCTCTACGCAATTACCTTTACGGTTCAGCAAAAGTCAAAATTTTTACAGATCACCAACCTTTAACCTATGCGCTGAGTAATAAAAACAATAACAATAAAATGAAACGCTGGAAAGCTATACTTGAGGAATACAACTACGAACTAAGATACAAACCCGGCAAGATGAACGTAGTTGCCGACGGTCTATCTAGACCACCACAGCAGGACCAAATAAATTCCCTAACAGCAACCCGACATAGCGACGAGAGTTCTGCCCAAACATTGATACCTTACACAGATGCACCTATCAACGCGTTTAAAAACCAAATTTTCCTTTCCACGGGCGAGACCTCATCATACCAATTCCAAATAATTTTCCCAACCTATCATAGGCACACCATAGTAGAAAGAGACTTCACCGACGAAAACCTTACCGCTTTACTAAAGAGATATTTAAATCCCTCAGTCACGAATTGTATAAAGACGGAAGACAACATACTAGGAAAAATCCAAAACATTTACCAAACACACTTCAGTAGATACAGGGTCCGCTACACGCGAAACTTTGTACAGGACATTATTACTGAATCCGAACAGGAAAGAGTAATTATCTGCGAACACAACAGAGCCCATCGCAATCCTACAGAGAATAAAGCTCAACTTTTGGGAAGATGTTACTTCCCCCAGATGAATGCGAAAATTAAAAGAATAGCCAAACAGTGTAGGATTTGTCTCGAAAATAAATACGAACGACACCCAGTAAACCCCATACTAAAAGCCACCCCGACTCCAAATTATCCAGGACATATAGTGCATATAGATCTCTATTACACTAATAACAAGATAATACTGACAGCGATCGACAAATTCTCAAAATATGCCCAAGCGATAATCGTTAAGTCTAGGTCATGCGAGGATATTAAGACCCCGTTGAGAGACTTATTAGGAATATTCGGATTTCCGGAAAACATTGTAATAGATAACGAAAAATCCTTGAACGCAGCCCCCATAACCTTCATGCTGGAAAATCAACTCGGAATACAAATATTTAAAACACCGCCATATAAAAGCTCAGTAAACGGCCAAATCGAGCGATTCCACTCCACCCTATCCGAATTGTTGCGATGTACCAAAGCTGAAAATACCCACACAGATTTTCATGACCTTCTCCACAGATCCTTACGAAAATATAATCATTCTATCCATTCCACTACCAAACGCAAACCCATCGAACTTTTCTTTGGACGGACAATTGGACAGACCCCAATAGAATTGGACAGGGACGAAAATATTAGAAATCTAAAAAGCAAACACGAAAAAGATTTAGAGTTCCACAACAAAAATAGGACAAATTTTAGGACTTATAGTAGAAATGACGTAATTTACGTAAAAGTTAATAAAAGGTTAGGAAATAAATTATCACCCCGATACAAAAAGGAAATAGTGCTGGAAGACAAGGGAAACACGGTCACAACTACATCAGGAAGGTCGGTGCATAAAAGCCATATCAAGGCCCAATAAAAGAAAAAAATTAAAAACAAAAAAAAAAGGAAAAAAAAAACAAAAAAAAAATTTTTAAATAAAAAAATAAAATTTTATATTTTTTTACTAAAATAAGTAAAATTACAAAATTAACAATCGTAACCTAAGAATAAGTAAATAAGGATATAAGGATAGACATACGACTTTTAGATTTTAGGAAAATCGAGTAATATGCCATAGGCGTACGATTATAGGTATTAAAAAATAAAATTATAAATAATTGAGCGTTATGGTCATTAAAGAATAATCAATCCCTTTCAGTATCATCATCTGCACGGTTTACGCAGAAATTCAAATCCACGACTATTCATCGTCACATTTGTTAACCATAGATAATGGCCCCTCCAAAATCAAGGATGGTAACCTAAATTTTATCCATATTATTAATACACACACATATAGAACCCTCCTGGAAAATGTCATAGATACAATAGATAAAAACATACAACCATCAAATCCTTTCTATCCCACCTTACGGTACGAAGCCCAACAAGCTAGCGAAATGTTGGAAATTGTTGAGCCTCTCCGAAATCCTAAGACCCGAAGATCTCTAGATTTCCTCGGCACAGCTTGGAAATACTTAGCAGGAAGCCCTGACCATGACGACCTCAATATGATAACCTATAACATAGATAAGTTAATTACAAATAAAAATAAACAGATAATTATAAATAAAGCTGTGAATCAACAAATTAATAAGATAACTGAGATAACTAATAAGCTAATGCATGCAATAAAAGAAGACGAAGTAACAGCCAATGAAGTGGCAATAAGCCTTCAAAATAAGCTAAGATTGATTAAAGAGGAAATAATTAATATTAAGTATGCCATACAATGGGCAAGAATCGGAATTGTAAGTTCAATAATATTAAACAAAAAGGAAATAGACTTAGCCATAAGAGAAATGAATAAAGAAAATTTGCCATTCGATACCGTCGAAGAAGCATTAGAATTAGCTGAAGTAAGCGTACTAAGAAATATTTCATCAATTTTATATATTGTTAACGTACCATTAACTACAAACGATAATTACGAAAATTTGATACTAAAAGCATCAATAAAAAATAATGTAATGATTGATCTGAAATACAATAATATTATACGAAATAAAGACAGGATGTTTGGAATAGGAAATAAGTGCAAGAAATATAATAAGATTAGTATTTGTAAGCAAAATGAGCTGTTCGATTTAAGTACTGATTTTTGTATACCTAAGTTAATAAAAAGCCTCAATTCCTCATGTCATTTCATCAACGCCCACCATATTCCAAGTGAAGAGCTTATCGCGCCCGGAATACTCTTTCTTAATAACTACCAAGGTAACATTACAATAAGCGGCGATGTGCGAGCCATGAATGGAACCTATATTATAAATTTCAAGAATGAAACTGTGAAAGTCAAAGGCAGAACATACAAAAATTTTGAAGCACCCCCCTTAAGATTAATGGCAGCAATTGCGCAGCCAAATCCAGTGGAAGAAAGCCTGACTAAACTTTTATCGCTGGAAGCGCTTAGCGAACTACATATAAATAATACAATTCAAATTAAGTCACTCCAAACAGAAAGGATGGTAAATCGAAGTTTTTCAGGACTCACCCTCATCATAGTCATAGTCCTGATAGGCGGCTCCGCAAAATACTGCCTGAAAGTAAGAAAACAAAGAAACAGCATAAACCCATCAGCAGAGGCCAATGTACAGGCCCACCAATCACAAGAAGATACATCCCAAGTCCCTACACCTTCAACAAGAGCGTTCCAAATTTTGCAGACGCTCGGGGACAAGCGTTTTTAAGGAGGGAGGAGTTAACATAGCTAACATTCAAAACTCCAAATAATTCTTTCTCACGCTAATGCAATGCATCTGCATACCAAAGCTACACGCGCATCCGCTAAATTGCTGACAGTATGTCTGGACATCAGACACCTTCAACCAAGGCCAAATTCTTCATACCTGCAATGCAGTGCAACTTCCAAATAAGCATTCGACTGCGACGCCGCGGAACTTCTCGGAAACTGCGACGCGACTGGGAGGAATTGAGGAATATAATTAAGCGTTTCGAACATTTGTAGTCAGTCCGATTTTTGACATTAAATAAACTACACGAACCGGCTAGCTGCCGCGAAAAAATATATTTTTTTTTAAATAACAACAGTTCGGTATAGTTTAACTTATACACATGTTGCGCAACTTATGTGGAAGACAACTGGCATGGGTAAATGTGTGTTGTTGTGTGCGTGTGATCAAACAGAATGGAATGCGGATGTATGGGAGCAGTGGCGTAGCCAGTGGAGGTTTTGGGGGATAGATTCTCCCGCTTTGTCAACAAATTACCATTTTTTACTTTCGATTTAATAACACAATACCAGTTTACACCTCTGACTTATAATTTTGTTATGTTTTAATAGCAAAGTATATTTTTAAAAATATATGAAATTATCCCTTAGTTTAATATGCGTTTGAATATTAGGCCAATATACATATACTTGTCTTTTTAGACCTTTTACGAAATTCACTGGGCTTTCAAGACGATGAAACCTGTTACGAGGTATGCGTGCACATTAGTTCTGGTAGTAATAAAATAACAGACCGTAATTTCGCGGTCTGAAATGGGTGTACTCCCTTATCTCTCACGTCTATAAAAATCCGAATTCAGAAGGTCTGAAAATGGTACTGTGTCAATAATTTAATCAGAGCAAAACAGTGGCGGTTTTATGACCTATTAAATTTAAGTATTTATAAAAATTTATAAAATCTCAACATTTCCTCCATTACTAGGTATTATAAAATTCTTAGGTCAACATTAAAAACTGGCTAGATTAGCCACAACACTGGCGGGAGCAACCCTACCGCCAACATTCACCACATCACACACCCGCACTTACACAGTCACGCACGTATAATTTGTCCACACCGAACACACACACACTTTGTAAACGAAACACAATTCTATAAAACCTTGAGCAAGACGTTCACGTAGAACCTGAGCCAACCCGAATTTTAAATAAATATTTTAATTTAAGCCCCCTGCTTTTCGGAGTTATTATTTGAAGTTAAGTGTCGAGGTGAGTGCAGTGAAAGTGAAGTGCAGTGCCCCTAAAAATATATATGGTCCTACTTCGCCTAAGAGACAGCCACCTATGGAAGTAGCGCGAAATCAAAAAAAAAAAAAATGATTGGAAAACAACAATATAAAGAGGTACATTTACCCAAATTAAAATAATTCTCAAAGTGGAAAATAAACAAACACAATATAGGCACAAACATACAAAACTAATAAATAAGTAAATATACAGTCCACTAAATAACAAGCCATTCGGGCGCGAAAACAACAAAAGCATATTAAAATATACAGTCCACTAAAACCAAATTCGGGCGCGAGCAATTAAAAAACAAACATAAAAATTCGAGCTCTGCTCCAACAACAATTACCAAAAACAAAAAAAAAGAGTTCAGCTAAAAGGATAAGTACCCCTAACCCCTTAGAAGCGGTAACAGAGTAAGTTGTATCTTAACAATTTATTTAAAATTTAAATTTGCCAGCATACCTAGTATATGCGAAAAATATTGGCCATTCTAAAACTCTATGAAAAATTTTCCTGTTGCTAAAACAATAGCAACCAAAAACCCTAATTTTTGTACATACATAAGTACACATTTACAAATAAAAACAAACAAAAATTCCGTCAAAAACGGAATATTTCAGGATAAACTGTAGTCGGTAAAAAGCCACAAAAAATTATACATATATACAGTCTTCCCGGTTTGATCAAAGTCCCGATCACCACCTACATACATATATTTACATACATATAAAATTTAAAATTTTCCATATTAAGTCCCGCACAAAAAGTATATACAAAAATACTTATCTAAATTTTAAACCGCGGCTTTTCTGCTTATTTTTGGTGTCATCAAGCACAAACAAAAATCAAAAAAAAATTCAAGTTTCCCTTGCAAATTTAGCCGGCAATACCCCCTCTGCTTGCATTCCCCTACATATATAAGTTAAGTAAAGGCAGGATTGTAACAATAAATAAGCAGAAACTAACAAGCTAAAGAAAGGAAAACATTAAAATAACTACAAAGCTATTTTCTGCTATCCCATCACAGGAAAAATATAGACAGACACACAAACGTGTGTTAAGCGAAAAAGCACCCAAAACATTGTACACAAACAACAGAGTTCCTTGCACTCAATTGCATTGGCAAAAGAAAAGCAGAACACAATCTCTCATATTGGTTACCTGCATTGCTTTTGTTCACCGCTTCTATATATTTATACAAACACACAAACTTGTGTTTAGCTCCCTCACAAAAAAAGACCTTACATACAAACGTTCATATATATACGAAAAATTTAATAATTAACCTTAGCTAATAGGGTAACCCAACAAACATTTTGTGCACGAAAGCATAAAATAAATCACAAATATATAAAAATATATTTTTATCTTTAAAGTAATAAGTATAATCTAACTAGACTTGGAAATTACAGTCGTGAGTAAAATAAAAGCAGTGATACGCATAAAAGCGGGATTCACTAAAAACCATATACTAATAATAAATACAATAGACATTGATATTTTTATTTTAAAACATCAAATCGGTACCCTACAAACCAGATACCGGTTACCAATGTAGCTAAATGCTTGGTTTCATTAATTTCTCATATGGTCTACAAAGTGGCTATTTTTGTTCAGGCGGCGTGAAGATTTTAACCATATGTGTGACTTCGCATCTCCCTTGCACACATAGAATTATCCCATTGACAAAAACTATACCTGTACTTTTCAATACTTCCAGTCTTGAAAAATTTCCCTTTCCAAAACCAGTTAATGTTTTGGCTAACATGTAGTTAAAAATATTTCCTCAATTGGTTTTTGTTTTGGGTAACATGTGGTGAAAATTATTGGCTTAATCGGTTACCAAAGTGGCTAACGTATGGTTAATTTTATTAGCTGAATTGGTTAATGAAATACCAGTTATAGTGGTTATTGTCAAATAGATATACCTACACTTTTTTTCCAAATAAATTGCACGAAAATGCATAATTTTAATATATATTTATATGTTTTATTGAAATAATTGTTTAATACATTGGAATAATTAATATTACAGCTAAATTCGTCAATACTTTCCATTGGTGCCAACAGCTGGATGGTCATAGCTATTCAGAAGTGTTGAATTCAAATGACCATTCGGTAATTCTATACGATAGGACGCAGCTGCTAAACAATGTTCAAAAATGTCGAGAGAGGTGTCAAAAGACGCGTTTTGACCTTGGCATCAATAATCCAAAAGCGGAGACTGGATTTCATATTTATGTTAAGATATATTTGCAATGATAGTATTTCTGGGCAGAACACCATTTCCGTAAGTTTCGGAACACCAAATTTGTGTGGTTGCAAGAACCTCATAAAATGGCAGACATTTTTTAACATTGATTGCAAATATTTCTTTTCAGAAACATAAAATCTTATCTCCGCTTCAGGATGCCAAGGTCAAAACGCGTCGTTTGACACCTCTCCCGACATTTTTGGACATTGTTTAGCAACTGCGTCCTGTCGTATAGAATTACCGAAAAGTCATTTGAATTCAACACTTCTGAATATCAATAACGATCCATCTGTTGGCATAAATGCACTGCCGCCATCCATGAAATGGTAACCAAATATCACTTTAGGTTCTCCTTTACCTACTACATCGGCCCCACCATTGATACAACTGACCAACTTGAACAATATTTAACATCAGTATTTCCCCATCGGGTAATATGCAAAGATTTCAGTCATTGCCACTATTGGCTCAATTTCATAATAAGCACATATCTGGAACACCAAGTCAAAGAGTAGAAAATGGCATGCATGTTTTGCCATCCAATCAACTGCAACAACAACCACAATTTTCACATCAACTTTAGCATCCCCATCACTATTGGGCCAATACCAAATCCAACATCGCAGGCACCATCACATAATTCATATATGTCATCGCCTCCTCCAACTGCTGCAGGTATGGTGCCAGGAATGTTGCTATCAAATCACCTAAAGGCAGGCGATCCATATAGTCAATTACAACATCATCGTTAGCATTTAGCGTAGACCAGCCCGTAACTTGCACTTGTAAACATGATAAAAACAATTCGGATTTGATCTTTGGAACCGTGGCACCACATCTCATCTTGATCTAAAATTCATGCCTAGATGTTACATTCATGTCGAAAACATGTTCAAAACTTAATTAATTACCTTATTTGCTGCCGCTTTTAGTTTGCGAAAGAATTAAAACAATTGATTTAAAATGTTGCTTTCAACATCTTTTTTTGTATTTTTTAATTTTTCGCTTTCAAAACGATTGAAAAATTTTTTCACAAATGTCGCTGAAATTTGGTTTTTGGGATATTTTACAATATAACATGCCGTTTCATTCGCACTCATAAAAAATGAATAATACAAACTCTGCAAGCTTTTCCCTTTCTCACAAATCTTATGCATATTAACCGTAGGCTGGACATTTCGTACTTATGGGCACATGTTTTAATATAACTTAGAACAATTTTTTTTTTTGTCGCTTTAGGTTAAAAAAATCATTCCAATATTTTGGAAATTTGTGAAACTAAAAATGCGTATGTATTGGTAATTTTGGAAAATGTGGTTAGCAGTGGTTTGTAGGGTAAAGACTGACAAACTACAGTCACGCGCAAAAAATAAGCACCGGTGAGTTTAAAGGCTCGGTAAATTAAAAACCACACAAAAACCAAAAATATATCGACATATATAAATATACCGATAATTTTATTTATATAAGAGGTTCACTTTCCGACTTATAATGTCAACGGACCCTAAAGCAACTCATCAATTATTAGATGTACCCAAAATGGGTGAAGCAGAAAAGCCTCAAGGCAGCCCTGCTGAAAGCACCCGTTCAAAACAGGGTGCAAAGCAAAAAAGGGGCAAAGATTTTTCAGCTGCAAAATTCATTGCAGATAGTGACAGTATTATAAGATACTGCACTAGATTTTCCTCAATCCCTATAGAGGAAAATACAGAATCGGTTCTGGAAGTGAAAGAAAAATCACTTGATAGATTTTGGACACGGTTCCAATCGCCATATGAGGCAATCATCGAAGCAGATGATTCAGAATTGCCCGAAAATTTTAAAAACTCGGCATACGCAAAATATGAAAACTGCTTAGACCAATAAGAAGAAACTAAGTCTTTGATCACGGATCAATTAAAACTTCTAAAGCCTGTAACTGCACCTACTCCAACCCAGCGAGTAGAGCTGCCTCAAGCTAAAATAAACGAAGCAAGTTCCGGCACATATCTCAAAGTTCCAGCCTGTGATACCAAAGTATTTCATGGGGGTTATGAACAATGGCCGTCCTTCCGGGATATGTTCTCAGCCGTGTACATAAGCCACACAAAGCTATAACGCGCAAAAACTATATCTTCTTCTTTAAATGGTCATCTAACCGCCTGGGCGATTTTGACCGTCCAACATAGCTCGCCAGTCGTTTCTTCGTTGCGCCAATTGGAAACACCGCGGGATCGCAAATCGGTCTCCACTTGGTGCTTCCATCGGAGTGGTGGTCTCCCTCTTCCTCTGCTTCCACCGGCGGGTGCCGATAAGAATACCTTCTGGGCTGGAGCATCTTCGCTCATTCGCACTACGTGGCCTAGCCAGCGAAGCCGCTTAATTCGCTGAACTATGTCGGCGTCTGCGTAAAGTTCATACAGCTCATCATTAAATCTTCTTCGGTACTCGCCGTCGCCAACGCGTAGAGGTCCACAAATCTTTCGAAGAACCTTTCTCTCTAATACTCCCAGAGCCGCCTCATCAGATGTTGTTAGTGTCCACGCTTCTGCACCATATAGCAGGACGGGTGCGATGAGTGACTTGTAGAGTGTTATTTTCGTTCGTCGAGAGAGGACTTTACTTTTCAATTGCCTACTCAGTCCGAAGTAGCATTTGTTTGCAAGAGTGATTCTTCGTCGGATTTCTAAGCTAACATTATTGTTGGTATTAATGCTGGTTCCCAGGTAAACGAAGTCCTTTAATATTTCGAAATTATTGCTGCCTACAGGTACTTCGTTTTGCCCTCGTTCACCACCAATCCCATTTTCTCCGCTTCTTTTTCTAATTTGGAGTAAGCAGAAGTTACGGGGCGGTTGTTAAGGCCAATGATATCAATATCGTCAGCATATGCCAACAGTTGCACGCTTTTATAAAATATTGTTCCAGCGCGGTTAAGTTCTGCAGCTTGTATTCTTTTCTCCAGCATTAAATTAAAGAAATCGCACGATAGGGGGTCACCCTGTCTGAAACCTCGTTTAGTTTCGAACGGCTCGGAGAGGTACTTCCCAATTCTGACCGAGCTGGCGGTGTTGCTCAAGGTCATTTTGCATAGCCGTATAAGTTTTGCGGGGAAACCAAATTCAGACATAGCGGCATATAGGCAACTCCTTTTCGTGCTATCGAAAGCGGCTTTAAAATCAACAAAGAGATGATGCGTGTCGATTCTTTTTTCACGGGTTTTTTCCAAGATTTGGCGTATTGTAAAAATCTGGTCGATGGTAGATTTACCAGGTCTGAAGCCACACTGATAAGGTCCAATCAGTCTGTTCACATCAGGCTTCAGTCGTTCGCACAATACGCTTGATAGGACCTTATATGCGATATTCAAAAGGTTGATTCCGCGATAGTTGGCGTAGTTTGCAGGATCGCCCTTCTTGTGGATTGGGCAGAGAACACTTAGATTCCAATCTTCAGGCATGCATTCATCCGACCAAATTCTGCATAGAAGCTGATGCATGCGCCTTACCAGGTCCTCGCCTCCGTGTTTGAATAGCTCAGCAGGCAAACCATCAGCGCCAGCTGCTTTATTGTTTTTCAATCGGGATATTGCTATTCGCACCTCATTATAGTCGGGTTGTGGAACGTCAATTCCATCATCTTCGATTGTGGGCTCGGGTTCGGCATCTTCTCTGGTTTCTTGCTCAGTTTCTCCATTTAAAAGGGCAGAGAAGTGATCCCTCCATATTCTGAGTGCTCTCTGAACATCGGTGACCAGGTCGCCGTTCTCATTCTTACAGGAGTTTGCCCCGGGTTTGAAACCTTCTGTCATTCGCCGAATTTTTTGATAGAATTTTCGGGCATTATTCCCGTTGGCCAGCATCTCAAGCTCCTTTATTTCACACTTTTCTGCCTCTCTTTTTTTCGCCCGGAAAAGCCGCCTCGCTTCCCTCTTCAACTCGCGGTAGTGTTCACACACACTCCTCGTTGCATTCGATCTCAGCGTTGCCTTGTAGGCTTCGTCGTTTCTTTTCGTTGCAGCGCGGCACTCTTCATCATCATACCAGTTGTTTCTTCGCGTTCGCCGGAATCCAATTACTTCTTCGGCTGCGGTACGGAGTGCTCCTGAGATATGATGCCACTGCTCATGCATTCCACTAGGTTGAATTGTGCTCTCGGAGAGCAGGTGTGAGAGGCGATCTGCGAAATAATTGGCGATCTGTTATGATTGCAGCTTTTCGACGTCCAGCTTTCCCTGCGTTTTTTGTTGCACCTGTTTTGTCGTACAGAGGCGGGTACGAATCTTGGCTGCTACTAGGTAGTGATCAGAGTCGATGTTAGGTCCTCTTATTGTGTGACCATCTAAAACGCTGGAAGCATGCCGTCCGTCTATCACAACGTGGTCGATCTGGTTGCGTGTTTTTCGATCGGGGGACAGCCATGTAGCCTGATGGATCTTCTTGTGCATAAACCTAGTGCTGGATATGACCATGTTTCTGGCACCGGCGACGTCGATCAGCCTGAATCCATTTGGCGAAGTCTGATCGTGGAGACTGAACTTCCCGACAGTGGGGCCAAATACACCCTCCTTACCCACTCTGGCGTTAAAGTCGCCAAGCACGACTTTGATATCATGACGGGGGCAGCGCTCGTATGCTTCTTCCAGGCGCTCGTAGAATGCATCCTTTTCCACGTCGTCCTTCTCTTCCGTCGGTGCATGAGCGCAGATAAACGATATGGTGAAAAATCGTACTTTTATGCGGATAGCAGCGAGACGCTCGTTCACGGGTGTGAACAACAGTACTCGGTGACGGAGTCTCTCTCCCACCACAAATCCCACGCCGAATCTGCGCTTGTCTTCATGCCCACTCCAGTAGATGTTGCAAGGTGTTTTGATCGTGTTTCCTCGCCCCGTCCATCGCATCTCTTGTATGGCGGTGATGTCAGCTTTTGCTTTCCTCAGGACCTCAACCAGCCGGGCAGCGGCACCTTCCCCATTAAGGGACCGGACATTCCAGGCCCTTATCTCATAATCCTTATTTCGTTTGCGGGTGTTGTCATCTAAAAAAGAGGTTCTCATATCCGAGGCTTTGTTGTTGAATTTCATTGGAACGTTGTTTTATGTGGTGGGTCCCAAACCCAACGCACAACCCGTTTCACGGGAGGTTGAATTCTATTACACGTTTGTATAGCGAACCGCTTCATCCAAGACAGACGCCCGCTTGCAGCCGCACCACCTGGTGATCAGACGCTGCTGTTTGAACCCCCCAGCAAGCCCTTAAACCGATTATGTCGGAGTGGCCTTACCAAGTTGTCGCCTTCTCACGTTTAGCTCACCACCAAACGGGTGTTCGGTAGTTACCCACAGGATACTTGGGCGCAAAGCCCGGAAGTAGTGAGCTGCTTGAACCGCATGCAAAGAATGGAGTAAAATTATATTTTGTAAATGTTTAGTGTGCTAATCGGAAACATTTTACTCAGAGGAAAAATGAGATGAACAAATTTTCTGTGGTGTAAAAATATTTTCCATTTTGCTGTGCCAAATGAAATGGTAAATTTTGACAATTGTAAATTTTGACATCTGAAAAAACCCCGTGCGAAAACAAATGGCCCGTAAATAAATTTTAAATTTACGTATTTTTTCTGCCAATATATTTCGTATTTTTCGCGTTAAACTATATTTTACCGTTTAATAACGTGTTGGCATATAAATTTACTTGAAATAATATGATTGGCAATACCGAATGCATATATCTGTACACATTCGTCGTTGTCAAAATTTACGGGATGCCGTATACTGTACGTATGCACACGGACAGCAAACACATGGTTAGATTTGGCACACTGCTCTTCAGAAACTAGTTGAGAAAAATAAGCAAAAATAAGGTTATCTGACTTACGATTTAAGTGGTACCTGTCTAGTAGGGTTCTGCATTTACCAAAGAATTGAAAACAAGAGAAAACTACATTCCAAATTAATATATAGGAAAATATAATACATGAAAATTGCGTATTACTGCCGATTTAAAGTACAAGCAAATTGCATAATTTTTTTATTTTATGATTTTTGTTGGAACGATTTTCCGTCATCCCTTGTCAAGTTTGGTTTTGTGACAAACCGGTTTCGGCGTTCTGCCATTTTCAATGCCTAGTCTCGTAATCACTTGCGAAATAAAACAAGAGGGCAAGCAGCGGCAATAGTCAAACAGTTCGCACTTAACGATGACAATTTTAAACTGGCTTGGGAAGCGTTAAAAGCTAGGTATGAAAATGAAAGAGTCTTGGTCGATAAACAAATAAATAAATAAAAAAACGACCTTAATGAATTTATCAAAAATTCAAAAAGAAACCAGTGAGGAATTTCTAAAATTACAGTCAACAGTTACAAACTGTTTGTCGGTTTTAGCAACCCGAAATGTCCCCACTGAAAACTGGGACCCCATTCTGGTCAATATATGTGCTGCCGGATTACCAGAAAAATCTTTAATTTTATGGGAGCAATCGCTCTCATCCCGTAAGAAATGCCCAACGTGGCAACAAATGAAAGATTTCCTCACTACCCAGTTCGAAATCGCAGAACGGGTAGATAATAAAGTATCAAAGCCGAAAAATATACCCGAAGACCATAATAGAAGCTTCTTTAAACCCCAAGCCACTAAAAATAATTCAAATAATAAGAGCTTCAATAAGTCTCAATTGTTCATCTCTGAACAACTCAGACATATGTCATGCGAACTGTGCAGCGGACGTCATCAATTACGATCTTGCCAGAGATTTAAAAATTTATCAATAAACGAAAGAAATAACATATTCAGAACTAAGAAATTTTGCAGCAACTGTCTGTCACCTAGCCACATGGTACAGGCATGTCCAAGTAAATACAATTGCTCATATTGCCGTAGGAGACATCATTCGATGCTCCATAATAATCACTATAATACTTCACAAAATAATCCAAATGCCAAAAGAACCACGGGACTAGCTGCAACAGCTAGATCGGATAATCCCGAAAGTTGTCAAGAACAAACATGCTGCTCAAACGCAGCCAGAATACAAACGCTACATTCAGAAAATGAAAGCAAAATACTATTACCGACAGCAATAGTCTCCATCGAACACCGAGGAGAACTATTTAAGCTAAGGGCCTTAATAGATCAAGGATCACAGCGATCATTTATAGCATCTTAGGTCCAAAAAAGTTTAAATCTGCTAACGAAACAAGCCAAATTCGAAATTTCAGGAATGGGCGGAAGAGTTGTTCAAAACTCAAATAAAATCTGCTTCATTACCCTGGTTTCAACAAGCGCGGATCAAAGAATAGAAGCACACGCTATGGTTCTGCCGCGACTTACCAATATGCTTCCAAGCTATAACATACAAGTTTTCACATCTGAAACTAGCCGATCCCAACTGCCATACACCCGATCAAATCAACATATTATTGGGAAGCGATCTAATTCCCCAAATAATACTTCACGGTGTTGAGAAAATCTCCAACAACCTAATAGCCCAAAATACCATCTTTGGATGGATTTTAAGCGGGCAAGTCAAAGACAAAATCTCCAGCTTCACAACGCAAGTGGAAGATATTTCAAATGACTATCTTAACTCACAATTGAGACAATTCTGGGAGGTAGAAGAATTACCCCCAATCCCCGTTACTACACCTGACGACAAGTATTGTGAATACTTCTATGAAGCCACAACTACAAGATCAGACAACGGGCGGTACGTCGTTCGACTACCATTCAAACAACAATTTCCCAACGCACTCGCTTTAGGTCACTCCCGAACCTCAGCGCTACAGCAGTTTTTAAGTATGGAACGAAACTTACTTAAAAAAGGCGAGCTTAAAACCTCATACGACAACGTCCTTGAGGAATACATAAAATTGGATCATATGGAACCAGTAAATTCCTATGAGAAAATAACAAAGGGCAAACACTCATCCCTTTATCTACCACGCCACGTGGTTATCAAACCGGAAAAACTTACAGCAAAAGTAGGAGTGGTATTCAATGCATCTAATTGCACGAACTCAGGTAACTCGCTAAATGACGTGTTATACACTGGTCCAACATTGCAACCCGATTTAATGCTACTTATTCTACAGTGGCGTATGTATAAATACGTATTCAATGGGGACGTCGAAAAAATGTACAGGCAAATCCTAGTACATGAAGACGACCAAGACTATCAGCGCATTATATTCCGCAATTCACCTAGTAGTCCAATTCCCGACTACAAACTAAAAACGGTGACATTTGGCGTGCACTGCGCTCTGTTTTCAGCCATTCGAACATTACATCAACTGGCAAAAGACACTAAAGCAAAACTACCACTAGCCGCCCCGGTGCTAAGCTCTCAAACATACGTAGGCGTTGTACTGTCTGGAAGCCACAGCCTTCCTCTAGCGTGCGAGTCGCTAGCTCAAGTTATCGAAGCCCTCGACTCAGAAGGGTTCCCATTATGAAAGAAAACTTCTAACCACCCAGGAATACTGGCAAACATAAATAATGAAAACTTGCTAGATACCAATTCTCTAAAGTTTGAAAAGGAGAGCACCACCAAAAGTCTGGTATGATACTGATGCATAGGCTGACTAGTATGACGGCTTGTATAATTCTGGTGTATGCACTGACTAGTAGGTAAACTGGTATGATCTTGATGTATATACGGATTCGTATGTTGAACGGTATGATCTTGATGTAAGTTAGCACCCAACAACAACAGAGCAACAACACAAGCACAACAGCGGCTAAGCCAACATAACCTAGCCGCTGAGTCAGCAATTACAGGTGAACAGCGAACTGAACCATCCCACGATAAAACGGAATGCGCAACTTGACACGGCTACCGCTCATAATAAAAACAAATAACAATAACCCACGGAAACTGCGGAGTCAGCATTCCAGAGGCGACAGCTACAGGCAATCAGGTATTCAGGTGTAGTCCCCGTTAATGTAAAAATAGTCATAATAACTCATCCAACCGAATCGGCTGCTCTGATGTCTCGTCAGAGAAATAAATAAATTAAAAACAAAGTTTGTCTTTTACTTTATTTAACTGGCGCTCAACGTGGGGCCACAGTACGCGATTAATTAAACACGAATAGTAATTTAAGTATAAAATTGTAAACGAATCGTTGGTTACGCAATTTTTAAAAGTTTTCGGCGTGAAGTACGTGTGGCCGCACTAAAAAGCAAACGTGTGTGACACGTACAAATTAAATAAATAAACAATCAATCGAAATTCAATTTCAAAAATGCCAACCATTAGAGAACGAACGACACCGACTTTTGGACCCAACACAAATGCAGACCCTCTTGAACGCAGTAGTTCATAGGGCGACTGATCAGGCTAGACGTGAGTTCCAAACGCAAATGTACGAATTAAGTAGGAGACTTATTGAAATGGAAACCACTGCAAGTGTGGAAGAATATCAGGCTGCTACGATCCAGCCTGCTGTTACAGGTGACGAGTCACTACATTTAGTGAAAACCATGCCGGAATTTAACGGTGATCAGGCACGTTACATGTCCTGGAGGCAGGCTGCGCACACTGCATATAAAGTTTTCTGGGCCTACATAGGAATCTCCAAGCATTATAAGCTGCAGGGATCATAAGAAATAAGGTCGTAGGATCCGCTGATATGGTATTGTCTTCTTTTAATACCGTTCTGAACTTTCATGCCATAATTTCAAGATTAGATTTCCCATACGCAGATAAAAAAACCGGTATACTTAATTGAACAAGAGCTTTCAATGCTGAGCCAAGGGTCATTGTATGTCGCTAAGTTTTATGACGAAATAGACCGAAAGCTAACCCTCATAATCAATAAGACGACAATGACTCTTGGCGAAAACAGGACGCTAGTAGATTCACTTAGCAACAAATACCGTGAAGATCGGCCCTTAATCGGCCACTATGCGACATTCTCTTCTCGTCGCAACCATCTGATCTTCCCTCTGCACTGGCATTAGCCCAGGAATTAGAGGCAAACCGAACAAGGATGAAAAAATTGACCATAATGAATTCCATCAGAAAATCAAATCACACACTTCAGGGCCCCAGTACTTATCAATATTCGCCACAATATCGTAGGGTCCCAAACGAACAATTACAATTACGGCAGCATCCAGTCCCAATGGAAGTGTACCCGTCCCTTTCACGTTTTAGGCAAGCTGGACTACAATTGACACAATATAGTGGTGCACGACAAGGGGGACAACACTTGGATCGAAATAAGAACGATTCAAATAATAGGAACATAGCCAACCCCTTTGGACTCGTACGAGCCCAAAGTAACTCGCAGCCGAACCCGGCTGCCCAAAAGAGACAACACGGAAGTGATCACCTCACCGCTCCGAAGATTCAGCATGTTAACCACCTGGCGCATGAGATAAACAACGAGGAGAGTGAGGATAAAACTTGTTATGACTATGACAATAATAATTATGACAAGCGGTTTGGAGGGAATGAAGTCGAACCTAATGATGACGTTTATTTTTTAGAGGTAGGTCCCTCTTGCCTTATGTCAGCAGGATGCCTGGGGGAAGAGGTCTAAATCTGTGATAGATACAGGTGCCGCAAAAGTTACATTAAAATGTTCAGCACTCTTAAGGGAATCAAAAGTTTACTGAGACCCTTCACTGTTAAATTCATTCATGGCACCGAGAAAGTAAAACAGCATTGTACAATAAATGTTTTCAATAGGAATTTATAGTTTTTTATCATCCCTATCCTCGATACCTTCGATGGTATCATTGGTTTTGACCTCCTTAGGGAGGTGAACGGTAATATTGATTTGAGGAACGGAATTTTGAGATATGAGGGAGGTCGCGAGAAGTTTTTTTGTTACCGCTGCTCAGACGTAAATAGATTAACAACATCAGTACAGGGCCCAATGGAGGTGGAGCGATACGCTTCATCAATTCTAGAGCGGCATGCTAGGGTTTTTGCTGACCCAGACGAAGCTCTACCGTACAATACTCACATTGTTGGAACAATTTCAACCGTTGACGACCTTCCGGTTTACTCTAAAAGCTACCCATACCCCATGGCGGCAGCAGAATTCGTCAATGTGGAAGTTTGAAGTTTGCTACGGAACGGGATTTTGAGGCAATTCCGCTCTCCCTAAAACAACCCCATCTGGGTTGTGGATGAAGAGGGCAATAGGCAGTCACGTCTCGTTATAGATTTTTGAAAACTAAATAGCAAAACCATTAGTGACAGGTATCCAATCCCGGATACCTCTGTAATTCTGTCGAATATGGGAGCCTCTGCATTTTTTCCATAAAATTAAATTAGCTGTGAAAACGATCGAGAAAAAACAGTATTTTCGATAAATGATGGAAAATATGAATTTGGCAGACTTCCCTTCGGTTTGAAGAATGCCCCGATCATTTTTCAAAGGGCAATCGATGACATCCTGAGAGAAAAGATTGGAAGGACTTGTCGCGTCGACATTGACGACGTCATCATAATTTCCAAGACTGCAGAAAAACTCGCTGAGGACATAGATCGAAGCCTTGTGAAGGAAGGCATAAGAACTTGCCCAGACAAGGTCAAGGACATACTTGACTTTGAAGCTCCAAAATCCCTTCGAGCTTTACGTTCATTTCTGGGACTCGCGAGTTATTGCCGACGTTTTGCCGCGATCGTGAAGCCGCTGACAAAATGTTTGCGTGGTGAAAATGGGCACATTAAAGGTAACCAATCGCGGATGGTGGAAATAACTCTGGACGATTAGGCAATCCACGCGTTTGGTAGAATAAAAAGAATTCTTGCATCTGAGGATGTACTATAGCTATACCCCGACTAGGATAAATCATTCGAGCTAACCAGTGACGCATCATCTCATGACATAGGCGCTGTCTTGTCCCAGGGCGGATGACCTATTACAATGGTTTCAAGAACACTTCCATTTTTCCATATTAGGAGCTGGTATTTTTAACACGGCGATGCCCTAAGTTTCTGGTCGCCATTCACCTGGGAATGGCCAGAGCGATTCCTTTGCATGCGGTTCAAGCAGCTCACTACTTCCGGGCTTTGCGCCCAAGTATCCTCTGGGTAACCACCGAACACCCGTTTGGTGGTGAGCTAAACGTGAGAAGGCGACAATCTGGTAAGGCCACTCGGACATAATCGGTGAATTGCTGGGGGATTCAAGCAGCAGCGTCTGATCACCATGTGGTGCGGGTGCAAGCGGGTGTCTGTCTTGGATCAACCGACTCGCTATACAAACGTGTAATTGAATTCAACCTCCCGCGAAACGGGTTCTGCGTTGGGTTTGGGACCCACCACATAAAACAACGTTCCAATGAAATTCAACAACAAAGCCTCGGATATGAGAACCCCTTTTTTAGATGACAACACCCGCAAACGAAATAAGGATTACGAGATAAGGGCATGTACCTGGAATGACCGGTCCCTTAATGGGGAAGGTGCCGCTGCCCGGATGGTTGAGGTCCTGAGGAAAGCAAAAGCTGACATCACCGCCATACAAGAGATGCGATGGACGGGGCGAGGAAACACGATCAAACCACCTCGCAACATCTACTGGAGTGAGCATGAAGACAAGCGCACATTCGGCGTGGGATTTGTGGTGGGAGAGAGACTTCGTCACCGAGTACTGTCGTTCACACCCGTGAACGAGCGTCTCGCCGCCATCCGCATAAAAGTACGATTTTTCATCATATCCTTTATCTGCGCTCATGCACCAACGGAAGAGAAGGACGACGTGGAAAAGGATGCATTCTTCGAGCGCCTGGATGAAGCATACGAACGCTGCCCCCCTCATGATATCAAAGTCGTGCTTGGCGACTTTAACGTCAGGGTGGGTAAGGGGGGTGTATTTGGCCCCGCTGTCGGGAACTTCAGTCTGCACGATCAGACTTCGCCAAATGGATTCAGGCTGATCGACTTCGCCGGTGCCCGAAACATGGTTAAACGGCGACCTGGTAGCCGATGTTCAGAGAGCACTCAGAATATGGAGGGATCACTTTTCTCCCCTTTTAAATGGAGAAACTGAGCAAGAAACCAGAGGAGATACCGAACCCGAGCACACAATCGAAGATGATGGAATTGACGTTCCACAACCCGACTATAATGAAGTGCGAATGGCAATATACCGATTGAAACACAATAAAGCAGTTGGCGCTGAGGGTTTGACTGCTGAGCTATTCAAACACGGAGGCGAGGAGCTGGTAAAGCGCATGCATCAGCTTCTATGCAAAATATGGTTGGATGAATGCATGCCTGAAGATTGGAATCTAAGTGTTCTCTGCCCAATCCACAAGAAGGGCGATCCTGCAAACTACGCCAACTATCGCGGAATCAACCTTTTGAATATCGCATATAAGGTCCTATCAAGCGTATTGTGCTAAAGACTGAAGCCTGATGTGAACGGACTGATTGGACCTTATCACTGTGGCTTCGGACCTAGTATATCTACCATCGACCAGATTTTTACAATACGCCAAATCATGAAAAAAACACGTGAGAAAAGAATCAACACACATCATCTCTTTCTTGACTTTAAAGCCGGTTTCGAAAGCACGAAAAGGAGCTGCCTATATTCCGCTATGTCTGAATACGGTTTCCTCGCAAAACTTATGCGGCTATGCAAAATGACCTTGAGCAACACCGCCAGCTCGGTCGGAATTGGGAAGCACCTCTCCGAGCCGTTCGAAACTAAACGAGGTTTCAGACAGGGTGAACCCCTATCGTGCGATTTCTTTAATTTAATGCTGGAGAAAATAATACAACTTGCAGAACTTAACCGCGCTGGAACAATATTTTATAAAAGCGTGCAACTGTTGGCATATGCTGACGATATTGACATCATTGGCCTTAACAACCGCGCCGTAACTTCTGCTTACTCCAAATTAGAAAAAGAAGCGGAGAAATGGGTTTGGTAGTGAACGAGGGCAAAAGGAAGTACCTTATGTCATCATGCAAAGAGTCAGCGCATTCGCGCCTTGGCAACCAAGCCACTGTTAGCAGCAATAATTTCGAAATAATATAGGACTTCGTTTACCTGGGAACCAGCATTAACACCAACAATAATGATGGCGCAGAAGCGTGGACACTAACAACATCTGATGAGGCGGCTCTGGGAGTATTCGAGAGAAAGGTTCTTCGAAAGATTTGTAGTATTTCTCTGACGAGACGTCAGGGCAGCCGATTCGGTTGGATGAGTTATTATGACTATTTTTACATTAACGGTGACTGCACCTGAATACCTGATTGCCTGTAGCTGTCGCCTCTGGCATGTTGATTCCGCAGTTGCCGTAATTTGGCGTTACTGGCTTTCATTATGAGTGGTAGCCGACCAAGCTGCGCATTCCTTTTTATCGTGAGAATGGTTGCAGTTCGCTAGTCACCTGTAATTGCTGACTCAGCGGCTATCTTATGTTTTCTTAGCCGCTGTTGTACTTGCGTTGTTGCTCTGTTGTTGTTGGGTGCTACCTACTCCCCCACTTGGGGTGACGCTGTTCGCGGCTTCTACTATAGCCTTGCTTAGCTTCGCTTTTTTCTTTGCTTTTGTTATAGAAACAAGCGTACAGATTATGAGGACCGCTGCTGCGAAAAGAAGCAGTGTGCTTACTGTTTGTATTGAGCGAGTATGGATGAGATTCTGTAAGTGCGATATGTGCTTGAGATTGTTTAGGTAAATTTTTTGAAAGTAAGGTAGTGATAGCAGGGTCATGTGATCGGTAAAATTTATAATTTGGGCAGGAGTAGCCTCGGGGCGAGAGCGGGCTATTTTGTTCCAGCTACTGTAGGTAGTTGTGTTAATAGTAAATTCTCCATCAAAGGTCACCAGAAAGGTTTCTGTTGGCAGCACAATAACATTATTTGCAGAATATCAAGACGCAACGCTTATGATAGCTGACCGGCACTTCCGTTCTCCTAAGGCTCAAGGGATGTACTTATCACAGTTTTTTTATGGTTAGTATATTCTTGTAATTGTTTAATGTTAAAGTATTCTAAAGACTCAGCGTATTGTTTTATTACCAATCTTTGGCAATACAATAGTGGCGACGAGTAGGTGAATTTTCTTTCTTTTACATGCGCAAAAAAAAAGAAATGCAAAATGAACGCAGAACAAATCGACAGCCCCACTACAAAACCCTGTAAGTCACTATTTTTCCAAAAATAAGGTTCTGAGCCTTTCCCATAGATCGTTGACTTGCGCGCATTAAAATGCATCCAAAATCGGGTTACAACTTCCCGTTGGATCGTTGCTTTAGTATGGCATTAAACTGGATTGAAGAAAGTCCGGTTCATACGATAAAATTATCATAGCTTTTCTCTCTCCTGAAAACTTTTTGGTTTTGAATATACAGGGTTTTGCAGTGTGGCTGTCGAAATGCAAGTTTTTTTTAACCAAATGCAAAAGCAACGGGAGCAAGATAATGCGGCTATCCAGGATCTTATAACATAGTTGTTTTCATAAAAATCTGGTGATACCAGTGATAGTTACAGATAATGTCAGCTGAGTAGGATGTGTTCTTGTGCGCGCTTAGTAATTGTATTTTTTCCACTGAAATATATAGTTGAATTTACCAAATTTTCTGTGGCGTCGGCGTCTAAAGTTTGTGCGTTTAACATAATTAAATATAATTGTTTATCCGCTACAGATAATAACAAAACTTAAAAACTTAACTCTAAAAAAGAAACTAATAAAAAATACAAAAAGAGACAAATTAACTGCACAAGCTATGTCGCGGAGAAATCTACCAAGAGGACTGGCTTCCCCTCCTAAAACACCTCTCACTCTATCGTCGTCACTTGACAAAAAGTTAGATGAACTAAGAGAGTCCATTGTTAAAGAGTCGTGTGCTGCAATGGGGAAAACAGAGGAACGAATGATGCAGAAGTTTGGTGAGATAGTTGCTGATATTGCCAATATGAAGATGTCGTTCACAGCGATTGAAAAGAGAGTGACTGCAGTCGAAAATGCGTACTCGGATGTACTCACCTTGCGGAACGAACTGTTGGCTGCACGGACACAGCTCAATTCACTCGAAAGTAGCGCTGTTGCTGCCGACATAGTTATTACTGGCATTCCCCAAACAACAAATGAGAACTTACATGAGCTATTTTCGAAAATATGCAGTGTGGCTGATCACAAAGCGCCACCAGTGCGTGATGCGTTTCGGGTACGAAGCGTAGGAGGCAATAACCAGAGAGATAAAAACAATGCTTCTCCCATCGTCATTAAGCTGTTCTCTGCACCTGACCGCAACCTACTGCTTAAATCTGTGTCTGTATTTTGCAAATCAAAAAAGAGATCGCTTACGATTGCTGATATTAATTTGCCAGGTTACGGCTCATTTTTTATGCATGAAAGTTTACCTAAGAAACTGCGGGAGGTGATGACTCATGCTTCTGCGCTCAGACGAAAAAAACAGCTAGCGTCGGCGTTTTCGATTCGCGGCAGAATTTTCGTTCGTGTCAAGCCAGGCGAGCAACCCAAACATGTCAACAGTATTGCAGAAGTGAATGCAGTTACAGGCAATTGAGCGCAAAATATATAAAAAATGACTTAGCATATGTATGTACGAATGTGTCATTTTGTTAATTTAATAATTTTTCTTCACACTCTCTTTCTATCCCTGGTCTTTAACATGTTTCTACTTTTCAATATATCTCTTCTTATACATATTTTGCAATGCATTTTATGTGTGAACTCTTATTACTTTTTCTTGAACCTTTTCCTTCTTGTAACGTTTTGTTTTGATTATAGTCATTTATGCTCATGCTGTTGTTATTATGAATATATCACCTTTTGTATGTGTTCCCTCAGCAAAAATTCGTCTCCTTTGTAGATGCCGTTCGGAGTCGGCAAAAAACTGTAGGTCCCACCAATTTGTAGGGAAAATTCAAATCGGCACACCACAAATTGGAAGAGAAGCTTGGCGCAAAAATCTCTTAGGAGGTTTATGATGATATACCTGTTGTATATCGCGCCATAGAGAGAGAGAGTATGTGATCCCTCTTTGACCGATGGAGTTAAACCCCGGTAGGAAATTTGCCTTCAGCAATTACGGAAGCCACAAGACACTCATAAATACATTATGCAAGCAAGCGAGTGGTATTAGTGTGGTACATTTCAATGCCCGTAGCTTGAATTGTGAGAAATTGGACTATGTTAGGCATACTTTTGAAAAATCGGATGTGGATATAATCTGTGTTTCCGAAACATGGTTTTCGCCAGACATATCTGATTTACAGTATAGTATTCCTAACTACAGTCTTACGCGTGTTGACAGAAAAGAAAAAAAAGGGGGTGGTGTTGCTATATACTGCAAGACCTCTCTTAAAGTTAGTATGCTTGCAGAATCTAAAGGTGCTGATACGGAATTTATCATTGCGGAAGTCTCGGACAATGTAAATAAAATATAAGTATCCTGTGTGTACAATCCACATAAATGTTATTTGTTAGATTCCTTTTTTAGCGAGTTGTCCTTGTTCTTGATTGATTTCGAACGTTTTGTTATATGTGGTGATTTTAATGTAAACATTCTAATTGACGACTCTCATGCCAATAAATTGTACGACCATGTCTCGACTGCTGGTCTTACTATTGTCAATAGACAGATACCTACAAGATATTCCCATAATTCGACACCAAGCCTGTTAGACCTCTTTATTGCATCTAGTCCTGACCATATACTTAAGTTTGACCAAATTAGCTTCATTTCTGACCATGACTTAATTTTCTGCACACTTGACATTATGTTTAATTGCACTCCAGCTTCTGTTACTACTGTGTATCGTGATTTTAAGTCTGTAGATGTAGATGCGTTGTTTCTTGATTTGTTGTATGTTGATTGGACTTTGCGTTGGTTTATTGCAACGGTTGATGGTAAACTTGACTTTTTTAATCATACACTTTTAAACTTATATGACACTCATGTACCCATTAGAAAAATTAGTATTAGTTTCAACAGCGTTCCTTGGTTCAATAGGGAAGTCAGGGCAGCCATTAAGCAGCGTAATAAACTGTATTCCAAATGGAAGCGAAGCCGAACTGAGTTGGCCTGGTCTCAATTCAAGATTGCCCGTAATAGAGCCACTCAAATCACCCGAAAATCGAAGCATATGTATTGCCAAAGTAAGCTTAGCCCATTATTACCCTCGAAAGATTTATGGCGAAATCTAAAAAATCTTAATGTGCATGGAAAGAGTATAACTGAGTGCCAGGTTGATCCAGATACACTAAATGATTTTTTTGTTAGCTCGTGTAATTTGCCTGACAATCCTGTGCCTCTGAATCTAACCAGTTCATTCGTGTCGGAAGATAAATTTGATTTTAGGGTGGTATCTGAACTGGAGGTGTTAAAATCTATTATGAGCATCAAGTCGAACTCAGTTGGAGAAGATGGGGTATCATTGAAGTTTGTGAAACTAGTTTTGCCATTTATTTTAGGTACACTCACGCATATAATTAATCACTGCTTCACAACGTCTTACTTCCCACTTGAATGGAAAAGGGCTTTGATCATTCCTGTTGCCAAAACCAATATACCTATAGAACCTAGTCATTACAGGCCTATTAGCATTATACCTGTCTTTGCTAAAGTGTGTGAGTCCCTGATGGCAGCCCAAATATCAGCGTATGCGGCTGCTAATAAGCTCCTAAGCCCGTTGCAATCAGGATTTAGACCGAACCACAGCTGCTCTACTGCTGTCGTAAAAATTCTGGATGACATTATACTGCAATTTGATAACAGTTACCTAACCTTACTGTGTCTCCTAGATTTTTCCAAGGCTTTTGATGCAGTCAATCATAGCCTTCTATGCAAAAAACTTGAGTGTTTCTTTGGATTCACGGACAGTTCTGTCAAACTCATGGCAAATATCTGGCGGGAAGGACCCAGAAGGTGGAAAGCAAAGGCCTAGCGTCGAAACCACGTATTATTTCCTCGGGGGTACCACAAGGCTCTGTACTTGGTCCTCTTCTGTTTAGCCTTTTGTCAATGAGGTTTTTTCTGTGTGTCAGTATGTAAATGTTCATGCGTATGCAGATGACATTCAACTGTATTTATCTAACCGTGTTGGTCTTGTTGAAGATTTATGTTTTAAAATAAATAGTGATTTGTCTGCAATTTCGAAGTGGGCATGTGATAACTGTCTCAGCTTAAATGCTAAAAAGTCGTATCTGTTGCCCATCTGTAACAGCGTTGTGCATGTCGAATCTATTCCTAGTCTGTTTGTTGGTAGTAGCGTCCTTTCTTTTGCTGATAAAATTAGGAATCTAGGCTTTGTGCTTAATTCTAAGTTAAACTGTACTGACCATGTAAGTAAAATTGTATGTAATGTTTATACTGTCCTACGGAGATTAAGAATGTCTGCCTCGTTTACGCCTATAGAAACTCGAAAAAAGCTAGCTGTTCAACTAATTGTTCCGCACATAACGTACGCAGAGCTAGTATACAGCCAATTTGATTCTGCTTCACGTCGTAAAATTGATATTGCATTCAATAATACCACTCGCTATGTTTATGGCCTAAAAAAATATCATCACATTTCTCCCTGGAAGCGTGAAATCCTTGGATGTAGTATTTTTAACTACATTGCGGCTCGAATATCGATATTTTTGTTCAAGCTAATTGAGTTTAAAACACCCCAATATCTTTATGACAAACTAAAATTTTCCAAGTCTTGTAGGCATCGTAATTTAATAATTCCCAGATATACATACTTGGCCTCATCGAGGCTTTTTTTTGTAAATGCTGTAAGGCTCTGGAACTCGATTCCTGACTCTATCAAGGGCACTTTGAGCAGGAGCAACGACATAGGGGAAATCTATGATTACTTCAGTTCAGTGTGATGCAAGTGATTAGAACATAACTACTTAACTCTATCTCTCTTTTTCCATCTTCTTCATTTAATTTGAAATGTACTTTAATGTTAATTAGATTTAATGTTATTTTTTCTGTAATGTAAAACAGATGATGTGCTATAAAAGTCCTTGGCTTACAGTCACAATCACTTTGCTTAAATAAATAAATAAATAAATAAATAAAAAATAAAATACCGTCCATGGTCCAAAGATTAATTTGCAACCGGAGCGAACTTTGGACACATTGGCATCCAGTATCACTGAATTCACATACTTACTTACTTTCGTGGTACGCTCGTTATGAGGACTTATTTTTAGTAGATACAATAAGCTGGACGACGCAGCTAAAGTCATATTCTTACTGAGAAAACTCAACATTACTGGCCACATCAAATATATTGACTATATTTTACCAAAACATTCAAGGGAATTCGACTTTGCATGAACGGTGGACAAATTAAAGCAATTGTTTGGGAATCAAAATTCTCAATTCAGCATACGCTACAACTGTCTGCAGATGACTAAAACGGCATACATGGATTTTAGTACATACGCCGCAGAGGTCAATAAACAATACGAAAACTTCAAATTAAATAGCATTACGTTGGATCAGTTCAAATTTTTAATATTCGTAATGGAACTTAAAGCCGAATCAGATTTCGACTTAAAAACCCGAATGTTAACTAAATTGGACACAGAGCCAATACAATTAATTTGGATACACTTTATCGAGAATGTCAACGAATCATTAACTTAAAAGCTGACACAGCACTAGTAGGAAACAAAAGTCGCGGAATCATTGGCCTTAACTTCTGCTTCCTCCAAATTAGAAAAAGAAGCGGAGAAAATAGGATTGGTGGTGAACGAGGGCAAAACGTACCTTCTGACATGATGCAAAGAGTCAGCGCATTCGCGCCTTGGCAACCACGCCACTGTTGGCAGCAATAATTTCGAAATAGTAAAGGACTTCGTTTACCTGGGAACAAGCATTAACACCAACAATAATGTTAGCCTAGAAATCCGACGAAGAATTACTCTTGCAAACATCAAATATATTGAATAGGCAATTGGAAAGTAAAGTCCTCTCTCGACGAACGAAAATAACACTCTATAAGTCATTCATCGCACCCGTCCTGCTATATGGTGCAGAAGCGTGGACACTAACAACATCTGATGAGGCGGCTCTGGGAGTATTCGAGAGAAAGGTTCTTCAAAAGATTGATGGCGAGTACCGAAGAAGATTTAATGATGAGCTGTATGAACTTTACGCAGACGCCGACATAGTTCAGCGAATTAAAACACAGCGGTTTTGCTGGCTAGGCCACGTAGTGCGAATGAGCGAAGATGATCCAGCCCAGAAGGTATTCTTATCGGCACCCGCCGGTGGAAGCAGAGGAAGAGGGAGACCACCACTCCGATGGAAGGACCAAGTGGAGACCGATTTGCGATCCCGCGGTGTTTCCAATTGACGCCAGTTGGCGCAACGAAGAAACGACTGGGGATCTATGTTGGACGGTCAAAAACGCTCAGGCGGTTAGATGACCATTTAAAGAAGAAAGAAGAAATCAACACTGTAGAAGTGAAATTACAATTTGATACAGCATCAGACATCACTATAATTTCGAAACTAATTTTGATAAATTAAATTTAACAATAATCGGAGAAGTAACTCATGCCGCCAGAAGCGCAACTAGTAATTTACCCCTGTATGCACAATTTGTTTGTGAAGTCGATTTGAAGGGAACAACAAAACTGCTGACGTGTTTTGCAACTACAATCAACCTTAACGTGTTCGGTTTGGATTGGATATCTGCCTTTGGACTCGATTATACTCCAATTAGTGCTATCTGCAAAGCAGGCAAGTATATTTCCAGGAAATTAATCTTGCAAGAAATCACGCCCTGAAGATTTATTTCCAACACTATTTGACAACAAGTTAGGCCTATGCAATAAACCTAAAACGGATTTAGTTGTAAAGACTGATTGTCGACCTGTTTTTCATCCTAAGCGCCCCGTCGCTTATGCAATTCAAGAATCAGAACTAGAAAGACTGCAAAATCCTAACGTTATCTCGCCTGTTAACTACTCCAACTGGGCAGCGCCAATTGATGTAATAAAATAACCAAGCGGCAGCCTTCGTATATGTGCTGATTTTTCCACAGGTCTAAACAGCTCCTTGGAAACGTATCAGTATCCACTGCCCCTACCTGAGGATATTTTTGCTAAGCTCAACAAGGCCACAGTGTTCAGCCACATCGATTTATCTGACGCATTTCTACAAATTGGTGTTGACGGCGCTTCTAAAGAGCTTCTCATAATAAACACACACAGAAAAACACATCATGGCACTGGACAAAAGTACACCAAAACTGTTTTAATAATCTGAAAGATCTGTTAACGTCAAAGCTGTTACTAACACATTATGATCCGACAAAAGACATAGTTGTAGCAGCTGATGCTTCAGATTACGGCCTCGGAGCTGTTATTTTTCACGATTCACTAAAAGCGATTTGTCATGCATCGAGATCGTTAACACCGGCAGAAAAACATTACAGCCAAATAGAAAAAGAAGCTTTGGCAATTACTTTCGCACTAACAAAATTCTACAGAATGATTTTTGGTAGAAAATTTAAACTTCAAACAGATCATAAACCTTTACTTGCTATCCTCGGCAATAAAACAGGAATAAGTGCACATCAGGCAAATAGACTTCAGAGATGGCCAGTAAAATTACTTGCTTACCATTTTGAGATAAAATTCATATCAGCAACGCTGATGTTCTTTCACGCTTTATAAGCAACACGCTCAACCCTACAGAGGATTACGTAATTTCAGCAATTGAGTTCGAAACCGAATTTTCTTTCATGTATACATTTTAAGCTGAGCAGATCTGCAATTTTTTAGTGCAAATAAAACAAAGTTTTATTCCACCTTACATCCCGACGTTTCGCCAATTTTCCTTGGCATCTTCAGGGGAGTGACGCTATTTATTTATTTAAACAAAGAACAAAAGTAGATATAAATTTTAACACTTTGAAAATATTGCAACGTGAACATGGATTGCGTAATTAATTACTTACATAAAAATGGAAATTATGTACTAAAAACGGTAAACTAAACTATACTATAAATACAAAAAACTTTAAAAAAAAAAAAAAAAAAAAAAACATTTAAAATTTAAAATTCGATACCGTCTGTGTGCGATAAACTTGTCATACTAAAGATAAACTATAAGCATAATAGATAAGAAGCGGCAATATTGTCAGTATCTTCTTTTTTGTTTATTGTATTTGGCCTTTTTTGTAATATTCTTAGGCTCTCTAAGGTGTAACGTGTTCTTTCTCTTCTTTCGTTGTCTATTATTTTTGTGTTTGCAAAGTCAGCTGTGTGATTGTTTTCTATTGCGTGCTGTGACAATGCTGTGCTTTGTTTTTGCTTTTTGATGTCGGCTTCGTGTTCAGCTATTCTCGTACCTAATGAACGCTTTGTTGTCCCTATGTAGACTTTGTTGCAGTTTTCTTTGTCATTTCCTTTGCACTGTATTTCATAAACTACATTACTGCGTTGTTGGGGATCTATTGGAGTTTTTGTTTTTGTAAAGCACGTTGCCAGGGTGCAATTTGATTTGTATGCTAGTGTAGTGTTGTGTGTTTTGGTAAATTCGTGTGCAAAGTTTTCTGTGAGCCTGGGAACGTATGTGACACTGAAATATCGCTTTGTTTGGTTATTTTGTGTTTTTTGGGTATGTTTATTATGTGTGTTATTTTGTTTTTGTTCGATCAAACTTGCTATCAAATGGTCCGGAAAATTATTCTTTTTAAGCGTCGTTTTTATTTTTCTAACATTGGCGTCATGAAATTGTGGGTGGCTGATCGATAATACTTTGTGTATAAAGTTCTTGGCAGTATTTATTTTGTATTTAAACGGTTGTGAAGAAAAGAAGTTTATGAGGCGCCCAGAAGCAGTTGGTTTTGAGTACCAGTCCAATATTAGTTTTTCGTCGGATCTGTGTATGCGAGTGTCCAAAAAGGGGATATTGCTGTTTTCTTCTTTTTCGATGGTGAACTTTAGTCGATTATGATAGCTGTTAAAAACATCTAGTATTATATTTGCATCTTTTCGGGCAATAATGGCAAAAATATCATCTACATATTTTGCAAGGAATTTAATGTGTATGTTATGTTGTTGCTCTAGTTCCATAAAGATGTGATTAAGTACGTCATCCATGACTATATCAGCGATAGTTGGGGAAAGGGGGTTGCCCATGGGCATTCCATAGGTTTGGGTATACACTTTGTTGTTGTGGATGAAGTAGTTGTTGTCCTTAAGGCAGAATTGTAGAATGTTGTGAAATTTGCTTTTCGGTATATTTGTGTTTTCTTTTATTTCATCCCATTTTTGCATTATAATTTTGGAAGCTAAATTTGTTGGTATGTTGGTGAAGAGGGAGATGACATCAAACGACACTAACAATTCATCATTACATATATTTACATTTTGCAATCTTTCTTTTAAGTCAAACGAGTTTTTTATGTTGTATTCTGAAGAAATTACGGAGTTCAGAATATTTCCTATGAATTTGGACAAGTGGTAACATGGAACGTTGATGGACGAGACGATAGGACGTAAAGGACGTTCGGGCTTGTGGATTTTGGGGAGACCATATAAGCGAGGTGCTGTTGCTGATGTGTTGGTTAATTGCAGTTTCTCTCTTAGACTTATGTATTTCCCTTTGTAAAGCTCAAGTATCATGTTGTTGTTTTTTCTTTGTAGTGTGGTTGTTGGATCGGCTCTTATTGCTTTGTAAGTGTTCTTGTCTCCTAGTAGTTGGTCAATTTTCATGTTGTATTCCTCTTTGTATAGAACAACTGTTTTATTACCCTTGTCAGCATCTGTCACGATTATGTCGTCTCTGTGGTTTCTCAAGAAGTTTTTTGCGTTTTTGTATGTTTGTAATACATACTTTTCTACGGAATTGTGCTTGATGTTGCGTTTGAATTGTAGGATTCTGCTGCACAGTTTGTTTCTCGCTATTTCCTTTTCGTTTTCGCTTACTAGCGTTTCAAACACTTGTTCCATTTCGGCTATTGTGTGTATGGGTGAAAAGTTATTTGTAGTTGTAGGGACTGTGAATTTTTTCCCTAAGGACAACAACCACTTCACGTCTTCGGGAAATTCTATGTCTGTTGTGTTGACAAACCATTCGTTGTTAGTGTTGATTCCCAATTTTCGTATTTGTTCGTTTTTGAGCTTCTCTAACTTAGAGGACAGTACGGTGGCTTTTTCTTTTGCGATCTTTTTGCTAAGACAGTTTTGTTTCATTATGGCTGCATTCAATTCTTCTTCACTTAGAGAGTTACGAATTTGTTGTTGTGCGTGGTATATCGAATCTTTGGTGGTTTTTATGTTTATATTTGCTTGTGTTATTTCAATGTTAAGTATTTTTAAAAAGAAATTGTATTTGGTTTTTTCTATTTGTTGTTTTACTTTACCCGATGTTGTTTCGACTATTGTGCTTTTTATTAGGTTGGATAAATGGTTCGGTATTATCGCATATCTTTTGCATTCCAACAAAAATTTTAGTTGTTCTGTTTGTTTTGGACAATTTAATTTTCTGTTTACTGAAGTGTTTCAAATTCATGCAAATATGTTCACCGTATTTATATTTCATGTGATTGTAGTAGTTCTTCATGGTGAGGTGTTGTTGTTTTTTGTTTTTTGTTGTTGTTTTGCAATTAAGTATTATAAAAATGGTTTCCGGCGGGCTTTCCGTAAGAAATTAATATAAGATTTTCTTCCGATCTGTTTGATTACTTTTATGTATACATTTTAAGCTGAGCAGATCTGCAATTTTTTAGTGCAAATAAAACAAAGTTTTATTCCACCTTACATCCCGACGTTTCGCCAATTTTCCTTGGCATCTTCAGGGGAGTGACGCTATTTATTTATTTAAACAAAGAACAAAAGTAGATATAAATTTTAACACTTTGAAAATATTGCAACGTGAACATGGATTGCGTAATTAATTACTTACATAAAAATGGAAATTATGTACTAAAAACGGTAAACTAAACTATAATATAAATACAAAAAAACTTTAAAAAAAAAAAAAAAAAAAAAAAACATTTAAAATTTAAAATTCGATACCGTCTGTGTGCGATAAACTTGTCATACTAAAGATAAACTATAAGCATAATAGATAAGAAGCGGCAATATTGTCAGTATCTTCTTTTTTGTTTATTGTATTTGGCCTTTTTTGTAATATTCTTAGGCTCTCTAAGGTGTAACGTGTTCTTTCTCTTCTTTCGTTGTCTATTATTTTTGTGTTTTTTGCAAAGTCAGCTGTGTGATTGTTTTCTATTGCGTGCTGTGACAATGCTGTGCTTTGTTTTTGCTTTTTGATGTCGGCTTCGTGTTCAGCTATTCTCGTACCTAATGAACGCTTTGTTGTCCCTATGTAGACTTTGTTGCAGTTTTCTTTGTCATTTCCTTTGCACTGTATTTCATAAACTACATACTGCCTATCCAACAACCACACTACAAAGAAAAAACAACAACATGATACTTGAGCTTTACAAAGGGAAATACATAAGTCTAAGAGAGAAACTGCAATTAACCAACACATCAGCAACAGCACCTCGCTTATATGGTCTCCCCAAAATCCACAAGCCCGAACGTCCCTTACGTCCTATCGTCTCGTCCATCAACGTTCCATGTTACCACTTGTCCAAATTCATAGGAAATATTCTGAACTCCGTAATTTCTTCAGAATACAACATAAAAAACTCGTTTGACTTAAAAGAAAGATTGCAAAATGTAAATAT